>CP099839.1:2645362-3316614 GCA_030062745.1 Capitulum mitella | reverse complement strand
AACAGCAAATCCTAAAATGTGTTTATGATGGGCACTCTATAGCACAGTATAAAAATTTCACCAAGAAAACAACAATACTAGCACAAATAAAACTATACCAAAAAGCAAAGAAGGAAACCATATTTTCAGCAACTCATCCAAAAGTTCCTTGAGTGTACATTAAATTTAGTGTCAGTAGGGTTTCATACCATACTATTTTGAGAGTCAAGTTCAGTTTTAAGGGTGTCAAGAACCCTGAATCCTGAATGTTACTTGGACTTCTTGCTCCCACCTTCAAATATACTGAAAGTCCAATTTATAACAAGATATTTAAAGTAAGAAAGGTTATGGGCAATATCAGGTGACTACATTGCTACAGACTGACTCATTTTCAGTTCCTAATGCAATAATATAAATATATATATATATATGTAATATGGACATACATTTACATATTACACACATTATATAAATATACTTTTATATATATATATATATATATATATATATATAGAACAGCCTTACTCAGTTATTAGAATAATAACAGTCAAGCACAGAACTTATTTCCTAGTTTCTATACTCTGCCCTGGCGCTTGACAAAGTGGAGGTCGACAATTGTAGCTCGATACTGACTTTGTCGACATCGGACAACTGAAGCTCCCCGACTGCCTCATCTCCTATCCCCCGTCCTCCCCGTTCTCCTCCGGTTACTTCTGTTTTGTTCTTTCCTTTCAATTTGTCTGAAATGTCGGACGCCGGCGGTGGCCCGGCTCGCCTGTCACCTTGTGTGTTGGGCCTTGGCTCGTTTTGGCTTTATGATTTGTATCACGCCCTTGCTTTGCCTGTGCTTCCAAATCAAGGTATAGACGACAGATGCCGTATGTACGTTTAATATACATGACCGGGACATTTTCGGATATTTTCAACAGCGTAACAGCGCCTTTTAACCAGTTTATATGTTAGCAGCCTGATTCATCTGTTGTCTTTGAAGCACATTAATCCTCGCCTCACATCACCCAGGCGATTTGCTATAATGCACTTGTATATAGACAGGGCTGAACAAGGCTCATGTAGACGTTATAACTAAAAACGGGGCTCAAATGATACTTGGGCCCTCACCGACGGATCTAGGAGAGTACATCTCAGCCATACCTAACCACCGCGGTAAGGGGGCCGAAATATGGCCATTTCCCTCCCCATCCCCAAAAGACATGGTTGTTACCACTCAACCAGAGATTGAGGTCGCTGGACACTTCGAACCCAACTTACGTCCAACGTTTTCCACCCCCCGTTATTTCTGTTTGCAAATTCTTAGACGGGGCCGCTGGGTCCGCCCTTGTGAGTCCCTGGATGTATTAGACAATAGAATAATGTTGCATTCTTTTCAGCGGCACCCAATCCCTGGCTCAGATTGCGTGAAAACTTCACCAGTACGATCCCAATAAATAAATTTCCCACCGTTCCTCGCCTGGTGACTTAAGCCTTCAGGTCAACCAGGCACGTAGCCAGGATTTTCCTCAGGGAGGGGCCAAATGCCAGATTTTGACATATGCTACCGGTATATAGCGAAATTTGTAGAGAAAAGCAGCAATTTTAAGTAACTTATCTCATATCTAACGGACAGGAAAACATATCATGTTTGCTTTTGCAAAGTGTATATTATCGTTTTTACGTAATACTGCGAAATCGCTATATATTTAGTGTCGACCGTTTGGCTCAGGGGGCCATGGCCCCATGCCCCCCCCCCCCCTTGGCTGCATGAGGTCAACACCCTAGCATTAAAATGAGAAAATCATCTTTATAGCAATGGACTCAGAAATGGCTGAACCGATTTTCCTGAAATCTGCTTACCATTTACCCGTCCATTTCGAGCACGGCAACCGAAGTTTATCATTTTCGCACTGTAGTCGACCCATGTCTACTTCATAACAATGTGCAGCAATTGCAGGAGAAGAGGAGGGAGGACGCAGAGTTTCCCCTGCAACCGTAATAGGTGCGGTGCAAAGCTAATGTATTTGCCTCCCTTCCGCCGTACACAAGCACAAGCACAAGCACCGTAAGAATTTGAAGGGAAATCCGGTCAAAAATCAAGAGAACACTTTGGAAAATAGATAGGAACAAAAAATAGACAAAGGAGAAGAAAAAACAGAAAAACGCTTTGAAAAATGGAAAGAAACGAAATGAAATGAAAACTGTACAGCATAGACATGGAAATGGGTACGTCAAGAACGTGCCTTTTAAGAATGAATGTGAGCTGAGCTATCTTTCGAGAGGGGGAGCCTCCAACAGATACACCCAAAAGAACCTACAGTTCTTTAAAGGCCCTCAAAGAGTGGAGCTTGGTGGCCTGCACCGCACCGAAATCCGGACTCCTGCTGGAGGACTTTGACTTCGCGTCCCTGGGAGGGTTCCATATCGTTTGCGCCCAAAAGCAATCGGAGGACCGGGGAGCACGCAGTTTGTCTAGGGGCCTCACAGGGAGGACAAGGTGGTCTGCGCAGAATCGAAGTCCAGACTCCGTTCGGAGGCTTTCTCAATTCCGTCGGGAGGAATGCCCCTTACTTTTCACACCCAAAAGCGACCTAAAGACCCAAAGCGCTTGAAAATCGTAGCTTGTTATAGCTGAATTCCGCCGACGGTGCGCGGTCGCGTGGGACCGTCGCCGTTGGGCCAGGTGCGCAGACATCCCAGTCGGTAAGAAGGCTGCAGGTCCCGAGGGATTCGGGCGCTGGGCCAGCCTGGCACTCTTGAGCATGTGCCACAGCAACAGAACTAGAGTGTCGCACAGGAGCTCGAACGATTCTCCGCAGCAGATATGGCAAGACGTGAGCTGGCGTTCGATTATGCATGATATGCGATAATACATGCGATAATGTATGCTTTACAGGGACAATACATGGCGCTTGTGCAATGCATTTGCATGATCCAGGCGTGGGATGTGGACTTGAAAGCCCTAAAAAGGAAAGTGCAACATTGTGTCATGCCACGATCGACTGTGATAAAAACAATGAAAAGTCGTGCGGACCTTCTACTGGACCTTCAGCCTGCCATTTAGCAGGCCGGGACGCTGCGCCAAAACAGCCGTACTTCTCTACACCACGCAGCCATCGCGGACGAAGCTGTCGCAAGACAGACAGGTCCCGTCCGGGCAACTATTTTCACTTAAACACCCTGCCAGGGCGTATTAATGAACACCACATACCAGCTTGGTACACCTGCTGCGTTTCCAATAATTTTATGATGCCATATTGCTCGAACCGTTCGCTTGTGCACTGAGTAGAACCGTACTGTTTCGGTACGTGAAATGCCGTTTTGTAGTTTCAAATAATGCGTCAGTATAACCTTAGAAATGACGTGGACGGGTGCATCCTGACGTGATCTAACTCTGAAAATGGCCACGCATCGGTTGAAATGTGCCCCCCCCCCCTAACTTGGACATAATTCCCGCGCCCCTGCACACGGGACGGTTTACAGCGGGCTTATGTTCAGAAGTATAGAAAAGTATTGCATGAGAATATAGATGGATAACCTAAGCGTGTCAACCGCCTCTGTCTATTGGTCTTGGACAGCCGCGACGGTGTGGGTGCAGGCTGCGCTCAGCGGCCGGACGACCGGTCCATCCAACTCCGTGCGGCGTGACATCATACATTTTGTTTGAGTGCTGAGAAAATTGCAAGCGAGGTGCTTTTAATATCTCACATGAATCTGAACTTTTGGTAACAGGCTACGTGGTTTGAATTACTAACGTTGCTTAGAAATCGACAATGAAGCGTTCGTTTCTGCAAATTGAGCTATTCTGTTCAGTGTGGTGTGAACGAGGAGACGTCACAAACTTTAATGGTTCAATTTATTTTAATCCTTCATGACAGTGCCTTCGCAATATAGTTTAGGCTATTTCGTATCGTTCTTAAAGCCGGGAATAGGGAACGTCATAGCCTATGTAAAAAACAGAACTGACCTATAAAAAAATTAAAAGTTGAAAGTCCACAATTTACAGAAACGAAATTGGAAGGAGACATTTCCCGTTGTTCTTGCTTTGGTCGAAAACTGTTGGAGGGTGTGTTCAAAATGTCCATTCGATTTGCAAACTTAGCATGAAAAGTCTAATGTTTCCCCAAGTTGAGCCGTCAACAATGACGTCCAAGTACGACGGGTCCGTCTGGGAGTGTCGCTGGGCAGAGATGGAACAGCTGCTGCGGCTGTCATTCAGGCGCCAGCGCGCTGACGATGGGGCAGAGGTCGATGACATTTCCTGCTGTCGTACGTACGGATGCTGTTTTGAATGGACTCATAGAGAAATGGTGAAAAAGAGACAATGCAGTTCCACCTAAAAGGATATGACCTGAAGTAAAACATTAGAAGAAATGTGTCTTGTGCCGTATGACGTATTTAATGTTATTTTTCAAGCGAATGTTTCGCCTGCCTCACACGTGTGTAAAACTACCTGCCTTTCGGCGCTCAAATATTTCTGCTGTCAGGGGTGTCACGCACTCCCCTTGTACGCACTCAAGCGTTTGACGTCCCGCTGACATTTCGCGAGCGGCCATATAAAACCCCTGGCGGCGCCCCTCCTCCACCTCTTCTCCCCAGCCTCCACCCGTCGCGCCAAGATGCGTCGCGCCGTGCTGATCTGCCTCTGCGCCGCCCTCGCCGCGGCGCGGCCCAACAACGTGCACACGGCGGTGGTGGGCACGCAGCGCGGCTGGAGCAGCGGCGGCGGCTCTGTGCTCAGCACGGCGCGCGGCGCGGCGGCCGCCGGCTCGCAGCGCCTGCTGCGCCAGCCTGGGCACACCCAGCTGGACACGCGCGCCACGAACGCCGCCGTCGCTCTGCAGGGTCAGTGCCCGCCGGCCGACCCGGCGTTCGCAGCCGGAGCCGTGTCTGAGAGACCTGACGACACACGGGTTGTAACGATGCTCACCGGCCTCCTGGGTCACGCTGCGGTTGTCAGCTGGCGACAAGGCGGCTGAAGCGCCGCGGTTCTGACAGCATCACAGCCGTCGCCGTGTGTTTTGCCGTCCATTGGGACTTCATTGCTTAATGGAGTTTTAAGATGCGTGGTATATCAGGCCGTTTTCTCATCAACGCTTGCTTTGGATTGCCATTTCCCGCCTAACCTCCATGCAGTGCCCCTTCTGCGGAAATACTGCGAACCCCGTCCCCCTATTCATTCGCGTTCTCTGCGGCAGGTGCTTCGGCCGGTCACGGCGACTTCCGCCAGACGGGCTCGGTGGTGACGCAGACCCGCGGCCGGCTGGGCCAGGTCTCCGCGCGGGGCGCCGCCTCCAGCCGCGGCGTCGCCCGCAACGCGGCGCTCACCAACGCGGCGTCCGGCTCGGCGGCGGCCGGCCAGCGGTTGGCCCAGGCCGGGCACCTGGTCGGCCCCGCCGGGCCCGTCGGCCACGTCGCTACCAACCTGGGCCTGGGCGCCACGGCCAACGTCGGCGTGCAGGGCGCCGTGCGCGGCACGGGCACCTTCGGCGGCGACAACGTCGTGGCGGCGACGTCCCGGCACGCGGGCCCGCTGCTGCGGCCCGGCAAGGCGGGCCCCGGAGGAGCCGTGTTCGTCGGCGCCGGGCAACCCCAGCTGCCGGCCGTGACCGCCGGCGGCATGCCGGGCATGCAGGGTATGCCGGGTATGCGGGGCATGCCGGGTATGCGGGGAATGCGGGGTATGCCGCGTGCGCGACGCAGGCCGCACCGCGATTAGATGCACGTGATCTCCGCCGGCGGTGTAGTGCAACAGCTTTCTATGGCATTCTGATAGTCCTGGTCTGGAGAAGGCCAGCCCCGCTGAACGAAACACATCGTTCAAGGAGAATGCTTGCCTCCATGTTACATCGTCTTTTTTCTGGCGACCTTGCGGACTACTTGTACGCACACAAAAGGTTAACCAACTGTGCCGTGTTTTCATTCGTGTTGTCGGTTTGGAATACTTCGATTGATGTTTGTTTGGTTTATAAGAATCCAGGTGATGTGTTGATAAGAAAAGTGGAAATATATTACGGGAAAAGGTGCGCCAGTTTGTTTCAAAACGGCACTTGAACATGAGCCAACTGGAGCTGTTCATGTATCTAGAAAACGTTTAGTTTCAAGTAAAACAGGCTTCAGACTCTGCTAGACACTCCGAGCATTACCTTAAACCTAGAATTACTGCAATACGGAATGAAACGCGCAACACCAAACAATACGTCTTTGGACACTTGGAGAAGTACAAAGGTTGGTTTCTCTTAGCATATATTGCAATGCTGAACTTGCGAATGCCTAAAATTTGCTTTACAAAGCCATTGTTAAAGACAGCCAGACACCGCACGTTCTCCTCATGGCCTGTACGTTTGACGAGGCATTGAATTGCTGAGGTTCCCGGCATTTCGCTTTATTTACACTTATTAACTACGTACATGATTCATGCTGTTACGAGTCTGTTTTCCATGTCGAAGAAAAATCCACGCGATGGAAGTGAAATGAATGCGCATCATTAAATATTGAGGAAATAGCACACATATCTAGGCGTTGTCCAAAAGGCTGAGTACAAGAATAAGACAACACGATTCCTGTAAAGCAAACTTTAAGTGTGGTAACGCGCCAGGCGAGATATTCCTACTGAACAAGAACGAGGGAAGGGGGAGGGCGTCAAGGGGGAGGCAGCCCGCCCTGACTTTTTTGAAACTTAACATTGATCCTATGGGCGCTGACTGGAAAGAACTGACCCCAAATGCTTCCTGGCCCCCTCAACTGTGGAGGAGTTCCGGGCGGTTGCTGCTGAACGCAAGCAAGAAAAGGGATGCCACGAACTTTTTTGTATATATGACGCATGTTTATGTACATACATATATACATATATACATATATATATATATATATATATATATATATATATATATATATATATACATGCATATATATATATCATATATATATGATATATATGCATATACATATATATATATATATGTGTGTGTGTGTGTGTGTGTGTGTGTGTTGCACACCCCGCCATTGGTGAAAAAATCCGCATCCCTCGAAGTTCCGATCGACAGGTTGGTCGTACGACCATCAACCATGCCGCCGCAGGTCTCTGGTGTCAGACGGTCCAGTATTCCGCTCCGGAGGCAGTCCCTGATGTCAAACGGTCCAGTATTCCGCTCTGGAGGCAGGTCTCTGTTGGGCAGACGGCGCTGTCTTTTCCTTCGGATGCCTTGTTGGTTTCGTACTCTAGTCCGCTCCCCATGGCAGCCCGCGTCACAGGCGGCGATGTTTCCTTGCAACAGTCCGGCTCATCGCTAAAACCCGAAAATACCTCTGTAGCAACGCATGAAAAGATGTATTGTCTCAGCAATGTCATACTGTTAGTCACACGAGATTCTTTTCCCACGCGCATGCTCTGTTTCGACGTGTGCGGACCAGACGAGACCTGCACTTCCCGGCCGACCGATCAAGAGACTGGACTGGCCGTGTTTACATCTGCAGTGATGGCGCTGACCCTGCCCGCGTTTGATTGTCTGTCTGCGCTCGTATACACACCGAGGCGCCAAGTGTGCGACCGGACGGGCGGTGGGCGGCCTGTCCGCGCTGGTTTCTGCCCGCTGGCTGGCCGTGTGGTGGCCTCGCTGCTTTGGACCACTGAGGTGAGGATAGCAGGATAGACAAATGCTGCACGCAAGGTGGCTGATTGTCGATTACTGTTCAGCAGCCAACACCAGTTTCAACGAGCCTCAGTGTGTTTCGAGTCACACTGCTGGGCAGTCGTTACGAGCGTCACGACGAACATTGTCACGTTTGGTTTGAAAACTCCTGTAAATCTCGTATGTCAGCTTTTATAGCTTCTGAAGTATAAACCAATGTACTGGACAATGGACATGTCACTCGCCAGTTTCGGTCATTCCGAAGTGAAACGTCTGAGAAGACTGTACAAAACTCTGAAAGGAAACTGGTCGATAATCGGTGCTGGAGCTAATCCGAGTTGCACTCACTACATTATGACACGCGGAAACCACCAAAAGCGGGACGTTCCCAAAATTACTGAGGATGCTCGAGAATTATGGGGATATCACTTCGAGTGCAATTCTTTCCATGCAACGCCATAGGCATAACGCTGACTCTTCGTGAAGTGTGGGATGCACCTTATCACACAAAGTTTGGGCCCTCCCATGAGGCCTCAAGAGCTTGTGACAATTGCAATAAAACGTCTGAGTTAGGCAGTGATGCCTTCTGGAGGATTTCGACGTAAAGTCTAATCGACAGAAAGCAAAAAACCTGGTCATAAAAACTGACCTCTGTCCGATGGCTGCCACTGTGTTGTACCTGATTGCTGCGACGTCACTGCTGATGCGTCCGTTCGGTCCCGGCGTCCGTCTGTCCCTGATCCTCAGCCTGGTCGAAGCCGGCGATGGCGATCGTGGCGCCACCTCGATGGTGCGCAGTTTGGCCGCTGGTGGCGCTGGCTGTCGCGTCCTCCGCCGCCCCGCCGCCAGTGAGGATAGCCGTCGATGCCGGGGCTACGGTGGCGGAATTGCCGCACTTCTGGACGTCCACCGGCTTCTGGTAATGACGCTTCACTGTGTCCTGGTGCAAAGCAAATATCGGGGTAAAACGAAGGCCGGAAGTGCTCTATGAGTTGTGGAGGCCTGTTACAGAATATGTAATTTGAGAACAACTCTCCCTTATACCATGCTTCGTTTAATAATGATGCATTTTTCTCATTTCATTTTTTTTTGCTCTATGAATTGAATGATAAAGCTTTCTATTACTGTCCTTCAGGTATTTCAACGTTTCACCATGTTTCGGATGACATTCTGAACTGAACACTCGGGTATGACGCTACCTCCAATATGGAGCCCACATTTACACTCATTCCTTTCTGGCATTTGTAAAGAATAAGCGGGTATTACGCAACGAGGGAGCACAAATCGGAAATATCCCAGACGTATCAAAAGAATGATAACATATGGGCAGCTCACCTGGGTCCTATATGGGGCCCAAATACAGGCCTGCCTGCATCCCTTGTTGACATGAGCTCAGCTGGCCCACATGTAGCCCATATGTAGCCCACATTAGTATTCATTCCATTCTCCGTGTCTGTGAAGATTATTCGCGTAGTACGCAACGAGGAAGCAGAAAACGCAAATATTCCAGGCGTATCAAAAGAACATGATAAAATATGGACAGTCCATCTGGGTCCCATATGGAGCCCAGATACCAGCCCACCTGCAGCCCATGCCCACATAAGCCCACTTGCCCTACATTTAGCCCACATGGGTCCTATTTGGGATAGCTGGCTGAGATAGGGATCTCAAACAAAAAACAGCAGCAAACGGGGCAAATGCAAACAAAAGTACACAAGAAGGGGAGAGTGTAGCAGATTTCTGGCTCCTTATGTCAGGGGTGTCGATTCATATTCTTCTGAGATGGCCCTGGCCCGCCCAATGTTGATTTGGGCCCACCCAATGTTGGTTTGGGCCCACCCAATATCTTCCGCCCGTTTTGGAGGGAAATGAGTAATAGTAGCGAAAAATCGGCCGCAGTGTATAAGAGATAGGCAGGAAATAAACAACAAAGCCTAAAGCGATGCATCTGTCTATCTTATATATATATATACAACAGGAACTTATGAGTTTTTTTGTTACTATTTATCAGATAAAAAAATTGTACTTATCCCCATTCATACGTATATATATGTACACACACACACACACACACACACATATATATATATATATATATATATATATATATATATATATCCGTATGAATGGGGATAAGTACGATTTTTTATTTGATAAATAGTAACAAAAAAACTCATAAATTTCCGTTGGTCAAAATAAAGTGGGCTAAAGCCGCTGAGAAACCTACATTTGGGGGAGGTTAGGTTGTCGGCTCGGCCCCCAATCACTTACAGAAATCGACGCCCCTGCCTTATGTGACAGTTATACTAGTGACGACCTCGCTCGTACCAGCAGTCCTTATCGCGGTTCAACCGAAGAGAAATCTTCAAGTCCAAAACTTCTACTCACGACACCAGGGACGGAGGAAGCGGGGGGTACGGCACGGGGAGTGGCTGTCCTCCCCAACTTTTTTTTATTTCTTCATTGATCCTTGGCGTTGACTGGAAAAAAAATTCACCCAAAATGCATCGTTGTCCCCGCCACCCCAACTAATGAAGAGTTCCTGCCCCCGTTCACGACACAGTCACACAATCAATCACCTGCTCCAACACGCACCTTACGCAGAGACACTTCAGCTACGAGTTCAAGAGAACAGAAGCTTACGCGACAACGAACGGCCCGCTTTTTGCATTCCCCACAAACGGAAACGATCCGGGCCAAGATGTACAGAAATGACGTGATAACGACCAACAGGAAACGGTTACATGATCGGACCAAGGACGTAAACCGTCGGATGGACCAATCAGAACTGGAGGTATTTGGGCCCACCCAATGTTGGCTTGGGTCCACCCAATATTTTCTGCCAAGAAAATATATAATTTCAAGAGTTATATATATATATATATATATATATATATATATATATATATATATATATATATATATAATTCTTGCGATTCCAAGAATTACAGGGTGTTGATCTGCGTGGTTTGTCGCTGATACTGACTTTTCACGCGAAGTACTGGTATCAAGTCACATTACTGATAAAGAATGGCATTTGGCATAACAGTCCTTTTATAGTGAGTGAGACGAGGCTGGCTTAAGGATGTTCAGCTTTTAACGAAAGCTTTCCGGGTACCTGCGCCCCAGGCTATTGCCGTTATGTGATGAAAATCGCTCATACTTCTCTATTTTTTGTGACTTCCCGTCGGTGGTTTTGTTCTCCGAGCGGTGGATGAATTTAACGCCTCAAATGAGTTTCCAGTTCGCCGGTTTGCCATTGTTCCTGGAGAAATGCGTGCTTTCGATGCGCTGTTTTTTTCAGTTTTTAGTTTAACTAGGGCGATAAAACAAACGCAGTCACGTTCCTTATCGTCTCCTCTATTCACTGATATGTAGTTTTATAATGCATCGATAAAGCGGGTAGTCATGAGCTGGCTATGACTATGACTTCTTCCAGTTATCTTTGCACCTAAGAATAACACTGCTCTGTTTTTCACGTTTCTCTGCATTTGTTTCCTTTTCTTAGCAGGAAGTACGACGACTTGCTTTCTATATTCTTGGCGTTAACGTATGATTCTGTGCATCGCTGGGCTGAGGGGGGGGGCACTCTTGGTTGCCTGATATTGGATAAATGGTCAGACACCGAGTACGAGGACAATTCGGCAGGCGGCCGAATATTAATGTGTAATGGTG
The DNA here is from genome assembly GCA_030062745.1 of Capitulum mitella. NCBI lineage: Eukaryota > Metazoa > Arthropoda > Thecostraca > Pollicipedomorpha > Pollicipedidae > Capitulum > Capitulum mitella. The sequence continues at coordinate 3,305,338 of CP099839.1, read as the reverse complement.
TGTGCTATTGCACCGCCACTGGCGGATCCAGGAGACGTTGGAGGCGTCTGGGCCATGACCCCCTTTCGTTGGAAAAAAGGGGCTAACATGTCTTTTTGCCCCTTTTCGGATTGAAAAGTGCATATATTTTGTTTTCCAAACATTTCTTTTAAAAACATGCGTAAATTTCTGAAAGGACGTCACGAAGAGGCTGAAATCCGGTGGAAAACCAGCGTTCGGGCATAGGCGAACCTCTTGGATTTTCATGAGCTGGGGCCGTTTCAGTGCCTGTCGCTGAGAAGCTTATCGAGACGTTTCCTGCGTGCAGCCCTCCGGACCCTCACCAAGACCCGAGTCAGCTGGTGAACCATGACGTCACCACCAGCCTGGCCTTGATTGGTGGGCTGCCCTGGAGGGGGCTGGAGCAGGTCCGTGTGCACTGGCTACTCGACCTGGTCAAGCTCGGGTGAGACTGGCCTTCTGTTCGCCGTTGGGTCCGTCCGGTGGAGCGGATTCTCCCCGCTTTCCTGGAATTCACCGTGATGTAAATGCCTGTAAGTTGAGGGGGAAAGCTTCATGATAGCTTCTACATCCCTTCAGCCGTACGGGTCATGCCGGTGGTTGTGTTATTTCTGGTATCTAGCGATCAAGGGAGTTAGTAACCTGTTTTGGAGACGCTCGACAAAATTCGCTGTCATGGCTCCGTTTTGATGGCTATGGAGGCTGTCACCTGACATGTGATCTACATGGCGTTGGGTACATGGCGTTGCGCTTGGCTGTTTTACGAATAATCTCTTGAATTATATTAATAGTTGATATGTTACGTATCTGGACGTCTTATGTTTGGAAACCTCTCATTGCCATGGTTGTAGGACTTGGAAAAAATATTGGTATTGCAAAATAAATTCGTGTAACCCTAAAATGTACCATCGATAACGTATTTACAATACTTTATTTTGTGAAGCAAGAAAACACGCGAACCCGTCAAGATACTGGCATGGAATTCCATACCAGTAATTTCCTTTGGTATGGAAAACTTCATACCATAGGTATACAAAGTTACACCCCTGCTCATGGCGCATCAGCATCTCCACCACTGCATCAATGCTAAAATGGGTCAACGTGCCCCGAAGTGGACCTGTTGCCTACAGGTCACACAATGTCAGCTGACTGTCCGCCGTCCGATCTTTTTCCCGTATCTGCGACTTGGCAGACCTTGGCAAAATGTGTCATTCATAACGCCTGTTGCGCTATCATTCTGTTGCAAACGCGAACAGAAAAGCGGAAACACAGCCCATGATATCACAGCAGTCTTACGAATTCAAGTGACCTCATGAAACATGGTGCTCAATAGAAGCCCTGTGGCGAATGTTTTCGTTCATTCCCTGTACGCTGACAACACATAAGCCGACTGCGAAAATCTGTTACAGCTACCGGTACTGACATAGGACGAAAAGAATGACAAACGCTATCACATACGTGTTCTCATAGTCAAGAGTTGTTCTGCTTCTCAAAGCTGGCTAGAAAATTCAGTGGTCGTAACACTCCGACAAGAGTTTTAAGACGGCTCATCTGAATAGATGGACTGCGACTTGCCGGACAATGATGTGATATGACCAAGCTGTAATGATGTGATCCCGGTTTTCAGAAATGGTGGCATCGCTGAGCCTTACAACTTCACGTTTTTGGACGCCTTCCTGGACTCCTTGATTGAAAACGGTCTGCGACCAGGCTTTGAACTGATGGGAAATCCTGGAAATCAGTTCACTGACTTCCTTGACGACAGTCAGACAACAAAGTGGACTAATCTTGTTCACGCAGTGGCTAGGAGATATATAGGTGAGCATTTTGCACGAGCCTATTGTTAGTCTCCATGGTGCTGCCAGGGTAGACGCTGCCAAAGCGCGACCGGTGGATAGCGTGTTTCCGAGCTTTTGCTCCGATTTGAAGTTAGAGCACGGGCGCTGCATAAAGTACTCAAAATATCCTCATTTCTTTTGCTTTTGCTGTGGCGACACCCTTGCAATAAGGGCTGTTGCGGATCATCGTATGGGAACGATTTCCGCGACGTTCAGATGAAAACAAAGCTGCTGGTTTCGTGGGGCTGTCGTAAGCGAATATGCGGTGTTCGGGCGGATAATGGCGTCAAGATCAGCACCATCAGGAAGCCACGTCCGTAACAGTCACATTCCTGCGCCACCGCTGATACTCCATCTCAGCGATTGCTCCGCTTTGCGCCCCTGCCCCTGCCGAACTTTCCAGCCAGGTACGGTCCGGAGGAGGTCAGCACGTGGAATTTCGAATCCTGGAACGAGCCGGACCACCACGACTTCGACGGCCTCAACATGACGGCGCCAGGTTCGTCGTCCGGAGCCGACCGCGCGCCGTGCAGCGTCTCCGCGGCGCAGTCGTCTCTGCGCGGTGACGGTCTCCTCCGGGACGGAGCGGGTGGCTTCGGCGGCTCAGACGGGCTGGCGTGGCGCCTGGCCGTTGGCAGCCGGGCTGCGAGCCGATGGACGTTTGTCTGCGATGCGTGACGTTTTTCTCCGCGGGCGGTTTGCCCGTTGTTGTGAATGCCCGCATCAAAACGGACTGGTTTTGAAAACTGGTGGGATAAAAGGGAATTTTAAGGAATGTTTTCTGCGCAACATCATTTTGTTGATGTTAATATTCTCTACAGCTGGTAGGCGCACCGTCTAATTTGCCGTATGAGCTGTTGCGCCCAAGGGGCGAAACCAGCGACTCCGTTTGGGGGTAGCCAAACCAGAGTTTCCAAACGCTGGCCGTGAGTTCGGGGAATGGACTTCAAGGACTGGGTATGAATGGGTCAGCGAGTCAACGACCGCGCGGGGAGGGGAACGGAAGACACGCTGGCAGTGGGCTGGGTTCGGAGTGTCTACCGACTTCGAACTCTGCTTGTGTAGAAATGAGCATGTCTTTAGGGGCCAAATGGCTATTTGTCTCCCCCCTAGTCGTGGTTGGGGGGCCATGGCTGAGATAGCCACTTGGATCCGCCAGTGTGCACCCATGGATGCTTGTGAAAAATGCGAGCTGCAAGCTGCTCAACGCGCACTCTAAAAGCATTATTAGATCCGTGCTTGCTACTATTCTTACTAAACCAGGTTTCCACCATTCAGCCGCGTTGGACACGCAAACCGAATACGTTCTCGCAGGTGCGCCACGATTGCCGCGTGCGTGCTGCCGTCTGACGGCGGGCGCCGCCGGCAGGATTCCTGCGCTACTTCGACGCCAGTCGGGCCGGCCTGAGCGCGGCCGGGCGCGGCCTGCGGCTGGGCGGGCCGGGCGGCTCGTGCCGGCCGCCACGCTTCGTCGACCTCTGCTGGGCGCTGCTCGGCCACGGCCAGCGCGGCGCCCGGCTCGACTTCGTCTCGTTCCACCGCAAGGGCCGCCAGGAGGTGGCGTCCATCCTGCCGGCCGAGCGGGCCACGATGGCGACGATTCGCCGGCGGTTCCCGCGCCTCCGCCGGCTGCCCGTCTTCAACGAGTGAGCGGCGCCGCCTGCAGCCCGCGGAGCGGCGCAGAGCTGGGCTGTCGTGCGGGGCGACTGTTGGTTCTGGTGGGGAGCACGAGACGAACGTGCGCTCTGGCGGAACTGGGGTCTGGAAAACGTACCATTTTTTCTTCTAGAATCAACTGTATTATGGCCATCAGACGGCCCTCAACCCACTTGCCTTTTTGTTTTATAATATTCAGGTCAACACCGCGATATGTCTAAGTGGCCCCCTGAAACATTAACCTTCCAAAGCAAACACAAGTCCAGGTCAAGCCGTGCTCTGTCCACTGACGCCGCGTCCATGGTAACGCACACCCCGATCAGCTGACGACGACGCGCTGATTACCCGCCAGCGAGGCCGACCCGGAGAAGGGCTGGTGGAAGGCGCGACGCTGGCGCGCCGACGTCACCTACGCCGCCATGATCGCTTCCAACGTCATCATCCACCAGCAGTGGCGGGCGGCCGGCAGCGACGGGGCCAACTACCGCCTGCTCAGCAACGACAACGCCTTCCTCAACTACCACCCGCACTACTTCCAGCAGCGCACGCTGTTTGCCAGGTACACGCCGGCTTCGACTGGGGGTCGCTGGGGTTGACCGGGGGCCACTGGGGCTGGCGCTGGGAACTCCCATGCCCAGCAGGGACCATCGGATTCGACTGGCACCATGTGATGTTGCACTCGGTTAGTTCGAAATTTCACTGATTTTTGTGCACGCTGAAAAAGGCCGTGACGTTACGTGTACTGTATGCCGGGACAGGTTTCAGATGAACAACACTGCCGATCGGCACTCGGAGTTTGTCCTGAAGCCGGCCTTCTCTGTGATGGCCCTGCTCTCCATGATTGGCGACCAGCAGCTTCGGATGTTTACCAAACAGATGCCAAGGTTCGCACGCCGGGGAGGCTACACATTTTAGGTGCTTTTCTGAATGGATTTCTACGTTGCAAATCGTCGTTTTCACCCGTCTTCTGCATGCTTTCTGGTAAATACACCCTTTATGTGACCCACATTAACCCTACTTTTAGGCAGCTGAATTCGTTTCAATCCCAATCTGACTATGTTTCCCTGAAATCTTTACATCTACTGGACTGGTTTTGATGAATCGGAACTCAAACGAAACCTTGCGATCTGAAAAGTTTTTGGCCAAAACAAAGGTAGCAAAAATTCAGTGGCACCTTCAGGAGAACCAGAATAGTGTAAACAGTCGATTTTCTCCGGCGTCTGACATAGGGTTCTCCTGTTTAAATAGCTATGTGAAGTCCGATACGCACCTTATGCCTATGCTTATCCGTGATGCATCTGGTTATCCTCAGACATGTCTGAAGATCATTTTTGGAGTTATGTCGTTTCCAGAGTCCAGAACATGCGGTCATTTATCTACACATTTTTGGGTTATTTTTCACTGTGCGAAAAATGACTACTGCGTCTGTCCAGCTCGCTACACGTGCTGCCATCTGTTGGTGACCGCGGGAGGTCAGTGACCACGCTCGTTAGTTTCGGTGACTCTGCGGCCGCCGCCAGCCAGGTGGCATCCGTCCAGGTGCATATCTACAACGTCACAAAGTTGCAAGGTACGTAACAACGGTGAGAGGTGGAGTCGGCTTCAGTCGGTCCACAGATTCGCAGATTAATTGAACATTATTCTTGCGTACAAAGGCTGCCTGCCGTTGCCAGCTGTCTAAACTGTCGGCAGGCGTCCTCAGTGACATCAGGTCTACAGTCCTGCTTGGCGCTTACTTCGTGATGTCATGCATTTTCCGGCACAGAAGTAGCGACGCTAACTCAAAACGTCCCAGTGACGACAGCATGTGTTTTCCTGTCGTTGCACCGCGTTTTCGTAATCTTTCACCGGAAGTGAGAACGGCTCAGCCATGTGACTGTCGCAGCCGCTGCGTCATCCCGACTTCGTGCTGTCCAGGGCATAAGTGGATGTACACCGTGTACGTGATGGACAACCTCTTGACGAACCCGCACCGGGTCTGGCTGATGCAGGGACAGCCAGTGTACCCCACCAGGAGCCAAATGGGTGTCATGCGTCTGGCGCAGGTAGAGATGCCAAAACAAGGTCATTGCTTTACTTCGTTATCGGCTCAGATGTGGCATTAGTCTACTGTCATGTAATCCCCAAACTCGATCTACGCTACCGTCCATCTCTGTCGGCATGCAGCCTACAAAAGTAAAGCTACGTGGCGCCATTCTTGTCGATTAGATCAGCGACTCCTCGACTCCGCCCAAAAGTGCAATACCTGCCCAGTACCGGTGCGGGCGACGCCGCCGGCCTCACTGCACCCTCCCTGCGGCAGGGTGTGAGGCGTCTCCGGCCGCCGCGGCCGGTGCCGGCGGCCGGGCTGCACCTGAAGCTGGCGCTGCGGCAGCCCGGCGTGGCGCTGGTGCACGCCTGCGCCGTCAGCCGGCGGCGGCCGGGCCGCGTCGCCGGTCTGCGCGTGATCGGCGTCACGGTCGGAGCCGTGCTGGTGGTCTGGAACGACGCCCGACTGCGGACCAGGTGGGAGCCGGCGGCGTCTGCCACCTGTCCGTCCACGACTGGCTGAGGACCGTCGCTGGCGGAGGGTCGGCCGTGGTGACAGAGCGTCCGGTTTTGACTGGGTATTTCTGTGTGAAGAGACGTGAATATCCTCGGGGGAGTCTTCACGGGACATGTGTGTCACCATGGACGGGATGTTTTTTATGTTTTAGGATTCTCTTGCTCCTCAGTTCTACTGCGCACCTTTTTTGTTGGCACAGGACGCCGCAGAACGAGCTTCCTCAGGAAACTATTTCCAAGGCGAAGCGTGCACGGGAGCCTCATCCATTCAGCAAAGGATCGTTGCCGGAAGTCGCGATCAGCATGAGTGGCAGGGGACTGTGACGGAGTTCGTGGCTCGGCTCAGAAGAGAGCGTGTAGACAGGCGGTCTGAGAGGGGGTTCCTGGGACGGCCGATAACTGTTCGGGGCCCCCAGCCATAGCGCGGGGCCTTCCGCAAACGGTTTTGGACGGACAGTCCCCAGCGGTGAGGGGCTCGTGTTTGCGTGATGTCCTTAACCCTAATCCCGGCAGGGGGGGGGGGGGCTGAATCCGGCCCTCCTCGGGTTTGTTGCTTGCTAATTCCAGACTTTTTGACGCAGCTTCGCTAAATTTGAATTTTCCCAGCTATTCGTTCTACGTACTGTGACAATATTTCGGAATTCTGTTTTGTTCAGAGGAGGAGCCAGGCATCGTTTTTGGGAGGCGCCTTAGGCCATTTTTAGCTCTGTTGAGGGTAAAAGGAAAATGACTGCCAAAAATAGTGCTTTTAAGGTAGAAGTTAAAACCTTATATGGATGTATAGCTAAGTAGCTGAGCAACGTGCAGATACAATTTTGTTCATCTGAGGTCACTTAACAAGGTCAGTTCAAGGTCAAAATTTAAAATTTGGTCTATAGTAATAATTTCGGCGCTATTTTTTCAAATACCAAACCCGAAATGTGTATGAAGTGGAAGGGTGTCCTCCACTTGTGTACCAAGTTTCAGCTTGACGTCAGGTCGATGTCAGGCAGCAGCACGGGAGTGACGCGCGGCGATGAGGCGCCGCGGAAGACCCTATTGCCGTCTTTATTGACGGCGTCTGGCGCGGGCCAGGCGCGCATAGACGATAACAGGGGTATCCAGGACCACAGGGTGTCCACTGAGACTGTTAGAGAGGGACCTTTGAGACTGCTAACTGGAAGTATCTAACAGTAGGTGCCCCTGAGACGATCAGAGAGGCCCCTGAAACTACTAGACCTTGTCACGTCCAGACAGCTGCTGAAACGGCCAAAGGACCTAGAGGATTGCCAGACGTGCCTCTGTCACGGCAGAGAGAGACTTAAAGAAGGCTTGTTTAATGAATGAGGGGCTCCTTAGACGGCAAAAGCGTCCCAGGGACGACAGGAGGAAACCTGAAATGCCTAAAGTGTCTCTGAAACTGCCAGATGGGTCCCTGAAATTGCCCGACGTGCCCCTGAGACTGCCAACTGAGACGTCCCGCTGGACAAGTGAAATTGTAAAAGGAACCTGAGACCACAAGAGGATCCTGGCACAGCAGGCGGCCCGAGACCATCAAAAGTGCCCCTGTAACAGCAAAAAGGAACTTAAACCAAACTAACAGAAAAAAAAACAGAAGCTACGGGAAGGGGGGGGAGGGACGAATGGGCTTCTGGACCAGATATGGACACGATATTTCAAATTGAGGGAGGGACGGAATCGCCTAAAATCTCGCCGTTTTTTGTCATATTTTGGCCATTTTGTGAGGGAACAAAGCGCAGAATTTTCTCAGATAAGGTGACACGTTCGAATTTTCCCGTTAATTTACATGGTTAAAAGCAAAATTGCATCATTTTTCATATCTATATATCATACCATATCAAAAAATGGGGGCCTGCGCTGACCATTCGCTTCTATCCCCCTATCCCCCACCTTGGCGAAATCCTGGATCCGCCCTTGGCGAGGGCCCCCATTGATTACGATGGCCCCTTGATCCGATCTGGCCGCTCCTGGGCGGAATCCTGGCTACGCCTCTGACAATACCCTGACTGGCCCGGCTGTCCGCGCCTTATAAAAAACACATCCACAACATCTTGGCATTATCAGGACGGCTCCCGACCCCACGTGACCAATCAACAATGCCTACCTCTGGTTCTGGGGCAGTGTTCCCGAGTCGCTGATTCCATTCGTGCGTATTTATTGAGCGACGTACAACAGGGATTCATCGACACCTTACAAAAAAGTCAAGGGAAGAGGGGATAACAAGGACGCGGGAAGCTGGTGGGAAGGGGGGGCTGGGGGGCAGCAGCCCCAGCTCTTTTTAATTTGCCAGTGATCCTTTGAGAGTTGATCGGAAAGTGCTAACTTAAAATAATTCTTTGCGGCCCCACCCCGCCAAAAATAAAAAAAAAACTGTGGAGGAGTTCCCGCGCCCCTGGGAAGGAACGGATGAAAAAAGGAAAGCATGTCAAACGCGAACTTAAAGCGAACCAGCAAAGATGAGGATAGCCCCCGAGGAGGCATCCAGTGGGTGGCCAGCCTACCAGGCAATCTTCCCGGTGGGAGGCACCCCCACCACACGTCACGAGACAAATGGAAGAAAGAAAATTAGATAAAATGAAGATGCACATGTTCGGGCATCTCGCGCAAGTGCTGCAGCACCCTCACAGCCCTATCCCATCTCCGTCACTACCTTCCCCACGACATCCTACCCGAGATAGTCACCGCCCTGGTGGTCTCGCACATCCGTTACTGTCTGGTGGTGTACGGCAACGGCACTACCAAAAATCTTGACACCATCCAAAAGATTTTGAATTTTGCGGCCCGAGTCATCTCCGGCAAGCGCAAATCCGACCACGTGTCGGGTGTGCGAGACACCCTGGGGTGGCTTGACTCATCTCAACTCTTCCAGTACCAGCCCTTCTGCCTTCTTGACAAAATCCTAATCGCTGGTCAACCCGAGTGCATCGTCCGTCAGATCTGCGCAAAACGAGACTACTCTGGCCACGCCCGTCCCACGAGACAGGACTGTCTGTTACACGTGCCCAGTATCCGCACTGAGGCGGGGCAGCATCGTTTTTTGTTCACAGGGCCCACGTCAGATGAATGCACTTCCACCACACATTCGTGGTCTGAGTGGCGCGCGCTTCAGGTGGAAAATAAATGCACATCTGCGCGCTGTCCTCGATCATCGGTAAACCCTTGTATCAGCGGTGATATCATGCTCGCTTTTATATTTGTATTTTCTGTATACTGAAAATGTCTGTTTTTATCCTCCATGTTCATATCCGCATTTTGTTGACGTGAGGGCCATAATAGCCATATGTACTGTGGGTGGCTCTTTAATAAACTACTACTACTACTATTACTACTACTACTACTACTACTACTACTACTACTACTACTACTACTACTACTACTACTACTACTACTACTACTACTAGTACTACTACTGCTGCTGCTGCTGCTGCTGCTGCTGCTGCTGCTGCTGCTAAGCGGAAAATAAGTCCAAATCAGACACAAAGACGACAAAGCAAACAAAAAGCCACAACGGACTCGACAGAAGGTGGATCCAGCACAATGAAACTGCATCTGCAGGCCATCTGTTGCAGCAGCAGGTCTCCACCGGCCTGAGCTCTCTGCCGGTCTCCGCCGGTCAGCCCTCCTCGAGCTGGCCCAGCGACTGGACCGACAAACGCACACGGCCGCTCGCTGACGGTCGTCCGTCTGCCGGAGGCACAGCACGGCACGTCACCGCCGCTGCACCCGACGGCCTGCCAGCGCCCGGCGTCGGACCAGCCGGCAGGCGGCGCTCGAGCGGCGGTAGCAGCGCAGAGTGCGTGTCCACGGCGGCGCCCACTCACCGGACAGCCAGCTGACGTCGAGTCCCACTCCGGGCCATTGGAGGGCAGCTGGATTAGATGACACGCGAATTACGCAAACGGCGTAACAAATCGGGCGCTGCGCACGGGACACAAGGAAGCACCACATATGGCCGAATGTAGCTATACAAAAAAGGTATAAGGATAAAGGACAAATTCGCCGCACAGGAAACATGTGACATCTGTTCAATCCACACACAATCATGCTTTGCGCCAGCAGACGGTTCTCCTATTATCCAACTGAATAATTTATGCTCTGCCGTTTTTCCATTCGGCAATGTTACGAAAAATACGACGCAAAATCGCTGTTCATGGGACAGACTTCACTGACAGGCCAGCTGAGACTTGCTGGGCTGCAAAATTAGCGCCAGTCCTGTTCCCGGACCAGCCGTGCGCCCCAAAACCATATTCCTGAACCATGTCATCTGTCCCAGACCAGACCAGACCAGACCAGACCCGTATTCCCGAGCCGTGTCCCGCGAACCGTGCCGTGCTTCGAATCCTCGTGCCCTGACCTTCTGCTCGTTACACCCGCAGGTGCGTCCCGACGTATGAGGTGCAGTTCCGCCCCGAAGGAGCTGGGACGTTTCGGCGCATCAGCCAGACCGACAGCGTCTTCAACTTGTTCCAGTGGTCGCCGGGTAAGTCGGGCGACTGGAGTCAGGTCGGCGTCGTTGAAAAAAAATCCGGGAGCCTCGCGTCGCGCCTCATTCCTCCGGGGAGCAGGTTAAACGAGCTCCAGAGAAGATCTCCTCTGAAGTGGCCCTTGACACCAGCGAGCTAGGATCGGTCACAGACACAGGGATAAGTGGGCAAAATATGGAAGTGGGTGTTTACATTGCTTAGCATGGGTAATGGGCGTTACCGTGCCGATCATGGACGATCAGCTGGCGTCTATTGCTGCAGCTCAACCAAACAGGGGCCGTTCTCTGCAATCATGGACGATCAGCTGGCGTATATTGCTGCAGCTCAACAAGACAGGGGCCGTTCTCTGCGATCATGGACGATCAGCTGGCGTATATTGCTGCAGCTCAACAAGACAGGGGCCGTTCTTTGCGATCATGGACGATCAGTTCGCGTATATTGCTGCAGCTCAACAAGAGAGGGGTCGTTCTCTGCGATCATGGACGATCAGCTAGCGTATATTGCTGCAGCTCAACAAGACAGGGGTCGTTCTCTGCGATCATGGACGATCAGCTCGCGTATGTTGCTGCAGCTCAGCAAGACAGGGGCCGTTCTCTGTGGTTTTCAACCAGGGGTGTCGATTTCTGTAAATGATTGGGGCAGAGGCGAATCGAGAGCCCGACAAACTAACCTCCCACTAAATGTGGCTTTCTTAATTGATTTAGCCCACTTTATTCTGACCACCGGAAATTTATGTTTTTTTTGCTACTGTTTATCAAAACAAAATTGTTTTTGTCCCCATGTATACAGATGTCAATATATACATATATATATATATACATGTATGTGTATATATATATGTAAATAGATAAATACAAGATAGTATAATAGATATATCGCTTCAGACTTTATTCCTTACTTTCTGCTTATCCCTTATCTACTTCCGCCGATCTTTTCGCTATTCATAATTCATTTCCCTTTAAAACCGGCAGAAAATATTCGATTAGCCCATACCAGCATTGGGTGGGCCCAAGTCAACATTGGGTGGGCTAGGGCCCTCTCAAAGGAACACAAATCGACACCCTTGTTTTCAACCAATTGAAAGACAGGGCCACGGCATATGGCGGGAGACAAGCAACACTGTCACTCAACAATACCAGCCTTTACCGCTGACCCGAATCTATCATGACCGAGGCTCGCCGCCACCTCCGGCACACCATTGTATCGTGTGGTTACCAGATAAAAGAACGTCTGCTGACTAGCAGCCGTCCGGACGGCGGGGGAGGGGCTACCATGGGCATCTTTTTCTGGCACAACGACTTCAACAGCGCTGAACAGTGCTCAGTTGCCTTGGGAGTGATTGTCTCGATTGCCTCAATTGCCTTGGGAGTGCCTTGGGATTTTCGGCCTTCCAGTAAATATATGTGTGAAGTTGGCATGCTTTTGTCAGGGCTTTTTCATCTTTGCCTTTGACGACATCACCTCTTTGACCTATTTCAGGACAGAGTGCTGCTGTCAGAGGTGCCTACCGAGTGAGAGCCGTCGATTACCTCGGCAAGGCAGGAGACTTTTCTTCAACAGCATTCTTCTGATTTCAAACGATTTAACTGCAGTCTGCGCCCCTGCTCGGGGAATCCAACTCTAAAGGTTCTGGCGTAAGGACTCCACGGAAGCAACGGTGACGCGACTGCTGCTGAGTCATGCGGCTCACCAGAGATGGGCCGCATGACGCTCATCCGTCGGTCCGATCCTACACTCAGTGGCTGCGGAACAGACTGTGAACAGGAACATGAGATTAACTCCAGCCTTGATTCACCTTCAGGCACTTTCAAAACAAGACGCTTACGAACCGAGCTTGCCTATGACCATCATGTCGTGCACTCGAAAAGTACGTCTATAGTCAATCAAAATACAGTGGTTTTTCAGTTTCCAAGACGGTGCATGTGTACCAGTACGCGATGAGAGCTCACATTTTCCCCTTTCCAGCGTTAGACGCCAGAATCGGCGACAGACCCCCTCACCCATCGCAAAGGACCGCTGCCGTGTCGGACGCGAAAGCAGTTCTCCCCGTTCATCGGCACTTGATGTAGCACGTTACCCAATAAACACACCAATGCGCTTATTGTCCGTCACCATGCCGTGTATTTTGAGAGCCTCGCTTCGCACATCGCACCAGATGTTCCAGTTTCTGTGAGATGGCGATTAGACGCAAGCAGGTTGCCAGGATCTTCCTCGGGGGGGGGGGGCAAATGCCACGTTTTTCATATGCCACAGGCATATGACGAAATGTACAAGAAAAGGCACCAATTTTAGGCAATTTGTCTCATATTTCATGCACAGGAAAACACAAAATGTTTGCTTTTGCAACATATATATGACCACTATTACGTATTCACGCGAAATCCCGATTATCTGGTGTTCATCGCTTGGCTCAAGGAAGGGGGGCATGACCTCCATGGCCCCCTTGGCAACGTCCCTGATTAGACGGCGCCTGCCCGTGCAGACAGCGCACGGCGCGCGGACACCGTTCGAGCCTCTCACAGGAAAGACACCGAGATAAGGGCCACAGAAGACGAGCAGCTGCGCCAGCCTTCTGGCCTAACCGCCGTACAGCTCGCCTCCTGAACAGCGACGGCCACCGAGTGGGGTGGAAGCCATTCTGAAACGGCATTCGTGACGAATATGGCGCAGAATGATTCATTAAAAGGTCCACAGAAGCGTTCGTCTCATTCACAAAACACACCTACCAAACGCGCACGCGCAGTTTATTCGATAACCTGGAAGAAATGCCGTTTACAAGACTTGGGCCACTTGAGCTATCTGAAAATCCAGCCTGTCGCAACCACGACCATATAGCATAGTATTGTATTCCTTGGTGTTTGCTTTTTCAAATTTGTACCTGTGAGACATCGCACGTGGCCTCCTCACGACACGGCTCCGCGCGCCGCGACACAAAGCCCGCCGAGTCTCACAGCTGGACAAGACGTTCCAGCCAGGGCCTGACAGCGGGACAGGACGGCCCCATCAGACGCTGACAGCAGGACAGGACGGCCCCACCAGAGCCTGACAGCGGGACAGGACGGCCCCATCAGACGCTGACAGCAGGACAGGACGGCCCCGTCAGACCCTGACAGCGGGACAGGACGGCCCAGCCCGTCATGCCACCTCAGCAGAGTTCAGAGGGTCGTGTACGTTCGGGCCAGGATCGTCTCCGGGGCTCGTAAGCGGGATTCGGTGTCGGCGACCTTGAGGGCGCTGGGCTGGCGCGCCGTACGTGGCTAAGATGCGAGACGAGACAGCATTGGTGTCTTCCGCACCCTGCACGACTCGCGTGCTCCGGTGGCGTTCCGGTCCCTGTTCATTCCACGTACCGCTGTGTTCCAGCGTGCCACCCGGGCGTCGGCGGCCGGCGCCTTGGGGCCGACTTTCCGTCGGTCTGTGGCCCGCAGAGCTTTTTCGTATCGCGCGGTCTCCTGAAACCGCCTGCCGCCGGACATCACCGCCTCTCGAACCCGTGGAGAGCTTGTACGCAAACTTGACGAACTGTCTTCTATACCGTGACGTCTGACTGCCTAGTTTTATCTGTATGACTATCGCGCATGTTTTGTTCTTAAGTGATTCGAATCAAACAGTTATCCACACGTTGGAATGATTCGAAAATAAACTGGATTGAACCGAAATATCTCAAACTATTGCGACTCCTGCCCGGCGATCCTGCAGTTTCCGCCGCCTCGGCCCGAGGCTCATCGGCGACATTCGTCAACTTCACATCGCCCTCGTCTGGCCGGCGGCCGCACCTTGCCGACGGCGGTCGGTATGCCGGCCTGGAGCAACTCCTCCCGTGACATCCAGCAGGCAGCGCTGGAGCCGGCCGGCCGGCCAGCCGGCTCCCCGTCCGCGGCCGCACTCCTTGGATTTTTCCTAAATGAATCGCTATAAACTTATTGAAAGACAATTTTCCTATCTTATCTATTTTAATCTTCTCCAGCTAAACCACATTATTTTTTACGCCCGTTTATGTTTTAGAACATTTACTCTACAAGATAAATTATGAATAGTAACAGTCATTGATACAAAAATTCCTATTATTCTAAGTCTTTACAATTTTTTCTATCATTGGAATCGTGCCACTAGCTCTATTTCCATTTTAATAATGTCTTAGGTTAAATTCAACTCGTAATCTTCAAAGTTTCCAATGAATTCCTGACGTTTAGACATTGTGGCGACAATGATTATTTTCTACCAATCGCAAAGACCCGCCCGCACTCGGTACGTGCGCCGGATATGGGAGAACACGTGGGCGACGTCGCCCAGCGACTGCAGCGCCTCTGGTGGCGGCGCCAGCAGGTCGGGCAGCAGCGCGCGCAGGGCGGCGTCCACCGCCGCGTCCGAGGGCTCCGCTTCCGACAGGGTGACGCCCGGGAATTCCCAGAGAGAGGCCAGCAGACCTGAAGGGGAACAACGCATTCACGCGGTCAGAGAATACGTCACGTTCATGCGCAGGAGACCCGACATAAGGTCCTTAACCGACACCTCATAGGCACAGAAATGGCTTCTTCATAGACCACTTATCTATGAGTCAAGGAGTAGCGATACCACTGACCATTTATCAACAAGGTGGTTCTCACTCGAAAGCGAATCGTAGCAACCAAAGCAGTTCAAGCTCAGTTCGGAAACGGCGTCTGGACCATTCACTGACTTAGGCGACCGCCGATACTTTCAAAAATCCACAAACAGCGCACATCCACTGCGCAGCACAGCGAAACGGTCATGGCCACAAGGGTGTCCGGGGACCTACCCTGTCACCTTGCGGCCAATGGACACACCTGAGTCTGGCCGGCGCGCCAACAGGAAGCGCTGGCGGCCGCGGTGCAGCACGCCGACTGCCCAGACCGCTCTCCCAGTGGCCGACGGGTAGTCAAAGTCGGTAGTCGACGATGCAGTTTTCAATGTTGGCGCCTTCTCCGCCGCCGCCAGCAGAGCCTATTTTAAGAGCAAATCACCTGGTGGGATTTCTGTTAGTCAAATTATTGGTAACATAGAACAAAATATGGGTCTTTCGTCAACGCGTTTTTGTCCGGCCGTGTCAGAGTTCGATTTGACGAACTGGTGTGGCGAGATTCGCGGTCGCACGTGGCTGGAAATTTGGCCATCTCGGCGGTTTGGCGGCGCAATGCATTATGTTAGATTTACGTTGGACAAAAAATCCATTGAAGAATTGCACCGTTTGAAAGAGGCGGAGCCGGGACTGGCACGTGGCGCGTGCTGACCGCGTGAACACGAAAAATACCCGTTTTGCAAGGTTTCAAAATAGGTTCATGGCATCGGAGACCGTGCTAGATACGGATCCGAGGGCACGATGACCAACCACCACAAGGTAACGGCACGAAATCATGTAGCGAAGTCGACCTCATCCGCCGGACGTGGTAACCGCGGCGCGCGATCAGATTGATTTACAATACGATTTCGAATGCAAAACATCAATGATATAAAATTAAAATCAACGGAAAGCCCGTTTCTTTGCCGCTTCGATGATGCCGAACAACACTCAGGTGTGCCGAGGTCGCTCCGGATATGCGACACGATGTGAAACGGTGCAGGAGGCGATTTCGCCCATTTTCAAATGAGCTCGAGACCTTTGCCCATTACCGACACGGCGTCCATCCCGGCGCCTAATGTCGTCAACCGTGGTTCGCACCGAGACGAAACCAGGTTCGTTCGATAGAAAATAGATTGGAGAACAGTATCATGTACAGCACCGCGCGCGGGGACCAACACGTGACGCATGCCAGCCACGGGAACAATAAAAAGTCATTTTGCAAGCTTTACAGAACAGGGCACGACTAAATTCAGTCCCCACTTATAATGGTTTGGCGACTATCTAGCTCCCCGTCATAAGGCACCGAATGAATATCATTCCAAACGGTGGACCTCGTCCACCAAACGGAGTCGCCACAGCACACGCTCGAAGTTGGGGCATTTTCAGTTTTCGTATCCTTTGTGTTTACGCTGTGATTGCGATGGCATAAAGGGCGAGATTATTGGTAAAATTACCACCAGTGCAACGAACAGATTTTTGGTGCTTTGACGCTGCAACAAAATAATTGTAATTCACCTAACTTTTACTGCTATGACGCATCTGGTAAACCGGTGAAAGTCGTGATTTTGCGCCAAATCGAAATCTTCCGAGATAGTGGTGTTCAACTGAGGATTGCGGCGATGCCATTGGGAACATACCGATAAAAATACTGCCACTGTGTTCATCAATTAATTGTGAACACGTCAGTATAAGCCAACTGGTGTGTTTCGTTGTGGTCGGTTCAAAAAAGGTGTACATGTCACATTTGGCTTTTTTGTCGACTACGATCGAAAACCAGCTTCTCCTGTCATGAGTGGAACTTTGGGGTCTTTTGGGGCCGGCCCCCCCCCAGTAATTTTGGATTTTTAGCATAAGGTCTATGGTGGTGTACGGAAAAAATGGCCTCTAAAATCAAAATTAGTCAGAATTAGCACATGGGCCCAACAAATCATTTTTGCAGGGCTCCGTCCCTGTTTCTTGCTTTTAACTAAGAATCGTAATATTCCATCCTGTTCGGTTTGACCTTAACGATACCCCCATTTCGCAATTTCAAATACGTTACAAGATTTCAAAGAAATGCCGCTATAATAGGCATATGAGTTCGGTCACATACAAGTGCAGACAGGCAAACACAAACAGGGTTACACAGAGACGGACGGAAGACAGAGACGGATACGGGGAAGACAGAAAAAAGAGAGGCAGACAGAAAACAGAGTGTAGGGAGACCAAGATAGAGTGACTGAATGTGATGGAATTGAGAGACAACGGGGAGACCGACAGAGATTGACAGAGCTTGATGGAGACTGGTGGGGAGCAAAGGAGACCGGTAAAGACCACAAGAAACCGACGGAGATCGGTTGAGACCGACAGAGACCGATGGACATCAAACGAGATTTAAGAGGCTGATGAAGAATAAAGGAGACGAACAGAGACTAATGGAGATTGAGCTAGATCGGAGGAGACCATCCGAAACGGATGGATCTCCAGGAGCATCGAGGAAGACTTGCTGACACCGACGGAGACAGGCAGAGTGCGAACGATCTTCACGGAGACTGGGCTGTGAAAACCGACAAGGATGGAAAAGAAGAAGAAAAAATTGTACGTGTCCAACCTGGGAAAGCAAAAACAGCACAGAGATGTGACAGTGGCTGTTTCATACCACAGGGCACTGCATGATGGGAATAAGTTGGAACAGCTATGGAAAAAAAACTGATTGGAGCGCACTGCGCTCTTTTGCATGACATTCGAGAAGACAGTATGATGCACCGTGTTCGGAGCGAGCGTGCGTCCGAACGCGACGAGCGAGGACATACGAGCAGACCAAACGGCCAGGGCAGTCGGCTTCCGTGGAACCTTGCAGCGCGACTGTAAAACAGCACTGTGAGCAACTTGATGAACAGTTCAACAGTAACCAGACTGAAGCGCGCAGAGCGATTGTCAAATGGTGCTAGGGTGCTGGCGTGAAAATTTTTGACACACAAGACTCCCGACGTTTGGTTCAATAGGTATAACCCGCTTGTTGGCAATGAAGTCGCCAATGTGAGGTCTCGGGATCAATTCGATCACCTTTCCGGCCGAAGCTTGATTCGAATGTAAAATGCGTACGGGCAAAGAGCTTTAATGCGCGGCGCGGCAGGCCCTGGTTGCTAAGTACAGGGGGCAGGGGGCTCGTCACCGACCAGCGGTTGGGCAGACGAGGTCCGGGGGAACTTACAAACAAGGACAAAACATCGGGTGGGGACGGGAGAGGCAACGAATGTGACGAATTGGTCCTTTAGTCACGACGGGGTCGCCATGGGTTAATGAATTGCACGTGACAAAGCCGGCGCTTTGCAACAGCTAAACTTCAGCAATTACCGTGCATCATAAGGAACCATAAACCTCCAATCTCTTAACCTGAGGTACCCTTACTACCAAAAACGGATGCAAATGGAAACTACACTGAACCACTGGCAATATGAATTGCTTAACACGACTTCATTATTTCTGAGGGATTTTTATTCCAGGTAACACCACAAAAAAACGAAAATGAGACATTCTCATAAACTAAATGACCCTCAGCAGTTTCAAGACGAAGGCACGTTGTATGGAAGGGTAATGCCATTGGTAAATGACGGGCGTCCATTACTTCTAGCACAAGTCGTCAGACTGCTCCGGTATTCTGTTTTGCCTGCATTGGAAATGCAGGGCAAGTGCTTGCCCTTCAGCGGTCGTTCAGTAAACGCTTCGCATAGAAATTTAAGTGTGAAGATTTCATATACACCTTGATGGATAGCACAACTATGCTCCGAGTCCACGTTGGGCCTGTTTTGTTCTGAAAACCTCACAGGTCGAGTGCATGAGGCCGGCTAGCCCAGAACAGATCCTGTTTTCTCCAAGTTATCGGCATCTGTCGACGTGGCTAACTAGCTTCGCGTCTTTTCATCCCACTTTTCGTTTGCTGCCTGGCATGGGAAGTATACAAACGTCGACGTAACAGACGCGTTGCAGATCTTTACAGATGTTTAAGGCAAACATACAGCCTTACAATATAGAAAATTTGCATTTCAGTTGCCTGGTCTTGATCATCCACACTTTCACTAACGGTTCGTCACGGGTGCACCACAAAATGGGCCCAACATGGACTCAGAGTACAGATCTGATGGACTGGTACAATGGGTATGTGTGATGACTAGCTCCCAAAGAATTTCATCACACCGCCTGGGCGGTGAACGCCGAACAAAAGGGATAATAGCCATTTCATTTCCATCTACGAATCACTGTTCAGTCACAGCTGGGATATAAAATAACGATATTCGGAATCCGTTCAAGTTCCGGAAAGTATTTGGAACCCGTTCAAGTTCCGGAAAGTATCCAGTTTTCCTAAACAACTCATCCGCTCCTAAATTAATGATCGCAGACGTTCGAAATCCTCCTCACATGCCGAGATGAACAGGGAGGTTGACTCCATGTACATTCCACTGGTGTCACAAGCCTCACCCGCTCCCCCACTGTCAGGCAGCGTGGAAGTACCCTACGTACAACTCTGGCACAATTAGTCATTAGGAGACGTACGAGTACCACACGCACCGCTTTGACATAATCATTCAGCAGGGGACGTCCTACACGTACCACTGTGGTACAATCAATCAGTAGGGAACATACCACACGTACCACTCCGTCACAATCAATCAGTAGGGGATGTACCACACGTACCACTCTGGCACAGTCAATCAGTACGGGACGTACCACACGCACCGCTTTGACACAATTATTCAGCAGGGGACGTAACTGGCGCACATCTCTGGCACAGCCAGTCAGTAGGGGACGTACCACACTCAGCAATTGGTCACAGTCATCAGCAGGGGACATACCACATCCCCCCACGCCACCGTCTGCCAGTACGTGACACATCACCGGGATCTCGGAGGGGCCGAATCCGCCCCTCCCCCCTCCCCTGCCGGGAATCGACCATAATACTAGCCCTCCGGGAATATGGTTAAGGGCTGATCTAAGGCCCAGCGTGTCACCCGGGCGTCAGCCGCTGGCGCCTTAGAGCCGCCGACTTTTCGTCTGTCTGTGGCCCGCAGGACTTTTTCGTATCGCGCAGCCTCGTCCTGGAACCGCCTGCCGCCGGACATCACCGCCTCTCGAACCCGTGCAGAGCTTGTGCGTAAACTTGACCAACTTTCTCTTATAGCTTGACGTGTCTGGCTGCCTTATTTTATCTGTATGACTATTGCATACGTGCTGTACTGTACTGACTTGAATCAGACAATAATCCACGCGGTGGAAAGATTCGAAATAAACCGAACATGAACATGACCATGCTCAGCAACGACAACACCTTCCTCAGCTACTACCCGCACTTCTTCCAGCAACGCACGCGGTTTGCTAGGTGCACACCGGACTCGACTGAGGGTCGCCGGGGTTGACCGGGGGCCACTGGGGCTGGCGCTGGGAACTGCCATGCCCAGCAAGGACCATCGGACTCGGCTGGCACCATGTGATGTTGCATTCGGTTAGTTCGAAATTTCACTGATTTTTGTGCACGCTGAAAAAGGCCGTGACGTTACGTGTACTGTATGCCGGGACAGGTTTCAGATGAACAACACTGCCGATCGGCACTCGGAGTTTGTCCTGAAGCCGGCCTTCTCTGTGATGGCCCTGCTCTCCATGACCAGCGACCAGCAGCTTCGGATGTTTACCAAACAGATGCCAAGGTTGCACGCGGGGGAGACTACGCATTTTAGGTATTTTTATGTTGTAAATCGTCGCTTTTCACCCATATTTTGCATGTTTTCGAGTAAATACAGCCTTTATGTGGCCCACATCAACCCTATTTTTAGGCAGTGGATTTCGTTTCAAATCCAGTCTGTTTCCCTGAAATCTTTGCATCTGCTGGTCCGATTTTGTCGAATCTAAACGATCAGACCGAGTTCTTGACCAAAGCAAAGGCAGTGAAAAGTCAGTGGCCACTTCAGGAGAACCAGAAAAATGTAAAAAGTCGATTTTCTTCGACGTCTGACATACGGTTCTCTGATATGTACCTCATGCCTATGCTTATCTGTGATGCATCTGGTTATCCTCAGGACATGACTGAAGATCATTTTTGGAATTATGTCGTTTCCAGAGTCCAGAACATGCGGTCATTTATCTATACATTTTTGGGTTATTTTTCATTTTGTGAACAATGACTACTGCATCGGTCCAGCTCGCTACACGTGCTGCCATCTGTTGGTGACCGCGGGAGGTCAGTGACCACGCTCGTTAGTTTCGGTGACTCTGCGGCCGCCGCCAGCCAGGTGGCATCCGTCCAGCTGCATATGTACAACGTCACGAAGTTACAAGGTACGTAACAACGCAGAGAGGTGGAGTCGGCTTCAGTCGGTCCACAGATTCACAGATTAATTGAACATTCTGGCGTACAGAGGCTGCCCGCCGTTGCCAGCTACCTAAATTGTTGGCAGACGTCCTCAGTGATATCAGTTCTGCAGTCCTGCTTGGTGTTTACTTCGTGATGTCATACACTTTCCGGCACAGAAGTAGCGACGCTGGCTCAAAACGTCCCAGTGACGACAGCATGTGTTTTCCTGTTATTCCGCCGCCTTGTCGTAATCTGCCGCCGGAAGTGAGAACAGCTCGGCCTTCCATTAACTGTCGCAGCCACTGTGTCATCCCGACTTCGTGCTGTCCAGGGCATAAGTGGATGTACACCGTGTACGTGATGGACAACCTCCTGACGAATTCGCACCGGGTCTGGCTGATGCAGGGACAGCCAGTTTACCCCACCAGGAGCCAAATGGGTGTCATGCGTCTGGCGCAGGTAGAGATGCCAAAACAGGGTCATTGCTTTACTTTGTTATCGGCTCAGATGTGGCATTAGTCTCTTGTCATGCAATTCCCAAACTCGATCTACGCTACCGTCCATCTCTGTCGGCATGCAACCTACAAAAGTAAAGTTATGTGGCGCTATTCTTGTCGATTAGATCAGCGACTCCTCGACTCCGCCCAGAAGCGCAGGACCTGCCCAGTATCGGTCCGGGCCCCGCCGCCGGCCTCACTGCACCCTCTGAACTGAACGAGCTTTCTCAGGAAACTATTGTCCAAGGCGAAGCGTGCACGGGAACCTCATCCATTTAGCGAAGGATCGTTGCCGGGAGTCGCGATTAGCATGAATGGCAGGGAACTGTGACGGCGTTCGTGGCTCGGCTCAGAAGAGAGCGTGTAGACAGGCGGTCTGAGGAGGGGGTTCCTGGGGACGGCCGATAACCGTTCGGGGCCCCCCAGCCATGGCGCGGGACCTTCCGCAAACGGTTTTGGACGGACAGTCCCCAGCGGTCAGGGGCTCGTGTTTGCGGGATGCCCTTAAATGTGACGTCACTGAAACAGGCCTGTTTTTCTCAGGCTGAGCATGAGCTGTCCGACCACTTCCGCCGACCTGGGGGATTTCATGGCTTTCTGGGTTTGCTTCGAATCCTCGGTCCTTATCATAGCGCATTTCGCTGTCCATGTCCATCCTGCGAGAGGCAAACTGCACCAGCTCTTAAACACCGAGCAGCTCGCACGTCACGAAATGGGCCAACAACGAGAGATAGCTCAGTTACAAAAAACGAGCAACATCCTTAACACTTAAAATCGTAAAACCGTAAAAAAAGATCCGTCTGGGCCAAAAGTTGTATAACATCTACCGTGCACCACAACGCTTGTAAACGTCCAAAGTGCGTAAACGCGTTTAGAGCCGTATCAGAACCAGGGTACGAGCGTGAGCACTGAACGTCGCTCAATGTCCGACGGTCAGAAACCGCGAGCTGGGCACGGCAGCAGCCCTGTTCGGGACTCGCGCGGTGCCATGCGGCAGCCGCGAGCCGCTCGGTCGACGCCGAGGTTCGGGACGCGCGCGGTGCCGTGCGGCAGCCGCGGGCCACTCGGTCGACGCCGACGCCGGCCGCGGCGCCGCTCCGCCCGCGGGCCGCTCGGTCGACGCCAGGGCCGGCCGCGGCGCCGCTCCGCCCGCGGGCCGCTCGGTCGACGCCGACGCCGGCCGCGGCGCCGCTCCGCCCGCAGGCGCTCGGAGACCGCGAAACGCGCGGCGCTGCCGGAACTGACCAGCGGCGCGGAAGTGACGCGCCGCGATGAGGCGCCGCCGTGTTCCGGTCGCCGTCTTTGTGGACGGTATCTGGCGCGGGCCAGGCGCGCTCAGTCTCTTCTCGGCGTTCGTGGTGTGCCGTGCTGCCGTCGGCGTAGGACTTCGCGGGTTCCAGACCAGACCGGCAGGCAGACATGTTCGACCTCTTCGGCTCGGTGAAGGGTCTCCTGAAGATCGACTCGATCAGCATCGATAACAATGTGTTCCGGCTGCACTACAAGGTGACCAGTGTGATGCTGGTCGTCTTTTCGCTTCTGGTCACTGCGCACCAGTACATTGGCGACCCTATCGACTGCTACAGCTCCTCCAAAATCCCAGACAACGTGATGGACACCTACTGTTGGATCCACTCCACCTTCAGCGTGGAGCAGGCGACCCCCAATCAACGTAGCTACACGCCGCACATCGGCATTGGCACCAAAGGCAAGGACGACTCCGTGAAGCAGCACGCCTACTACCAGTGGGTTTGCTTCGTGCTCTTCTTCCAGGCACTGTTGTTCTACACTCCGCGCTTCCTGTGGAAAAGCTGGGAGGCCGGAAAGTGTAAGATGCTGGTAATGGAGCTCAACTGTCCCATTGTGGAAGACAGCGCGCGCTGCGACAGGAAAAAGTTGCTCGTCGAATATCTCACATGCAACTTACACAACCACACCTGGTATGCAGTCAAGTTCTACATCTGCGAGATCCTGAACTTCGTCAACGCGGTAGCGCAAATCTTCTTCATCAACTACTTCTTGAACTACGAGTTCACCACGTACGGACTCGAGGTGGTCGATTTTGCGCAGCACAACCCGGAAAACCGCACGGACCCGATGGAGCTGGTCTTCCCCAAGGTGACCAAGTGCACGTTCCAGACATTCGGCTTCTCGGGCACGGTGCAGAAGCACGACGCCATCTGCGTGCTGCCGCTCAACGTCGTCAACGAGAAGGTGTACGTGATTCTGTGGTTCTGGCTGGTGGTGCTGGCGGCCGTCAGCGGCCTGACGCTGCTGTACCGCCTCTTCACCATCGTTTCGCCGCAGGCCCGCACCACCCTGCTGCGGGCGCGCGCTCGTCTGGCGCCCGCCGACCAGGTCAGCACGATCGGCAAGCGGCTCTGGCTCGGCGACTGGTTCGTGCTCTACCAGCTGGGCAAGAACATCGACCCGCTCATCTTCAAGGAGGTGCTGGGCGACCTGCACCGCGCCGTCGACGTGAACGCCTGACCGGACGCGGGCGCGACGGGTAACGTCACGGCGCCGTGACGAGCCCGCGGGACATCACGGCGGACGAGAGGCCGTCGCGGCGGCCTGGCGGCGCGCTGGGAGGCTGCCGGGACGCAGCGGCGAATGCCGTATCGGCACGCAGTGACGCCGAACAGTAGGCGTCAGGAAGAACAGACGTCCTGAATCCCGTTTGTGAGAGTCTTGGAAGTTCGCGCGATGCCGTGTAAGAAACCGAGCCATACCAAACGGTGCAAACTCGTCCATGACGGGAAAAGTAACGATGTGTCAAATAACTACGGCAATGCGCCAATGTGCCAAATGATCCGCGCTCATTCCCCTTTTCGGCGCATTTGTTGCCCATTTTTAATGGTCAGAATCGTGTGCAGAAGCCAGGTCGCAGTCGGCCTCAAAGCATGGCTATGCCCGATAATGCTGCACCACTCAGTGATATTTTTGCCTTGATAAAATAGCGAAGTCACAATATACGCAACGGTTTATCGTGCTTTTTTTGGTTATAGTTTTGCCTGAGGTGAGGTCGTGAAATAAACTAAACGAACAGACAGAAAGTTTTGATCGTGAAATTGAAATCCAAACAACAACTAGGCATGAACAGAATGCAAAGCGTCTGCAATCGCAGAGAGCCAGATGTTAAAGCATTTCAATGCTCCATAGCAACGAACACCCGCAAAGAAACGTGTTCAGTAACCAGCGGCCGCGAGCCGACACCAAAACTGGCGCGGCACAGACATTCATGGCGCCGGTCGAAAGCAAGCCACATCTGAAACTTTTTGCCACGAATCTGAGGGCCTGCAACAACCATCCGGTATGAATGACAGCAATCTACAGCAATCCGGTAGGGTCCACGAAGAAAGTTACTCTTCCGCGTCATAAACGAAGCAATAAACATGCTGTTGCAAAAATGTCATTTCGTCTCGAATTGTGAAAACTTTATTGAGAAAAATATTCTGAGGACGTCTATATAAAACATGCAACGTCTATATCTACACACAAGAGGCATTCTTCCGCTGTAATGTAACTCAGTCGTCAGCCATGCATGCTTCCTTTCGTTTGCAGCGGGACGCACAGTACGCTGACTGGCCCGGCCGTCCGCGCCTTATTGACGACGCGACACCCACATCTTGGTATTATCAGGACAGCCCTGACCCCACGTGACCAATAAACAATGCCTACCTCAGGTTCTGGGGCAGTGTTCCCGAGTCGTTGATTCCATTCGTGCGTATTTATTGAGCGACGTACAACAGGGATTCATCGACACGTTACAAAAAAGTCAAGGGAGGAGGGGATAACAAGGATGCGGGAAGCTGGGGGTGGGGGGCAGGGGGGCAGTAGCCCCACTTTTTTAATTGACATTGACCTTTGAGAGTTGGCTGGAAAGAATTAACTTAAAACGCTTTTTTGAGCCTCCCCAAAAAAAACCTGCGGAGGAGTTCCCGCTCCCCTAGGAGGAAATGAATGAAAAAAGGAAAGCATGTCAAACACAAACTTAAAGCTAACCAGCAAACGTGAGGGTAGCCCCCGAGGAGGCATCCAGTGGGTGGCCAGCCTACCAGGCAACCTTCCAGGAGGGGGGCACCCCCACACGTCATGACACAAATGGAAGAAAGAAGATTAGATAAAAGGAACATGCACATGTCCGGGGCGTCTCGCGCAAGTGCTGAAGCACCCTCACAGCCCTATATCATCACTACCTTCCTCGCGACATCCTACCCGAGATAGTCACCGCCCTGGTGGTCTCGCGCATTTGTTACTGTCTGGTGGTGTACGGCAACGGCACTAGCAAAAATCTTGACACCATTCAAAAGATTTTGAATTTTGCGGCCCGAGTAATTTCCGGCAAGCGCAGATCTGACCAATCTGTGTGGGGGGTGCAGGATACCATGGGGTGGCTTGACTCATCTCATCCCTTCCAATACCAGTCCTTCTGCCTTCTTGACAAGTCTAACCGCTGGTCAACGCGAGTGCATCGCCCGTCAGATCTGTAAAGGCAGTAAAGGCACATCTGCGCGCTGTCTGCGATCATCAGTAGGTACTTGTATCACCGGTGGCATCACGCTCGCTTTTATATTTATATTTTCTGTATACTGCGTGTGCCTGTTTTTATCCGCATTTTATTGACGTGGGGGCCATAATAGCCGTATGAACTGTGGATGGCTTTTTAATAAAGTACTAGTTCTGCTATTACTATATACTATGAATACTATACGATATACTTACCAGTATATCGCTTTAGACTTTATTCTTTACTTCCATGCCTGTCTTTTATGTATTTCGGCCGTTCTTTTGCTATGCATTACTCATTTCCCTTTAAAACCGGCAAAAATATTGGATGGGCCCAAACCAACATCAGGTGGGCCCAAATCAACATTGGGTGAGCCAGGGACAAAAGGACACAAATCGACACCCTTCTTTTCAACCAATTAAAAGGCAGGACCACGGCATATGGCGGGAGACAAGCAACACTGTCACTCAACAATACGAGCCTTTACCGCTGTCCGAATCTATCATGACCGAGGCTCGCTACCGCCTCCGGAACACCATTGTATCGTGTGGTTACCAGATAAAAGAACGTCTGCTGACTGGCAGCCGTCCAGACGGCAGTGGGAGGGGGGGGGGGTGCCACGGGCACCTTTTTCAGACACTTCAGTAGCGCTGAAGTACTCAGTTGCCCTGGGAGCGATTGTCTCGATTGCCTCGATTGCCTTGGGATTTTCGGCCTTCCAGTAAATATACGCGCTACGTTGGCATGCTTTTGTTCGGGTTTTTTCTTCTTTGCCTTCGACGAAATCACCTCTTTGACCTATTTCAGGCGAGCACTGTTGTCAGAGGTACCTACCGAGTGATGGCCGTGGATTACGTCGGCAAGGCAGGAGGCTTCTCATCAGAAGCATTCTACTGATTTCAAACGATTTAACCGCAGTCTGCGCCTCTGCTCGGGGAGTCCAACTCTGCGGAGGTTGACGTAAGGACTCCACGGAAGCAACGGTGACGCATCATGCGGCTCACCAGAGATGGGACGCATGACGCTCATCCGTCGGTCCGATCCTACTCAGTGGCTACAGAACAGATGATGTGAGGAGTAACATGAGATTAACGCCAGCCTTGGTTCACCTTCGAACACTTTCAAGACACTTGCGAACCAAGCTTACTTATGACTGCCATGTCGTGCACTTGAATATTACGTCCATCGTCAATCAAAATACAGTGGTTTTCCAGTTCCAGGAGGGTGGATTTGGACCAGTACTCGATGAGAGCTCACATATGCCCCTTTCCAGCGTTAGACGCCAAAATCGGCGACAGACCCCCTCACCCATCGCACCACACCGCTGCCGTGTCGGACGCGAAAGCAGTTCTCCTCGTTCATCGGCACTTAATGTAGCACGTTACCCGATGAACACGCCAATGCGCCTACTGGCCGTCACCATGCCGTGTATTTTGATAGCCTCGCTTCGCACATCGCACCAGATGCTCCAGTTTCTGCCAGATGGCGATTAGACGGCGCCTGCCCGTGCAGACAGCGCACGGCGCGCGGACACCGTTCGAGCCTCTCACAGGAAGGGCACCGAGATAAGGGCCACAGAAGACGAGCAGCTGCGCCAGCTGACCTAACCACCGTACAGCTCGCCCCCTGAACGACGACGGCCACCGAGTGGGATCGAAGCCACTCTAAAACGCATTCATGACAAATATGGCACAGAATGGTTCATTAAAAGATCTACAAAAACGTTCGTCTCGTTAACAAAACACAACTACAAAACGCGCACGCGCAGTTTGTACGATGACCTGGAAGAAATGCCGTTTACAAGACTTAAGCCATTTGAGCTGAAAATCTGAAAATCCAGCCTGTCCCAACCACGACAATATAGCATAGTATTTTGTTCCCCGGTGTTTGCTTTTTCAAATTCGTACCTGTGAGACATTGCACGTGGCCTCCTCACGACACGGCTCCGCGCGCCACGACGCAAAGCCCGCCGAGTCTCACAAGGACAAGACGTTCCAGCCAGAGTCTGACAGCGGGACAGGACGGACCCGTCAGACCCTGACAGCGGGACAGGACGGACCCGTCAGACCCTGACAGCGGGACAGGACGGTCCCGTCAGACCCTGACAGCGGGACAGGAGGGACCCGTCAGACCCTGACAGCGGGACAGGACGGCCCCACCAGAGCCTGACAGCGGGACAGGACGGCCCTGTCAGAGCCTGACAGCGGGAGAGGACGGCCCCGTCAGACCCTGACAGCAGGACAGGACGGCTCCGTCAGACCCTGACAGCGGGACAGGACGGCTCCGTCAGACCCTGACAGCAGGACAGGACGGCTCCGTCAGAGCCTGACAGCGGGACAGGACGGCTCCGCCAGACCCTGACAGCGGGACAGGACGGCTCCGTCAGACCCTAATGGCGGGACAGGATGGACCCGTCAGAGCCTGACAGAGGGACAGGACGGCTCCGTCAGACCCTGACAGCGGGAGAGGACGGCCCCGCGGGCTCCGCTCGGCCCCGCTCGCCGCCGGACGGCCCGCCGCCGTGCCGTCAGCCGTCGCGCGGCGCGTCCCCGCAGCGCCGCCCGAAGAACGCCGTCAGCGACGTCTGCCTCTTGCCGTCCGGCGGCGCCGTGCGCGAGGTCCGGCCGCGCTTGGCCGGCCTCGGCGCCTCCGAGTCGAACAGCTTCAGAATCTGCGACCGGCACAGGCGGCAGTCAGCACGGCGGCGCGGACCGCAGCGGCGCCACACTGTCAGCCGGGGCGCATTCCGCGTCTCGCGTCAGGAAGCGGCCCGGACTGCAGGTTAGAGACCTCGACAGTTTCACACGGCAAACGTGGCATGTGGCGACAGCGCTGGGACCAGAACGCATACACGACCCGACGTAACAAAGAATTCCGCCAGTGATGCAGACCGGACTTCCACACTATACCGGCAGGAGGCGGGCAGCACAGGGCCGTAGCGGAAAACTAGACATGGTAACAAAAAGCTATTATTTTCATGATGAGTCATGACGCAAATAACACTGCTGAAGTAAAGTGCAGTAAACAAATATCTGGCCTGCCATTTGTGGTAGTTAATGATATTTTTTACCTTCTGTTTTTACGGCACCACCACCACGTATGAGGCCCGATAAGCATATCTCAAACTATTGCGACTCCTGCCCGGCGATCCTGCAGTTTCCGCCGCCTCGGCCCGAGGCTCATCGGCGACATTCGTCAACTTCACATCGCCCCCGTCCGGCCGGCGGCCGCACCTTGCGGACGGCGGTCGGTATGCCGGCCTGGAGTAACTCCTCCCGTGACATCCAGCGGGCGGCGCTGTAGCCGGCCGGCGGCGGCGGCTCGGCCGGCTCCCCGTCCGCGGCCGCCGCCCGCACTCGGTACGTGCGCCGGATGTGGGAGAACACGTGGGCGACGTCGCCCAGCGACTGCAGCGCCCCTGGTGGCGGCGCCAGCAGGCCGGGCAGCAGCGCGCGCAGGGCGGCGTCCACCGCCGCGTCCGAGGGCTCCGCTTCCGACAGGGTGACGCCCGGGAATTCCCAGAGAGAAGCCAGCAGACCTGAAGGGGAACAACGCATTCGCGTGGTCAGAGAATACGTCATGTTCATGCGCAGGAGACTCGACATAAGGTCCTTAACCGATGGCTCGTAGATCCAGAAATGGCTTCTTCATGGACGACATATCCACAAGTCAAGGAGTAACAATGTCGCAGACCATTTATCAACAAGGTGGTTCTTTCTCGTAGCGAACAGTCATGACCAAAGCAGCTCAAACGCCGTTCGAAAGACAAACATTCCCACGTCAGGAATTTCCAACATATCGTCGAAAACGGCGTCTGGACCATTCGCTGACACAGGCGATCGCCGATACATTCAAAAATCCACAAACAGCGCACATCCACTACGCAACACAGCGAAACGGCCATGGCTACAAGGGTGGCGGGGGACACATACTGCCGCCTGGCGGCCGACGGACACACCTGAGTCTGGCCGGCGCGCCAACAGGAAGCGCTGGCGGCCGCGATGCAGCACGCAGACGGCCTCGTGCTCGACGCGCGGCGCCGCCTTGCGCGGTTTTCGCGGGAAGTTGAGCACGCCCAGACCGTTCTCCCACTGGCCGACGGGTAGGCAGAGTCGGCAGTCGGCGGCGCAGTCTTCAATGTCACCGGCTGTTGCCGCCTCCTCCGCCGCTGCCAGGGGGTAGGGGAGCTCGTCACTGACAAGCAGGCGGGCAGACGAGGTTCCACGGGACTTACACAGACAAAACATCGGCTGCGGACGGACGGGGAAACGAACGTGACAAAGCGGTCCTTGTGTCACGACGGGGTCGCAACAGATTAACGAAATGTACGTTTCAAAACTGACTCTGCTACAGCAAAACTTCGGCAAATATCGTGCATGTGTACGAATCATAAGAAATTGCAAACCTCCAATGCCTAAGCCCGAAGTATCCTTCGTACGACAAAAGCATAACATTCAAATACAAAACACGCTGTACTTTCGGCAACATGAGCTGTTAGCTGACATGAATATTTCTGAGGAGTTTTCATTCCAGTCAACATCATAAAGGAACGAAAATGAGTCATACTCATGCAATAAACGCAGTTTCCAGCCAATGGCACCTTGTATGGAAGGGTAATACCATTGAATGACGGGCACCCATTACTTCTGGTACAAGTCGTCAGACTGCTCAGATATTCCGTTTTGCCTGTATTGGCAATGCAGGGCAATTGCCCTTCAGCAGTCGTTCAAGAAACGTTTCGTGTACAAATTTAAGTGCACGGATTTCATGTACATCTTGATTGGTAACACAACTGTGTTCTGAGTCCATGTTGGGCCCATTTTGTAATAAAACCCTCACAGGTCGAGTGCATGGGGCCAGCTAGCCCAATACAGATCTTGTTTTCTCCAAGCTCATCGGTATCTGCCGACCTGGCTAACAAGCTTTCATTTTCTTGCGCTTTTCGTTTGTTGCCTGGCAAGAGAAGCATACAAACGTCGACGTAACAGACGCGCTGCAGGTCCATACAAAAGTTTAAGGCAAATAATACAGCCTTACAATATCAAAAACTTGCATTTCAGTTGCCTGGTCTTGACCATTCACACTTTCACTAACGGTTCGTCACGGGATCACTACAAAATGGGCCCAACATAGACTCAGAGTACAGATCTGATGGACTGACAACGGGTGACATGACAATGACTACAATGGGTGAACGCGGTGACTAGCTCCCAAAGAATTTCATCACACCATCTGGGTGGTAAGCGGCGAACGAAAAGGATAATCGCCATTGCACTTCCATCTACGAATCACTGTTCGGCCATAGTTGGGAATTAAACGGCCGACATTCGGAACCCGTTCCGGTTCCGGAAAGCATCCAAGTTTCCTACACAACCCACCCACTCCTAAACTACTGATCGCAGACGTTCGAAATCCTCCTCACATGCCGAGATGAACAGGGCAGATCACTCCTTGAACATGACACAATTCTCATCCGATTCTCCACTGCCTGACAGTGGGGAACGTACCCTACGTACCACTCTGGCACAATCAGTCAGTAGGGGACGTACCACATCCACATCTCTGGCACAATCAGTCAGTAGGGGACGTACCCCTCGCACCACTCTGACACAATCAGTAGGGGACGTACCACACGTTCCTCCGCCACCGTTGGCCAGTACGTGACACATCACTGAGGACATACCATCCGCACCGCTCTGGCCCGGTCGGTCGGTACGCGCCGCACCGCGCTGGCGTCGGTCGGCCAGTCGGCGGGCGGCGCACTGCCGCCGGACGGGACACGCGTCGCAGGCCGGCGTCCGCGGCGTGCACACGGTGGCGCCCAGCTCCATCAGCGCCTGGTTAAAGTCGCCCGGCCGCGCGGGGTCCACCAGCTCGGCCGCCGTCGACCACATCCACTCGGTGACCGGCTGTCGGGCCGCAGTCACCGTCGTCAGTGAGACGAGGCGGACCCAGTACAGCCGCGACGGACCACTACGTACAGCCCAGCCGGCGACAAAAACAGCCCGACAGAACCGCAAAACAAAGACACGAGACTGAGGAATTTATGCTGAGTTTATATAGCCAAACTGTACGCTCCAGGCAAGTGAAAACCCGCCGCATACTTGACACCACAACACTATTTTCTTAGAAAGCACGTCGATGTCTTGGGCTCCGGCACAAACTACGACCAGACATAGCGAATTTTACGACAACAAAGCCACGCCTCCAGAAGTGCTGTCTGAGGCAGGCCCGACATGAGGCGATATCCACACAGCCGCGCCGGCGGACCCACCTTCGAGTCCAAAGCGGCACCGACGGCACGCAGCCTCGCCAGCACGCGCGCCACGTTACCGTCGACGACCGGCGCCGGCCGACCGAAGGCGATCGAGGAGACGGCGCCGGCCGTGTAGCGGCCGACTCCGGGCAGCCGGAGCAGGGCGTCGGCAGTGTCCGGCACCCGACCGCCCAGCTCGGAGCACACCTGCCGACGGCGACCGAGGCGGCATCACAGCGGCCGTGGGCCGGCAAAATGGCGCACACGACGGCGGACAAGATGGCGGACAGGACGGCGAACGGCCGGCACACAGAACGGCGAACACACCGGCGACGGGAGAACACCACCGACTGCAGAAACTTCGCTTAAGGGCCGATCCCAACCACGTGCGGGGGGGGGGGATCTCCATCCGTGTCACTCAAACTAATCCCCAAATGGTAAAATTGTCGTATATTTAAGGGGAAAAAATGTTTCGGAAACAAGACATGTTGTTTTCACTCCTCCCTTCCCAAAGAATGGGTCCTAGGGTTCCCTACGCCTCCCCCCCTTCGAGACCCGCCAGTGACTATTCAACCCACGAACGAAAAGCAAGATACGTCATAAGCTGCTGGCTTCATCCTTCAACCAAGTCTGAAGTCAAAATGGATATGTTCTGAAACTCAGGTTCAATATTTACGAGCGTCGGCACGTACGACGGGGAAGCGAATAAATAAAACGCACAAAGAAGATGGTAAAGTGGTGGATGACCACAAAAACCCAAGAGGAAAATGATGACTGTATATGGGTATCACACCAACAAAACTTTCCGAACGTCAATCGCATACTGAGAATTTCATACGGGTTGAGCATATGTTATGTTCGTCTGGATGGGAGCATTACGCAGTTACCTTCTGGGCGCCCTCATGAAGACGTCTGGCTCGGGAATAGTACCCTAGACCTGACCACAGCTTAATGACCTCGTCCAGCTCAGCTTCGGCCAGGTCTTGAATAGTGGGCCAGCGCTGAAGCCATCTATTGAAGTAGTCAATCACTGTAGCCACCTGGGTTTGCTGCAGCATGATCTCCGACGTCCACACTGAAACGCAAAGAATACTAAAGCTGAGACTGAAATTCAACTGGTAATGAAAAAAATCAAATGCACACGTGCTGTGCAGGAGGTGGCTGATCACCATTTCAGACAAAAATGCCGTAATTGACATGTCGGCACCAAAAGGAGCTAGTGTGAGCAATGCTATAGCTAGCAACACACTTCATCGGTCTAACCATCACATGAGCAGGGGTAACCGGACTAAGATCCGCAGGCAAAAGGCTAGTACGGGAAAAGGTTCGCAACCAAATGTTCGCACGTATAAGGTTTGTATCGGAAAAGGTTCGCATTGCAAAAAGTCCGCAAAGGAAAAGGTTCGTACCGCAAAAGGTTCGTATGAAAAACGTTCGTACGAAAACGGCTCGTAAGGAAAAAAGTCCGTAACTACAGGTTCGTAAATATAAGCTTAGTATCGGAAAAGGTTCGTATCGGCCAAGGTTCGTATCGGAAAAAGATCATAAGCAAAAGATCGTATTGGGGAAGATCGTATGGGATTAAGATACGGGATAAAGATTGAAAAGACAAAAGATCACACCAGCCAGTCGGTTTGCCGTAGGTGTAAAAGTCGGTCTACCGCACGTACAGTAATCGGTTTGCCGAAGGCGTAGTAATCGGTTTGCCGTAGGCATAGCAATCGGTTGGCCGCAAGCATAGCACTCGGTTTGCCGTAAGCGTATTTACCGATCTGCCGCAGGAGGTTAGGTCAAGGTTAGGTTATGTTAGTTGGTTAGGTTAAGTTAGGCTAGGTCAGGTGGGATTAGATTCAAGTCGCGTTATGTTTATTGCCTTACGACTGTACTTGCCATGCCATCTTTTGTGAACGGTTTATTTGCCATGCGGTCTTTCATCCCATACGATCTTCTTTAAGACCTTTTTGCGTACGAACTTTTCCGTACGAACTTTTGCGTTAAGATCTTCTGCCTAATACCCTTCCGAGGTGAACTTTGTCCTAAATGAGCCTTTTCCCACACGAACCTTATGTTTACGAGCCTTTGGTTCTGATACCTTTTCCTTGAGAACCTTTTGTTGTAAGAAGCTTTCCCATTACGAATCTTTTCCGATGTGAGGCCTTTAAACGATACAAACTTTACGCTTACGAGCCTTTGGCTACGAGCCTTTTCCCTTATGAGCACCTGATTTCTGAGCCCTGGTCCTAGACCCGAGTACGGGCGTGGCGGATCCCAAATTTCCAGAAGAAATTTTTCAGCACCACGCAGCCCGGATGAGGGGTCAATTTGACCTCCCTGAGGTTTTCCGGAATAGGTCCTAAACGGTCCGATGCATCCACAGCAAATCTGGCACAGCTGTGCAAAACCGAAAAGCGGATCTCTTGGTGTTAAAAAAATATCAACGTCTTTCAATATCACCAAGTTAGAACGGGTCAAAGTAAGGTCATGGCTTTTAGAAATGGCCATTTTAGGGTAAACTTCAAACTGCTTTCATAAATATATACTTCTACAAAAATGACACTTTCAAGCTTTTCATGGGTAAACAGATAACCAACTGAAAAAAGTACCAAAATAGTTTGGCCAATCTGAGGCCAGATCATGAGGTCAAATCGAGGTCAAAGTCGAAAACCATTTCCGAACATACAACTTTCCAATCACCTCAGCCAAAAACAATCGCAACATATGTACAAGGTCGCTTCACCTTCTACCGCTGTACCAAGTTTCATATATCAGGTAAGGTCACGAAGAGATGACCAAAAATGTGCTCGCGCGTACCCGTTTTCTGTAAAAGCCAAATGATGAAACGCAGCCAATTTCTTGTTCGGTGCCTAATTCACGGACAAAATGGTACCAAACAATGTCAGGGATGACTGAACAAACATTCCGATACTTTTGGTCTCATCGAGGTCATCTCAGGTCATCACCCTGATACGAACTGTATTGACTTGGGTACACCCTTTCCTGCAACAACTTTCAAAGGTGTTTTTTTTTACGCTGATTCCGAATTCAGCCTCCAAAATTACCTAGGCAGAGTAAACGCTGAGGCAGATAGGTGTCAAAAGGAAATGGGTCAGATAGTTTAGTTTTCGGAGTGCCTGCGTGTAAGTATCCTAAAACTTAATAGTGCGAAATACTTTAGTGGCAAAATTGTACCGATTGACGGTAGCTGATTCCGTGGAGCACATTTTCGCAATTTTCACTTTTTCGAGGTCACAGATCAATGTACTAGGTTGACCTAAGATGACCCTGGGTGCACTTGGTGGCAGAAATTTGATTCGTGAGGTATGTTTGGTTGCGAAATTCGAATTCAGCGATACAATTTACCCCAAGATACCATAAAACACGACATAAGACACTTTGTGACACTTCGTGAAATTATAGCCATATGGCTGGATGTCGTGCTTAAGCACTACTTTAAATGTAAGTACTGACCCAAGCATCTCAAATTATACACTACCTATTGTAGTTTTGTGTGGCCTACAAAAAATCGCCCAAACATTTTGTAACTGTGACGAACGGTTTTCGCGGTACAAGAAAAGGTCTGGCGAGCCGCACCAAATCTGACCTAATGTGATCTTGAAGGTCACGCCCTAAAAAGGCCAAAGTTCTAAACAAGAGAGTTCCTTCTGCATCTACGCTGCAAATTTCATGTATCTAGTCCCGTTAGTTTTCGAGATCTTAAGGGATGCCAAAATGACCGCCCCTCCCCAACCCGAGCGCGTTGTAGTCAAAAGGTGCGATAGACGGCTTTAGATGGCTGTCAAAAAATGGCTTTAACACCCGTGCGAGTGTTGAAGCCATCTTCTTCTGACGACAAGCTGATTCAAAGAAATGGACTGCAAAGTTCCACACATACTCGTATATTACCATCAACACGCGCACTGGAAGAAGTGTCCCCCCCCCGTTGGAGCTAGTTGCTGCTATTTGGTGACATTTATGGCAATTGAATAACTCGTCGACTGACGCAGAAAAACCGGAAATCGGCCGGAAATGTTTGAAGTTTTAAGCATTTGAAGTTAAGCAAACATAACGAGGACGACGGCTCTCGCTGACAAATGGAAACTTTGTGAAAGAACCAGCGTTCTAACTAAGATTACCATTTAAACGCAATCACGCGACGTCATCTGGGCATAAGTGATGGATGTACCAAGACCAAAGTCAGGGTCCGTAAGAGCCAAGGTCACCAAAGGTCAAGGCCAAACACCTTGTGACCTGATCCACATTTGCTTCGCAACATTTCGGTTTGTATGAAATATGCATTCAACGACCCTAATGAAAACATGTGTGCGCACATTGATACACTTACATATATCAGGGTCAGTTAAGGTCAAGGTCATCAAAGGTCGAAGTCGAATATTTTGGGACGTGGCCCAGATTTGCTTCGCGAAATGTCGATTTGTACGAAATATGCATTCAAAGACCCTAATAAAACACGATTGCACACATGGATAAGCGTATGCGTACTAGGGTCATTTTCTGTTCAAGGCAGTGTTGGAAATCTGGTTTTTCTTCCTGGTGAAATCCTGGTGTCGGAGTACTTCTCTTTTGGAGTCTAAAATGCCTTGCGTTTATGTGAGAAACATGGACTAACTAGGTGTTTCGCAAGCATATGTGGCCAGCAGGGGCGGATCCAGTGGCTCCGTTTGGGGGGGAGGGGGCAAACCAGTTTCCTGGGTCTACATGGTAGGCCAGCAGTCGCTGACCGGGGGGGGGGGGGGGAGGGGGGTGGAAGGCAGGTGGTCCTGGGTACGGGTTGTACTTCAGCGGCCGAGTATGAATGGTAAACCATCAACCGGGCGGAGGGGGAATGCTGGGCAACTTCAAACTCTGGTTGAGTAGGAATACCCATGTCTTTTTGGGGAGGGGGCAAATGGCCATTTTGGAGTACAAAATTTTTCTTGGAATATAAATTTTTTAAT
The DNA here is from genome assembly GCA_030062745.1 of Capitulum mitella. NCBI lineage: Eukaryota > Metazoa > Arthropoda > Thecostraca > Pollicipedomorpha > Pollicipedidae > Capitulum > Capitulum mitella. The sequence goes on along the minus strand of CP099839.1, from coordinate 3,267,694 downwards.
GCTCCTTGACACCAGAAAATGGTAGTTTTCCAACACAGGGTCCAGGTCATCAAAGGTCAAGGGCAACTATTTGTGACCTGGACCAGATTTGATTAACAATATGTCAATTTGTATGAAATATGCATTCAAAGACCCTACTAAAAATACGCTGGCACATTAATACTCACATGTATATGCATATATACATATACAGAAGTAAATAAATCTAAATGCTGCAAGTGGCCAAGAGTACCGATGTTAGCTACCTTCACTGAAAATACCCCCAAAAATATGTGTAGCGCCCATATTTACGCTCAAGCTATCCCGTGTTGCTCGAAATCTGATCAACAAAAAATGAAAAAATGACGCTATAGGTCAATAACTTGACCTGACTTCGACCCGAAATCCTAAGTCAAGATGCCAAATGAATGGGAATTCCGTATTCCACGTTTTAACGACCAAAGAATCACCCTTTTCCCTTTTCGTTCGAAAAGTCGTACGAAATGGCCTGGACGGGCCGAGAAAGTGTTCAGAGTTGACCTTTTCGATCCCGTTTGACCTTGAAGATACTGGCCTAGGGTCGTGAACACTGCAGAAAATGTAAATCGATATAGCCCTACCCTGTCCATATCAATGCACTTTCTAGCTCCTTCCGTTTCCGGACTGGAAGGGGAGCACTTTTGTGCCCCCGTTCCAGTGCGCATTAGTGCGAAACCCCCTTCCATTGCGTGGGTTAAATCAACAAACTCACCTGCATATGCTTTGGCATTGGCATCTTCTTCTTTTGCAGCAATATCTCTCCAAGGCAGAGACCTTTTATTTTGATCATACCACTTGAGAAGAGTTTGTCGAAACCACACCACATGTGAAGTTGTTGCATCATGAATGCCTGGCATCTGTTTGGCAGGGCAACCAGTCATTCCAACACAGCCTTCTGTGCAGAAGTTACACATTCAGCACCAAAATCTACATGTATGAAAACTCACAGGATACCACTGGAAATTAATCGAAAATTACATTCAACAATCTACACTACATTTTACTGAAAAATCCTCAGACTCCATAACCATGTGACTGTTGTTTTCACTTGGCACATGACATGACCAATCTATTGTCTTAAGACCAAAAAAGGGTATGTTTTCTCTCTTGCAACACAACATACCACTTTTTACCTTAAGCTGTCAGAATGCAGAGACAAATCAAATGAAAAGTCAAAAGAAACAAACCAGCCTGGTCCAAAATGAACTCTGTTTGTGGGAAAGCTGAGTCCTCTCATGAGTTCTAAACAGATGTTGCCTCCAACCTATGAGGACTTGATAACTTCATGTGACTGAGCAAAACACTATACAACATATCCATCATTCATCCAAAAGATAAAACAGTCATAATTGATCCATCTGGTTTTCACTTCATTCACTCTACTGAGAATGCAATGCACTTCAGTGGCTCAATCAATTTAGGTTCACTTCATACTTTTGAAGATATGCTGGTGCAAGAACTGCCAAACACTTTTGATTCCTTAGTTTAAACCATTTTGCTACAAAAAATGGCACTGGAACCACTGAACACTCCATGGCAATACTTTGCATGGTAGTTACTGATTTTATGGTTGTTTCCAGCGTTGATCCTAGTACATGGATAATGCACTTTCTCCCTAAATATTATAAAATAAAGTGGTTATGAAACAGAAAGTTCCATGCACTGTTGCATGAACACTCCTTGCAATTTCCTAGTCTGCATTTCCTATGGTTGCTGAGAATAAAATATGCCTTCCTCCAGTTATATTTCCAATCTGCCAATAATGGAATATAAAAAACTTTCTCAGTAACTGCTAGTGCCTGCCCACATTACTTTATTCCTCTCCAGTGAAGAGCTACTGCAGGCAGTAAGAAAAAGAACTTAACTTCTGCACAAATAAAAGTTCCAGACTTTATTTCATTTTTACTGAACATCCTTAGAAAAGTGACCTTGCAATAAAATGAGCAAAACACTGGTGATATGCAGGAGCAACTGACTGGAACATTTTGACAAAACACTTCTTATGCACCAGTGAACATCATGGGACACATAAGAAAAAAGAGGGCATTAAGCTAACTTCATACTCCATTTAATTTGTGCACTGATCTATAAAATTACCAACAATGAACAGAATAATGCATGCTCTTTTTCACCATACCAGACACTACTCTCATTTCTCAAATAATATTAAACCATAATCCAGACACACAAACCACCACCAATGCACCAGCTGCCTCAGAATGGCAATATTCTCTGGCATGGAAAATAGAGGTGACAAGGATGGTGTCAATGACAGTCATGAAAGGTGAATAATTATGGCACACTGGTCACATCTACACCAGTTCACCAGAATGCAAACTGTGACCACTCATGTGCCTGGAGCCCAACAGAATGCAGGTTATCCCTGTGTTGTATGCAACCCCTTGTTGGCCTGGGTAGTTCACTGCATCATCTCAGAAAGATTGTGTTCCTCCTGACAGTGCCCAGGTCCAAGGTGTTATTTCTTTACATGATTGGGGGCTGAGCATTACTTTATTACTATTACTCATTTCCCTTTAAAGCTGGCAGAAAATAGTGGGGGCCCCAAACCAGCATTGGGTGGGCCCATATCAACATTGGGTGGGCCAGGGTCCTCTCAAAAGAATACAAACTGAAACCCCTGGCAAAGGTCATGCAATACTTACTGCCCTGAACCTGCTGCTTGCTGTTTTTCATTGACTGTCCCCTCCTTTGGTGTGCATTGGTGGTGGTACATTCAACAACTGTGGTACATGCCAGAGATGCCCAATCGTGCACCAAGATATGTACCTGCAATTAACGATGCACGATCATTCTTGTTGCAACCTACCCCAGTTTGCAGTCCAGCAAATGCAGTCAATGCAGTCGGATGAGCTACTTACAGCCTTATCAACTCTGTGAATGAAACCCCAACTCATGAAAGTCCTGAATTCCCTCATCTACGTCCTAAATGACCCAAAAATCCTGGAAGCGGACTCACCGCTCTTACGGGCATGCGTCAACTCACCCTAATCACCCGTCACGAACGACAGTAACGGCTCAGACGGCGACTGCTGAAAACACGAAACGGTCCGCCCGCTAGTAAATGGGACTCACCATTTGTGGGTAAAGGAGGGAATAGGCCGACCACGCGTTATCTCCAGCGACCCAGTAAGGGTAACCGGACCAGGGTTCGTAAGTCAAGGCTTCGTACGGGTAGGTTAGTGTGAAGGTCTGAAAACATAAGGTTCGCATCGGAAAAGGTCGTGTCGGACAAGATTTGCATCAGGAAAGGTTGGCTCCCGGTTTGAGCCAGAGGCGCGGTATAAGCTACTAGAAGTCGCAGGCTTATTGAGGGTGCGATTGGACTTGATTTCGTCAAAAAAAGAGGTTAGGTTAGGTTATTAGTTTAGGTCCATTCCTTTCCCGACACAAATGTTTTTCGATATGAACCTTAAGTTAACGAGCCTGTGGTCAAGAGCTTTTTCCTTACGAATCTTTTCTCACACGAACCATTCCCGTGCGAACCTTTTGCAGAACGAACCCAGCACACGGTCTCTACTAAGATAAAACCTAACACCGCGCTTCGGGCGACCCAACCTCTTTGTTGGACAGAACTAAGGCCTACAGGGGCATCAATTTCTGTAAATGATTGGGTGGGCCGAGCCGTGGGCTCGACAACCTAACCTCCCCCCAAATGTGGATTTCTAAATGGATTTAGGCGACTTTAGTTTGATCAATGGAAATATTTGAGTTTTTGCAACTATCTTTCAAATAAAAAATCGCGTATATTCCATGTATATATATATATATATATATATATATATATATATATATATACATAGGTGGGCACTGGTCCGTTACTCTGTTACTCCGTTACTAACGAAGTTACTTTTTTGAGTAACGGAGTAACGGACCCGTTACTTTTATTTTGCTGTAACGGACTGAGTAACGGAAGTTACTTTTGTGGTCCGTTACTCCGTTACTTTTTGGTCCATTACTCCGTTACTCCGTTACTCCGTTACTTTTTAAACTCCTTACAGACACCGCCCGGCTTTATTTGCATCGGCACACGCCATTGGCTACTTGAATAGCCAACACCCAATAGCGTGCGGCGATACAAGCGCGGCTGGGCGCGCACTCAGCTGACAATCGCGGCGTAGACTTGTTGACAATATTCGTCAGCTGATAAACGTTGACGGCAAGCTGGCAGCAATGGTTCAGTATAAAGGCCAGCTGACTTTGGTCTCCCTTGGGACAAAAGTATTGAATTATGCGTAAGTTTGATATGACTTAAAATTATAAATTAACCAGTCGTCAATTTACAGGCTAAAAGATATCAAAGTTATTGTCATTTATACTGGGACAGCCAGCTGACGGCAGTTTTCAATGTTGTCTCAAGTTAGTCACCGATTGCTTACCATCGCCACACGGTTCCCCGCCAAGATCACTCAAGGCTGTTGAGCACGTGATTACTGCCGCCATGGCCTTGGATCTGCGATGTCCATGGGGCGATAGAGTGGTGATTGATTCTTGACTGGCCTGAAATTTTAACTACCTGACACTAAAATGTCCCATCAAGGCGTCTTTACGCCGCCAGTGGAGGTCGAAAACCTTGACTCCGAGTCCGACGGTGCCTCAGCTTCGGAGACAGGACGAGCCCGGTCTGGGTCACCAATGGCCACGTCTAGAAACGTACTTTGAGTTTAACCCGCGCACGACCGTCGGTCCGTCCCGAACACCGGCGACTGGGGGGGAGGGGGCAGTTGACTGCCCCCCCTCTAACTCACGAACGGTTGGTCGCACGATAAAAATAAGCATACCGTTGGAAAGCCTGTCACGGGTAGAGCTCGAAACTGGTGTCATTTTTAGTTTTAGATAATATGTAAGCCAATTTACGCCCTATATATGTTTTCTCATAGACGACTGCATGAGACCGAGAAATGTCCTGAATCTCTAGGGCTGTAACTAATAACGCATAGGTAAAGGCACCAGCGCACAAGTAAATGTCCGCGGATGCCGATACACGTCTAATTTCCCCAGATTTGTTCAATATATACGCCGAAACGTTGAGTTAAAGACACCGTAATCCGCCCGTTAGGCGTCACTGTGCGCCGCTGCCGTATGCGGTACCAAATTGACGGAAACTAATTTTAGTGTTCCTTTATTTTTGCGAAAAAAGACGATCTATGTAAATTTTATTGATCTTTGTGGTTCTTGTGATGGTTTCTCATGCTTAAATTTTGGAAAAATTGATTAGTTGCCAATCTACAAAGTTGGCGGAGCTTTATTCGCGCGAGCCTGTTTATTTCCAAAATATGCTACTTTTTCAAACTTTTTGAGGTTCCTGGTATTACTTACGTCTGTGCAAGCTAGCTGTGCCATTTTCTACCCATTCTGAGTAATTCATCGTCGATTTTGACGGTGGTACATTTTGGCCCACTTCAGTTATTCGTGACCTGACCTCAGGTCAATGGCTGGAAGTCGCTGATACTTTGCCCAGTGACGGTAACTAGATGTCTGCTTCACTCCACACTAAAAATGTGGTGAAATATTCCGTCAGTTTCAGAAAAAAACTGCGATATGTCTTAAAAATGGGTTTGACCTTAGGTCAATGACCCGGAAAATTCCGAAAAATCTGAGATAGCAGATTTGTTGCATCTATCACGATCACTAATCCCTGAAAGTATTATTGAGATATCTTGTTTTGCAAAAAAGTTAGAGAGCGCTAAACTTTTTTGGACTTAGGTCTGTTTGATCTGGTCTAGGTCAGGCACCTGACCTGGCCTGAGGTCAAAATTTTGACACGAGACGTAAAATTGATGGAGCAAAAGGTACACAAAGTTTTATGACTCTGTGTTAGTTCGTTCTCTCGCAATCCCAGAAAAACCTCAGGGGGGCAGTCAACTGCCCCCCCCCCCAGTCGGGGACGGGTTAAGGAGGAGGGGAAAAACGCCATTTTTACGTATGTCCTGTGCCGACCGAAAGAGGTTATAATCAAGGGTCACAAGAGTAGCCTTTCAAGGCTAAAGGCACATATCAAGAGGAAGCATTATTTACGGTATTTCTAGGTGAGAACAGAACGTGCACAATAAGTTGTCAGTAGTGAAGCATAATTATGAAGCTTGTCGACTATTGCTTGGACTATTTGCCTTAACCATATTTTCTGCAGGCAGTGAGATTCACATTACCCTGGGGGGGCAGATCTGCGGTAATCTACCTTTTGGCCGACGCTTACGCATAATTTTTGGAGACGCGGAAGTGGCAACACAAGTTGTGTGAACAATTTAGCCCATTCAGGTATTTTTCTAAGCACTGGCTCCTACTGGGTGTGTAAACTGACTTGGTTAAGTAACTCTTGAATTTTGATTCAGTTGACACATGTTTGCCTTCAGCCGATACGAGCTAACCAAACCAAAAAAAAACAGGCAAATTGAACCTAACAAAAAATTAGTTTTACATGCCCATCTAGGGCAATCCTGCAACCATACAGTAGGTTTTAGGTTAGGTTAGGTTAAATCATGTTTAACTTGGAGGACAGGCTACATTGTCCATGCGATTCGAGTTACCACTCCTGCGTTCCCGAAAAAAATATCAACTGGCCGAAACACCTTTCGGCTGACACATTATTTTTTGTAGACGCAGAAGTGAGGACCCAAACTCAAACATGATATGAGCCGTTGCCACTTTTGCACCTTCGAAAAATATGCATTGGCCGAAAGGTGAAGATTACCAATTCTGCCCCCTCCCCTCCCCGCCCTTCCAGAGATCCCGAGATGCATTCGTCCAATGTTGATGGGATGAATGCCATTTAATATGTTTCAACGAGATCTCCAATTCCAGACCCCAAAAATTCAAAAATTGCGAAAATAGGGCGTGGGAGCAAACAAACTCCAAAATTTGGGGATTTTTCAAAGGTCACTGCGGCCGTGTTTACCAACCAATTTTCATGGGAATAACACGGTTCAGCTTGGAATGTCCAAGTCTTTTATATACCGAAAGCTGAAATTTAAAATAGAAAACCATAGGCAGTTCCAGGGAGGGCAAGAAGGGTGATTTTTGAAATAAGAAATTTCCTTTGTTTTTGTTTGTTTTGGGTGATATAAACATCAGATGTACAACTAGCAAACCAGTTTAAGTTTATATGTAGCGCAGAGGTGGATCCAGGTAAACAAAATTGGGAGGGCACCATAAGCACAATAGTGTGCTCCCCCATTTTTTCAGTACCTGGGTGTGCGTTCGCCTGAAAATGTGTGTGCATACGCATTGTTTACGACGTGTATGACTATATAAATGAGTCAGTGATCTTTATTTCTACTCAGAATGTCACGATAGTGAACCGCACAACTTTGCAGCTTCACGCACAGCACATTACCGCCGAAAACGGGGGCTTGGAACCGCCTCTGCGGGACCGATTTTTTTTTAATGTTGACAAAACACATGGGTATCAATTCCATGAAATGCCAAAAAATCTTGTGGCGCTGCGGCAAACAGTGTGGGGGCGACAAGCAAAAAGACACGGGTAGCAGAATCTGCCCCCCCCCCCACAGGGAATAGGGTTAAATGAAATGTTTTTAACCCGTCTCCGGCCGGGCTCAGAATGCCCTTTGCCCGGCCGGAGGGGAGCGCGGATTTCGGCACCTCCCAGGATCTCGGCTCCCATATATCGCACGGAAAAAAGGAAAACACCGGCAGAAAGGTTTTGTCAAACCGAGACGAAAACATTCAAGGGTTTTGACCTCAGGTCAATTTTGAGGCCACCAGACGCCATGAAAGGTCAAAACACGTCCTTGGAATTAGGTAAATAGACACAATACCTTGTCCCTGAAAAGCTGAACTTAAGCGACATATACTGAACCGTAAGACAATAGCGAGTTCATTGATATCAATTTTGGCCTGTCACAGGGGTCATGTCAGGTAACGTCATCGTTCCAAAATGTTCCACTTGTGAACGGCTAACATCCTCCGTTGCATCTTACTTATGACCATGTTTTTATAGCTAATTTGTGTTTTCAAGGGTGCTGAAGAGGTACTAAAGCACCTTTTTTTAGTCTTTTATTTCACAATAATAAAATCCATATCAGTCATGTTTTTTTTAGTCCTTCGTCGTTTGGTATTAAAAAACCGTCAGGGGTATCAGGAATCTTAGCTCCACGCACGCGCTCGTACACAAACTAATACACACACATAATTTCAAAACAAAACAAGAAGTTCGCGAGACCGAAACGAGCTCTGAACGGAGACCATTATGTTCAGGGCGGATACTGCGAGAGGCATTGTTGATCAAACCCAGTCGATAGATGTCCGCTGTTTGTCGCATTTTGCATGCGTCCGCTCCAGCGCCGGTTGTTCCCACTCCTTCGGCGCCGCGGGCAATGAACAGGAATTCGTTGGTTTGAACACCGTGGCTAACACAGTGGTAGAATACCCGCCGCGGCTGTTGTTCCAGCACCGCCGACTCTACAACGGCTGGTGAGGGCAGTGGGCAGCTAGCGGAGTGTCTTGGGTAAGCGCTTTTTGTTTCTTCCCTTTGTATATGGAATACGTTTTACAACCACAAAGCAGCATAAAAGACTTAAAACCCGCGTTCGCTTGGTTTTCACTGCATTTAAAAAAGTAACGGAATAACGGAGTAACGGTAACTTCCGTTACTTTTTAAGACAGAATAACGGAGTAACGAGTAACGGACTGGCTTTTTTGAGTAACGGAGTAACGAGTAACGAAGTTACATTTTTTAGTAACGATGCCCACCTATGTATATATATATGCATATCTGACAGAAGGAAAGACATCACTTTATGCGCTATTCCATATTTTCTGCCAATCTTTTATCTATTGCGGCCGTTTCTTTCGTTATTTTTGCTCAGTTTTCTTCAAAACTGGCAGAAAATAATGGAGGGGCTCAAACCAACATTGGAGGGGCCCAAACAAACATTGGGTCGGCCAGGGCCCCTCGAAAGAATAATCGATACACCTGAAGATCTAGTGCACCCTTTGAACGATCTGCGGTCTCTAGTATCTTATCCTATACCGCGCCTTCGGTGCGGCGGTACACCTACGGCGCAACATTATGCCCGATGAACGCCCGTTATTCGCAGTCAGTGAAAGGCGGCGGAATACTCCCGAATTGTTAATGCGGAAGGCGACTCTACATATCCCATACGACCACCGTCCGCGGCGCCACTGTCGCAGACGACCAATTATTACGGCAAGCCGACGCCTGCGCGACCGTCCTTGTCACCTCTCTCGAGTCAACTTTTTCCGTAGTTCATCTGTAATGTTTTGACCGTGCCTTGGACCACATGCACCTCTTTTGAAGATATATATGTATATATACATACATATTTGCTATTCTGACTGCCCTAACACTGCCATCCATAAACCCATGCTGCTGCAACCTCTCTTGCTCTTTGTATGTGGCGCCACATATGTAGGTCTCGTTGGCGCCAAAAACGTTTTTCCCGCGCCATGCAGGCATGCATCTCCTTGCGCTACCAAATTACCATTTTTATGCTCATGAAGTTTAATTCCCATGAAATAACAGGAAGCGATCGCGACGCACTGTCAAGCACGTAACCGGGATTTTCTTCGGGGGCGGGGCACCATATGTCAAATTTTGTCATATGCCACTGACATACAACAACATTTAAAGGAAAAAGCAACAATTTTATGTAACTAGCCCCGTATTTAACCGACAAGAAAATATATCAGGGTGATCTGGGTAAAATCGGACGGAAGGTAATTCCGGACATCCTCATTCTTCGCCACGGTTAGACTCACGTCCAAAATATTATTTCTTTGAAGCTGCCAAGGATCCAATGTCCTTTTTTCCGCGTTGCGTACACAGGGAGTTGGAGGTCTCAGGTAAGTATTTTTTTTCTTTGAATTTACTGTTTCTGTTTCTAAAATTTCCGATTTTCCGTCACCTGACGCTGAACAGTGCACGAGAGGGAGTGTGCTCAGTTATTATATTGCACTCGATATTCGCACATTTACTTCATTTTAGAAGTGGCTACAGATCGCCGAAACCGTCTGCCTCACCATCATGTCGCAGCTTTAAAGGCACCGCCCTTTTAGTAATATTGGACACCGCCCGAACATCCGAAACGTATGCTTTAATATGTGCAACGAAATACATAATTATTAAAACCACTTTTTATCACAAATGCGCGGTACCACGTACGAACTGGCCGGCTGGCGGCAGTACCACAATGAATCGACCAGGCAACTTCTGGTGCCGACGGCAGCAACAGCAGCGGTGACGCGGCGAGCCGACGGCAATAGCAAGGGCGGCGGAAGGCTGACATGGGGGTAGATACCTAGCTCGTGACTGGGCAAAGAAATTCCAGCGTAGTGTCACCTAGCACCGCTTGCATCAGACATGAATCGGATAAATTTGGATGGCCGTCTGCAATAACCGAACGGTGTCCGAAATCGCCCAGATTCAAAATTTGTTTTTGAAAATAATTGCAGCTGAATGAATGCGCACAGCAGCAATTAAAACGGTCACCTCTTAGATTTGGAAGTGGTCTTCGATTTGAATGTCCTTTGGTTGACTTGTGCCGGTCTGGAAAGTAACTGGAACCGGTTTTAGGTAAGCGTCCGATGTTACCCATTTCTAATGTTTGCTTTTGCAGTGTAGACCGCTTGGCTCAGGAGGGGACATGGCCCCTATGACCCCTCCTTTGCTACCTCCTTGTGCGTTGTAGTGGCCTGCGTCGCGTCGTCTGAGTCATATTCATTGAAGTAGGTAGGGGTTTCGGTTTGTATTCTTTTGCTGGGGCCGTGGCCCCGCAAATGTAAATCTGAGCCCTCCAAAGCCGATTTAGACCCCAATTCCAATATTTTCTGCAAGTTCTAACGGGGAAATAGCTAATAAAGATGGGAATAATGACCGCAATAGATAACAGATAGGTGGAAAGTACAGAGTGCAGCATGAAATAGGACTCGTCCATGACCACCTCCACGCCTCTGGCACTCCTCATTGGTCCACCTCCCATTGGTGAGAGCTTGCGAAGCTGGGTCTTCTGGGTCTCTTGCTGAGTTTTTTTGGCCCCGGTACCACGAGTGGAGACTTATTTTGAGAGTTGGTCTGCCCATAGACGAAGACAAGCGGGCCGTGAGACCATGACCCCCCACACCTTTTGGGGGAATTTAACATGAGCCCCGTGGGTAAAAACGTCTCTGGCCCCCACTTTTCTGGATGCTCGTGCGTTCCTGGTTGTAGCAAAGGCCAGTCCGATCAGTTCCACATACTCATTTTTTGCCCTCCCCCATAATTTTTTCGCTGGATCTCAAGCATTCCTTTTTTGATTCTGATGGAAATGACATAGAAAAGATTTTTGTTTTTCGCCAGGTACAGGTTTATACCACAACAATGGGTAAACCGGCAATGGAGAGTTCTCATATTTTCGGCAACTTTCTCGCCGATACAAAGAACGTCCAGCGAGGCTGATACAATAGTGTTATTATATTCAGTTGCATGGAGGTTGCATTTATGACATCCCGTAATAACCTAACCTACCCCAATATTCCCTCGTCGGATCTGACCTACCTTATTCTGCACCCTACCAAAAACTTCGGCCTTCGTCCTTCATGCATTTGGTCCACTTTATTTCGCACCCCAACAAAAACCTCCGCCTTCGACCCTGATGTAACGACAGGCCGTGCAGCGGGACGAAAGCCTGCAATCAAGCTCAACGCATCCGCGCTCCAAGCGGACGCTTTGTATGTACATTGCACATGAATGAAGTGAATCAATGGATGCGGTTCACGCTGGCTGGGGCCATGGAGGTCATAAGCATGGACAAAGAAAAAGCGGTGTCACTAGCCAGGAAGTCGTAAGGTGCACGATCACAAACACACAACGTGTTGCTGATAACGTTCTCAGCACTTACTTTCAGATAAATAGCTAGAAGCACCTAAAGTTGCTGTAATATCGCAGCCTCGACCCCGGTGGCGGTGACACGTCAGAAGTCCACGACGGGTAGTGTTGCACTGCCACTTATGTTGTCCTTTCGTTGGAGCTGACCGCGTAGGGTCGTCGGTTTTATCCTCGAACCGGTGACGCGGTCAGACGCGCCGCGTGCCGTACCTCGTCACTGGACCTCTGTGTGGCTTGTTTTGCTGTTACTTTTCTCTTGATTGTCAAGTTGACAGTACAGACAGTTTTGGGTTTATCAAGGCCTTAAAATACTACAGTGATGTGACGAAATGCTGTTTCTGAAATGATTCACTGATGAGGCAAAATACAGGACTTCTGCTAACGTTCGTTGCCCCGAGCCCGCTTAAAAAGCTACACAACAGCTGACAAAATGATACAATTTAATTGGACAAAGGGAAAATTCGTTGGAAACCGTCCTGAAACTTCGTAGGTTTAGGGCTTTGAGACATAATACGTTTGAAAAGTGACGTCTGAGACTGCAAGCCATAACTTCGTCAGTTCAGATCAAAACATGTGTTTATATAGAAACGTTCCCTTTCAGATGCAGTTTTTAGTCCCCGACCAAACAACATCGCCATAGTACACATCAGCCTGCAGATATACAGATAAATGAGAACATGCTCTAGGCGCACGAAGAAAGAAATCGCTGTACGAAACATCCGTAAACGCTGAACACTACTGCTGGAACTCAAGCTTTCGCTACATCCCTTGCGTACAAAACTCACTAGCTGTCAAAAGTGTCATCAGTAAGTTATGTCCAGGTCCAGGCACCAGTTCGGCATTTTCTCTGATGGAGTTGCACTTGGACCCAATGGGGTTGCACTTTGGAAGTCTGGAGTTGCACCTACAACCCCCTTTAAACATTAAGTTACACCATGGGGCTAGTATACGTATGCTGTATGCTATAGGCCAGCTCCGATGTTGAAAATACTTTGCGGGAAGTCAGATCGATCTTATTTATTATTTGCGGGAAAATTAAGATCAGGGTACTTCTTTAACTGAAACTTGATTGGGAGCTGACTGAGGTAGATTGTTTTTGACTCCGTTATAGATATACGCCATTGTTTTTAGCTGAGAAGTGCACCCTCAAGTCAAAGTTAGCTCGACAGGTGTCCAGCTATTTGGGGGCCTCACTGGGCTTTTGGGGCAGAATAACTATGAAACGTAGGGGAGACCGGGGTCAAATGTTACATTTTTTGCCTTTTCGATCCTGGAACAAAAATATTTCGGGTTGGGGAACATTTTCTCGGGTTTTTACAAACCCTGGTATTTTACCTTTGTAGCGGATATGAAAAGATCCCGAAATAACGACTTTAAGGTACTGATATTACGGTTTCAAAAAGTCACTTCAGCTGTTACAATTAACCCCAGGTTCGGGATAAATTGTAACAGCACCTAGGGTTAAATGTAACATGTTAACGAATGGTGTAGTGATGTAGTGAAAGCCACTTTTGTCGAAAACAGCCTTTATTGAACAACATTGTCTCTTACATCTTGAGCCTTTCCTGGAATAAAATCACAGCTCCAATACAAAAAAACACGATTTCGCAACGGCGTAAAGCTCAAGCACTCTAGCAGCTCTTCCTGAATTAGATAACAGCTCTACCTTTCTCAGGCCAAGAACCAACGCGTCATCATAAGCAGAAGACGTCTTCTTCATCATCACTGCTGCTTTCCCTGCGTGCTGTCTTCCGAGCCCTCTTCCCACCAGCCTTCGTCTTCTTCTCTTCATGCTTGTCGTTGTCAAGATTGAGCTTCTTCGAAGCTTGTTTGCAATCTTTTCGACTCCCTTTAAGCTCTTTCGCTCTCTTTTCTATAGTGTCAGTCAGAATTGCGACCTTTCGCTTTCGACCCGCGCGGCTGTTTTTTCTTGGACCTGCCATGGGTAGTGGTCGAATCGCTTCAGGGGTGAGCTGCTTCGAGGTGATCCCCGATAGACGAGACTGTTCGATCCCCGATGGACCAGGCTTGTCCATCCCCAATGTATCAGCCTCTGCAGAAATGATGCATGATATATATCATCCATGATGCATGGATATAATAATGTATTTTCAATGTAACATTCAGAGAAAGACAAATTAAACTATATACAGTTGTCCCATACTTCCTCCGGAAATATCCAAATGAAGTCAGACCAGAATTATTTAATCAATAAAATAATCAATGAATGAAATAATAAAAGATCTTAATAAATCCGATGTGAAGGTGAAACATCTACGGTAAGACCACGGTGACTAGCCGCCAAGAATGTAACCACGTACTAAAATTAAAATTGACAAAACAGTACCTAAAAGATAAATCAGGGACTGGTGACAATAATACCGTAAGTATGATTTTTGAATGATATTGATATTGAATTTGGGAACAAAATTGCATGTTGATTAATTGGACGGGACATGTTTCATAGCCTCCGCCCCCACTGGTTACATTTATGCCAAGTGCATTGATGTTTTACATAAATGTAGGTTTAATGGTCTGGCCATAGGGATAAATTGTAGCATTGTTACATTTGATCCCAGCAAAAATGTTACAATTGTCCCCGTCACGCCACGCCATCTTTGAAACAAAAATAACGCAAAACAAGGCGGCGTGGGCGGCAACTGATGCCTTCATTTTTTGACCAGGTACCCCCACCCACCCCACACAAACTCTTAAACCAGTGTCTAGTGAGATACGTGAATGAGCTGATCATATTAAAAAATAAACAAAGTTACAATACACTCTAAAAAACACAATTGTGAACAGCACAATCGATTCACCCGCCGCACCGGCCTGAAACCCCGTGAGGAAAAGAAACAGCTTACTGTGCATGTCCAGTGGTGCCTCCAGCGTCATCCATCTGTAAGTTTCGAAGTAAACGCTTCTGTTACAATTGCCCCGTGTTACATTTGACCCCGGTCTCCCCTACTGGACTGTAGTGCCCAATGGTGACATTGTTCCATAATATTTCTGCTGTGCAATTTTTTATCTTGCACTTCATAATTTTGCGAAAAAAGTCAAATTTAGGGTGTGGATGGTTTCATGCCACACCCAATTCTGGAAACGCTTCATGTTAAAAGTAGGTGTAGCGGAGGCCACACTCGCCCCACTGCATTCTCCATCCATGGCCGGGAGCCTTAATTCTCTTGCGGTATGTCATTCTTTCTCGTAGGATTCTCTTCACATACGTTTGAAAAATTCTGAATTTTCGGGTAAGAAGGCGCTGTGACACCCAGTGACGTAGTCAAGGGGTTGGGCATGGGAGCCAAGCGAGGGAGCCAAGGGAGCCAAGCCACATTAGATTATTTCTCGCGTGAATACGGAAAAGTAATCAAATGTATGCTGCAAAAACCAACATTACATGTTTTTCCTTTGCGTTAAGCATGGGGCCATTTACATTAAATTGCTCCTTTTGCCTTTAAATTTCGTCACATGCCAGTGGAGTATGAAAAAAAATTGACATTCCCTCCCCCCTCCGAGGCAAACTGGCTACGTGCCAGGTGACACGCCCACTTTGCCCATGGCAGCTGGGGCCAACCGAGTTCGTACGGCACGGGTCATTTTCTAGGTTTTCTTCTTTTCCCGCTCTGCTGACTCGTTCTCGAGTTCGTAACGTATTGATGGTGCAGTGTAGGTCCTGTAGATGTAGGCAGACCGTGTGGTTCAAAATGTTTTGCGATGTTAGCTTGTGTGAGGTAGGAGTACCTTTGACAAAGTCGGCGATCAGGTCCCGAAACACTCGTTTACTCACCGAGGTCATGATCACAACAGAATAATGGTAGGTCAAATTGCCCAGTTTTGTACGCCATCCTTTTGTCAGAGCGTCAGGGACAATTGTTGTATGTCTCGCCCAAAAAATCTTGAGAACACTTCGATTAGTTTTTACGGTAAGTTCGTTCAGACTTTTCCCAATTTCATAGCGCTCACCCGTTACCTGATGGCTGATTTATTGCGAGCAAGGCAGAGAGGGAGCCCTCGATTGTTGACGGGGACCATATTTTGGAGCAGGGCGTTCCAAAAACCCACACCTTCGAGACCGCTTTATCATAGACCGAGAAGACAATTCGTGGCTTGAAAGATCCGCAGCGTCAATCATTTGCCCATCAGCAACAACTAAAGAAGGAAGTTGGCACAAGGACGGGACTAGCTGAAGACAAATAAGTTCATAATACAGACACGTTCAGGACCAAACTGTTGAGTCAAACACCGCGCTCCTGATACGAAGAGGTCCTTCGACATGCTAATTCACCGATACAGCGTGCCTGAAGAAATATCTATGGGCGCGATGTGTAGTCATGCTCTCATTGAAACACTGTTACGGCGATTCAGACAACAATCGATAACACGCCACTCTGAGGCCTCGGACATCATCCTTTTCGTCGACCTCAAGGTCACGGATGAGGTAAGGTCGTCCTCCGTAAGGCCTCAAAGTCACAGGTGAGATCAAAGCCCCAAAGGTGACAATTATTTGCCGACAGCTTCAGAAGGGCACTACCACGACAAGAATGGCCGGAATCGGTTATATGCGGTGTCAAATGAACTGATTTTACATTACAAATAATATTCCTACCAAAAGAGGACCAAGGTCAGCTCAAGTCACGAGGTCAGATTACTTCATAGCCTGACCTTTTACATGTTTCTGATTGTCACTGATGGATAATTTCTCCAAGAGCTCACAAATGGCGTTTGTTTCTCTACATAGCTGAAATACTTAACTTGCTAGAACCAGCTTTGTGTGGAAAAGGAGCTAAATCGGCTCTATGCATAGGAAGCCACTGACGATATTGACCTCACCTGAGGTCACTTATGATTCGCTTAATTCGATGCCTGGTTCTTGTGTCATTCCTGATCATGCACGTAGCCAGATTTTTTCTCGGAGGAAGGGTCAAATTTTGTCATATGCCACCGCTATATGACGAAATTTATAGAAAAGCAACAATTTACGTAATTAGCGCCAGATTTAACGTACAGGAAAAACACAAAATGTTTGCTTGTGTAGCATATATATCATTCGCTTCCGTATTCCCTCGAAATCGTTAAATATCTTGTGTAGACCGCTTGGCTGGGGGATGGGGGGGTATGACCCCCCTGGCCCCCAACCTGGCTCCGTGCCTGTTCCTGATGATCTTCCTGCAAGCCATGACAAAAAAAAAACAATGGCCGGAGTCCCAAATGGGATTCTGACACAACAGTACCTAAAAACCATGTTTTAGAATCAACTTGTGTCTGATCTATCGTGACCTGGTCGAATTATTTTGTCAGCATGTAGTTGCTTGTTCAGGTAAGAGCACGGAAAATTTGGCCCGTTGGTGTTTGTCGGTCCGATGTTATCCCGAACAACTCAAGGACGGGGAATGAAGCCAGTAGCTCGCGGGTTTAACCCGTCCCCGACTGGGCGGGTTGACCACCCCTCCCCCTCGAGATATTTCCAAGATTGCGAGAGAATGAACCAACGCAGCGCCACGAAACTGTGTAATTTTCGCTTCATCATTTTTACACCTTTCGTCGAATTTCTGACCTCACGTCAAGTCAGATCTTTAACTAAGGTCAGGTCAAAAAAACCTATGCCCAAAAATGTTTAGCGCCCTGTAGCTTTTTCGGAAACGTTATATCACAATAAAGCTTTCAGGGATTAGAAATCTTGATAGATGCAATAAATTTCCTATCTCAGATTTTTCGGAATCTCCTAGGTCGTTGACCTAAGGCCAGCGCTATTTTTAAGAGATGTCGATTATTCGGAATCTGACGGTTTGTCATAACAGTTGTAGCGTGTGATGATGCATACATCTGTTTACCGCCAGTGGACAAAGTACCAATGGCTTTCAGTCACAGACCTGATATCAGGTCACGAATAACTGTTAAGAGCCGAAATGCACCGCCGTCAAAATCGCTCATAAATTGCTAACAACGGGTTGAAAATGACAGAACCGTCTCGCACAGCTGGAAGTAATACAAAGAAGTTCAAAAACTTTCAAAAATTGCATATTTCGGATATAAACAGACTCTCGCGAATAAAGTTCCACCAATTGTGTAGACTGATAACTAAAGAATTTCTCCAAATTTCAGCATCAGAAACCACTACAGGAACTACTAAGGTAAAGAGATATTACATGGAAAGGTCTATGTCGCGAAAATAAAGGAACGCTAAAATTGGTTTCTGTTAATTTCATGCTGCGTTCGGCTACGCGCTCGCCGACAGTCGGCGCGAAAATCGTGGTGTCTTTATTTCAACGTTTCGGCGTGTTTATTAAACAAATAAGAGAAATTAGGCGTGTATCGGCATCTGCGGACTTTTACCTGTTCATTGGTGTCTACCTAGCCGTTATTAATCACAGCCCTTGAGATCCAGGCCGCTTCTCGGTTTAATGCAGTCGGTATCAAAAATCCATTTTTTCATGCGAGAAAACATATATAGGGCGTAAATACCTTACATATCCAAAACAAAAAATGGGACAAGTTCCAAGCCCTTCTTGTCACGAGCCTTCTAACCGTGTGCTTATTTTTATCGTGTGACGAGCCGTTCGTGGTTTAGAGAGGGGCGGTCAAGCCCCCTCCCCCAGTCGGGCATGATCGACACCGACCACCAGCCGGGGCTTAGGGGCGCACCGACTGCAGGGTCATTCGGCCCGACCACCAGTCGGGCGCGGATTAATATACGTATATTTTAGGCTTTTGAATATCATTTCTATTCCCCTTTGAGAGCTCTCAACCGAGCATCAGTGCAGCAACCGGAGAAGTGCTTAGGTCGCATGCTCTGACCTTGTGAAATGAGGAAGAACATGCCTGAATGGCGTCGATAAGTGTTTGAGGACACTTGTCGAGGCAGAACTAAGGTAGAACTCTTATTTAGGCAGAACTCTTGAACCTCCTTATTAGCATCAAAAATCTCCCAAAAACGTTAATACTTCTTCGTTTTGACCATTGGTTACCTAGACATGAATACTTTTACCAGCAAATCTGGCAAAAATCTGGAGGACTTTCCAGGCTGCGCAACTGGCAACCGCGCAACCCGTCCGAGAAAGCATTGCAAAGAAATTAAGCAAAGAAAGCATTGCTGTTGGCAGTCAGCTGATGACATCAGTGGCCGAAATCGAGTGCCAGGATTGCAAAATAGGAAACGTGCGGCCCAGCCTGAAGCTGATTCTAACTTGGAGAAAGAAGATCCGCCATGTTTTTATGGGGAATGAGTGCGTTTGAATAATGAAATAACGTAAAAAAAACAAATAAAGCGAAAAGCTCAAATGCTCCTGGATTAACACAGTATTTCTTTAAAGGCCGATTGAACATCTAAACACAAGCCTTTGGCCACTGACGGTGGTTAAGAGTAGCAAGTACACTCGCTGGATTTGACAGCTGCGCACTCCACGATAAATTGACATGGCGAAGTGGCAGGCACGTAGCCGGAATTTTCCTCAGGGGGACAAAAGTCAAATCTTGTCATATACCACTGGAATATGACGAGGCTTATAGGAAAAAAACAGGAATTTTACGTAACTGACCTTATTTTTAACCCGCAGGAATGCATATAATGTTTGCTTTTGCGACGTATATATGATCACTATTCCGTATTCGTGCGAAATCGCTATATATCTAGTGTAGACCGTTTGCCTCAGGGGGGCCATGGCCCCCATGGCCCCCTTGGCTACGTCCCTACAAAGGGGTGACTGTCCACCATGGGCCCGGGAGCCATGGGGCCAGGGGGGCTTCAGCCCCCCAACTTTTTTGAAACTTCACATTGACCCTACGGGCGCTGACTGGGAAATTTGACCCAAAATGCGTCTCGGCCCCCACCCCCAACTGAAAAAGGGTTTTTGTGCCCCTGCTGTCCACCCTCATGTCTCAGATTTTGGTCAGAATTGGTTTATAGGGTTGTATGGTTCGGTGGTTTATAGGGCCCTGAATCCACTCGCACAAATTTTGATTTGATCAAGTTTCAGGAGTTATTGCCGCCGGCATTTCTGCGAGACCTCGCTGCAAGTGTTTGTTCGGTGGCAGCTAACTGTGAAATATTGTTTGAAATTTAAATATCCCAATATTTTTGAACTCGCAAAGGTTCCAGAAAACTGTTATTGGGCAGGCCTTTTATGTATAATAAAAAACAAAAAAGGCAAGGAATGATCTCAGGCCACGTGACCTCTGGTGACCTCGATGCACGTGAAAAGGTCAAATTTTGTTAGCCAGAATAGAAGTCCCGTATTTTGGCTTTATGTATGGTATGAAAAATAGCATTTCTGTTATGAATGACCATTTTTAGAATGCAAAATTTATCATTTCTGTAGGTTTTCGAGACCCCTCATCGGGATCTCGAGAACTAAAACAGATACGAAGATGAGAGTGACACCAATGGACAGATCGCCAAATCTTATGAAGAATGAACTTACATTTATTTACTCTGAATGTTGTAGGGTTATGAGGTTAAGCAAGGTCACGCCATGACGTTTGAAAATCTGTGGGCGATGGAAATAAATATGACGGTCCTATAAATTCATCTTGAGTACTGAACAGTCCAAAAGAGCCAGAAACGTTTTTTTTTCATTGTAAGGAGGTATTTTCTACTCCTCACGTCATTTTAGGTCAGGTCAACGGCCGATGGAACTCAGCATTGATTTCTGTCGAAACTGGCACTCAGGTAAAGTTACTTCAAGTATATGTTTTGGATTCGCCATTGCGGAAAAAAATCTTCAGAAAAATGTTCATCTAATTCAACTAAAACCATATCACGTCAGCTAAGATAAAATATTAAAACATTCGTATCTCGAGATTGGATAAAGGTGCGAATATCAAACAAAGTCATTTGATCGCTATAATCATGCCAATGTCTTCTTGGATGACATGGAGGTCGCGAGTGACAGGTGAGGTCAGGTCAGGCCAAGGACGATAGCATGCAAAATGTGCCTGTCTCGTTCGAAACGGAGCACCGTGGCACTGTGATTTTTCAAACGAGTCAGACACATTTTTCTTGCTATCGTCCTTGACCTTCCCTGACTTGACCTGCCCCTGACTTCCATGTCATTCAAGAACACGTCAACATGGTTATAGTGACCAAATGGCCTTTGCTTGACATTCACAGCTTTACCCAATGTTGAGATACGAATGTTGTTATATATGACCTTATTTAACCTGATGTAACCTGATATGACCGTAGATGACATATATTAATACTTTTCTGACTATTTTTCACGTGTGGCCAAACATTCGGAATGGTGATTTCAAAGCCTATGCTTGAAGTAACTTTATTTGAGTGTCAGTTTCGACATAAATCAGTGTTGTGTTCCAATGGCTGTTGACCTAACCTGATATGACCTGAGGGGAAGAAAATATCTTTTTGACAATGAAAAAAACGTTGCTGGCCTTTCTGGACTGTTCAGTACCCAAGATGAATTTGTAGGACCGTCACATTTGCTTTTATTGCCCACAGATTTTGGACGTCATGACGTGAGCTTGTTTGACCTCCTGACCCTACAATATCAATTCAGAGTCCATAAATATAACTTCATTCTCCATGAAATTTGACGAACTTTCGATTCGTTTCAAGTTCATCTCCGTAGCTCTCTTAGTCCTCGAGATCCTGAGGCGGGGTCTCGAAAGCCTTCAAGCATGGTAAAATATGCGCTCTCAAAATGAGCATTCATACCAAAGAAGCCGTTTTTATTTGCTATCTATGAAGCAAAAATATGGGCCTTTCATTCTGGATAAACAACATTTGACATTCACGCGGGCATCGAATTCACCGGAGGTAACGTGAGCTGAGATCATACTGTAATTTTTTTTGCTATTCATTATAGAAACAGTCTGACCGGTAACAGTTTCCATGAACCTTTACGACTTCAAAAATGTCCGAAAATCCAAATTCCAAATAATATCTCACTTAGTCATCGACCACCGAACAAACCCTTGCAGCGTAGTCCCGTAGAAATGCCGGAGGCTACAAGTCCTGAACCGTTGACCTGATCGAATTAAAATTTGCACAGATGGATTCAAGGCATGAGTGAACCCTGTACACCAATGTTTGTCCCGATGTGAGATTTGAGGGTGCCACCTCCTTGTCGATTTGTTCTGGGATATCCCAGCTGGCATTGGTTTGGTTTGAGACACCGCCGATTTTCCAAGCATGTGGAACTATAGACAAGTAGTGAGGAATCGTTTGAGCTACCGCGCAGTAAAACTGGTAAGTTAGTTCCCGAGAAGCTGCGGAATGTATATGACACGGGCTCGTGTAAGCTGCCTCCCCCAGCAAAGCTGAGCTCTAAAATGAAGGCCCAGGAAGTTGGATTTAACACTGTCATGGAGGCCTGCCGGCGATCGTTTCAATCATGACAGAGCCCTGCCATACGAACTTTAGAGTAGGTAGGACAGTGGCCCTGTTTTCTCTTTGCATGACTACGCTCGTGAGCATGACGAAAGAATACGATGATAAACTTTGTTGGTAAACAAAGTGAATATTGTTATTATCCCATTTCATCCGCTGAATCTATGTGTTACTCCTTTTTAGCAACAAGAGACAGTGTCTGTGTTTTCTGAGTTTTTAACATTGAATTATTAAGAGTGAGCCCACGGCCTAGAGCCCGTTTGGCAGAAACCTCACCTTTCAGTCCCGGTCTTTCAGTCATTAGCGACAGGTGATGCCATTTTGTATTCATGCTGCGTCGTCTAATTGCACCGTTTGGCAGCGCATGGGACATTGCCCATTGCTGACATAGAAACCTAATGGCACCCCATGAACGTATGCGACGTTACTGCGACGCAAGTCCAAAGTGGTCGTATCTGTCCGATTGGTCAGCAAAGTGATTGCCCCGGGGCTAAGCCAATAACCCCGGCAGTGCCAAAGCCTCGGTTTTACAGCGCTGCAGTCGACCGGAAGACGGGACATTGCTAACACCGTAGTTTTGATTTTCGGCTCTGACGCGATGGCTGTATTGCTTCTGGGTAAGTATTCGCGCGTAAGCTCACCGCGAAAGGCTGCCAGCCTGGGCAGGGTTTCGTGTTCTGGGCGACGATTGGAGCACTGCCTCCGAGAACCGCCGGCCCCGGGCGGCGTCATCCAACCACGAGCCTGGCTGAACGGCGGCACGGAACACTGCACACTTCGGACCAGGGGCGGAGCTCGGCAAAAATGATTAGGGAGGGACGGAGGAAGGGAGGCGCGCTAATTTTGATTAATTATCATGTTTTTGAAGTCATTCCTTCCATGCGTCACCACAGACGTAACGTTAAAAATCCCAAATATTTGGGGGGAGGGGAGCGGGCCTCCAAACTTCCAAAAGCTCCACCCATGCTTTGGACGAACCAGGGTCAAACATGTACTCGGTGTTCTTGTCTTTAGCTTCTGACTCATTGGCGACACCCACTTTTATGTTGCTTTTGTTCCTCTTGTGGCTTCAAATGGACAGGGCAAACCGTTCGTGCCATGCCCAAGGACAGATCTAAGACGAAGGGCACAAAGAAGCCCTTCTACGATTTCGACTACTAGGCGGGAACGACTAATTTTTCAGGGAAAAATACTCACATTTAAAAGCTGTATTCTTTTGATGCTGAGAAGGAAATAGTTCGTCGTTACTGTCATTTCAGGTCTTTTTTAAAAGCAGATCACACAACCTATTCTAGCGTTTTACCCAAAAATGGCATGATCCTGGCAAGCATAGTGGGATGGATCTACCCCTGCACTTCTTTTCTTGAAGCTCCAGTGGTTTTCCCCCGTTCTTTGAGAGTGGCCTTTTCATTGTCGTTTTTGATGTTTTGCTTACTTCACGTGGTAGTGGTTTTTGCAATCGATATTAGTCTTTACAATCATTTTACTAACGCTATGGTTCGCTGTACTTTCCGAAGGGTTTAAATGTGATCTGAAAGAAATATGTCTGTGTTTGACATTTCTGACTGCAGAGTGTCGACAACCCAGATGAACACAGCAGAGTGCAGACAGCTTAGAAAATACATGCTTTTACGGTCCATTGTTGCTAGTTTGCTGGGGCAGCTCGAGATCGATCAGCAAACTGAACTCCCTGATTTATGCAGCCGCAATGAGAGTGGGCACATTTAGCGCCTACACTGTTCGACTGAAGAACACCGTTGCTGATTTTTCATCTTTGTTCTCGTCCCTGTATTTTTGACATTTACTGCTCCCGTTAAAAAGAGACATTTTTGTTTACATGTCCGAAGAAATAAGTGCTACGTGTACTTTACGTTAAGTGCCCTTAACGTTTTTTTTTACTCAAAGGATTCTTTTTACGTACTTCCGAACTGTGATAACAATTTCATTTCGGTTCGGTGTCTGACGAGATAAATATTACCAAGTAATGATAGAACTGGATCATTACGACATGGGGTTGCAGCATGCCATTAGGGGTTTTAACTAATCTGCATAAATAGTGCGATAAAAATGCATCCTGTTAAATAACGGATGCCCTTAAAGCAAGCATGTAGGTAAAGTTTGGGCAATTCGTAGCGTTTTCACTTACGGCTGCGCAGAACCTGAAGTTTTCGTGGTAACTGTTTAAGTGAACATTCATTTGGTTATACAGTTTGCAGAGAGCAGCAATGAAAAATGTGCTAATTTTCAATCTTCTTGTCAGTTATTTTTAAATCCTCATCGTGACAATCGTGACATCGTGGCTTTGCAGATTCGCAAGATGCGACGAAATTAGAAATTGAATCGAAGCTGTCCTCATATTTTCCTCCTGCAGATGGTCGAAATCGCCATCGACGCATCGAAATCAAGATTACATTTCGTGCCGAAATAAAAAATGTAATATCGATCGGTGTACGCCATGGACTCAAACGAAAACATCAGCAGCAGATGTTCAAGTGAGGAAAGTGCGCAACTTGATAACCATGACGAGTACAAGTGTATTCTGGGCAGTATCTGGATACACTGGCAGATCCAGGGGGCTTTGGGACCGATCCTTTTCGTGGAAAAGCCCGGGAGCAGCTCGTCGTCTGACTTTTCCCTTTCCGCATAAATTAAATGTGATTTTCTCCAAAGTAAGATTTCTTTATAGACTTGTTAATTTTCGTAACCGGCGGGACTAGGCGACCGAATTCCGAGGAGCAGTAAGCATTGGAAGGTAGGTTTCGTTGCACTGATGAAGATCCCCCAAGTGCGCGATCTGGATCCGTCAATGTCTGGGTAATAATGGTTCGATGTCCCTTCATCTACAACCTCATATGCAACACGACCAGAAGGTTAACATCGTGAGCATTATAGCATATACAGCATCATACGCCTGTCAGCAACATAACAATGTGAAGTGGTGAAGATAAGACGTCCTCTCTTTTCTGCACATCTAACCAGAAAAAAATCAATAAAATACCGTGTGAATTTTGTTTGCTGAATTCAGCTGACCCTGAATGGTTACAGCTGACTACACTAATCACATGCACTTCGGATATTCTTACGAAACTAACATTTTGCGTACTGCGTACGATACAAAGCTTAGATTTTGCCCCACCGACTAACAACCCGTCAGATTGTGTTTCGCTCCATCCTGACAAAATGCGACATTTTCTGAATCTGGGTTACCTCGTCAGACCTCACGTAGGTCAGTTATGGTACTTGCTACACGAAAGCATAAGAATAAACGTCCTTGAAATCGGGGTGCGACTGAACAGATCTGGAAATAAAGCAGTGTTTCATATTCAACTCTGAAACTCAGTTGGCTTCGATCGAGCCGACCTAGGTTTCCTCGATTTGGGACACGTGAGACCATTCTCCGGACGCACTGCTCAAAATGTGGTCACGTTCGGCAGGTAAGATCAGGGCATGAAAGAGGCTGAAGGGAAGTGTGGTCCACAGCCACGGATGTTATGTTCTTGATTGTCACCAGCGGGCGTATTAACGTTCAAGCTCAGATTAATTATTCAGGCTGCAGCCGTAACGAGCTACGAATTTCAGCCTAAGGAGCGCTCGTTTAGAGTGGTTTTCCAGCACTGTGACGCATAACTCACCGACAGGCTGACTTATAGCTGATCTTACGAGGAATGTTTCAGGACTTCTCCTGGCGTTCCCATGCACGGTGGCACTATCAGAAGACCTATTCGTCGGCGGCGACGGCGAGCCCAGTGACCTGCGATGTGCCGCCGGCTGCGCTCGGAACGACACCTGTCGGGGCTTCAGCCTGAAGCCCGAAGCCCGGCTCACTCCCTCCGCGGTCAACTCCGAGCGATGCCAGTACTGGGACAGCCTGCCGACTGGCAGGACACTGTGGAAGAGGGTCAGGCCGGCTGGGAGTACCACCACTCCCCCTGCAGTGTCCACCACAGTCCAAGCGACCTCGGTAACCACGAAGACCACAGATACTACATCAATCGGCACTTCTCCAACGATCTCTGCTATCACCTCAGAGCCGGCTGCATCCACTATGCTGACACCGCCTACAACCAGGGCTAGCGCAATATATACTACACAGGGAGACCCCGCTACCACCACCAACTCGGCTGATGTCACCTCCACTCAGTCTGCATCCACTACGCTGACAACCAGGGCTAGCGCAATACATACTACACAGGGAGACCCCGCTACCACCACCAACTCGGCTGATGTCGCCTCCACTCAGTCCACGACTGAATCGGCCAACCTAAATGGCAGAGCTTCCACCTCAGCTGTATCAGCTACGTCCACGCAGTCTGCCGCCGACGACACCGACACCTCCAAAATATCAAACACGGAGGCAGCGACTTCTCCCACACAATCCCACGCCGAAAATTCCGCAACTACAGGCGAACCGTCAGCCTCCCCCACCACCGCTGTCGCTACCACGACATCCACTACATCCACTGCCTCGACAACCACCACGGCCGCCGAGAGAACAGCGACCACCGCCAATCCGCGCCTGTGGAAGGAGAACGCCACTGCACCGGCGTGTCCGTCCGAGTCTCCGCCTATCAGCATCGACGCCGTGGAGGAGGTCGTGTTGGACGGGGAGAACCAGCTGCTGATGGTGGCCGCCAACGGCTCAGTGCTGTCGGGGCGAGTGCAGGGGAGCGGGATCTGCCTGCTCAGCTCCGTGCCGGCCAGCCAGGTGTTCCTGGCGCAGACGGACGCCGAGAGGGCCTGCCAACGTCCGACCTGCATGAGCTACTCGGCGACCAAGAACGTGATTCGTCTTTCATCCAGCACGGCGTCATGGTGCAAATGCTTCGACGTCAATAAGTCGCAGTCGCCTCCCTTTCATCCACGATGCACTGTCTGCCACGAACGTAATGGCCAGGGCTGCCAGATCTCTTTCACTGTGCTTGAAAACGGAAGAGAGGCGAGGGGTGGCTATGTCGAGGGGAGTTTTGTGTTTCGGCGGAAACACGGTGAGGTCAATGTAGACGCGAAACTTCGGGCCCATTTGGGTGAATTATTGGAGCAAGCCCAGGCTCATCACAGGTGAGTCATGACACGCGGAATCCGTTCGACAGCGTGGTGACTTCCACCTCCAGTGTGACTGATTTCGGTAGTCTTTGATGACTGTGAACCGATAACTGCACACACTTTAACGCTCGCCTCCGGGCGTCGGGCGGCCCGTGGCTGAAGCGGAGTCGGGTAGGTGGACGTAGCATAACAGCAGGGAAACTACACATGGGAACTACCAGAGCTGGCCTGTATTCAGTTGTTTAAGTTTTTTTGTTGTTGTTTCTCTCCTGTTTGTCTTTACAAGCGATGAAAGACGGTGGGTTGGGTTTATGGCGTCTTGCGCTACATCGATCGTCTTTCCTTTCCGTATTATCGTTTTCTATCACGGCGGCATCTCGTATCATTGCCTCGTATCATTTTTTTTTCTCGTGTCTCGTATATCTCGTATCATCATTTTCTATGACGGCGGTAGGTGCCACGTAACTGCTGATCACTAAGGACGCATTCCGGCACGTATTCCGGCAAGGCGGGGGGAGGGGGTGCCGGCTACTATTCGAGACATTTCTTTCCATTTCTTTCCATGCAACGTCATAGGGTTAATTTTAAATTCCGCAGGTTGAGGGGTGCACGGTTCCCCAGTCCTCTCTCCCCGTTTCGGCGCCTATGCTTCTGATCATTGGACCAATCTCTTTACCCTGATTCTCCCCCTCACGGTCGTTGTAGCCATGTCATATCCCATGTCCGTTTTCTCCTCTCTGGTTTTGAAACTGTAGTGTTCTTTAAACCAATATTCTACCAACTAACTCGGACACACAAACACATATACACACATACTTTGATAACAATAATTTATGCTCTAAAAGATGTCTCCCGATCATTGCTCACGTTATATTAGGTTCGGAAGGGTGAGGTAACCCGCACAGGTAAGGTAGCGGCTTCACCAGCTTTGGACACTCTTTACATTTGCCAGTGGTGTATCATGGAAAGCAACCATCTCAAAAAGATCGTTGCCACATTAACTTAACATACATTCGTACCCGTATGGGATTAACAAAAATGCTCCACATTTAAAGCGAATCTTCCACCTTGGTGAACGTTTCGAAAACATACTTGGCTACTCTCCAACGATTTGTGCTTATCCTTTTCAACGTTTGCCCAGGGTAAATTCCGAAAATTATGAAAGGCTCGGTCTTATCCCCAAACTTAACGGAGATCTTCTGTGATGATATCATATGATACGATGCTGCCTTAATGCAACGTTTTTAGTGGCAAGACTGCAGCTAATGTTACTCCCACATGTTAAAATCCAGCAAATATAGAAGGGCTTGCCTTCCATTCATCTGAAGACAAGTTAACGAAAGCCACGTAGCAAAAAAAAAAGAAAAAACGTGAACAAAATGTTCTTGATAAAGTGACACCCTGACACATTCCACAACTGTCTCAACGCATGCAGTTATTCAGTTTTGTTACTGCTCTTACCTAACTCACTGAAGCTCACTGCATGACATGAGCATAGCAACTGTGTCAAGTTCTTACATTTCCACGAAGGATCTAAGGCCCTATCTCGGTAGTTAACACGTATGAAACAACTCTTGTTGCTTCGGCGCTTTCAAATATCGCGACAAATGGATTAGAAGTAGTGGTATGTCTGACATAAGTCACATCTTTGTGAACTAGCCCAGGTGTCGCCAGTGCACAACTTCGTCCTGGAAATTTTGTGCTCTGGAACCCATCCATTTGAGTTTATCCGCAGTGTCAGTATAGAGGACACAGCAGCAGACGAAAATATTCGTTTCCATGGTAACGATTATGGGTCGGTCTCTTCCGCAGCCCAGCGACTGGAATGTCGGCTCTCTGGAACGACGACCGCAGCGGCACCATCGGCTACCTGGTCTTTGCCGGCGACCTGTTCTTCCTGGACGAGTTCGAGTGGCCAGCAGACAGCGTTCCTGCGATTGCCGACACGCTGATGGGGCCGTTCCGCCTGTGCGATAACCTGCGTAGCTGTGATGAAACCACAGACTAACGAGTATGTCCAGGTGCTTGGAAGGGCGTCGTCGGGGACGGGCAATGTGGCGGTTGGCCGGATTACCGAGGCTGGCGGCGGGATTAACAAACATTGTATGAACGGTCAACCTTGGAGTTACTGGGGACATCTACCCCCTTTAGTTGCCGCAAGGCTCAAGTGATGCTCCCACTTGAGTCACCTGCGCACATTCCACGAAATGTACGCAACACTCAAGCTTCTACAGTGAAATTTCGCAGTCTTGATCCACTCCCCATTTTGGAAGCCGAAAATCTTGGCCTGATATTTAACCACTCCCTCAG
Organism: Capitulum mitella; assembly: GCA_030062745.1. NCBI lineage: Eukaryota > Metazoa > Arthropoda > Thecostraca > Pollicipedomorpha > Pollicipedidae > Capitulum > Capitulum mitella. The sequence continues at coordinate 3,238,115 of CP099839.1, read as the reverse complement.
CTGGCACTAACACACCTTAGCCGTTACCAATCTGCCTTGGAGTCCTCAGTGATCTGTCTCATCTGGGGAGCTATCAGTCACCCACCTTCATCTCCGTGCTGGTCGATGCTTTGGTCCTCTCGCCGATCCGGTACTGCATTTCGTCGTTCGGAAATGGAACGCAAAAAACGTCTTAGATAACCCGCGCCCGACCGTCGGTCGGCACCATGCACGCCCGACTAGGGGGGCGGTTGACCTGCCCGGCCATGAACGGTTGGTCGCACGATACAAATAAGCACACCGTTGGAAAGCTCAAGACGAGTAGAGCTCGAAACGCATCTCATTTTTAGTTTTGGATTATATGTAAGCCATTTTCGTCCTATGTATGTTTTGTCATAGCCGCCTTCATGACACCGAGAAATGGCCTGGATCTCAAAGGCTGTGGACTAATAAAGTCTGGATAAAGGTACCAGCAGACAGGTAAAAGTCCACAGTTGCCGATACACGTCGAACTGCTCTGATTTGTTTAATATACACGCGGAAACGTTAAGTTAAAGACATGTTCGCAGCGCGATGTTCTCAACGCTGCAAGGCGGGTGCCGCCATCGAGGGCGATATAAAATTAACGGAAAGAAATTTTAACGTTCTTTTATTTTCGCAAAATATGTCTTTCCAAAAGTTGTTTGTTACGCCTAGGGGTTCTTGTACTGGTTTCTCGTGCTTAAATGTTGAAAACATTCGGTAGTTATCAATCTACACAACTGGCGCAGCTTTATTCGCGATAGCCTGTTTGTTTCAAAAAATCGCAATTTTTTGAAACTTTTTAAACTTCTTGGTATTATTCACAACTGTCCGAGCCAGTTCTGCCATTTTCTACCCGATCTGAGTCGTTTATCGCCAATTTTGATGGCAATGTATTTTGATTTATAACGGTTTTTCGTGACCTGACCTCAAGTCAGTGGTGAGAGGTCATTGAAGCTTTGCTCAGTGACGGTGAATGGATGTCTGGATATCCCGACACCAAAATTATTTTCGTTATTTTTTTTTTAAAAAACGACGACATATGTTGAAAACGCGCTTGACCTTAGGTCAGTCACCCGGACATTTCCGAAAAATCCGAGTTAGCGCATATGTTGCATTTATCAAAATTTCTAACCCTTGGAAGTTTTATTATGATGTCATGTTTTGCGGAAAAGTTACAGGACGCTAAACTTTTTTGAACATAGGTTTACGTGACCTGACCTAGGTCAGACACCTTGCTTGACCTGGGATCAGAAATTTGGTAGAAGGTGCAAAAATGGTCAAGCAAAAGTTTCGCAGCGCTGTTTGTTCGTTCCCTCGCAATCTCGGAAAAACCAAAAACCTCAGGGAGGCGGCCAACCCCCGGTCAGGGACGGGTTAAAAAACTACTAATTACGCAGCTGTTCATTTTCGGTTGCAAACAAATCTGACCGTGCCTCGGATCTGCTTGTGAGGCTGGGCTGGCTCATTGCGAGAACTTGGTAGCATAGCGTTACACAAAATATGAATAATAAAGGCCCAAGTACTGAGCCCGCTGGGACGCCAATGTTTGTGCTTCGAACTTCAAGGAACAGGCTGTTAATAATTGACTAGTTGTTTTCTGTAGGTGAATACGATTTCATCAGCTGATGAGTATTTCCGTTGAATCCCAACAAATTAACACTGCGCCACATTCGAAAATGTCATTTGACATACGATGGTGTAGGATGAGGCCAAGAGTATTATGTATCGATCTCGCATGACATATGCACGAGATCTCGAAAATTGCCCCCAGGGAAATATTAGCCCAGTATTGGCTGGTTAAAGAGAATGCTACACACTGGTCGATTTTTTCATGAGAATGTTTTGGTTATCTGAAAAACGTTGCTGACGTATTTTCTGGAAAATGCGTATGGCATAACAATGTAAGTTATTCAGACGGAGTGGGAGAGCGAAGCGGGAAAACGTAGTCAGGGCCTATTTTAACATGTTAACTGGGGGGACGAATGCCCACTCAGTCGCACACTCTGCCCCCCCCCCCCCCCCAGTCAAGAGCCTTTGCCCATGCCAAGGAAAAAAACAACCAGGAATACTAGCGTAACCAGAAGAGTATTCCATAAAGCGCTGCGCACGAGTCTCGCGAAGCAGCATTTTATCAACGCAGGATATCTTAAATCACAAAGTAATGTGGGAGCACACTTAGAAAGATCACTTTATAGTACGTATTGCAGGCACACCTAGTGACCGCTGGCGAGCATGTTTCGTAACTGGTACGCCGGCACCCGATGCCGCGATTGTCTGGTGGGCGGCCGAGGCGTTTCATTGCATCGTAAGCACGTTAAAAATGATGATCATGTTTGACGTGTTCAAGCGCAAGAAAACTGAAGGGTGAACTGGTGGTCAGGGCGGTTTCGCTATGGTGGGATAATGTTTATATGAATGCGGTAACAGTCCAGCAGTGCTGTAGTCGTCATCCTGACCTGAAAACTTTGGTACTACTTCATTGAAACCGAGTTTTACGCGAGGAAAACAGAAAATTAATCAGTCATATATTAAAACCGTCACTGTTGCTGCTCTTTGTGCATTGGTTTGTGCATCCCATGAGCATGCTCCATGTGCTTCACCAACATGGAACAGCCCCGACTGCAGATAATGACGATTGTTGATGATACCTCATTGAAGCGGGACTAAGACGAATATTTTAACTTGAGGTGGCTTTCTTATTTTTCGGGAGGATAATCTGGAAACGGGGCAGTTAGTTCTGCCTGTGTTGGGACAGCTTTTGCACTTTTGCGTAGTGTTGAAAAACTTATTGGCCAAAATTTGGTGAGAAACTGTATTTTGGGGATAAATTACATTAACAGAAACCATCCCGAACAGGCAACCTACTGCCTCGTTTAGGGCAAATCGAAGCCGCCTAACATGTCGTCAATGTCCTGGCCATCGTTTGCAGACTGTGGCTTATATATAACAATTTTGAAATACCATACCTGGCCAAGCCACGGCAACCCATGGTGCCGGTCTGTTGATTTCCCGCGCGTTCTTAAACGCCGGGATATTTAAGGACCGTCCGCGGCAACCTGCGCCAATGCGGAAAGTACCTTTTATAACGGAAGTCTGTGCCACTATGGCTGCACCCTGAGAAAATAGTCGAGGGAAATGCTGGAGGTCCACCCCGGAAACTGACAAGAAGAAATTCAGGGACAATCTCCAAGACTTTTTTCACATCACCCATGTAGGCACCATTAAGATCATCAGAACCAAGAGGGCAGACATTCTCCAAGCCCAAAGGAAGCCAGGTCGCTGAGGCGTCCTGATGATATTCGATAAGTTTTTTTTCTGGGAAGGAGGAGTGAGCACTTCAACGACAACAGTAGGTCGAAGAAAGGGCCCGCCGTTAGACTGAACAGCAGACGGAGCAGGAGGCAACTGCCCAGTTGGAATGCTCGCCTACCGACAACACACAACTGACAGATCAGGATGACCCGCAGCCCTTCGCCATGTCTTCTCCTTCAAAGCGGCTCTGCAGGAGAGCTAAAAACATCGTCATTCCTGGTCTGGCAGCAGTCCTCGATCGGACTAAGCTCAGTGATAGCTCTGCAATCCACTTCCTGTCGTCTACGGCTTCGGCCCTCGGCCACGACTCCTCTGAGTTGGCGATCACAGAAGCTCGACCAGGCCGGCGCGTAGATCGCAGAGGAAAGCCATTGCGGACGAAATCTAGCATTCTTTCTCCGCGTCACCCAACCTGGTGGTCCACTGGGACGGCAAACTGTTACTGACGATGGAAAGGAAAAGGTGGATCGACTCTGTCATTGTAGCCAAGTCCAAGAAGTGCCGCCAAGATCTTCGGTGTTTGGAAGTTGCAAGTAGAGCCGGAGCAACGCCAGCCGACGTTGTCGCGCTTTGTCTGGAAGACTGGGAGGTTTCGGACAACATCGTCGGCATGAGCTTCGACACCACCTCCAGCAATACTGGACAAGTTGTGGGAGCAAACACGCTTCTTCATCAGAAGCTTGAGTGACGGCCTTTTCACTTTGCTTGTCGTCATCATATCGTCGAACTGGTGGCAGAGGCGGCTTTCTCCACGCGCTGCGGTCCGTCCTCGGGACCGCGATCTCCTTGTTCAAGAGCTTCAAGAAGAGATGGAGACTCATTGATTGGAACAAGTTTGAACCTATGGTGTATGAAGACCTGGAGCCAGCAGTGGCCGAGACTATGCTGTATGAGTTTTTCTCTTCCAATGATCGTTTCGTCGCCTTCTTCCGTGAGAAGCTCGCCGAAATCCAGTCTAGTTATGATCATCGTTGGTTCTTTGAGGTCTCGATTATCCCCTTTGGTCAAGAGCCTCCACGGCGAATCAAGTTCCCCAGCCGGGTGCTCTCCAACGTGCCAGATAGATGGTTCCATCGCGCCAGATGGATGGGGCGCATAATCTGCGGGATCAAGATCTTCTGGCTTTGCCATCAGTTCTCCGTGACTCTCAGTGAATTGGGAGCACTCAAGCGCTTCGTCTCTTTCATGGTTGTTTTGTACGTCAGTGCATGGTTCTGTTCTTCATCGGCGGTCAGCGCTTCCGTGCACGACCTGGCCGTTCTGCCAAGCCTGATGTGAATGCTGAAATTTCGAAGAGGATCTCTAAGGAGTTTGCCGATCACCTATTATCTATTATGACACTATAGTCGACATATGATTTATTATAACAATCACCTATTATGGTGCCCCAGCGAAGAACTGGCTGGTGTGTCGTTCTTCGACGAGGGTGTGCCGTGTGAAATGAAGACGAGGATGATCGCGGCACTCCAGGAACAGGGATGGGAGAGTCCTCCCAGCGAGCGCAGGTGGATCTCGCAGAAAAGGAGGTTCTCGTCCCAGGAAGGTCATCGTCGACTTCATTACCGCAAAGTCGGTGGGAAACCTGAAAGCCTACGGCATCAACATGGACTTCCTTGCCGCCGATCCCGCTGATTGGGAGACAGCACCTGGCTTCACGAACGCTAAGGAAGTCCTGTGCGGGATCGCGGTAGTTAGCGACTTCGCCGAACGAGCTGTGGCTTTTATCCAAGTGTACAACGAGGTACTGACGAAGGATGAAAGGCAAAAGCAGTACCTGCTGCAAGTCGTCGAATAGCATCGTCGCCAGAACCCCGAGACCACAGAGAGGATTAAAGTATCATTCCCACCTAAGCCACACTGCTGTCGACAGGACCAGTGACCTATGACCTGAGACAGCATGTGAAATGTCTTTCGATCCAGTGTGTCAAAAGGAATACTATGATGCTCATTTTATGCATATCGTGCACTTGGTTTAAAAAACTGAAGCACAAAACTTATTTGGGGGCATTTCAGACACTCCCCTGACCGAATCTCCCAGGGATCACAACTCCATGGAGAATGAGTTCTTGCTGGGGATAGATGGAATAGTGTTCTTTGACTTTAATGGGTTCGAAATGCACAAAAACCGGCGCGAATCTCATCAAAATAAAAGTAGAATCCAACACAAACGACGTACAATCTTTGCGTGAAAGTGGTTAAGCGTGTTGGACCAACGCCATATTTTGCACTCATAATTTCCTCCAAAAGACATATCAGTTAATGAGAGAACACTCGGGAAAAGTCTTCATCGTAATTCGCCCAGATATATATATATATATATATATATATATATATATATATATATATATATATTCCACCCTTAGAAAAGTACATATATGTATATCCTTTCCTTAGGAACATATATATCCATAGATGAAGTGGATAAAACTCAACAAGAACGCAAATGCCCGGGGGGTGGCCCCGGCCAATGCGCCTTATTAGCCAAATTGCCCCCGCAGTCATTTTTCCTTAAAATAGGCCCTGAACGTAGTTGTAAAGTCCGTGACAACCTGACATCTGACTCCTTGCTTGCTTGAATGTTACTCACAGATGACTCGTGTATTTCGCTTCTTTCGTCAGTTTGTGGTTTTCTACCCGCTGCGATGAACAGTGTTCGTGTTGGTACGAGAGGTTGGGTTAGGTTCCGAAATTCGTAGCCATGATGCTGGACGTATCCGTCAATATACTTGTCCGCACTGAGAATAGTCATCGACAAAGTGCAACCCGACGTGGTGGAAGCTGACAATTTAAGCTTACCATTTCCGATGTTTGACAGCCGATATCCTGGCCACGGATCTACAAGGAAACTTTTGCTGACCTCTTCAGTGCAGCCAGCTCACCAACGGTTGATGCTACGTTAACAGCAAGGCAGCGGCAGCTGCAGACTTTGACAGAGAAAGACCTGCCGGACGACACGTGGCGCCAAGTGTCGGCAAGAGCGACGTAAAACGCTGTGAATGTGAGAAAACTGCCCGAGTGGGCCGCTGAAACGTTTTCTTGCCCATGAGGGAAGAGAACACGACGCCATGCCGCCCCTGAAGCTTGGCTACAGAGCAGGCCAGCTTCAGCTTCCGGGCATGTAGCATAAACGTCTGGTTCCCTGCATCCCCAGCGTTCCTGAGATGCCATCTCGACTCGACTCGACATTGACTCGACGTCATCGTGAGATAGTGTTCGTACTGTTTTAGGCATTCCGTCCGCCCCTCTGTCTCAAAATTTGTCTCCTGTGGACAGCTTATTTCGAAGTACTTGTGATTACGATTACGAAGAAATCAATGATTACGAAGCAATCATTGATTTCAAAATACTGCATTTGGTCTGATCCAACAGTTAATTCAAGGGGTTCACATTACGTGTCTCAGTGTGCTATGCGTCCTTAAGTGGCGGTACCGACGGGGGCAGTGGGACAACTGCCCCCTAGCTCGGGAAAATTTAACATTTTCCAATGGCAATACATAGAAATGACTCGAAAACGTTGTTCCCCCTCCGCCTGTCCTGAATTCGTGAAGCCACCACCGGCATCCATGTGCGCAGACATGGTCACAGGTATGAACGTGGCCAGCCACCCCCTCTCAAGCGCCGCTGCACTATCAAGGCGCTGTGAGCGTTGCGTCCATTCCGCAAACGTTAGTAGTCTGACCTTGGCGAACACCGAGACTGTCAGGCGATCTTGCATCACAGTCATTTAATGCACTAAGCCGCCACTCCGTAATGATGTTATTGCTCGGTTGATGATGATCAGCGGGTTCAGAACATACGAGGGTAAAGCGGGTTTAGTGTTATGAAAACCCAAAATATTCTGGCATAACCTGATAGGTTTTCGTCAGTGGCATCAATCACTGCCAGGCGATTGCTAATCACTGATCGCAGTCACGAATACTTATCAAGATATGTCGAAACCTTTGGGCTTTTATAGCATCAAACTCATAAAATCCACGTATATTCCAAACTCCGCAATCAAGTTGCCATGCGTTGCGTTCACTGCAACCGCGTTTATGAAAATGTTACCACTTCAACACATATTCAAAAGACCGCCAAAGTTTTTCCCCTTCCGGCCCTGGCACAAGTTTAGAAAGTTATGCCGACCACGCGTCAAGATGTCATACCAATGGTAAGAGCGCTTGCAATGCAGTTACAAGACTTTGAGGGCCGGCGTGAAATGCAATCACATCTGCGCGCTGGCGACGGGGTTAACGACATAAACGCTTCGTGATTGTGATCGGAGTTTGAAGACGCGGTCGGCACCGGGCCGGCCCCACCGTCGTCCCGTGGGCTGTTCTATGGCGGACATCCTTATTTCGGATGCCTGCAGTCGTTCCGTTATTGTGGCGGGCTGCGCCGCGCTCCTGGTTAACGCTATACTGAGCTACCGCCGACAGATCATTGCGTATGTGGTGCAAGGGGGAATGGCTTTGTGTGCATGGTTTTTAGAGATTGTGACTCTTCTAGCTAGCTTCGTTCCAACCGTCACGAACGCAAGTTCCATTTTAGCTTTATTATCCCATCGACATTCTTCAGTTACATGCATTCGGCGTGTCTCTGTGTGACACTTGTGTCCAAGATATCAAACTGCATTCAAAAGACCATTATGACATGAAATGTTACTCTCAGCGATCTTCTAAACGGACGGAAGGACATGTTCATAAACAACGTGCAATGCATCCGACAACAAAACAGCAACACTGCATTCCAACCTATGGCGCCGATGAACGGGAACGATTTTAGAGTGCACAGTGACCATGCGACGCTTATTGAATTCGAGAGGGTTGGCATTCTTGGTAGATCGCCCCTCTCAACCTTTCCGAAAAAAACATAAGGTGCCGTAAACATCATCTGCGCGTACGTATACCTTCACTCCTGCCACTCCACCACATTTCAACCACGGTGAGTTTTGCCGAAAATGCATGGTTTGAGCCAAACAAACGATTATTTCTGCAGGTCCCAAAAAGCTGTTTCCTTACAGTCTGCCCAACGTACTGGATTTTCTTCAAAAGCTGCGCAGGCAGTGGGAATGCGTCAAGCGATGTCCTTTGTCTGACAGCATAAAACGGCATTGCAACACCTAATCTAGCTATAAACGGATTTCGTGCCGCCCTTTGCCCGTCACTTCGCACGCACCATTTCATTCAACGGCAGCCAATGAAACGACCCTCAGATGAAGCTCAGTCCAGCGAAAAAACTAATGCTCCCGGAGGAACAGAGTCAAACGATTGCTGCGCCCGGAGTCGCGTATGTTTTGAAACAAGCGACTTCGCTGTCACCTGCAGACAGCGCCGTTTTGCAGCGCTCTCCTGTGGCAGACCACGTGGTGAGCTATAGCCTGGTAATTTCCTCCTCTGCCTCCCGGTCCTGCGGGTCTTCTGGCTGGGGCTCTGCACGGCCGGGCCCGTCCTCTGGGAGCCCCGCCGGACCGCCGTCCGGTCGGCCGTGCGGGCTCCGACCGGCAGCACCCTCAGCCGGCTCCTGGTCGGACGCGCGCCACCTGGGCGGCGGGAACAGGGCGGCCATGCTGGAGGTCCAGCTGGTCACGAGGCGCAGTATCCACGCCCTTGTGCTGCCGTTGAGGCTGAAGGACGCGAATATGAAGACTCCTTGCAGCGTGTTCAGGATGACGAAGACGTACTGCAGCGGCTGGAAGTCGAGCCAGCCCGCCGCCAAGCCGACCACCCAGGACAGGCCCATAATCACCGCCAGCCGAGAGTACACCCGGAGATTTTTCTGAAACGGCATAACACATTGAATATTGCAAAAGTATCAAAGACAACGTGAATGGTGCGGATGGTATCTAAAACAATATGAACGGCGCATATCTGTACCATTCAAATTGTCTTGCATACCATTCACATTCATACCATTCATACATTCATCTATACCACTCATACTGTCTTTGACATCTACATTAAAACTGATGTGGGCAATCAACGGCGTTAAGGCAGCTCCGATTTGTACCCCGCACGTTATTGTGGCACATCCCCTTGAAAACATTACACGCACACCTAAACGACAGCAATCTAAATTTCGAGCCACTGACCCGGGGCCGGCTTCTGGACGAGCGCGCTGTCGCAGAGGTCGACGCCTGGATCAACCTCGCGCTGGCCACGAACAGCACCACGTTCGCCGCCATGATGACGGCCAGGGGCGCGGCGAAAAACGCCACCAGCGCCCGGCGCCGACTGAACCAGCAGACTCGCTCGCCGAAGCCAGGCCGGTAGTGGTCCGGCACGGCCGGGGACGAGTCGGCCACCACGGCCGCCACGCCCGCGGCCGTGGTCGCCGTGCAGGCGTACAGGGCGTACAGGGCGAACCGCTTCAGGCGACGTCCGCTGGAGACGCGGAGAGACGTGCTCGCCCTCCTGGGAGACGCGGAAATAGCGTGACGTCAGCGAGGTCCGATTCTCCATGAACTCGAGTCGGAATCTGCAATGAAAACAAAATTCTGACGCAACACGATTCGAGGTAAATTCAGTAACGACTACCCAGCTTTGCAGGAGACAACCTTACAGGAGTAAGAAATGTGCATATGTTAATGAAACGAGTACAATTTTTAGACCTACGAACGGCACCATGCTGTTCCATCGAGGCAAAGCAAACGATTGATGCAAAGTTGCCACGAGAACTCAGGAGGCGCGGATGCAAGATGCAACTCCGACGTGCTTTGACGTGCGCAAAATACCAGATCTGCCAGGAGATGCTTTCTGAAAATGACAGCTATTATGGCAAGGCGCGCGCATCACTGATGTTAAATATCGGATCGTAAACAAATGAATGTCGGAGACCAGACATGTGCCTGCATCCCGATGGAGTGCGGGTTGCCCTCGTTTCCCGTCCGATTCTAAGTTGATCAAGAGAAGTGTTGCGTCACCTGAGCACAGCTTTGCTCTCTCGGGAGCGACGGTTCGAGGTGAAGTCATGACACGCCCACGTCGGTGAAGGGGTCAGCACTGAAGGACGGGGACAACCCGCATGTCATCAGGACCCAGGGACGGGAGACGCTTTGAAATGGATGTGTTACTGGAATAATGCAAAAGGCCATTGCTTCTGATTATGTGAGAGCTCGCCTGAGGGCAGTGAAGACGTCGTAGGCCATGGCGTTCATCCAGAAGAGGGATCCCATCATGGAGAAGTACGTGACGGCGGCAAGCAACGCACAGCCGCGAGCGCCCGGCTCCTGAGATGGCGACACCAGGAAGCAGAGGTAGCCAATCAGCAGGCAGACGGCCAGTGACGTCATACTCTTCCCGGGCAGGTTTCTGAGCTCAGGCACGGCACAGAATGCCACCAGGTGCAGCAGCAGACACAGCACTGACGCCACCAGACACACCAGCGAAATGTACGAGAGGGTGCTGTCGAACTTGCTAAGGTCCTCCGTCAGGGCACATACCACAAGCTCGCCATCACGAAGCTCAAATTCTCCGAGAGCGTAAGTGAGATCATATTCGGGTACGTACACGGAACCATTTTTGAGCGTCTCGTATTCGGACACGTTCAAGAAATATTTTGGACAGAGGTGGAAGCTGCTGGCGTTGCTTCCATCAAAGGCTGCCGACTCAGAGAAGGAGGTAAAAACGCTTTCACCAGTTCCAACGCAGGCACCATCCACAAGCTGAGAGTTTCGAGCATCACACACAACGTCTCGACACTTCCTGAAGAAGGGGTCCCAGAGCTGTGAGCTGGAGCATGCGTTGACGATGCCCACTTGGTCACTTCCGGACCGATCCGTAACGTCCAGCAAGAAAATAGCGGGCACGGGCACCGGTCGAGTAGGTATTGAGGGTTCCTCGTACATGATGTTGTCCAGTGACACGAAGTTGCATACAGCACAATGAACGTTGCGGTAGAGGATGTCGTCAAAGTCCCAAATGTAGGCATTGTAGGAGCTACACAGTTCCTCGACGTCGGCGTCGGTCCAATTCGCTGCACAGGTGGACACCATGAGCTTGCAAGGTCGCAGTAAGTACAGCACTTCATCCGGAGGCAGATAGTCAATAGCGCAATCATAGCGTGACGTTTGACCATCCTCGGCCGTTTTCCAGCACCCACTGCTTGTCACTCGTCTGAAACAGGACGTCCTCGACAGATCTGCGAGCAACTTTCAAGGCGTCCCGAAAACCCTCCGACAAGTTAGGGCAATACAACTCAGCGGTCCAAAAAATGGCTCCCGAAAGGTCTTCGTGGCAAATGGCGCAGTAATAATTGCTGTAGGTCATTCTGCTAACAGGATTCGTGACCGGAAGACCAGCAAAGGGGTCTTCGGACAGCGGAGCCGGTCGGGCACACAGCGCGCGCACAGCGTCGTCCTGCCACCGGACAGGGCAGCGCGACACCACGTACCGGTCCTCAAAATCGATCGTGCGGCACTGCAAGTCATCGCGGGGTGGATCCAGGGGTACTATGTCCAGACAACACTCGTCGTAGACCGCGCACTCGCGGTCGCACGAGCACAGGTTGAACTCCCACGTGATCTTCTGGCATCGGTGCCCATCGAGGACTCTGAGGTTCCGCGAGGCGAGGTCGGCCTCGACGCGCGCCAGCAGTCGGGCGTTGTCGTGAGCCGCGCGGTCCGTGGCGCGGTCCGCCGACCCAGAGCCGGTGCCGAGCAGCAGCAGCACGGCCACCGCCGCCGCTCTGGCTGCGGACGGCGCGGCGGCCGGCCCCGGCGCTGTCACGGAGACGGCCGTCGCCGCCGACCGGCACGGCCGCCGCCGGCCGGCCATCGGAGCGGGCCCCGTGCTGTCAGCAGACGTCTCGCTCAACACCCGCCGGCCGCAGAGGCTGCGGCTGCGGTGTGCCGCTCCTCACCACCCTGTCTCGGGCCGGGCTCGGCGACGTCCGGTCGGTCTCCTCCCGGCCAGTGACGTCACTACGGATGAGGGACGACCTCTTGCGTCGGGCGACGCCCGGCCCGCCCACCGGCAGCTTCCTGATGCGGGCAGACACGAGCGGGTCACCGGGCCAAACCGCAGTACACCACGCGACACACGACACAGTGCGGGGCCCGCAGGGACCACGGGCCGTCACGACGACTTAGTTCCAGCCAGGCATGCAGCTGGACACGCAGGACGTGTGCTCTTACCAAACATCACAGTTTTAGTAGACAAGGCGAAGTCATGCCCATAGTCGCCAAACGTTAACAGCTTGTAAACATGCCTGCTGACCGCTGTTTGGAAAATTCTGAATAGGCTGCATGTCAGAGGCAGCAACACGATACGGCAAGTCCTGTTTTGAGAAAACGATTGATAAGTCTCACGACACTGCCTGACAATTCACCCTTCCTGTCATGGCTGGCGATCCCGGGGGAAGGGAAATCCGGACCCTCTTTCCCCTCTAATATCCAGGAATTTCCAAATTAGGCCGATGACAATGACTGAAAAAAACGTTCTGAAATCCTATGTGGGCCACCAGTAGTTTTCGCAAATCTCCAGCCATGTCCCCCACGATAAGAATTTCACAGCGGTTTTGAACTGCTTCGTTTTTCACGGTGGAAATATTTCAATCAGGTTTTATTTTTCCTAACAAAAACATGGCACGCAATTTCGTAGTAGCACGCTCCTTAGATTCTTATCGACTAAGTTTTTGGAGTATACTTGAATATATGGGCCGCGTTATATCATAAAAACCATATCGTTAGGCATTAACTGGTATGCCTTCGTCCGTGGAATTAGATTTCAGCGTTATGCCTTGTTCAATGGGGTGAAATTAGCCTAAATGACGAAGGCATAAAAACTACTGTCGACATACGTAGTCTTTTTACGACATAAGTCGACACTTTTATGCTTCATTCAAGTCCATGTTATACACGGATCATGCAGATCGATTTTAGATTATATCAATTATATTAGATTTTATCAATTTGCCTGTCGATGAAATAAGACAAGACGTTAGGCTGGTCTGCAGTTCGTCCATTAAGAAAGGTATATTCTCGATTTTCGGGACTTTGTAGGCATGAATCTAGGTAGACCTTGCTAAAGTGCTGTTTTTCGTCATTCGGCATTGGTCATTCCGCCGGAAATTACGCTTGGTACGTCGCTTTATTGTATCGTAGGAGCGCCAAAAACTACCTATTCACCTTGCTGAAGGACAAAGCGTAGTTTTGAGCAAAAGGTCGCTGACTTCATACGAAGCCAACTGATTTACATGACGGAGCGGAGAAAAGGGCAAAACGGGAATGCAACGAACTTCCTGCGCAGATCCGGGACAGCGGACATCGGGGCCATAGCCCCCCTTACGTTGGAAAACCCGGGGTCGACATGTCTTGTCGAATGGAAATTGCATATATTTCGTTCAAAAAATCGCCAATGCACTTGTTAATTTTCGCAAGCCGCCTAATAAAGTGGCCGAAATCAGAGCAAAAATGAACATCTGGGGTAGCTTAGGTAACACGGGTGGACATTTACCCCTCCCCTCCCTTCGCACATCAGCACATGGTTTGGATCCGCCGATGCTACTTTCCCATTCACTTCTTGCGATCTATGAGCGAATGCCTCTGCTGACATTCATGCACCATTTTACTTCAAATGGCGTGACCAGATCTGACCTAACTTTGCATCGACCGAAGATTAAAACGTGTTTCTTCGGCAAAGGTATTGCGACAAATTTCTTATCGTTGTTACCGCTTTCATACTTCCATTGGTTCGTGAGCTACAAGCGGTGGCTCACTTGAGCTAGACTGACCTCATGTGACCGCATCAGAAATGAAACTCCCTGAGTACGTGCAAATCGGTTTATGAGAGCAGACACCTTTGGAGGCTGCTTTTGCTGGAACAACCAAATCGTAACTTCATGCACCAGACAGCGATTTTGTTTTTACGTTCCTTACCAGACAGTATCTACGTCTATTAACTTGGCACACATATTCATAGTCGTATTCAGCATACATCGCAGGTTTTGCTCAAATTACCCCATTTGGTCAAAATGCCTATGCCATTTCCGAACCTGAAGATCTGTCTACCCTGAGTCTGAGCATTTGAACTCCACAGGTCAAATAACGCAAATTCAAGGTCAACGATGGTGACAAGCAGAACCGTGGACATATGGCATCACGCTGTATAAAAGAGGCATCAAGCCAAAGAGGGCAACCGTTCGCAACTCTGACGACCCAAAAGGTCAACGTCAAGGTCTGCCGTCAAGGACCTAGTCAAGGTCAAAGGACGGGGACACACATAGCCACCGACATATGGCACCAAACTGTACAAATGAGGTATCAGACCACAGAGGAAGATAGTCCGCAACTTTGACGGCCAAAAAAGCCAAAGTCATCGTCCGTCGTCGTGGCCAAAATCAAGGTCAAATGATGGGGCCGAGCACAGTTCCCGACTTATGGCACCAAACTGTACAAATGAGCTAGCGCACCAAGGAGGAGAACCGTTCGCAATTAAACGACCCGATAGACCAAGGTCAAGGTCCGTTGTCAAGGCCACAATCATGGTCAAAAGACGTAGACAAGGATAACCGCCGACCTATGACACCAAACTGTACAAATAAGGCATCAGACCAAAGAGGGGAGCCGTCCACAGTTTTCACGACCAATAAAATCAAGGTCAAAATTCGCCTTCAAGGTCATAATCAAGGTGAAAGTGTAACAACAAGCACAGCCGCCGACCTATAGCACCAAAGTATACCAATGAGGTATCACACCAAACAGGAAAACCGTCCGCAACTTTGGTGACCCAAAAGGTCAAGGCCAAGGTCCATTGTCAAGGTCCTCATCAAGGTCGAAGGACGGGGACACGCAAAGCCACCGACCTACCACACCTAATTGTATAAATGACGTACCAAACCAAACAGGGAAACCGTCCGCAACTCTGGTGACCCAGAAGGTCAAGGTCAAGGTCCTAATCAAAACCAAAGGACGGAGACACGTAGAGTCGCCGACCTGCACCAAACTGTACAAATAGGGTAACGTACCATGGAGGAGAAAAGTCCGCAACTTTGGGTTGTCAAAGCAAAGGGTCAAGGTCAACGTCAGCAAAGGGTCAAGGTCAACGTCCATCGTTCGTCACGGTCGTAATCAAGACCAAATAATGGGGACAAGCATAGCCGACGACCCAAGTTTGCACGAATGAACTATCGCACCAAACCGTGGAACTATCCGCAACCTTGACGACCTCACTGGTCAAGGTCACGATCCGTCGTCAAGGTCCTAATTAAGGCCAAAAGATGGGGACAAACATAGCCGACAACCTATGGCACCAAACTGTACAAAGGAGGCATCAAACCAAAGAACAAAATAGTCCGCGTGACATCAAGGTCAGGCTCTGTCGTCAAGGTCATAATTAAAGTCAACGGATTGGAAAAAAACATTGCTGCAGACCTACGACACAAAACCATTCAAAGAAGGTGTCACACCAGAGAGGAAAGTCACCCGCAACTCTGACAACACAAAACGCCAAAGTCAAGGTCCGTCGTCAAGATCCTAATCAAGATCAATGGACGGGAAAAAACATAACCGTCGAACTATGGCCCCAAACTGTACCATTGAGCTATCACATTATAGAGGGGAACTGTCCGCAATTTTGGCGACCCCAAAATGTCAAGGTCAAGGCCCGTCGTGAGGGTCATAATCAAGGTCGTCTGCTTGGTTTCCTGACTCATTTGTAAAGCTTGGTGTCAGAGGTTGGTGACTATGTTTGTCCCCGTCCTTAAATCTAGCTCAGGACCTTGACAACGTAACCTGACCTTGACCTTTTGGGCTGTCAAAGCTGTGGACTGTTCCCTTTTGATGTGGCACGTCATTTATACATTTTGGTGCCACTGGTCAGCACCAAAGTTGCGGATGGTTCCCCCTTTGGCGTGATGGCTCATTTGTAAAGTTTGGTGCTATAGGTCGGCGGCTTTGCTTGTCCCGATCCTTTGACATTCATTGCAATGTTTACGACAGACCTTGACTTTAACTTTTTAAGTCTTCAAAACTGAACATGGTTCCCGCCTTTGGTGTCATACCTTATTTGTATAGTTTGGTGACGTAGGCCAACGACTATGCTTGTCCCCCTCCTCCGACCTTGATTAGGATTTTTACGACAGACCTTGACCTTGATCTTTTGTGTTGTCGAAACTGCGGACAGCTGCCTTCGGTGGTGTGATATCTCAGTTGTACAATTTGGTGCCATAGATCGGCGGCTGTGCTTGTCCCCGTCCTCTGACCTTGATTGTGACCTTGACTATTTGGATCATCAAAGCTGCGGACGGTTCCCCTTTTTGGTCTGGTATCTCATTTGTACAGTTAGGTGCCATAGGTCAGCGGCTGCACTTGCCTCCATCCTTTGACCTTGATTATGACCCTAACGACGGACCATAACATTGATGTTATGGGTCGTTAAATGCGGATGGTTCCCATTTTTGGTCTGAGATCAAACTTGTCGTCTGATGTCGTATTTCGACCGCTAAGTTTGTCTACGTCCTTTGACCCGGATTAGGTTCTTTACGACGGCCCTTGACCTTGACCTTGACCTTTTGGGTCGTCAAAGCTACGGACCTTGCGGTTCCCCTCAGGGGCGCAGCAAGGATTCTCTGGGGGAGGGGGAAGCTCAGTGTGAATTGAAGTCTTGCGGAGACCGCTTGCTGAGAAGATAATGTGCAATGGTTTTCACAAAAAATGCTTGGCCTAAAGGGGTGCCCGGGCTCTCCAGACCACCCGTCAGCTGCCCCTGTGGTTCCCGTCTTTGATGTGACAGCTCATTTGGACGATATGATGTCATAGGTCGGCGGTTTTGTTTATCGCCATCCTTTGGCCTTGATCTGGACCTTGACGAAGGACCTTGACTTTGACCTTTTGAGTCGTCAAAGTTGCGGACGGCTCCCCTCTTTGGCTTGATGCCTCATTTGTAAAGGTTGATGTCATAGGTCGACTGCTATGTTTGCTCCCATTCTGACCTCTAGAGGTCAAATGGTCAAACTTAGAGGAGAAAGAATTTCATATTTGGGAATGGCATGGGAAAATTGACCAAATGACGTACTATGGGCAAAATCTGTGGTGCGTGCTGAATACGAATATGAATATGTGTGCCAAGTTAACGGACGTGCATTATCTGACCTTAGGCAAGGTGGCAATTATTTGCATTTTTAGTCAGTCAAGATGACTAAATGGTCAAATGACCTTGGCTTCGGATGCCAAACAAATGGTTTGTGCTCAAGAAACGCTCATGAAATCTACATATTATCTTCTATTCCCGAAATGGTTTGGAAAGTATGACGTGACTGTTGGACCCAGGGACGGCGGATTGCATTTTCGGCTGGGGGGGGGGGCAAGCTCTATCGGATCAACAGCCGACCTCATTCAGGTTACCTTCTTCCCCGTCCCGAAAAAAACTAAATTTCGTTCTTTTGCCATGACTCAGTTTTTCGTTAAATAAACATTTTACACAAACACAAACAGCAAAAAAATTCCCCAAGGTTTTGGCGCTAGTGTATACTCAAGTTCTCTAAAATGAGTGAATTTTTCTATTCAGGTCTGTACCCATTGCCATTTTTCAGAACTTTCCCCTTGGGCATCCATCTACATAATGGCGAATGATGCAAATTTCCGCTTCTTATGCTGTTTGCGCTGATATCACGAATTCAACATTATTGTAAGGTACATTCGTAAACGGTTGAAGGACAGTTTCCTTCCACAACATTAAATTAAAACTCGACACCCAGTAACAAAGCGCTTACAGACTATCACACGAGAACGAAATCATTATCTCAAGCACTTGCCAAAGCAGCTTTGCCTGTCCCCATACACACATAATGCAATAATGCCAGCACCAAAGCCCTGACATAATGAACCAGGGGCGTAGCCAGGATTCCACCCGGGGGGGGGGGCCCAATTGGATCACGGGGACCCTCGTAATCAATGGGAACCCTCGCCAATGGCGGATCCGGGTTTTCGCCCAGGTGGGGGAGGAGGCGGTGGAGGTGAATGGTCAGCGCGGGGTCCCCATTTTTTGCCCTTGAGGTATGAAAAATGATGTAATTTTGCTTTTTTACGATATACAATAGCCGAAAAATTCAAACGCGTCGTCTCATTGCTGAAAGTTCTACGTTTTGTTTCCGAACAAAGTGACCGAAATGTGACAAAAAAGGCGGGATTTTAGGCGGTTCCGTCCCTCCCTT
This sequence comes from Capitulum mitella, assembly GCA_030062745.1. Classification (NCBI taxonomy): domain Eukaryota; kingdom Metazoa; phylum Arthropoda; class Thecostraca; order Pollicipedomorpha; family Pollicipedidae; genus Capitulum; species Capitulum mitella. Next base: position 3,219,671 of record CP099839.1, on the reverse strand, counting down.
CATTTGAAACGTCTTGCCGGTATCTGTTTCGGGAGCCCGTCAGCCCCTCCCCATTCCGTAATTTGTGGGATTTTTTTTTAGTTTACGTTAGTTTAGTTTAGATTAGTTCAGTTTAGGTCAGCTTAGTTTAGGTTCCCCCTTGCCGTTACAGGGGCACTTTTGGTGGTCTCGGGCCCTCTGCCGTGCCAGGATCCTCTAGTGGTCTCAGGTTCCTTTCACAGTTTCACGTGTCCCGCGGGACGTCTTAGGCCCTTCTTTGGCAGTTCAAGGGCATTTCGGACAGTCTCAGGGACCAATCTGGCAATTTCAGGGACGTTTAAGCCATCTCGGGTTCCCCCTGTCGTCCCTGGAACGTTTTTGCAATCTAAGGAGCCCCTCAGACACTAAAATGGGCTTGCTGTAAGTCTCTCTTTGCAGTAACAGGGGCGCCTCTTGCAACCGTCTAAGTCCTTTGGCCATTTCTGGAGCAGTCTGGACGTCTCAAGTCAGGGGCCCCACTCGTCGTCTCAGGAGCTGTTATTGCTAGAGACTTCTAATAAGCAGTCTAAAAGGTCTTTCTCTAGCAGTCTCAGTGGACCCTCTGCGGTCCTGAGTACCTTTCTTATCGTCCCTGGGATACATTTTTGCCATCTCAAGGGTCCTCTGGCAGTTACAAAAGGCCTTCTGGCAATTTCTTCAGGGCTCCTTTGTAGTGTCATAGACCCTGTGAACGTCTCCAGTGATCGCCATGGCTGTATCAGGGGTCTTACTCTGTTACGTGAGGCATATCTGGCAGACTTTTAGGGCCCCTCTAACTGTAACAACTCTAGCCGTTTCGTTGGCGCTTCAGGGGCCTCACTGGCAGTCTCAGGGGGACCTTGCCCTTGCCCGTGCCAGGAGCCTGCTTATTATACTCGGGGACCCTCTGGCCGCCCAGCGCCCCCATAAAACCAAAATACCGTCTCAGAGGCCCTCTTATCGTCATTGTCTCGCTGAGGCCCTGCGATCTTTTTGGCGGTCTCAGGGGTCATCTGCGGTGTACAGGCACATCTTGCCGTCTCAGAAACCACCTGACCTTCCCGGGGGCCCCTGAAAGTACCAAGATCCTCCAAGATTTTAAAAAAGCAAGTTTAACCCGTTTGTGACTCCTCTCGAGGTTGAGTAGGTCACCAACGAATCCCCATTCAAGTGGCCCCTCTGCTGGCCAGGGTCTCCTTATGCCGTGCTAGGCACCCTTAAAAGTTCTTTCCGTCCCAGGTGCCTCTTTGGCAATGTTAGCCGTTTCATGGACCCTTTGCCGTGTTGGGGCCCCTTGCAGTCCCAGGGGCCCTCGCAGGGTTTCAAGGACCCATCTTTCTATCATAGGGGTCACCTTGTCATCTCAAGGTCTCATTAACCCTCCCGGAAGCCCTCTGACTACATCAAAAACCTTAAGCTTTTCACTTACAGCAGCCCCCTAGAGACTTAGTCCTCATCTTAGCCGTCTCAGGGACCCTATGAGTCATCTGGCGGTCTCGGGAATATTCTGCCGTGTTGGGACCCTGCTGCGGTCTCAGGGGCCCTTTGAGAGCTTCAGGGGCCCTCTACGCGTGTCAGAGGTCATCTAGCCCTCCAGGAGGCCTCTCTACACCAAGAGCCCGCCAGGTTCTTGTAAAGACCCCGTAAAGCTCATACGGGGTCCTTTCGGGACTCCTTTTAAGTCTGACATGGTCTCCTTCTCAGACCTCAGGGGGGAGGGGCGATCACCCCAATTTCTCCCCCTTTGGATCCGCGCCTGGCCGTCAAAATCATTGGGGACCCATGTGGTTAAAATTACCGTCGGTTTGTAAAGGTGCCTCGCTGAAGTGTAAACGGGGCCCATGCTCACCTGTAAAGACGTTCCTGACGAACATGGCAGGTGCCTCTTACGGGTCGGCAAGGGCATCTTTACTGGAAAGCAGGGACTCCTGAATGATCGTTTAGGAGCCCCTATTGGCCAGGGGGGTCTCTGACTGTCTGTAGAGGGCACCTTATCTGTTTGTAAAGGGCCCCTGTCCACCTCTGGAGGCAGGGACAGGAGCCTTCTTCCAAACTGAAAGGATGTCCCTTCAGAGGCTGACGGAACCCTTTGCTGGCCGACAGGGGACCCTCCCCAGACAAGCAGTGAACTCCCCTACAAGCTAGCAGGGGCCCCTAAACGCTCATTCAGACCACGGGCCTCTCTTCGTAGCACAAAGCCTTCTTGTATTTTCGGAGTACATTTTCTTTCGGTTCGTAAGTATTCTTTAATGCTTAAAATATTCTTATTTTGCTTTACTTGTCTGTTTCGGACAATGCACGACGCCCAGCGTATGCCCCACGCCATCACCTCACACTTCACGCCTCACACAAAGAACGGGGCCTTCGGCCCCAGGGCGCCCGCCCAGCCGCCAGATGGCCCCGCATGGCCTCCAGCGGGGGGAGGACATGGCTCCTTTGCCCCCTTGGCTACGCCAATGTAATGGACGGAACCATCTTGCCAGAGTGCCCAAGGGATTAATAATCAGTTCCATGTTCAACACTACTACTCATGGTATACACAAAAACGGACCTCAAGATACATCAAGCTGAGTGACGCTAAAATCACATAAGGGAAGCACATAATAAACATGGTGTCATTTTCCCCATGGGGCTAATGTTAAATTTCAGAAAACTGAGGGCCATGGTCCCGCCCTCCACTCTTCCCCCTGTTCCTACGCACTTGTATTAACCCGCGCACCATCGTCGGTCGGTTACGATCATGCCCGATTGGGGGGGGGGGCAGTTGGCCGCCCCCTCTAACTCACGACTGGTTGGTCGCACGATAAAAATAAGCACACCGTTGGAAACCTTGTGAAGAGTAGGGCTCGAAACCGGTCTCACTTTTTAGTTTTAGATAATATGTACGCCATTTACGCTCTACATATGATTTTTCATAGCCGACTGCATGACACCGAGAAACGGCCTGAATCTCAAGGGCCGTGACTAATAACGCATAGGTAAAGACACCAGCGCACAAGTAAAGGTCCGCAAATGCCGATACACATCTCATTTCTCGGATTTGTTCAATATGTGCGCCGAAACGTTGAGTTAAAGACACGGCAGTTTTCGCGCCGGCTATCGGCGTGCGCCGCAGCCGTACGGAGTAAGAAATTAACGGGAACTTATTTTATTTTCGCGAAAAAGTCTATTCATGTAAATTTTATTGATCTCAGTGGTTCTTGTGATGGTTTTTCATGCTTAAATTTTCGAAAAATTCATTAGTTACCAACCTACAAAATTGGCGAAGCTTTGTTCGTGAGAGCCTGTTTATTTCTAAAATATGCAATTTTTTAAAACTTTTTGAGGTTGCTGGTATTACTTACGTCTGTGCAAGCCAGTTCTGCCATTTTCTATCCATTCTGAGCAATTCATCCCTGATTTTGACGGTGGTACATTTTGGCTCACTACAGTTATTCGTGACCTGACCTCAGGTCAATGGCTGGAAGTCATTGATACTTCGCCTAATGACGATGACTAGATGTCTACTTCATTCCACACTAAAAATGTTATGACATATTCCGTCAATTTCCGAAAAACAACATGTCTTAAAAATGGGCTTGACCTTAGGTCAATGACCCGGAAAATTCCGAAAAATCTGAGATAACAGCATTGTTGCATCTATCAAGATCACTAATCTCTGAAAGTATTATTGTGATACCTTGTTCTGCAAAAAGTTACAGGGCGCTAAACTTTTTTGGACATAGGTCCTGTTGATCTGACCTAGGTCAAGCACCTGACTTGACCTGAGCTCAAAACTTTGACACAAGGTGTAAAAATAATAAAGCAAAGGGTACACAAGGTTTCGTGGCTGTGTGTTAATTCATTTTCTTGCAGTCCCAGAAAACCTCAGGGGAGCGATCAATTGCCCCCCAATCGGGGGCGGATTATTGTTCACAAAAACAGTTATATTTCTTCCTATTGACGTCACGCTTGGTGCAAAAGGCTGCAGCGCAGACTTGTGAAATCATCGTCAGAATCGTCGCGTCTTGTAATGGGCGCCGAGCATAGACAAAGAAGGGACATAGATATATAAAAACAGTGTATCCCTTTTATATCTGTAGGCGCCGAGTGCCATGAAATTTAATGACTACCATATCTGAAAAGATCTTCGGATTTGCACTATTATTATCGTCTGTCTGCGATGCTCCCACGTTTTTTTTTAATAGCGTAAGGCTGATTTTTGCGGTTTTGCTTGGTGCGGTGAACGAAATTTCTGGGGAGGAAACATAGCTTTGCCTCCCCCCACGCGTCAGACTGGGGGGCGACCGCCCCTCCTGCCCCCCCCCCCTTCTGCCGTCGCTGGTTGCACTTCGTGACTCTTCAAATAAAAGGAAGGGTCATATGGGAATTCCGCCCTAAATTTGCACTTCTAAAGGATTACCGACCCCGTGCACCATCCTTTCAACCTCCTATGGTCCCCGCGCCCATGACAGAATGTGATGTAAAATACAGCGTCCTGATACATCATACAAAAAACTTCAGTCGGAGTTCGGTAAGCTGACATGAGCTGTCGGCTTACCGAATGAGCTGGATGAGGTTTAGAAACGATTAGCACAGCCTATGAATTACCTCTGAATTCTCAGTGAACCGGCCTGTCGTCCGCACCTCGGCAGCAACCCACGCTGCGTGGCCATTACTGGCGCACCCGACGACCCGACGGCCTTCCTCTCATTAGCTATTACGTCAGGCTGGACGTGGCTCCTGATTGGCTGTAGAGATGCAGGCGGCACGGCGGTCTCCGGCCGGACGCCTTGAAGCGGCGGCGTCCGCGCGCGAATGGGGCTTTTGGGCCAAGAGATGGCAGCACAGGCGCAGCCCAGAGGGGCCCGGGGACCCGGCCGTCCGGGCCCCCGACCGGTATTTTGACAGCCAAGTCAGGCTGGTTAAAAGGCAGAACAATACAGGCACTCACATGTGGCGTCAAAACCCATGTTTCTCAGAAACCAAGGGTATGGCTGTCATTAATTCTTCTCCACAGCATGACGTGAGAGCATGCCGGGCTTATGCATGTCATTATGGACATCCCTCGGCCACATCAGTCAGGGTAAGAGGATGTTCCATTTCAGTTCTTGCGCACCACGTCCGGTGTGCAGTATCAAAATGACCAACCGAACTGAAGAAACATGTCCTACCTCGAAATATTGCGTCTGTGTCAACTGTCAAACATTGCCTCGTGGGCAAAGACTATAGAACGTCTCTGCATACTCACAGTCTCCGGCAACCAAAATTACTTCAGCTACGAATTGTTAATAAATACCGCTGAGTCCCCGATACCGAAAAATATCGCGTATAACATTCATCTTGACGTCAGTCCTCCTCGCCATCAGGTTCACTATCAGGTAATCATGCTACAATGGACTTAGACCTTCGCGGGAGGTATGTATTGAATCCCATAAATGAGGCGAATCCGCGAATAGACCGAACATACCCCTTAGGCCTTTTTTGACCCGCGCTTTTTATTTCATTGTTTATTTTATTATTGATTTATTTTATATAATTACCCGCGCCCGCCTGGCAGTCGGGCCATGGGCGCCCGACGGGGGGGTGGCTGCGGTTGGCCGCCCCCTCTAACTGACGGATGGTTGATCGCACGATAAGAATAAGCACGCCGTTGGGGAGCTCGTGATGAGTAGAGCTCGAAACTGGTCTCATTTTTAGTTTTGGATACTATATAAGCCATTTAAGCCATATATATGTTTTCTCATGGCCGACTGCACGAGACCAAGAAACGACTTGGATCTCAAGGACTGTGACTAATAAGGTCTAGGTAAAGGCACCAGCGGACATGTGAAAGTCCTCATACGCCGAAACACGTTTAATTTCCCTGAGTAGTGTAATATATACGCCGGAACGTTGAGTTAAACACACCGCGATTTTCGTACTGCTGCACTACGGGTGCTGTGGGCGAACCGATATCAGATTAACGGGAAATAATGCTAGGTTTTCTTTATTTTCGCGAAATAAGCCTTTCAAAGTGTTGTTTCTTGATCCTAGTGGTTCATCTGATAGCTTCCCATGTTTAAATGTTGAAAAGTTCGTTATTGCCAGTCCACGCAACTGGCGGAGTTTTATTCGCGAGAACCTGTTTATTTCCAAAATATGAGATTTTCAGACTTTTTGAACTTTTCGGTATCATTTGCAACTGTGCGAGTCAGTCCTGTCATTTTCTACCTGATCTGAGTCATTCATCGCCGGTTTTGAAGGCAGTGCATTTTAGCTCATAACAGTTGTTCGCGACCTGCCTCAGGTCAGTGGTTGGAGTCAATGAAACTTCGCCCATTAACGGAAACTGGATGTCTTCATCTCCCCACACTCAAATTATTAAAATCCGTCAATTGCCGAAAAAGGTCGACATGTGCTGAGAAAAGGCTTGACCTTACGTGACCCGGGAATTTCCGGAAAATCCGAGATGGCAGATTTACTGCATTTATCATGAGCTCTCATGACTGAAAATTTTATCGTGGGATCATGTCTTCCGAAAATGTTACAGGGCGCTAAACGATTTTGGGCATAGGTCAATTCGACCTAATCTAGGTCAGATACCTGGCTTTAACTGAGGTAGAAATTCGAAACAAGATGTAAAAATAGTCAAGCAAAAAGTACACAAAGTTTCGTGGAGCTGCGTTTGTTCGTCCAGCCGCGGGCGGGTTAAGGACGTGCGACTGCACGATATTGTGCTGTTGGAAGCATGTTGCTAATGCGCAATAACTGGCGGTGCCCTGCTCTTGTGCCGTGTGATCGCCCGTGGCGGGGAAGTCTGACCCCGCACAAGTTGTATGATTTATCATGCCGCCGCTCGGCAACATGCGTGTACAATCAAACTTGTCCGCAAGCCTGGACTTCATCATGACGACCAAGGCCAGCACCCAGCAGCCTCCTTTTACATAAGCACGCTCCAGTGCAAGTGCATTAAATAAACACATTCCGCAAAAACACATGGGTTTTTAGCTGCCCCACCTTCGACAGCTTTTCATACATGGATTCGGTTCCTCAAAAAAATGTTGCTGACGATGTTTTTGATAATCGTTTTGCTGACTGATGGCCAGAAGCAGACATGTAAAATTAATTAACAACCCTATTCTGGCGTTGTCCGTTGATGACACCATACGAGTCTTCTGCTAAACTTCATTGAGGAAACTCGTGGGAAAGCTCGATGTAAGTACCTATATGTGGGGTTTTTAAAGGCGCAATGTTCACTTGAGCACGAGCGCTGTTGGGGGCAAAAATCCTAAGCCTTCACGTCTTTGTAAATATGTTTACAATCACTGGAGCTAGAATACCATCCTTTCGCTAGCCTTTTCACATACTTTTAACGCATCTTTGACATGTAAAATTTAAAATCTATCCATAGTTTTATTCGCTACGGCTCACATGGTCGGCAGTCGAGCGGCCGATCCATCATCGTCGGCGGACGGCGCACCATGCTAGGACCTTCGGACAGGCACTTTATTGGGTCGCCTGACCTGATGACCGTTCTGACCAGGGTGGCAGTCAAGGTATCCTGATGACATTTGATGGAATCAGGGTGATGGGGGGTGGAGTCGGTCAGGGTAGGTGGAGTTGAGGCGCAGTCGCGGCGAGGAGCATTGGGGTCGGGTAGGGAAGTCGAGAGTCGTTGGGGTAAGGGTGCCGGTAGGTGACGACAGATAGAGGTCAGTGTGGGATCTTTGGGATCAGGGTGAGGGCGGAAGGGATCATCGTGGTGGTTGGTGTGATCACATACCTGGTCCGTGGAGTCAAGGTAACGGTCGTTGAGGTTAGGTGAAGTCAGGGTGGGGTATGTACGGACAGAGGGTCAGTGGGGCCAGGGTGGACGTGGGTGGGGTCGTTTCGGGGTCGGAGGAACCAGCGCTAAAGTCAGCTAAGCCAGGCAGCCAGATTGGAGGTGACACTTAGCCCAACGGGTCGCATATTCCCCCACGCAGCGGGGACGGAGACATTGACAGCTGGCTGATCCAGTATGGCGGCCTGCGTGGAATGTCATTCACAGGACAGTGTCATGTGGTTTACGTCCATGGTATGTCCATGGGCCATGGTCCTGTAGTTTACGTCCATGGTTTACTCTTACTCGGGCGTCCCTTTAAAGCCCTTGGACGTCTGGCACCGTGTCATATGTACGGGCAGAGTGGGAAAAACGTCCACCAGCCGTTGAGCTTTCAGCATTGCTTCGTTTCCAAGAGACCCCATTTATCAACACGCCTCCAAATGTGGCCGTCAAACTGCAATCCGATCTGAAAAGAAACAATGCAGTTAGGGAGGAGTTCAGTTCATGGTGTGACCATAATAATCAGTTGTGAACTTTCTGCGACGCCCTGATGGATTTAGAAAAAAACTTGAGATATTACGCCATTACGTTGAAGATGTCATAAAGCACAGTCATTGCCATAAAGGCATTAGGCTGGATAGCTTTCCGACATTTACGGACTTTGTTGTCCTCGGTTGCCAATGCTACCGTGACCCCTACTGCTGCCGACTTGGTCCTTATGTCGTTATTGAGTCGCAGAGTCAAACATGTTAGTGGGGCCGCCTAAAATAGTATAAGAAGATTACCATTGAAGCCAAAGACCAAGCATCTTCACATGAATATATATATATATATATATATATAGTCATAGGTGGGCACTGGTCCGTTACTCCGTTGCTCCGTTACTAACGAAGTTACTTTTTTGAGTAACGGAGTAACGGACCCGTTACTTTTATTTTACTGTAACGGACTGAGTAACGGAAGTTACTTTTGTGGTCCGTTACTCCGTTACTTTTTGGTCCGTTACTCCGTTACTCCGTTACTTTTTAAACTCCTTACAGACACCGCCCGGCTTTATTTGCATCGGCACACGCCATTGGCTACTTGAATAGCCAACACCCAATAGCGTGCGGAGATACAAACGCGGCTGGGCGCGCACTCAGCTGACAATCGCAGAGTCGACTTGTTGACAATATTCGTCAGCTGATAAACGTTGACGGCAAGCTGGCGGCAATGGTTCAGTATAAAGGCCAGCTGACTTTGGTCTATTTTCGGACAAAAGTATTGAATTATGCGTAAGTTTGATATGACTTAAAATTATAAATTAACCAGTCGTCATTTTTCGGGCTAAAAGATATCAAAGTTATTGTCATTTATACTGGAACAGCCAGCTGACGGCAGTTTTCAATGTTGTCTCAAGTTAGTCACGGATTGCTTACCACCGCCACACGGTTCCCCGCCAAGATCACTCAAGGCTGTTGAGCACATGATTACTGCCGCCATGGCCTTGGATCTGTGATGTCCATGGGGCGATGGAGTGGTGACTGATTCTTGACTGGCCTGAAATTTTAACTACCTGACACTAAAATGTCCCATCAAGGCGTCTTTATGCCGCCACTGGAGGTCGAAAACCTTGACTCCGAGTTCGACGGTGCCTCAGTTTCGGAGGCAGCGGACGAGCCCGGTCTGGGTCACCCATGGCCACATCTAGAAACGAACTTTGAGTTTTAGGAGGAGGGGAAAAACGTCATTTTTACGTATGTCCTGTGCCGACCGAAAGAAGTTATAATCAAGGGTCACAAGAGTAGCCTTTCAAACCTAAAGGCACATATCAAGAGGAAACATTATTTACGGTATTTTCAGGTGAGAACAGAATGTGCACAATAAGTTGTCAGTAGTGAAGCATAATTATGAAGCTTGTCGACTATTGCTTGGACTATTTTCCTTAACCATATTCTCTGCAGGCAGTGAGATTCACATTACCCTGGGGGGGGCAGATCTGCGGTAATCTACCTTCCGGCCGACGCTTACGCGTAATTTTTGGAGACGCGGAAGTGGCAACACAAGTTGTGTGAACAATTTAGCCCATTCAGGTATTTTTCTAAGCACTGGACCCTACTGGATGTGTAAACTGACTTGGTTAGGTAACTCTTGAATTTTGATTCAGTTGACACATGTTTGCCTTCAGCCGATACGAGCTAACCAAACCAAAAAAACAAGCAAATTGAACCTAACAAAAAATTAGTTTTACATGCCCATCTAGGGCAATCCCTGCAACCATACAGTAGGTTTTAGGTCAGGTTAGGTTAAATCATTTTTAACTTGGAGGACAGGCTACATTGTCCATGCGATTCGAGTTACCACTCCTGCGTTCCCGAAAAAAATATCAACTGGCCGAAACACCTTTCGGCTGACACATTATTTTTTGTAGACGCAGAAGTGAGGACCCAAACTCAAACATGATATGAGCCGTTGCCACTTTTGCACCTTCGAAAAATATGCATTGGCCGAAAGGTGAAGATTACCAATTCTGCCCCCTCCCCTCCCCGCCCTTCCAGAGATCTCGAGGTGCATTCGTCCAATGTTGATGGGATGAATGCCATTTAATATGTTTCAACGAGATCTCCAATTCCGGATCCCAAAAATTCAAAAATTGCGAAAATAGGGCATGGGGGCAAACAAACTTCAAAATTTCGGGATTTTTGAAAGGTCACTGCGGCCGTGTTTACCAACCAATTTTCATGGGAATAACACGGTTCAGCTTGGAATGTCCAAGGCTTTTATATACAGAAGGCTGAAATTCAAAATAGAAAACCATAGGCAGTTCCAGGGAGGGCAAGAAGGGTGATTTTTCAAATAAGAAATTTCCTTTGTTTTTGTTTGTTTTGGGTGATATATACATCAGATGTACAACTAGCAAGCCAGTTTAAGTTTATATGTAGCGCAGAGGTGGATCCAGGTAAACAAAATTGGGAGGGCACCATAAGCACAATAGTGTGCTCCCCCATTTTTTCAGTACCTGGGGGTGCGTTCGCCTGAAAATGTGTGTGCATACGCATTGTTAAGGATGTGTATGACTATATAAATGAGTCAGTGATCTTTATTTCTACTCAGAATGTCACGATAGTGAACCGCACAACTTTGCAGCTTCACGCACAGCACATTACCGCCGAAAACGGGGGCTTGGAACCGCCTCTGCGGGACCGATTTTTTTTTAAATGTTGACAAAACACGTATGTATCAATTCCATGAAACGCCAGAAAATCTTGTGGCGCTGCGGCAAACAGTGTGGGAGCGACAAGCAAAAAGACACGGGTAGCAGAATCTGTCCCCCCCCAGGGAATAGGGTTAAATGAAGTGTTTTTAACCCGTCTCCGGCCGGGCTCAGAATGCCCTTTGCTCGGCCGGAGGGGGAGCGTGGATTTCCGCACCTCCCAGGATCTCGGCTCCCATATATCGCACGGAAAAAAGGGAAACACCGGCGGAAAGGTTTTGTCAAACCGGGACGAAAACATTCAAGAGCTTTGACCTCAGGTCAATTTTGAGGCCACCAGACGCCATGAAAGGTCAAAACACGTCCTTGGAATTAGGTAAATAGACATAATACCTTGTCCCTGAAAACCTGAAGTTAAGCGACATATACTGAACCGTAAGACAATAGCGAGTTCATTGATATCAATTTTGGCCTTTCACAGGGGTCAGGTCAGGTCACGTTATCGTTCCAAAATGTTCCACTTGTGAACGGCTAACATCCTCCGTTGCATCTTACTTATGACCATGTTTTTATAGCTAATTTGTCTTTTCAAGGGTGCTGAAGAGGTACTAAAGCACCTTTTTTAGTCTTTTATTTCACAATAATAAAATCCATATCAGTCATGTTTTTTTGAGTTCTTCGTCGTTTGGTATTAAAAAAACGTCAGAGGTATCAGGAATCTTACCTCCACGCACGCGTTCGTACGCAAACTAATACACACACATAATTTCAAAACAAAACAAGAAGTTCGCGAGACCAAAACGAGCTCTGAACGGAGACCATTATGTTCAGGGCGGATACTTCGAGAGGCATTGTTGATCAAACCCAGTCGATAGATGTCCGCTGTTTGTCGCATTTTGCATGCGTCCGCTCCAGCGCCGGTTGTTCCCGCTCCGTCGGCGCCGCGGGCAATGAACAGGAATTCGTTGGTTTGAACATTGTGGCTAACACAGTGGTAGAATACCCGCCGCGGCTGTTGTCCCGGCGCCGCCGACTCTGCAATGGCTGGTGAGGGCAATGGGCAGCTAGCGGAGTGTTTTGGGTAAGCGCTTTTTGTTTCTTCCCTTTGTATATGGAATGCGTTTTACAACCACAAAGCAGCATAAAAGACTTAAAACCCGCGTTCGCTTGGTTTTCGCTGCATTTAAAAAAGTAACGGAATAACGGAGTAACGGTAACTTCCGTTACTTTTTAAGGCAGAGTAACGGAGTAACGAGTAACGGACTGGCTTTTTTTAGTAACGGAGTAACGAGTAACGAAGTTACATTTTTTAGTAACGATGCCCACCTATGTATATAGTTTATATATATATACACATATATATATATATGTGTGTGTGTGTGTGTTTGTGTGTGTGTTGTGCCTTAAACCAGAAAATAGCACGAGATGAACAGAAAAAGAGGAGTCGGACATTCACACAAATATTGGTAACCATCCACATTTAGGAGAGTTTAAGACTCAGCCTTCAGTGGAAATGATCAAACATTGGAATTTAGGGTGGGCTGCTCTTTTTTAATGTGTAATGGTCCAAGAGAGCCCAAACTAAAGTTTTACTTGCCTTCCAATTATATATACATACATATATATATATATATATATATATATATATATATATATATACAGAGTGAATATGTACACATATACACATGTGCATATGGACATATGTTTGTGAAAATCAGCTATAACGCGAAAGCAAAGCAATGGAAAGTTAAAAGCTCGTCACAATGTCACTGACGTGTTCTCAATGACCACTGCGTTTGCCCCCGCCGTTCGGCGCGGTACAGCCACTGAACATTTCGCAGCCCCGCCGCTCGGCGCGGCACGGCCACTGAATATTTCGCAGCCCGGCACGACTGAGTCCATTTGATTGATCTGCATCGTTTCGGAAGTGGATCGCGAAGCAGTCGCCTCGTCCAACCGCGGTTCCTGCTCTCTCTACCCTCATACACCGTTGGAAGTGCCCTGTTGTAAAGGTGCTGCATTGGCGAAGCTGTCAAGTGTAGGAATCCGTGCGTCTCTACGTTCTAAATACACGAGCATTCGTGATACTGCTGTCGCCCAGAATACAGCGGACTCTCGCTGTTCGCAGCTTCGCCATTCGCAGCATTTAAAAAATCACTCCTGCATTTTTTGCAGCGGACGCTCTTCCTTGCGATTCAAAGTGCTTTTATCGCATGCTTCAGGTGATAACATACTGTTCTCTATGAATATGCTGATACCGCACTGTGCGGTTACTACAGGTGTGTGCCGTGAGGCACAGGATACATACATTCTACGGTATAAGCAAATCTCCCGCTCTTCCCTCGCAATGAGAACTTTTCTGTGACTGGCTCAAAGGGTAGCGTCCCTCTGTCCACGCATACACGTCTTGTTTCCATCCCATTGGCCGGGCCAAGGCCGGGTTCAGTCATACGCCTGCGACAATTCCATCGCCACCGCACCAGTAAGTACTGGGTGCTGTAGCAAGGAAGTTTTTTTTAATGTCGCATTTATGCATCATTGTAATTTTTTCAGGAAGTATTACAGCAGGCGGTGCCTTAAAGTCATTTACTGAGTAATAGGGTCTGTAGGTAATGGAAATAACTTAACGTTTCTTCTTTTTTTTTTTTTATTTTGTTACGAGGGCTAACAGCAGCACAAGACAAGTACGTACATGGTGCTAAGAACCTAACATAAATACAAACACCAACAAAAATGCTTACGATTAATACAGCTTATTAGAACTGCGAGCTCTGAAGCCAAAATATCTAAACCAAATTCGCACTGACTCTTGACTTTACACTCCTACAATTATTTTCAAACGACAAGAGTCGGTGCACGTCTCCGGGCACGGCCTCTTCAGTCGTCGCAGCTGGGCAGATTGTCGCACAGGCGGAACGGCCCCGTCAGCGTGTCGGCAATCGGAGGAACGCTGTCTGCTGGCCACTCGAACTTGTCCAGGAAGAACACGTCGCCGACGAAGACCAGGTAGCCGATGGTGCCGCTGCGGTCGTCGTTCCAGAGAGCCGACATTGCAGTCGCTGGGCTGTGGGAAAGACCGAGCTCTGAACGCTGATTTGTCGTTTTCGACTGTGTTTTCGAAATTTAGGATGGAAGGAACAACAGACGTCACTGCCGTTGCTTTGTGACGGTACTTTGCCGACATCATATATATATATATATATATATATATATATATACATATATACATATATACATATATACATGAGAGTACTTCGGAAACAGGTTTTAACAAGTACGCTTTATTGAACTTGACAGCATATAAGCAGTTGGCTAATTTCTTAAGGAGGGCTTTAGTAACTCTCATCAGTTTTTTCCGGTTCAAATTCATGTAAAATGAAACCAAAACTCTGTTTCAACGTTTTGATATTTCCAATACTATATTCAGGCATAAGGACACCATTGGAATCAAGCCAGGTTCAAGTCGTTTCAGTCTTTCAAACTGTCCTGTGAATAGCTGACATCAAGATATGGGTGCATTTTACAAGCAATATCACATTTAATCACACAGTGCCACACATCACAATAAAGCAGGATACTACCATTTATGAAACACGTTTTAACCCCTGCCCGACTGGGGGGGGGGCAGTTGACTGCCACCCCCCTGAGGTTTTTCTGGGAATGCGAGAGAACGAACAAACACAGAGTCACGAAACGTCGTGTACCTTTTGCTTCATCAATGTTACATCTCATGTCAAAAGTTTGACCTCAGGTCAGGTCAGGTGCCTGATCTATGTCAGATCAAACAGACCTATGTCCAAAAACGTTTAGCGCCCTCTAACTTTTTTGCAAAACAAGATATCTCAATAATACTTTCAGGGATTAGTGACCGTGATACATGCAACAAATCTCCTATCTCAGATTTTTCGGAATTTTCCGGTTCATTGACCTAACGTCAAGCCCATTTTTAAGACATGTCGTCGTTTTTTTCGAAAATTGACGGAATATTTCATAACATTTTTAATGTGAAATAAAGCAGATATCTAGTTACCGTCATTGGGCAAAGTATCAATGACTTCCAGTCATTGACCTGAGGTCAGGTCACGAATAACTGTAGTGAGCCAAAATGTACCACCGTCAAAATCGGCGATGAATTACTCAGAATAGGTTGAAAATGGCAGAACTAGCTTGCACAGACGTAAGTAATACCACGAACCTCAAAAAGTTTTGAAAAATAGCATGTTTTGGAAATAAACAGGTTCTCGCGAATAAAGCCCCGCCAATTGTGTAGATAGGTAACTAATGAATTTTTCCCAAATTTAAGCATGAAAAACCACCACAAGAACCACTAAGATCAATGGAATTTACAAAGACCGTCTTTTTCGCGAAAATAAAGGAACGCTAAAATTAGTTCCCGTCAATTTGTTACTGCATCCGGCAGCAGCGCCCGCCTACAGCTGCCGCGAGAAATGCCGGGTCTTTAACTCAACGTTTCGGCGTACACATTGGACAAATCTGGGAAATTAGACGTGTATCGGCATCCGCGGACCTTTACTTGTGCGCTGGTGCCTTTACCAATGCGTTATTAGTCACAGTCCTTGAGATTCAGGCCATTTCTCGGTGTCATGCAGTCGGCTATGAGAAAACATATATAGGGCGTAAATTGCTTACATATTATCTAAAACTAAAAATGAGACCAGTTTCGAGCTCTACTCGTCACAAGCTTTCCAACGGTATGCTTATTTTCATCGTACGAACAACCGTTCGTGAGTTAGAGGGGGGCGGCCAACTGCTCCCCTCCAGTTGCGCATGTTCGAAACCGACCGACAGTCGTGCGCGGGTTAAAACACAGATCACAAGTCAACGTCCACTCCTCACTGTCTCTACACTTCACAGCCTCGCTCCTACGGCAAGCTGTCATATTCCATCCTGTGTTCGACAGAGACGAGCACAGGCTCATTTGTCGGTTGGTGGACAGGCCAGTGTCTCGGATATAAGCCGCTTCGAGCGCACGAAGCTTCCTTTTGTCCTGGTAATTTGAATTTGAACTAAGACAAAGAAAACTGGTGAGAGCCACTGAAGCCCTCCATATGAAGTTAACTAACTGCTGATATGCTGTTAGGTTCAATGAAGATATACATATATATATATATATATATATATATATATATATATATATATATATATATATATGTATATATATGCATGTAATTACCAAAAATAAAATAAATGTGTCAAAACAGTTTCGACTGTTTTGTTACAGTTTGTTAGTACATTAATTAGCATTATGCTCATTTAGTTCACCGAAGTACAGGGTCTAACATGTTAATCGTGGGGAGCTCAGCCCGCAGTGGAGTCGCCAGCCCCTTCCCCCCACCCCCCATCCCCAGTCGAGGCAAAGCTGGGTGACTGGGGGTGGGGCTAGTTGGAACGCTCGAAATTATAAATTCTTATACAGGGCTTTACGTGGAGACGCAACTTTTTCAGACCCGAAGTAATTGCAAAAATGCATCGTCCATCCACTCTTCAGCGACGCTTGTATCAACAATGGTAGTGTACACAAACACAGGATTGTGTAAACTGATTAAGAATAAGCATGGAAATACACATGTATGCGAATACAACACATACACGGTTTTCTGCGGAGACATAACGCTTTTCGAAATGAGGGGTCACTGCAGAAATGCTTTGTACATTATTGTTCCGTGCGCTTGAATCGCCAGTGGTAGTGTATGTATGTGTCATGTACTAAGATTTTTATGCCGCAATAGCACCGAAAATGGAAAAACCCAAACTAATGTGCCCGAAATATGGGTGGGGGGGGGGGGCGGAGGTCGCGTGGGAAGGGGCGTATTAGGTAACAGGCTAAAGGAAAAGAAAAACCAGAGTCTAGGAAAAAACATAATACCTTTATGCAGCCATACCCCGGAGACCAGACTGCCCTATTTCAAAATGATCTACTTCCGAAGGATATACTTTCTGAAATCGTGCATTTTGCCTTGAAAACTGTCGCTTTTCCAACTGCTTGCCTTTTCATGAGGCATAAACTTGTTTAAACCACACCAACCCAATATCCTTCGAGCTTAATGAAATGCAGATTAACAGATATTGACATATAGATATTAACCATAACCGATATATGTTAACCACGTCACCTGCAGCACGTCGTGATGTAATATTGAAGTAGTAATGGTCTCAAATCGGCCATTTTCTTGGAAGCGGAACCAAATTCATTTACATGCGCTGTTCGATTGCAGAACAAAACACCGTACGGTATCAAATGAAAAAGGAATGTTGAAAGCAAGACAACGAACACAAACATCAGACACGATAAATAACGACGGGCGTAAATCTCGAACGGGGAAATATGGAATGCCAGATATTGATCTTGGGATAAATGTGGGAAAACTAATAAGTCGTGGAACCAAACGTAGAATGAAAAGGTACCGAATGCAAAATATTGGACATAAATATCGAAGCAGTATAAGTATAAACTGGCTGTATACCAAATGATAGATGACTGAATAACGAAATATCGAGGTAGGGTTCAATAACACACTAGATCAATTGTTATGTCACAAATACCGCAAGACAACTAGTAGCACAATACGGTGGGCACGGATACTGACTTCTCCCGATCACTGTACGTGGGCAGTGCAGCAGGAACGCTGCGAAGGCTTTCCAGGGTTGACACAAAATCTCCTTACTGCCTTCTCCATTAAACTACAATTCCTCGAAATGAATGTTCCGGTTGTTTCAAGGGTTTGCTGAACGGAACCGACCAGACAAAAATCCTGGTTACGTCACTGGACCTGATGATGTGGCCGCAAAAATACTGGCATTTTACATCATATATCACGCGGAGTTCGAGATCTGGGCCCTAAAAATTCCCCTTCCTCTTTTCCCAGTGGTCTTTCATGGACGAGCTGTGACTGCTGTTGCCAGGGACTTTCCACCTGGTAACATCGCATGACAGCTGGCGTACACAAGAACTGTGGTCTCGGACGACGACCTGCGCTGATTGCTGTCTTTGCCAACAGCAGTCACAACTAGCGAAGAAGGACCGGGAAAATTTCGAAAAACCGGGACTTGAATTTCATATGTGATAATGACAGACGGAAATCTTGAACACTCCACCATGAGGTTCGTGTTCGGGTACAACCTGTATCCTTTGAGATTCTTAGCGGTTGCATATTATTCCAATCCATATTCTGTGATGTGAAAGTTGCCATTTTATACTCGCCCATGCACGATGCCCGTCCCTGATTCGATGATGCAAAGTATAACCTCGCGATGTTTTGCCCTTCGGCACTTCACCGTTTTCATGTTAATCAAAGCCCATATTTTTCCATTTCTGTATCTTGCGTCGGTTATTTGTTTCTTCGGTATTTTGTTCGAGAACTTTTTCATTTTTTATGAATATCGCTATTTGATATTTATTCGTATTCGATATTTTGCCCTTCGGGGTTTTCCCGTTTGTTTTTCGTCTCTGTCGACGTTTATCTTGTTCGATATTTCGCTTTTTGCCTTTTCAGTTTGTTTAAAATATTTTCGCACGCGATATTCCGTCAACCGACACTTTATGGAGTAACCGTTTCGTCCCTAGTTCCGGAGACGAACGAGGGCTAGAACATGGTGCGTGATAAAATGCATGTATTAATCACATGCGACATGAAAGAAATGTAATCAGTTTGCATAATGTCCTATCCTTACCACTGCTGATTTTTCCTGGAAGTTTTCTAGTGCTGCATAGCTAACTTTATTGGTTACGACGTGAGTGCAGATGTTTATAATCATTTCCTTGCAGGTACCGTTTGTTCGTTCTATGTTTTATCTTAACCGTTATTAATTTTTCCGGAAATTGTTCTAATGCTGTTTATGTAGTTAAGCTTATTGGTCATTACGCGGAGAGAAGATGTTTCCACTCTTTTACTTACAAGTAGCAGTGTTTCATATCCCTTTGCATCTCACGATGACATAATTCAAGAGACTCATTGCTCTCAAGAAACCGCCTCTACCCTCGTCGCCATTCGCATTTTACTTTGCAGTCGCCAGTGACCTAGGAAGTTAGGAGCATTCACAGGAGCATAGTCTTGTCTTGATACCCGCCGATGAATGCAAGTCTACCATAAGTAATGGGTTTCTTTTTACACAATGAAATGTTGGTGACGACCCAGTGCGGAAATTCTCAGCCCCTGTGCGGAACGTGCTCGCAACACACTACACAGGTCACTGAACTCAATGGAGCAAATGAAGACTACATGAACCCGTATTACCGTCAGAATGACACCAGAAGATGTTTGTGCCGCACAACGAGATCTCAGTTCGCAAGACTCGCGCCTCTGTAGGATGAAAATACACCTGCCGCATGTCAAACTCGAGTGCACTTAGCCAGCCATGCCCTACAGAGCAACAGCATCATGGGAAACCCTGCCTCAAGCCATTACTGAGCGCAACTCTGTAAGCTGTTGTAAATCGCGTCTCATTCCGTGAGTTCGCGTTCTTGGCATTTTGAAACCGTCGTGCCGTTTTCGTTTCCTGATGTTTCACGTGTGTTTCTGTCTCTGTATGACAGCATGAAATGCCCAGATATGTTTGGATGCTTATTGCAAATATTTGCACATATCCAAAATTGTACCTGGGAATCATTCAGACGTTCTCAGCGTCCCAAGAAACATAGCCAGTCAAGCGCTGCGGCAATGCAGCAACGTATGACGTGTCATTGGCTTAGCCAGACTGGGACACATGCATCCGAGTTCTGCGGAAGTTAATCTCATGGCTATCATATCGCATAAAAAGACATGATTAAAAGCCGGACAGAGTCGTGCATAGTTCTTATGGCCGGTTTTGTGGACAAATTGCATCATGTTCACTTATGTCTCTCTGCGATATCCCTTGCGTCATGTCCCACGCGGTTGTTGTTACCTAGCCCACGTCTGTCTTCCGCACAGTGTATTATTGACGTGCTCCAACGGACTTGGCTCCACTTCTATAAAAATGTTTTTCGTGGTACATCTGCAACCCGAAAATGACGCCCTCAGGTCAATTAGGCTATTTGGCGCAAAATGCAAGGCCGCGTTTGAATTGGCGGGGGTCAAAACATATGGTCGGTGTGATTCAAACGAGGTCATGGCTCGTGGAAAGTTTGCAGTTGGGAAAATGATCGTTTTCAAGGCAAAGATGTATGGTTCAAAAAGGACAGTGCCACATAGAGAATTACTCTAGGCAAATAAACAAAAGATTTTGCTCCTGGGGGCTACATTAAGATATATGCGGACTTCGCGCAGTTTCATTTTTACATCACCGGGGTAGGTGGGTGCTACTGAAATGCCGGGTTGAAAGACCTGCCCTCACCCCAGTGAAAATTCCTTGGACGAGGCCCTGCCTAGGTAAGCATGTAAGCATTAGCCCTGACTCAGGAAAATTAATATATTGTTCTAATGTAGTTAACCCGCCCCCGACGGGGGGCTGTTGACCACCCCCCCCGAGGTTTTCTTGGACTGCAACGGAACAAAGAAACGCAGCGACACAAAACTTCTTGCACCTTTTGCTTGATCATTTTCACACCTTGTGTCAAAGTTTTGACCTCAGGTCAATCCAGATGTCTGACCTAGGTTACGTCAAATGGACCTATGTCCAAAAAAGTTTAGCGCCCTGTAACTTTTTCGGAAAACAAGACATCACAATAATACTTTCAGGGATCAGAGATTCCAGGGATTCAGAGACCTTAATCGATGCGGCAAATCCGCTATCTCAGATTTTTCGGAATTTTCTGGGTCATTGACCTAAGGTCAAGCTTATTTTTAAAACATGTTGCTTTGTCGGAAATTGGCAGAATTTTCCATAACATTTTTAGTATGGAGTGATGCACACATCTAGTTACCGTCAATGGGCAAAGTATCAATGACTTCCAGCTATTGACATGAGGTCAGTTCACGAAGAACTGTTGTGAGCCGAAATGCACCACCGTTAAAATCAGTGAGAAATTATTCAGAATGGGCAGAAATGGCAGAGCTGGTTTGCACAGAAGCAAGTAATAACAAGAACCTCAAAAGGTTTAAAAAAATTGGGTTTTCTGGGAATAAACAGCCTCTCGGGACTAAATCTGTGCCAGTTGTGTAGATCGGTAACTAACGATTTTTTTCCAGAATTTAAGCAGGAGAAACCATCAGAAGAAACACTAAGATAAGTAAAATTTTGCATGGATAGGCTTATGTCGCGAAAACAAACGAACGCTAAAATCAGTTCTCATTAATTTCTTACTGCGTACGGCTGCGCCGTCCGCTGACAACCGGCGCGAAAATTACCGAGTCTTTTACCCTATTCTCGGAGGGCTAGACGGTATCGTCGATTCCCGGCAGGGGGGCGGATTCGGCCCCCCTGAGATTTCGAGAACTACCTGTCCGATTTCATCGCAACAAACGGAAATCGATTTCCCGTGACGTGAACTACATTGTTATAAAAGGAAATTTTCAAAATTTTGAAATTTGTGGATACAGGGGGCAACAATGTCAAAATGGGGGGGTACTTTTTGACTTCTTATAACTCCGTTGTTTATGGATCGATTTCGATGAAACTGGCATGAATCGAGAGATTATGGATAGGGCTTTTACTATGGGTACACAAATCTGAAATTTTGAGAAAATTCATGGGCGTTCACAGGGTTTCAAAAATAGGAGGATTAGTTTCCTAACAACTGAATGAACAAAAGAGGCAAACACCCTTTTTTGGTTTCTGCTAGTCATGTTATACTAAAGAAGTACAAATCGCATTACAATGTTTGTATAATGTTAGCATAGGCGGTGCCAGGGACATGAAAAAGGGGAAACTGTCACGGTCACACGTTTCTCAGATCAACTTGTGACCTTTGACCTTAAATAATCTCCAGTGACCTTGGGGTCACTTCGGATGAATTCGTGTGCATTCAATATTATCTGTAAACGTTTTCAATCATTTGAATTCATTCTATTTCAAAAATTTCATTTTATGGCTATTGCGATATAGGATATGCGCAGAGACCTTTTAGATCATAGCTCCGTGACCCGACCTGATATCGAGCTGAAACTTGGTACACAAGTAGAGGGCATCCTTCTACGTCATATATGTTCCGGGTTTGGCATTTGAAAAAACGGCACCTAAATCATAGCGAAAAAATAAATTTTGGCTTTTGACCTTGACCTGACCTTGTAAAATGACCTCAGATAAACAAAACTACATCTGCACATTGCCCAACTATTTAGCTATACGTGGACGTAAAGTTTTAAGTTCTACCTATAAAACTCCGTTTTTGGCAGACATTTTCCTTTTACCCTCAACATGGCCAGAAATGGCATGAGGTGCCTCCAAAAAACGTTGCCTGGCTCCGCCCCTGAGCAGAATAGAATTTTGAAATTTCGTCACAGCACGTAGGAAGAATAGCTAGGAAAAGTCACCAAGTTTCGTGAGGCTGCGTTAAAAAGCCTGGAATTGGCAAGCAAAAAAACTCAAGAGGGGGCGAGTTCAGCCCCCCCCCCTGCCGGGAATAGGGTTTTGGCGTTTTGTTTTGGAGTTTTGGCGTACATATTGAACAAATCCGAGGAATTAGACGTGTATCGGCACCTGCGAACCTTTACATGCCCGTTGGTGCCTTTACCTATGCGTTATTAGCCACAGCCTTTGAGATTCAGGCCTTTTCTCGGTCTCATGCAGTCGACTATGAGAAAACATATATAAGGCTAATATAGGGTAAATGGCTTACATACTATCCGAAACTAAAAACATTGCCAGTTTCGAGCTCTACTTGCCACGAGCTTTCCAACGGTGTGTTTATTTTTCTATCGTGCGACTCACCGTTTGTGAGTTAGAGTTAGATCACCCCCTAGTTGGGCGTGATCGCCGCCGACCCACGGTTGAACGCGGGTTAATACAATCTGCACAGAACCACACATTCAGTTACTTAAATCAGGGTTTATACTTACCTGCGTACTTCGATGTACTAAATTGGGATATTGCCAGTTAAAGTCATGGCAAACTGTAGCAGAACAATTCAAACTATTTTAATACTGCTTTAGTTTCTGTGTTGCAGTTACGACGTATAGGAATATATATATATTATATATATATATATATATATATATATATATATATATATATATGTAACCATTCCTGTCCAAACTTCAGAACAGCCATCTCACTCAACAGACGCACAGATAGAGGGCAATAATTGCTCAGATAGAGGGCAATAACTCCTGTTTTTGTGAATACCTTTCGAATGATTCCGACTAAAGTAATGTCATCTTATCGATTTTCCGTCATAACCATAGCGCATATTTTAACGTAAAGAAAGGTGAAATCAGTCCATAACCATGTGGCTTGGCAGAATGGGAAGGCCGATCGCGCGACAGATGACTCTTAAGAAGCTGCGTAACAAAAGCAGATTGCTTGACATGTTTCATTCCGTTAAGTTTTTATGGGTGCAATCACTTTGGCTAGGCTGTTTTCCTGTAGGTGTTGCCATAAGTTTTCTCTGCACACCTAGAAAAAATATAAACTCCTCCAATTTGACATGTGACACTGTCGAAGCCTACATGGCCAGATGACAAAGGCTGGAACCTGCAGGTTCGTGAATTTAAAAGTGGTAGATCTAGTCTTCTCGATAAAACAGCATTAGTAAATAGCCTTTTGTTATTAACGCGCAGGACCGTCAATCAATTTCGATCATGCGCGACTGGGGGGGGGGGGGCAGTTGGCCGTCCCCTTTAACTCACTAACGGTTGGTCGCACGATAAAAATAAGTATACCGTTGGAAAGCTTGTGACGAGTAGAGCTCGAACCCAGTCTCACTTTTAGTTTTACATAATATGTAAGCAATTTACGTCCCATATATGTTTTCTCATAGCCGACTGCATGATACTGAGAAACGGCCTGAATCTCAAGGGCTGTGACTAATGACGCATAGTTAAAGGCACCAGGGCACAAGCAAAAGTCCCCAAATGCCGATACACATCTAATTTCTCAGATTTTTTCCATATATCTGTCGGTGTGCGGCGCAGCCGTATGCAGAAAGAAATTGACGGGAACTAGTTTTAGCCTTCCTTTATTTTTGCGGGAAATTCCTATCCATGTAAATTTTATTATTCTTAGTGGTTCTTGTGATGTTTTTTTCACGCTTAAATTTTGGAAACATTCATTAGTTACCAATGTACAAAAATGGCGGACCTTTATTCGCGAGAGACTGTTTATTTCTAAAATATGCCGTTTTTCGAACTTTTTGGGGTACCTAGTATTACTTACGTCTGTGCAAGCCAGTTCTGCCAATTTCTACCCATTCTGAATAATTCATCGCTGGTTTTGACGGTGGTACATTTTGGCTGACTACAGTTATTCGTGACCTGACCTCAGGTCAACGGCTAGAAGTCATTGATACTTTGCCCAACGACGGTAACTAGATATCTGCTTGACTCCACACTAAAAATGTTATGAAATATTCCGTCAATTTCTGAAAAACGACGACATGTCTTAAAAATGGGCTTGACCCTAGGTCAATGACGCGGAAAATTCCGAAAAATCCGAGATAGCAGATTTATTGCATCTATCAAGATCACTAATTCCTGAAAGTATTATTGTGATATCTTGTTTTGCAAAAAAGTTAGAGGACGCTAAACGTTTTTGGACATAGGTCTGTTTGGCCTGACCTAGGTCAAATGCCTGAGGCGGCCTGAGCTCAAAACTTTGACACAAGGTGTAAAAATGACGAAGCAAAAGGTACACGACGTTTCGTGACTCTGTGTTTGTTCGTTCTCTCGTAGTCCCAGAAAAACCTCAGGGGGGCCGTCAACTGCCCCCCCCCAGTCGGGGACGGGTTAGAGTATTACTACAGTAGATTACAAATCTTCGACTGTTGTATCGTGTATGCAGGTAGATTTACGACGGCGAATGATTCTTTGTTAAAAACAATGTTTTCTGGTAAGTCCGCAACGTATCTTTTACTCATAGACTTATCCGTGAATAGCTTACCAGTTACCCACCCGTCACTAGTGTTATTCTGCATAACTGTACCGGTTGGTTGGTTGGTTATTGGGGCTTAGGGGCGCACCGACTGCAGGGTCATTCGGCGCCCATATAACTGTACCGGTACCCGCAGGTTAACCCATAGGTAATCGGTAAACCCGGCTGTTGAAGACCTCTACTCTAGGACTGACCCAGCCTCTGGGGCTGTCCCGGGCTGTGGGACTGACCGTGCCCCTGGGGCTGACCCGGCCCCTGGGACTAACCCGGGCTTTGGGGCTGGGTCGGCCGTGATGTGAAACGGTGCTAAGGCAGTCCAGGTCACGTGATCTCGCGTCACGTGACCTCACGTTGCGGTCACGCCTCCAGAGCACCTCACGAGTATGCTGTTCACGTTCACTGACGCTGGCCGTTCAACGCTCAAACAGCATTACCCAACTGACATTTTCATCGCAATGGGTTTCTTGAGTAAATTTTGGGATAATGGTAGGCCCTAGATATTAGATATTTTCTGGTATGTCCATGAAACCATTTTTCTCTTCATTTTTGATGCACGTCTCGTGAGCTGCGATGATCCTGCTTTAAATCATATGAAGGAATTAAAGATAAATCAGCCCGAGAATTTTGGGCTTACACTTTCACCGATTCACGGGTGTTGTTGTCTACAGGCCTGACAGACCCCAAGCCCTATCAATGTTGTTTTAAACCCCACCAATGTTCCTCTGAGCCTTACCGATGATGCTTTTTTAAGATATACATACCTGAAATCTTGGATGTATGATAAACATGTATGTGTGTGTGTGGTTCTATGAAAATATCTACCAATGACTTGTTAAATCAAGGCATTGAAAATGCCCTAGGTTAAAATAATAGACTTCACTGTCCGGCCATCGGCCCGGCCATGCCAATCATTTGCACAAAATTAAACCTCTTTACCAATTACCTCCATTTTTAAAACTTTGTGCACGTTGATAATGGGTATGCATACAAAGTCCAGTACTTACAGCCCAGACGATCGGACCTGTTCCACCAAAGCTGTCAGATGACGTCCAAGGGCGGAGTTGATCTCGGCCTCACCGAAATTCTTCTGGTAATAGCTCAAACGCGTGCCAAAGACGTGGCCGACCACGGCGTACTTGTCGTCCACTACGCGGAAACTGTCACCAGTACAAGGCATGCGAGCGGACATGACGTCAGCGTTACATTGCAGATGGTCGGTTGAGGACTCGTCAGCCGTCGTGTGGCTGGAGCAGAAGCACATTGTTCCGTCAGCCGTGGACAGCAGGAGCCTGTGCTCGGCGTAGTCCACCACACAGCTGGGGTGGAGACAGGCGTCGGTGCCGGCTTCCTGCGCCAGGAACACCTGGCTGGCCGGCACGGAGCTGAGCAGGCAGATCCCGCTCCCCCGCACTCGTCCCGACAGCACTGAGCCGTTGGCGGCCACCATCAGCAGCTGGTTCTCCCCGTCCAACACGATCTCCTCCACAGCGTCAATGCTGATAGGCGGAGACTCGGACGGACACGCCGGTGCACTGGCGTTCTCCTTCCACAGGCGCGGATTGGCGGTGGTCGCTGTTCTCTCGGCGGCCGTGGTGGTTGTCGAGGTAGTGGATATAGTGGATGTCGTGGTAGCGACAGCGGTGGTGGGGAAGGCTGACGGTTCGCCTGTAGTTGCGGAATTTTCGGCGTGGGATTGTGTGGGAGAAGTCGCTGCCTCCGTGTTTGATATGTTGGAGGTGTCGGCGCCCTCGGCGGCAGACTGTGTGGACGTAGCTGATACAGCTGAGGTGGAAGCTCCACCATTTAAATTGGCCGATTCAGTCGTGGATTGAGTGGAGGCGACATCAGCCGAGCTGGTGGTGGTAGCGGGGTCTCCCTGTGTAGTATATATTGCGCTAGCCCTGGTTGTCAGCGTAGTGGATGCAGACTGAGTGGAGGTGACATCAGCCGAGTTGGTGGTGGTAGCGGGATTTCGGTGTGTAGTATATGTTGCGCTAGCACTGGCTGTAAGCGATGTCAGCGTAGTGGATGCAGACTGAGTGGAGACGACATCAGCCGAGTTGGTGGTGGTAGCGGGGTCTCCCTGTGTAGTATATGTTGCGCTAGCCCTGGTTGTAGGCGGTGCCAGCGTAGTGGATGCAGCCGGCTCTGAGGTGATAGCAGAGATCGTTGGAGAAGTGCCGATTGATGTCGTATCGGTGGTCTTCGTGGTCGCGGGGACTGTGGTGGACACTGCAGGGGGAGTGGTGGTACTCCCAGCCGGCCTGACCCTCTCCCACAGAGTCCGGCCAGTCGGCAGGCTGTCCCAGTACTGGCATCGCTCGGAGTTGGCCGCGGAGGGAGTGAGCCGGGCTTCGGGCTTCAGGCTGAAGCCCCGACAGGTGTCGTTCCGAGCGCAGCCGGCGGCACATCGCAGGTCACTGGGCTCGCCGTCGCCGCCGACGAATAGGTCTTCTGATATTGCCACCGTGCATGGGAACGCCAGGAGAAGTCCTGAAATAAACTGAACGATGTAGCTGTGAACTGGTTCAAATAGGTACGCACATGGTAACTTTGCAATCGTGACTGCGATTCTATGGTTGCATGGAATTTTCGGCATGCACTGCATGGTTTTATGTCGCTCCCAAATGACCACGCATTCGGAGGGACCCCACTGATTCTTGCCCGGGTATCTCTCCATAATGCACTTACTGGAGGAAAAACTTCCATCTCAATGACTTGGCAACTAAGGGACCGATTCATCTGATTCGAACGGTAATCGATTTCTAATGACGATGCCAACCTGAGTATGTCGCATTTTTTTTTACCTCAGCACTAAATTGCGGGCCATAAATCAACATTCCTTTTAGCAATCTCTTTCTCTCTCTCTCTATTTCAGCATTCATATTTTCAGTTTTGCTAAAAAGTAGTAAACGATTTGCTTGTATCATATTTTTGTTGTTCTTTATTTGTTGTTTATTGTATTTCGGACGACGTATTTTACTGCACTTTTGGACTTCTGTAAAACTGAGACAAAATGAACATAAAGTCGCATTTGAGGGATATCTCTAAGACATTCCGGATATTACGTCATCCATTTTCAAATTCAAATGACACAGCGACACTGCGTACGTACATACAGGACACTTGCTTTTAAAATGGCATAACACAGTTACACTGACGGGACTACGCACATCCTGTTCTACTGCTCATGTACCCTACCCTCTCGTTCTCCTCGCCCAGGTAACTAAGGCTTATGCTTGCAGTGGCCTGCTTGTTAAGTGTATGATTGTGGCGCCTGATGCATAGTGGTTCAAGAACAAGGATAAGTGCTCCATAAACACCATAAAACTGCATCAGATGCCTCTAAGTATTTATCATCAATCCATCATCAATTATTAATTAATCAACATATTATTTAAGTACTTGTTTGGAACAGAAAAACCTTCGAAAAATCTTTGTTTGAAACAAAAAAAGTCTTCAGCTGGTTATCACAATTGATCTTACGACGTATACTGGTATCATATTTGAAAAAAATCTTTGTTGCCGAAATGTGACATACGGCAACCTCGTTTGACGCCATGGGTAGTCCACATAAATATACATAAATATGGATGGCATTACAATACATACACGCACTGTCGTCCATTTCGCGCAGCAAAGATGTAAAGCATCGCAATTGATTAAAAAACCTTGGACGAACTCGACAAAACTTCTCATAAAAATTTGCGTAGCTGATTCATCGAGGGATATTGAACACCTGACGCTGCTATGCCGTTTGGTGACGAGGCTGCGCGGCAAGAAAAGATGTAAGGACGTTTGACCTCCTCCCCCCCAAAAAAAGTTGGCCCGGATATGACCGAAGCAGATTTCAGCTGTAAAGTCACTGATTCCTTGTCAATAACTCCGACAGCGGAGCTCTAATTGCAGTCCCCTCCTTCTTTACAACGCTTTGTTGCATTTCATAGCAAAATTCTCGCTTAGAGGGGCGCATTCGAAGTTCCTCATAATGTGCTGGTGCATCTGATCCATTTTTGAAGTTCCTACACCTATGGTTGAAGCTACCAGACTCGTAGCTCTGAACAGTTATTCGTAAACATCTCCATAAACCAGGATCTAGAGCGGATGACAAGCGAGGTTTATTTCGTTCCTCCCCAAATTCACAGACAGATTTTAGCTTTGTCATATTGCATTTCTTTGATGTAATTTGCAAGAGCGACGAAATGCAACATCAATGTTCATCGATTCATTTTAATATCCGGCATCCCAGGGCTTCCAACACTGTTTGCTTTTATTACTAAGCGGTTCAAAAACATCCATAGAAAATAGGTATGAGAACAAAAACACTGGCCCCGGGGCATCCATGTGAACGAAGGAGCTAGCAAGCTAACGCATTTGGGAATGCAGATGCATGACATTTTACCCTCGCCTGGCCGCCCTCCGCATCCACCTTCGCCGCGCCGGGGGTTCGTGACAACCTCCGCCCCCAAGATCTCGAGAACCAAAAATCCCACGGAAAAAAATAAAAGAAAAACACCATTGGAGAGCCTTCGACGAGGGTAGAAGAAAGCTGTTGGAATTTTCTCAAACAAAACCTTTCTGAGGTCACATGAAATCATCTCAGGTCAAGTTACTCTGTTGACATTTGCGGCAGAAAACTTAATAACCAAGGCCTTCACGTCGTTCAAAAGGGGTTTAGCAGTTGAATGCCTGATATACCCATGTGGCACGGAAAAAGAGCACCTGAGGCCAAATTGACTGTTTTGGGGAAAGCGGGAAATGAAGGCAAAAATTCGTCTTTTGTAAGGGCCGGAGTATTGTTTTTTTAATGTATAAGTGGATGTATCGGCTGGAATATTCCACAATGGCCTCAGGGGCACTTGATGCCAAATTGGCCATTTCAAGGGAAGTAAAAAGTAAAGGCAAAAAATCGCCTTTTTGTAAGGGCAGGAACATAGACGTAGAAACGGGGAAGGGGCCGTGGGTGTCATGGCACTCTCACCTTCCGAGAAGGATGGATATTAATCCTACTTTTTCTGGTATCAAACACATGTTTGATAACCAAACATGGTATTCCGTGCGAACCGGGCGGCGTTACTAACTGGCTACCTGCTTGCCCGGTTCTCGAGGCCTATCATTAACTATCATCGGTGGTGGGAGTAAATTTAGGAAAAAAGAATAACAGGAAGGGGTGTGATCCGAAGGGATTCTTGAAGTAGTCTAGAAACCACGGTATTTAACGTAATTGGGTCGTACGGACATGGACGGCACTCCTACCAGTCCATTAATGGGAAATGGATTATAAAAAATATGGCTTTGCACGAAAAGGATCGACCGCAAAACTGCCTTTGGCGCCCCCACTTTCTGAGACGTTCCTACACCCATGGGCAGGAGTATTGGAGTATATATCAGGAGTATTGTATGTGTATTGGCCGTATTGCATGTATAATGTAATACATAACTATGTGTATTGGCTGGAATATTCACAGATGCGTTCAGAACGCATATGAAGTCTGTAACCATCGTATTAAAGTCAAACAAGGTCAGCCAAGGTCAAAGTATTGACGCCTATACGTCGGGCGTTTCTGGTGTTTGTCGTATCATTTGCCACAACATCACTGATCAGACTCGGTACAGAATGCAATTCTGTAACATCGGATCATGTAGTATCCCTTCTGCATCATAAAATACGTACCCCAAAGCAATTTTTCACGTGAGTTACTCCCATGCTGGACGGTTGGGACGGCACGAATGCAAAAACCTAAGATTTGGCGGAAATTATTTTTGCGAGGTCGCGGATTTTTCATTTTCACAACCAAAAATAAGAGGACTGGAGCAGTAGAAACAAATAGAATGGATGTATGAACAAAGTCATTATCATTTGTGGCCATACAAAGAATGTTTGTATTGAAAACAGTCGTAATATGCCAAAGAGTCAAATCATGTCAGCCTGGACCAAACGGGATTGAGCCACGCTCAGAAAATATGGTCTTATCGTGTATTGGTGTTCTCAGAGCATATGTGATTACCATTAACAGTACTGTACACACACACACACACACACATATATATATATATATATATATATATATATATATATATATAGTTTTTCATATCAATCATATCAATTTTTACATTTCATATCATAGTTTCATATCAATCTTTACATTTCACAAAATGGCATGCAACTTCTTTTTCTTTGGGAGGTGGCAAATATGGTTTTACTCCACCTGTCCTAGGTCAGTGCACTGAGGTAGCCTTGACCTTAAAGACTGACGTGAAACGTAAGAATGATGTATGGAAAGGTACCCTATGTTTCGTATATGTACCTTTTCGTTCTTTAGCTAGGCTCAGAAGGCCGGAGGGGGATTCTCATGGCATATTCTTCTCCTCCTGCCCGGCGACGGTTAATGTACTGTGGTAACTCCTGGTGAAAACAACATGATTTATTGCCAGAGGAGCATTTATTGCCAGGGTTTTCTGAAGTGGCGGGGGGGGGGAAGGGGAGCTCAATGTGAACTGAAATCATACGAAAACCGCCTGCTGGGAAGACGACCTGGAATGGTTTTCACAAAAAAATGAGGGCCAAAGGGCGGGAGTCCCGGCCTCCAGGGCCCACTTTGGCTGTCTCGGTGTTTATTGCCCAGTGGTTGCGAAGTTGTTAGCCTGCAGAAAGCGTTATGACCGGCCGGCCAAGTAAGACTTTTTTTTACTAATAGTCCAAGTAAGACTCATTCGGCCTACGGCCGCGTTCTTCTCAGGCCTGACGACGAAACAAAACCCATTCATTTCCAGCTTACAGGGGTGTCGATTTCTGAAAATGGGCGGGGGGGGGGGAGCGAGCTGAGGACCCGACAACCGAACTTCCTCGAATTGTGGGTTTCTCAACGGATTTAGCCCACATTACTTCGACCAAAGGAAATCTATAAGTTTTTGTTACTATTTATCAAATAATAAACTGCATATCTCCCCACATTTATATATATAGTTGGATTATATATAATACGACATATATGTGATATATATATATAAATATATATATATGTATATGTATGTATCTGTGTAATTTGATTGATCTTCCTTTGCATATAAAACGAACATAAGACAGATCGAAAACAAAAACGGACAAAAAACTCATCAAAGTGTACAACGCTTTGGTCTTTAACAAAACGTGTATTAAAGAGCATATTCTGCCAAAGTATACCAACATATACTATATATATATATATATATATATATATATATATATGCCAAAGAGAGTACAAAAATGGATACATCACTTCATGTTTTATTCTATGATTTCCGTCAGTCTCTAATCTATTGCGACCGTTGTTTTTGTTATTACTGCTCATTCCATTTTAAAACGGACAGAAAATATTGAGGGGAAGATCAAGGGGGTCCAAAGCAACATACGGGCAAGAACTTCAGAAAAGAGTGGAATCGACACCCCTGCCATCTTGGTATTGCTTGGCATTATTGTATTGTTGAGACTTATGACCTTTCCTCCGTTTATGTGTAATCTTCACAAAACAGCGTTCATTGAAACATTCCAGCCGCCCATGCGCGTAAGAAATTCTGGTATAACTACAGGAGCATACTAATATTTGAGCGGAGGCATGTCCGGTCCAGTAGTTATCCCATATAACGCGCTCCAAATAATAAAACTACTAACATAATGCATTCATCGGATGTACGTCAGTTCCCCGTGCAGCTTCTCTTCTCTTCTCTACTTCTCTGACTTTTTGTTGCCTGTTTTTTAGTATGGTTGGAATTAATGAACAGCGAAAAGCGTCTGTAAAAATGTTCGTAAACCTCATTATTGTTCAAAGAAGAAGGAAATCCCTGCAGGTGCACGGCAGTGTACATGCCTAACTTGCCTTGCACTTACGCTTCGTGGTAGTGGTACACTTACCGAACAGTGGTATCAGCTTGGACATGACGTCGAGAGGCGCCGCACTGGTCTGGGCCTCCACCAAAACTGAGGCTTACAAGGTTTCAAGCGAATGTTGTCTCTGGTAGCCCGGAGTCCAATTTGTTCGCGCAGTAAAGTTGCCCCGCTGGCCCCGTGACCAAGCAATCAGCGTCATTACTGAATGTTTTGTACGACGAAAACGAATCCGTGACACATGGCGGGGATATGCCGTGACTGTCATTTTGTCTTGATTTATTGTTGCAGCGATGAATAGATGCATCGTTATGTCAATGAAATAACAATGACGAGCTTCATTTTGAACGCGTAGGTGAAATAAAACAATCCAGACGTAATGAATGGGCAAATGACGTCCCACGCGGTCTCGAAGCGTCGATTTGCTCAAAACAAAAACTAAATGTCGAATCGTTTAGGTCAGGCACAACAGGAATTGATGCCCGTACTCGCCAGTCCCTGGCGACGTCAGGGCTTTCCAAACGAGGAGCGCGAGCTTTTGTAACGGTGGGGTGTGACACATCCACGCTAGAAACAGAACAGCAACTACCCAATGAGTACCGGATCGAAAGTCACAAAGGAACGAATTCCAAGGATGAAACAGCATACATGTCGCCGCCAGTTAACTAGTCCAACGATATTCATAATCGCCATTCATCCAAACGTTAGTGTGTAGCTAACGTAAGAAACATATCTGACATTTGTTTATTGCCTTAGTTGACTTGCCGGCAGGGATGTGGTTTCCTACTTCTTTTGTGGGTGCCTCGGCACCCACAAAGTGGAAGTTGTGGCCCAGAATACGACTTGGGCACCCACAATGACCATCAGCGATAACACGTGTTAGCGCAACGTCAACATCGTTAGCATGTCGAAGCTGGCAGCAGATGACGAACATCAGAGTTATGAAGGCGACCACCATGAATTCAGGCAAGTACCGCTGCATTTCCACGAATTTGGCCCGCATATATGTATTAAGCGAATTGGTCGAAATACGTTATTGTTGCCTGTCAAAACAATCGTCGCTACAGTTTATAACAGCGTTTGGTACAGCAAGGTGGAGGGTTGGGTAATTCGGGTGCGTCCTGGGTTTACCTAAGTATTTTTTGCTCGCTGACGGGTTTCATTTCTGTATTACTGTGTTACTGTATTTCGCGTAGCGATAGCACTGTCGATAAACACATTAACTAAATTGCGTGAAATATTGGTTAAGATGGCCATAAATGTTCCCCAGTGTGTTTTTGGCTTACCGGAAAAAGCAGATATATTCCCTTCAAGGATGTCGCCATCTTTAAGCCATCCATGATTGACGTAGCTCATCCTTCTGCAATTGACCTCCCGTATTACCTTTTTATTTATTTTTCTGGACTTTAGGCATAAACGCCTGTCACGACGCATTCCCCCTGATACGCAGTATACGGATCCCCTTATGTGCCTTTTGGGCAGCCACAATCATTTTGCAAAAACTAAACCTATGCTTGCCGGACGATTTTCAGTGGAAAGAGGTCGGAAAAGAAAGCAACGCCTTTCACCAAGTGGTGTATCCAAGGGAGGGCTGGGGAGCCATCGCACCTTACGCAAGGTTAATCATCGATCGCCAGCGGTGCCGAGACGGTCGGATGTCCTGAAACAATCAGGGACCGTGAAATAGTCGAGGTAGCTGGTATCATCAAAGACCCTGGGATTTTCAAACGTCTCGGGACTGCCGGGGTCCTAAGACGGCCAGATGCCCCGAGGCTCTCATGAGCATGAAGCAGTCGGAGGCGATCGTCAGGGGTGCCAGTTAGGGGTCCTGGGATCTGGCGAGCGCCCGGGATGGTCGGGGCCCAGGACAGTCATGAGTCGCGAGATAGTCAGCGGTCCTGGGAGGGCCAGGAG
Organism: Capitulum mitella; assembly: GCA_030062745.1. Classification (NCBI taxonomy): domain Eukaryota; kingdom Metazoa; phylum Arthropoda; class Thecostraca; order Pollicipedomorpha; family Pollicipedidae; genus Capitulum; species Capitulum mitella. The sequence continues at coordinate 3,184,952 of CP099839.1, read as the reverse complement.
CCCAGGGATGGCCAGGGGTCTCGGCACAGTCATGGGTCCTGAGGTAGTCATGGATCCTGGGATGGAGAGGTACCCGGAGACACTCAGTGGGCTAGAATGGTCAGGGGTCCTGCGGTGGCCAGGGTCCTTCAGACGGTCAGGTGCTCCGGGTCAACTATCATCCCTGAGACAAACTGAGCCCTGCCGCCCTCGGACGGCCATTGGCTCTGGGACTCAGGGTGCCTGGGATGGTCAGGAATCCTAAGACGGTAATGTAATCTAAGTATGGTAGTTAGGTGAATAGACTGAATGTAAGTGAACAGATTGAAAGCACTGCACATGGAGCCAAGGGCGGATTCAGGATTTCACCGAGGAGAGGGGGACGCGGGAAGGGGAACGAATGGTCAGCGTGGGACCCTCGTCCTAGCCGCCCCCGCCCCCAGGTTTTTGCTCTTCGGATATGAAAAATAACGTGGATCTGCGTCGGCAGAGGGGAAATGTTAAGCACCACTTTCCGTTTTTTTTTTACCACATTAAGTAACCGGCAAAATTCAAGATCGTCCCTTATCTGAAAACATTTTGCGTTTTGTTGCCGTACGAAATGACCGAAATAAAAAAAAAACGGCGGGATTGTAGGCGGCCGCGTCCCTTCCTCTGCTTGAAATCCCCGTGTCGATATTTGACAGTTTCTAGACCTTTTTGTGCTTTTCCAGGTCTTTTTTCTAAGTCTTTTTCTAGTCTTTTCAGGGACCGTCCAGGAACACCTCTGTCCCTGGTAGTTTCTGGAGATGGTTAGCCAGCTCAGGTTAGTTTCGGTTAGGCTCCCTCTGGCAGTTACAGGGGCAGATTGATGGTCCCGGGTGGTCTGCCGTGTCAAGGCCCTCTAATGCCGGTTCAGGTGCTGTCTGGGCGTCTCAGGATTTGGTAGCTGCAGGGTCCCCTCTGGCCGTCTCAGGGTCCCCTATTGCTAAAGAGTACTAGTTGGCAGTCTCAAAGGTCCCTCTCCAGCAGTCTCAGTGGACCACTGTTAACTTAGATTCCCCTCTTGCCTGGGAAACACTTTTGCCGTCTCATGGGCCCCCTGGCAGTTACAAAAGACCTTTTGGCGATTTCAGGGGCCTTGTGTAGTGTCATGGGCCCGTTGAACGTCTCCGGTGGTCCCCATGCCTGTATCAGGGGTTTTCCTCTGTTATATAGGGGTATATCTGGCCGTACTAGTGCTCCTCTAGCCTTATCAGGGAGCTTTGTTGGCGTTTCAGGAGCCTTGCTGATGATCTCAGGGGACTTTCTCCGTGCCAGGAGCCTGCCCAACACACTCTGGGACCCTTTGGTCGTTCAGGGTCCCCATGCCGTCTAAGACGCCCTTTCATTGCTCTTGCTCTCACAGGGGCCCCTCTGATCTGTTTGGCGGTCTCAAGGGTCCTCTGTCGTGCGAGGGCCCATCTTACCGTCTCAGGACCCACCTGGCCTTCCCAAGGCACCCGACTGCATCGAGAACCCCTCGGGTTTTTAAAACGATCAGTGTGGCCCATTTGGGTCTCCTCTTGAAGTTGTGAAGGTGAATCCCCGTTCAGGAGGTCGCTCTGGCTGGCCAGTGGCTTATCATGCCGTCCTGGGCCAAATGTCAAATTTTGTCATGTGTCACTGGCATATGGCAAAATTTGCGGGAAAAAAGAAGCAGTCGTAAGTAACTGACCTGCCATAAAATGCACAGGAAAAACATGATGTAGCATAACACGCACATGTAACATACACATTATCACTTTTCCGTAGTCCTGGAAATCATTAAATATCTCATGTAGACCGCCTGGTTCAGGGGGGAGGCATGGTCCCCATGCCTCCTGGCTAAGTCCGTGCTCTGGATACCACCAATGTTCTTCTTTTGGCACAAGATCTTAAGTCACAAATGTATGTGATAAACGTAGATAAAATACAAGAATACAGATGTACGCATTTGATGAGTGATAACAAAAAACCGCCGTCAGTCAAAATAAAGGGGCTAACTCCTTTGAAAAATCCACATTTAGGTGGGGTTAGCTTGTAAGGCTCTCGGCCCGGCCCCCTCTCCCATCGTTTGCACAAAACGACATCCCTGCTGTCAAGAGCCTAAGAACCGGGAAGAGGCAGCTTCCTCCCCCCCCCCAAATAAATGTTGTCCCCTTTGGACAACAGTTAATATTAACCCTATAGCGGCGCATGGGAAGAAACAAAGTAAATACCACGTTTGCCCCCCCCCCCCCACCCACACACACACAGGCGCAGCCCAGGGGAGCGGGGGTCCTCCCTTGCCCCTTAGGATCGCATTTTTCATGAAAACCAACGCACATCTTCCCAGCGGGCGGTTTTTCTGTGATTTCGGTTCACACTGAGCACTCCCCCCCATAAGGAAATCGTGGCTGCGCCCCTACCCCCTGCTCTACAGAGGTCCCGACGCTACTGCCTGCCATCTACGCTGCTGGATCCAGCGAGCGTCACCTCTCTGCAATAGACATTATGCCTCCCCTCCGGCGCTTCGGCGCCAACACTGCCTCAGCCAATGGGCGATCGCACTCGCACTGACGTCATCGGCTTCTGCATCGGACCGCACGCAGGCCGCCCGGGCCGCCCAAGGTCCTCATCCGGATCCAGCCGCCAGGAAAACTCGTTCTCGGTTCTCTGCACGGCCACGGATAGCGTGGCCGCTCGGGAGGTGTCTGCAGCGCCTGCGGAGCACGTGGATCAGGACGGCCTCAACCAGGTATGTATAAGTATACATGCAGTTATTATTGTGTGTTATTTACATTGCCTATATTTATCTTTTAACCAGGCAGACATGTCACATGAAGGGCGCAGGAAGCGGGGGGGGGGAGGCAGAGGAAGCCCACGGCCCCTAACTTTTTTGAGATCTATCATTGCCTCCATGGGCGTTGACTAGAAAGAATTTAGCCCCAATTGCTTCTTAACCCGCGCACGACCGTCGGTCCGTCCCGAACACCGGCGACTGGGGGGGAGGGGGCAGTTGACTGCCCCCCCTCTAACTCACGAACGGTTGGTCGCACGATAAAAATAAGCATACCGTTGGAAAGCCTGTCACGGGTAGAGCTCGAAACTGGTGTCATTTTTAGTTTTAGATAATATGTAAGCCAATTTACGCCCTATATATGTTTTCTCATAGCCGACTGCATGAGACCGAGAAATGGCCTGAATCTCAAGGACTGTGACTAACAACGCATAGGTAAAGGTACCAGCGCACAAGTAAATGTCCGCAGATGCCGATACACGTCTAATTGCCTCAGATTTGTTCAATATATACGCCGAAACGTTGAGTTAAAGACACCGTCATTCTCCCGTCAGCCGTCACTGTGCGCCGCTGCCGTATGCGGTACCAAATTGACGGAAACTAATTTTAGCGTTCCTTTATTTTCGCGAAAAAAGACGATCTATGCACATTTGATTGATCTTTGTGGTTCTTGTGATGGTTTCCCATGCTTAAATTTTGCAAAAATTGGTTAGTTGCCAATCTACAAAGTTGGCGGAGCTTTATTCGCGAGAGCCTGTTTATTTCCAAAATATGCTACTTTTTCAAACTTTTTGAGGTTCCTGGTATTAATTACGTCTGTGCAAGCTAGTTCTCCCATTTTCTACCCATTCTGAGAAATTCATCGTCGATTTTGACGGTGGTACACTTTGGCCCACTACAGTTATTCGTGACCTGACCTCAGGTCAATGGCTGGAAGTCACTGATACTTTGCCCAATGACGGTAACTAGATGTCTGCTCCACTCCACACTAAAAATGTCATGGAATATTCCGTCAATTTCCGAAAAAAACAGCGACATAAGTTAAAAATGGGCTTGACCTTAGGTCAATGACCCGGAAAATTCCGAAAAATCTGAGATAGCAGATTTGTTGCATTCATCACGATGACTAATCCCTGAAAGTATTACTGACATATCTTGTTTTGCGAAAAAGTTAGAAGGCGCTAAACTTTTTTGACATAGGTCTGTTTGACCTGGCCTAGGTCAAGCATCTGACCTGACCTGAGGTCAAAATTTTGACACGAGACGTAAAATTGATGGAGCAAAAGGTACATAAAGTTTCGTGACTCTGTGTTTGTTGGATCTCTCTCAATCCCAGAAAAACCTCAGGGGGGGCAGTCAACTGCCCCCCCCCGGTCGGGGACGGGTTAATCCCCCAACTGTGGAGGAGTTCCTGCACCCCCGTGTCACATGTTGCATTTTTGTGATGGGCTGGAATGCAGTAATCGTTATGCACGTTCTGGTTGTGCATGGACATCGGTGTAGCACTGATATTACGTTACTAGGAGAGTTTTCAAAGTTGATCGATCCAGAGCCATTTTCAAGGAACTTCTATGGACGCCGTATCCTAGTGCCTATGTTATTGTTTAAGTTGGAAGTACGCCCGTCCAACGTCCCCTCGCCCTATTACATCGATGCTGGTAGGCAGAGAAAGGATCACGGTCGATGATTACAAAATCGGGATTCAAAATCCTTTCCGGGGGATCGGATTCGCATTGTCGAGTTTCTTCTTTTTTAAACGGCCTTTCAGATTCCACCTTTTTGCAGATATTGCCTCGTTCAGTTCCACGTACGGAAGTGTGATATAGGTTAATGTTATCTGCCTGGAGTCCATGAACTCTGCCATCTCCAATATTAACTTCAATACGATGTGCTTTTACCTGGATGCACATTTGTATTAATGTACTCACAATTCAGTAGGACTGTCCATTCGCCGGTAGTACCTAAAGGCCACTTGTGCTTGATGGGGTTCAGTCATTCCACTGGCGAAAACATCACGCAGCTATGCAACGTATATTACATAAACGCAAGACAACATTCCGCCCTCACACGGGCGGATCCAGATCGTGCGCTAAAGGGGGCGAATCTGCAGCCGTCGAACCTAACCTGATCCCAAATGTGGGTTTCTCCCCGGAATTCGGCCACTTTATTTCGCCCTTCTGAAAAATTGGCACGTAGTTGAAAAAGGCTATTTGGAAAATAAAAAATACACTTATGTCCGAGAGCGGGAGGCAAAAGACATGCTGCCCCCTCCTTTCCAACGAAAGGGGGCCGTGGCTCCGATTGCCCCTGGATCCGCCAGTCCATGTTCACACAAAAAAATATTGCCACATTTCGGCCGTTCGAAACATGCCGTGTACAGACAACATTTTGTGATGTTCAGATGCGTCCTGTTCTGACTCGGAATGAAGGAACTCTAAAAACTGAACAAAACTGAACAAAACAAAACAAAACAAAACAAAAGAACAAAACTGAACTCTAAAAAGTGCAGTGAAGAGGGGTGAAATCCCTTGGTTCCTCTACGATCCATAAAACTGTACTAGATGTGACGTGAAATTTACACTGGCGTACAAATTTATGGACCTAGGTCAACATCTTCGTCAGTTAGGATTAAACCCATTAAATCGGTAAATTTCTGCGTCGGATGCTTTTGTTTTTGTTGCTTGCTTTCGGGAATGTAATTTCCTAACATACATACATTCGACTTTTCTCTGTGTCTCTATCTCTGTTTCTGTCTCTGTCTCTGTCTCTCTCAGCACGTAATCACTTTCTTAATCACTCACTCACGCACTCGCTCAGCTTCTCCAACATCCGTCGCGCCCCTGTTTCTTGCGTCTTCACACCAGTCATGGAATTGTTACTATCACAGATTTAATTACATTAAAATATACCCTGACTTCCCAGATTTTGAACATCTTTGTCTGAGATCTTATGCCTCCTGCGTCTGGAAGCAGTTGGCCCGGTGACCCGCTTGTGTCTGCCCGCATCAGGAAGCAGCCGGTGGGCGGGCCGGGCGTCGCTCGACGCAAGAGGTCGTCCCACATCCGTAGTGACGCCACTGGCCGGGAGTAGACCGACCGGACGCCGCCGAGCCCGGCCCGAGACAGGGTGGTGAGGAGCGGCACGCCGCAGCCGCAGCCTCTGCGGCCGGCGGGTGTTGAGCAAGACATCTGCTGACAGCACGGGGCCCGCTCCGATGGCCGGCCGGCGGCGGCCGTGCCGGTCGGCGGCGACGGCCGTCTCCGTGACAGCGCCGGGGCCGGCCGCCGCGCCGTCCGCAGCCAGAGCGGCGGCGGTGGCCGTGCTGCTGCTGCTCGGCACCGGCTCTGGGTCGGCGGACCGCGCCACGGACCGCGCGACTCGCGACAACGCCCGACTGCTGGCGCGCGTCGAGGCCGACCTCGCCTCGCGGAACCTGACGCTCAGCGGCGGCAGCAGGTGCCGGTCGATTTTCTGGGGCAGTGGCCGGTGCTCGTGCGATCGTGAGTGCGGCGTGTACGGCGACTGCTGCCTGGACGTGGCGGCGCCGGCCGCCGCCCGCGGCGACCTCAGCTGCCGGGACATCCCGGCCTACGAGCGGTCGGTGTACATGGTGACGCGGTGCCCAGACCGCTGGGGAGACGACTCCGTACGGCGGCTGTGCTCCGGCGACGGAGCCGAGGACCCGTTCGCGGGCCTGCCCGTCAGCAACCGCGTCAGCAGGATGACCTACGGCAACGTCTACTGCGCCGTCTGCCACGAGGACGCCCGGGGCTCCGTCCCCTGGACCTCCGGCGTCGACTGCGAGTCCATCACGGCGGATATGCAGTACGAGCTCAACATCACCAGCGCGTTTATCGAGAAAAACCTTGTGCGTAACAGCGCCGGACAGTGGGGCGTGTATTTGCTCGACGGCGATAATGAGACCTTCCATGAATGTAACGTCGGGTTTTACTTTCCGAAGACTCTTGACTATCTGTTGCGACCTTGCGAACAAAAAATCAGTAGCTGCGCACCGAACTGGACAGAGCCCGAAATTGAAGAGCTGTGTGGTGCGTACAATGCTTACATCACGGCGTCGTCTGAGGCAGCCGGTGACTTAGTCCGCTATCGAAACGTGCATTGCGCCATTTGCAACTATGTGTCAATGGACTGCTTGTGGCCAGATTTTACTGATTATGAACCAGAGGTTTCGGTCTTCCTCCATGTGCGCATCACGCACCGATTCGGTGGCGACCAGACCGGCCCAGGCAACGCGTGCTCCAGCTCACAACTCTGGGATCCTTTTTTCAAGAGGTGCCGAGACGTGGTGTGTGGTGCACGGCGCTTTAGACTCCCAGATGGGTCGTGCGGCGATGCCGTGGTTAGCAGCGACGTTCTGAACAAAAGAAACCAAACATCGAATGGCACCAGCCATGCCAGCTTTGCCTTCTGTCCCAAACATTTTTACACAGATTTTGAGTATGTAACAGTGGAAAATGGTACCGTATATGTGCCCGTGCATGACCTCACATACACGGTTGGAGAGTTCGAGCTGCGCGATGGCGAGCTTGTCGTCTGTGCCGTGACGGAGGACCTCAGCAAGTTCGACGGCGCCCTCTCGTACATTTCGCTGGTGTGTCTGGTGGCGTCAGTGCTGTGTCTGCTGTTGCACCTGGTGGCCGTCATGGCCGTGCCAGAACTAAGGAACCCGCCCGGGAAGAGTATGACGTCACTGACCGTCTGCCTGCTGATTGGCTACCTCTGCTTCCTGGTGTCGCCATCTCAGGAGCCGGGCGCTCGCGGCTGTGCGTTGCTTGCCGCCGTCACGTACTTCTCCATGATGGGATCCCTCTTCTGGATGAATGTCCTGGCTTACGACGTCTTCAGAATCGCAAGGTACTCAATGTGAATGTGTGCGTGGGTTCGTTTTAAAGTTGGTAGAGAACCATTCTGAGGTCATTTGTCTCCATACAACACAATAGGGCTTATGTTAAAACATTTTAAAGGTGGTAGTGCTGCCACTCTACCTGCTGAATTGGCTCGTACACCTATCAATGAGAAGTGGTGGACGTGCGTTATCTGCACTGCTATTACTTCTGTTTTCCGCGCCGCATTGCTACACCACGTGCACGAAGTGCTCTCAGTGCGGAAGTGGCCCGTCTCTTACATAAATCAAAGTAATCTAGTCTGATGTTGTTCTCACTCTGTTCTGGTTTCTTCTGCACACGCACTGTTTCAATGCCGTTGAAAGTCCGTCGGAAACTGGCGAGGAGGCCTATTCAGTCGACGATACTCGGGCATTACGAGTCAGCAGACGGAGACTCTGACCCGTCACCATTCTATCCGCGTCTCCCAGGAGGGCGAGCACGTCTCTCCGCGTCTCCGGCGGACATCGCCTGAAGCGGTTCGCCCTGTACGCCCTGTACGCCTGCACGGCGACCACGGCCGCGGGCGTGGCGGCCGTGGTGGCCGACACGTCCCCGGCCGTGCCGGACCAGTACCGGCCCGGCTTCGGCGAGCGAGTCTGCTGGTTCAGTCGGCGCCGGGCGCTGGTGGCGTTTTTCGCCGCGCCCCTGGCCGCCACCATGGCCGTGAACGTGGTGCTGTTCGTGGCCAGCGCGAGGTTGATCCAGGCGTCGACCTCTGCGACAGCGCGCTCGTCCAGAAGCCGGCCCCGGGTCAGTGACCCCGCACTGCAGTGCCGCGGAGTTCGTATCGTTCTCATTTTGTTGTGTATGATGTTTCCTGAGGGATGGTGTTGTAACTAGGTCACGGAGATGAATCGTAGCTACATTGGTACCGCTGAATGCCTACATCGGCTTCGACGTTACATGTGTTACTCGCCATGTTATGCCGTTTCAGAAAACTCTCCGGGTCTCCTCCTGGCTGGCTGCGATCATGGGCCTGTCTTGGGTGGTCGGCTTGGCCGCGGGCTGGTTCGACTTCCAGCCGCTGCAGTACGTCTTCGTCATCCTGAACACGCTACAGGGAGTCTTCATCTTCGCAACCTTCAGCATGGACGGTATAGAGAGGTAGCAATATTCTCCGATTTATTCGATTCGTGGATTCGCAATTTGTGATGACGAGCGCCATATGCCCCAGCTGTCGGAGTGTCCTGAGACTCTTATCACCCCCTCCCCCATACACACAGACGCACACAGTTCGCGATGAGTGGCACGAGATTGGATGTCTACGTATCAGCAGTTACTTGACTTTGATGGCAACAGGCTAACGTTCTAAAATCAGCTTTGACGTCAACATTTCTAATTGTCGGATGGCTTGAAAAAAACCATTTTCATTCGGGCGGAGTTGGATTCAGCAAAATTCCGGCGTGAAGACCTGAAGCGTTCGAGCGTGGATACTGCGCCTCGTGACCAGCTGGACCTCCAGCATGGCCGCCCTGTTCCCGCCGCCCAGGTGGCGCGCGGCCGACCAGGAGCCGGCTGAGGGTGCTGCCGGTCGGAGCCCGCACGGCCGACCGGACGGAGGCCCGTCGGCGCTCCCAGAGGACGGGACCGGCCGTGCAGAGCCCCGGCCAGAAGACCCGCAGGACCGGGAGACAGAGGAGAACGCCTCAGTCGTCACCACCCATCTCTAGGGTACCTGACAGCGTGAACAGCACCGGCTCGCGGCCATCGTTGGCGCCGCGCAGACTGTTGCCCCCTGAAGGCGGAACGACGTCAGTGAGCTCCGGCGTGACGCGGTCACGTCTGTCGTGCTGCGCTGTGACGAAACACGCCAACTGTACCTCTGCCTGGAGGAGCACTATGGGACTATGGGCACGTCAAATTATCAGCGCTCTAGATCATTTGGCGGTTTTCCATCCGTTTGATGCGGTGTGCACCTTGCCGAAGAACGCTCGGTTGTACTGATGGTTGAGTCTGCACGACACCGGTTTTAGGATTCTGACATCCATCTCCGCAGGGAATATTTTGAAATATAAACGCTTCGTTTTAGTGGCCATCACTTACTTCCGCATTATTCGAAAACAAGTGAACACCGTCATGGCGCGTCAGGACGGCATCTTCAGAGCGTGCACATTGATACGATCCCGCCTTCGTGGCTACGTCCGGATTAGATGCACCGACGTCTTCCCGGGGCTCAAGTTCGCACCAGACTCGTGCGGACAACGCCGCCGGCCGCGTCCCGACGTTCACGAAGCCAACATCCAGCCAAGACGCCCGATCATCACCTGGGTGGATATATTTGGAACCTGTCGCGGGCAAACAGACCGAAAACGCATAAAACACCTCCTGAGGCGTCGTTCTGCTGACTGGACGCCCGCCCCTGCCGCGGACCTTCCGGCCCGAGAGGGGTCAGGCTTCCGGCGACCAGCGGCGCGTTATTGTCTACCATAGCGCAGTACACCGTTAACCAGGAGCGAAGGCTGCCGGCGCCTACAGCGCGGCGGCGGCCGACCACCGACATAAATACAACATTATATACCGTAAACCCCAATAGCCCACAGGACCACGGCAGGGCCGGCCCGGTGCCGACCGTGCCTTCAAACTCCGATCACAATCACGAAGCGTTAATGTTGCGCACGCCGCCGAGGCCGGCGGACGGCGGCCCGTCCAGCCCACACAAGGCAATGTACAAACCACACACGCGCGCGCACACACAAAAGATCCGCGCTCTCCGGCGCCGCCAGTCAGCGCCGCGACAGGATATGCCGCGCGGCGGCCGGGCGGCGGCGCCCCACACCGGCACGGCCCGACGGCGCAGCTCCGGCCGCTCTCCGCTCTCCCGCGCCACCAGCGGACGACGGCGGCGCCCGCGCCACGTCGCTCGGCGGCGGCAGGCCGAGCCCCGCCCGGACCGACGCCGACCTAGACCCTGCCCACCAGCCGAGCCATTCGCCGGCCACTCGCGTCGACGGCGTCACGCCCAAACCGTGCCGAGGTCCCGGCGCGGGACGGCCCGCCGCCGACTGCACTCGGTCCGCCCTCCGGACGGGCCGGCAGCAGGCGGGTGGCCGCGTCCACGGCCCGGGCCTCGCAGAAGACACCGCTACCAGGAATGCTCGATTCGCCGGTCGATGCTCGTCCGGCGCGCGGCGCCCGGCGGGCGCACTCTCCCGAAAGACTGCTGCTCGCTCCGGCCGACGGCACGCCCGCGACAGCAGGCGGCGGCCGGCGGCGGGTTCGCGCGCCGTACGGGCCGCCGACGGCCCGGCCAGCGCGGCCCGCCGCCGCCGCCGCCGTCACCGGCGAGGGACGGCACGGGCCGGCCGGCGCCGCCTAGAAGATGTCCGGACAGCGCGACCAGTCGCCCTTCTCCTTGCATTCCCAGTACTCGCGCGTGTACATGTGCGTGTACTGGCTGGTGTACGGATCCAGCTCCTTGCGGAACCAAGCCGGTCCGTGGCCCTTGTATTCCACGCCTGAGGATCACGGGGCGCAGTCAGATACCGCCGCTATCCAATCACGCGACGGCCATTAACGCATGGAATGCAGGGTGTCTGGCCGATATCCCTGAAGGACGAGGGACATCGAGATTTAATGCTTTGTGGATGCTAAACTCCGCAGAGTATAACAACACATCACAGTGAAACTCTTCGCACTCGGACGCAGAGTAGGTGCTTAGACAAGCTACACACTGCGTCCGGTGAATATTTTAATTCACGCTGGGCTTTTTGACTACGGTTTATCATGCCCTGAATGATCCTGCAAACCTCGGCACCCCTGTCCGCCAATCTGGCCGCATTTCATGAAGTTCTGGTGGGTCTGGGTGTGTCCCATCATACTCTGATCCACAGAATCGAGTGCATTCTATCGCGTCCGGTATCGGTACCGGTATCGGCACCGATACCTTTTTTGCCAGCCATCTGCGGTTCAGCGAATCAATATACCGTAAACAATGATCCGCACAGCCCCAGTCTGCGGTGTACGACCCCTGACCTCTCCGGCGGGAGGAGGACCGCGTCCCGCCCCTTCGACGTACCTTCTGCCGCCGCCGCCTCGGCCTCCGCCTCCCTCTTGCGACGCACTGCCCGCTGTTTCTCCTCCAGCCTGCGGTCACAAACCCACGACACCGGCCGGGTTGGCGAAAACCGCTCTCACGACTGAACACCTGACCGAACCAGCCAGCCAGCCAGCCAGCCGAGCGGTCGTCAGTCAGAACAGTCGACCCGCATTCTCCACAGCTCAGAGGCTGCCGGCCGGCCGGTCGGCTACCGGCGCCTGAGCTCGAATACCAGGACGTCCGACAGGAGCAGCGTGAATATCACCGGCACACTGCCATCGAAAATGGCCGTCGACACCGTGCCGGATTTTCACGACGGAAAACGTACTACCGAGCACACGCGAAACACGATACAGTCTCTTAACGACAAAGCTTCGAACTTTCCAGAGCACATTCATTAAAAAGACCAGTTTCCCATTACCACCTCGCCTACCTAGGGGCTTCACCCTTGGCAGACACAGACACAGACACACACCCGACAGCCAACCGCCGAAAGCAGCCAGCAGCCCTCGCCCCGCCCGTTCGCGGCGGACGCGCACCTGACTTTCTCCTCGTTGGCCTCGTCCCAGCGACCCTCCTCCATGAGGCGCTGGTCGGGCCGCACCCGGCAGTCGGTCGGCGCCACGCCCTCCTCCGGCTCGTTCAGCTCGATCGCCAGCTGGCTGAAGTTGTAGTACTTCTCCGCCTCCGGACTGCGACGGCGCCGCCCGGTCAGAGCCAGCGCGGGCGGCACAGTCGGCAGCACCAGCACCGGCACCGGCACACAGGGCCGCGGGCGATCCTAGTACTATCCAGCGCCGAGAAGAGAATAACTGTTCTCGTTTTTATGCCAGAAACAAGCATCCTTTTACGCTAGTTTTGCCTTTATCAGCCTCCATGGGACGACCAGTGGACAATAAGGATATGGGGCTGCCCTTCCACAGCAGTTCCCGCGAACACTCACGGTATGGGGTTGGCCTTCCACAGCAGACGCGGAGGGCCCGTTTCGATCACTGGCTTGCCCTTGACGGACGTGTTGGAGTTGAGCACCTTGCAGCACTCCATCTTCTGGTCCCAGGTGCCCATCAGCACCCACCGGACCTGGCCGGTGGCGTCCGTCACACAGCCCGTCACCTGGCGACACACGGACGGCGCCAGGGACGTAAGCGGACCGAGTCGGGGCCGGAGCCGGAGTTACAGTCGGAGTCGGAGTCGGAGTCGGAGTTGGCCGGCCGCGGCCTGGTCTGGCGACGGTCCCGCGGGACGTCCGGGGACGGACAGCGGCCGCCGCGACCTACGGCCCGAGCGCGCTACACGTGGACACGCGACACGGCGCGCCGCACGGCTCCGGGTGCGACAACACCGGCACAGGGGCGCGCCCGAGAGCGACCGTGGCACGGAGTGAAGGTGTAATACACGTTCACGTCACCAGCAGTGAAGCGGCTGGCCCAGATAAGCGCAATGCCCATTACCGCGCATTCACGCAACGGACGACGATGCAAAATAACATCATCCCCTCGAACACCGCTCACGATTAGCGAGCATAACGACACATAACGACCTGCAATGTCTCAAATGCCTTCTTTCTGCGGCCAACATCCGCCCGAGGTCGTCCCTTCCCCGGCGCGGCCTCCGCCGGCGGCGGCGGCCGCGTCGTCTCGCCCTCACCTTCCGGAGCACGTCCCGCGAGAAGTAGCTGTACGGGACGTACTTCAGGTTGCACTTGTCGCCCGTCTTGTGGTTGACGATCTCCATGTCGCCGTGCTGGTCCACCCACAGCCGGCCCACGATGATGTTGTGCACGGTGGTCGTCACCTTCCGCCAGGTCAGGTGGTTGCCTGTCCGGCGGCGCACGCGTCACGCGCCCGGCACCAGCTCGTGCACAACGGCCAGGGACAGACTCGGCTGTCTGGCAAGGGCGTATCGCGCTCCGTTCAGAAGAGAAAATGCGGCAGCTTCAGTTGGGGCAAACGTGTCGACGTGGAACGTTGAAACACGAACAAAGATGACCTGTTCGGATGCCGACATTGCGCTGGAGTTTACCCTGGCATCAACGCAACTAGCATGAATAGTTAACACGGCAAACGAATACCACGGACGATACATTCACGATAATGCCCAGCAAACGTCAAAAGTATTGCCAGATCTACGCAAAAGCTTTGGCCCGAAAGTCACAGACAGATCTCGTCATCACCCAACGAACTGACGTCCGGAAATCTCCTAGCTAGCCCCAACACGAGGATCAGCCCGACGCCGGTGAGATGGGGCCGTTCCAGTTGAGCCACTCGAGCTGTTCTCCCGCCAACTCCGCCGTCACGCACCTGTCTTCGTGAAGTGCAGGTGCGAAATGCCCAGCGGGATGACCTGCAGGTATTTGCCGCGGAACTTGGACGACATGGTGAACTCCTGGTAGCACTCCCAGCCGGAGCCCTCGCAAAACTGGGCCAACATGGGCGGATGGTGCGACACCTGTGGGCCAGGACGAGAACCAGTCACTCGATTGTCCGCCAAGTGGCGGCCGTTGACGGTGATGGCGCTGCGTGAAAACAGGAGACCACGCGCCCTGGAGACTTCGTTGTGCGCTGACGCCCATGGCGCACTATTCCTAGGGCAATGGAGCGAGAAACAGACGCTGATTTGATACAGATGCCAACACACATATCGGTGTGTCTAGGCATCTGTTGTCGGTGACATACTACAGCCATGGACAGAGATCGAATGTCATTATCCAACCAATAAGCATGCTACTTTCGCAACATATATACTCGCAGTAAAACGCAAACAGGCTTCGCCGGGCTGGATGGGGATCATGAAAAACCCTTGATTTTCTAATGCAAAAGGAGACCCAGAAACAACACACTACAAGGGTACATTTTTTCTACGTTCTTTTTATGCCAAAAACTCAGTCAATGGGTCTTCAGACTTCGACATGCCATGTCATGTCATGCCATGACATATCAAAGAGGACTGTGTGCATATAAAGTGATGCAAGCAAAATACATCAACTGACATGGTACATATCACGTTAACAAACATGGCATATGCAGCATTTCTCTTAAGTCAGATTTTCATAAATATCAAGGTGATCTGGTTCTTGGCTCTGGCCATGACCTGGACCTGGACTGATCTGGTTTGACTGTTTGAAGCACGCTGCTTATTTCTTATGCGAACATATCTTCCATGACCATAAGTGATATGAAACGTTCTCAATCCGATCTACACAAAAACTCCCCTTCGTAAAAACGACTTCCCACCAAACTTCCAACTATTATGGCATGGCCGCACTCATCACCCGGTGCCCAAGTGACCCTTATGAAAAACCGCTATGAGACTTTTATGAATCATTTAAGAATCATTTATCACGGGGCATAGGTTTCATCAAAAACTTGGGGCATGTCATGAATCTTCAATCCAAAGATGAGGGTAAGCAAAAACTCTCCGGCAGCGTAACGTACTTAAAGCTGTAACATGGAACAGCTAGTTGTTCTATTAACAGTAGGAGGATGGCCCACCGAAAACAATTTGCTCAAGAGAAGTGCGCGTGGCAGGCCTCGTCAGTCAGCTGCCGTTTGCCACGTCGATTTCCCACGTGCCCATAAAAAGTTTTTTTTAAGACGTGTGTCTCTTCGTTGCGACGGCTGGACGCTACAGTGAAGACACTGCTGCCAATCTACTGAACGGTAAAGACGAACGCCAGCGTCTCCAGCCTCCTCGGTGCGCTTCGTCAGGTTCGAAGCACTCGAGACGAGACTATCTGGCATTACGTACCACCACGCTCTATTAGCCGTCTATACCAGCCTCATACTGACAGCTGTGAACAGTGAGCACCAGTCGTCCACACCAGCTCTGCACTGACAGCCATGAACGCTTCCGGGCCGGCGACAGTTGCGTGTGAACTCAGCAACAGAGACGTGTGAACTGTCACGACACCGCATCCCATGAAGAAAAAATAAACACCCGGTATAACATGTACGCACACGCAGGCCAAGCTGTACGCACAAACGAACAGATACGCTTATGACTTATGAAGCTATATTATGTATGTGTACCTCCCAGACCGGGCGCTTTCAGTTATTAATGGCTACACCTAAGCCACTCGACGTTTCCTCTAAATCCCGGGATGAAACGAACTTAGCCACGACAACCGTCAGCCAGCCCCCCCCCCCCTTAATGTGAACAGTCACAGCGCAGGGCGCCAATGCCCGAACCCGTCAGCCACACGCGCTACCTGAGTGAAAAGCGCCGTAACTGCATCCTTTCACGTCAACGGATATCAGTCATTTGCCTTCCGTTCCACCGAAAGGCACGCAGCACAGCAGGCGCCACGGCCGGTTCGACGGGAACCATGGGTTTTCCTCGACATTTCCAAAACAGAGAAACTGCCAGCATGCAGGCGCAGCGGACCGACGGCGCATTCAAACCCGGCTCGGATCCATCACATTCACGCTTCCTGGCCGGCGCTCTCCGAGAACAAATGGGCGGTTCCGTGCCGCGGGGCGCCCTGTCCGTGCGCGCCGTACGTGTCGATTTAATAGAGAAGAGCCGCCCCGGTCGGCCGGCCTCGGGTGAAACGCAGACGCCCGGGTCACAAGTACCGAGACCTGGACCTGTCCGTCCGTTCTTTCTGGCCCCGCGGCCGGATCCCATCCGGAAGCGATTGGGCATTGTTCTCGGTCGACTTCACTGAGACGCGCGGCGTCTCACTTGGAGTCCGGGAGCGGCGGCCGTCTGGCGGCCGGGCAGCGCGCGGCAGCGGCACCTCACGTCCCCAGCGGCACAGCCGACCTGTGACACGACACAGCCGACATCGCGCCGACACCCCGGGTCGGTCCGGGCGGTCCGGGGCGTCCCCCTCGGGTGGCGGCGGGGGCCGGGCTGCGGTCCAGCGCTGACCGTCGCCAGTTTCTCCGGTCTCGCCGGCCGCCCTGAATAATGTGGGGACAGCGGCGGACAGACTCACACCGCTGCCGAGGCAGGCGTCTCGCCGTCACGTGACGTGACGTGACGTGACGGTGTCGCCGTCCGCAGACGCGCGTCACGCCCGGTCAGAGCCCGGCCGTCTGACCCCGACACGGCGTCCGCCCGCGATACATCGCCTCGGGTCTCGCTGTAGATGTGCCGGCGGCCGAACACTTTACCGGCTCTGTACCGAGCGACCCGCGGCTGGCAGGAGAAACGAGCTTCCCAGGGCGCGTGACAAACGGCGGCGCGGACCTGGTGCACACACGGCACCCCAGTGGAAACCACAATCGGACGACGGGAACGTCAGGTTTTCAGTGACGTGGTGTCAAGGCCCGCATGACACATGACCGCCCGCACCGAGTCCATTCCGAGATACGATTTTCTCCGGGACGACGCGAAAAGCCAAATGTACCCTGGGCTTTTATCTAAACTTTTTTTGTCTCTGCCCCCAATGTGTGACCATGATATTCTCAGCTACGGCAAAGTTACCAGCGGCATTCCGCCTAGGGGCGTGATATGACGGATATACGTATTCTTCTGAATCATTTGCCGGATTTCATCCGACCTATTTCTCGTCACGTGCTCCTTTAACGATACCATGGCTGGTGCACAAACTTATGAACTAAGAACGAGCATAAGCAAGTGGTTAAAACATATAGCAGGGCCGCCAGCCGGCTTGACACAGATGTTCGCAGTGATCATCCAGCTAGGTGAATGTGCTCGAAGCCTGGGCGTAAGGAGTTCGTAGTTTCAGCCGTCGCTGCTTCAGCCATTTCGCATCTTGAATCCAAACACATAACGCCTGAGACGTGTGAACAGTTTCGGGAGCTGTCCAACAGACTGATAGCCGTTCACAGGGAGTCCACGTTCCACGCATCTCCCGGAGAATTACTTGTCGCTGTGAGCCCAAGTACTTTACGTGAGCTGCAGTCGGTGACTGGGCGGGCGATAAAGAGAATCTTCCCACCAGTATCCAAAGGCCGCATGATTGGCGTTGACGCAAAAAAGAAGAAAACCCCGCCAAAACAGTTCTGGACAACGGATACACAACGCATGGACGAACAAATATCACTCCACACATGTCAACACAAAATGCTCTGCCTTGGCCTCTGATGTTCGCTGGGCGAATCAAGGCCAACTGCCAGGCCCGAGAAGATAACAATAATGGAAACAACAGGTAAAGCTTGATAACAGTTACTTCAAAACGGCCCCATACGAAACTGACGTCTGTCTAAGTACTTCATATTCATCACAACCGACAACTACCCTCATCATGGCTAATGTAACGAAGATAGATGATGCGAACAGAGAAATGTGCCCACTTAATCAGTCAGCCATTAAATGAAGCTACAAGTCCTACCGTGGCGCATTCGTGTACCGCCTGGTTCCAACAACAACAGCCACCTGCTCCCTGCTAAGCTGCTGCTGCTGAAAGGAATATCATTCAAACACCCTGAATTACCATTAAATTCCGGACCCCCCAGACACACATGTGGCACTGCGCCATTAATGAACATGTTGAACGTCATAACTGTTCTGTTTTTAATCTGAACACGACCAAATGGTTTCATATCGCATCTTTCTATAATCACACCCAGCTAGTCTGACCTGTGAGGCTGGCATGGGTTTTCAGCTGCGAGGACCGCCGACCGTGTGAGCCGGGCACGGGTCACGCGGTCCAGCCCGGACCGCCGACCGTGTGAGCCGGGCACGGGTCACGCGGTCCAGCCCGGACCGCCGACCGTGTGAGCCGGGCACGGGTCACGCGGTCCAGCCCGGACCGCCGGCCGTGTGAGCCGGGCACGGGTCACGCGTTCCAGCCCGGACCGCCGACCGTGTCAGCCGGGCACGGGTCACGCGGTCCAGCCCGGACCGCCCACCGTGTGAGCCGGGCACGGGTCACGCGGTCCAGCCCGGACCGCCGACCGTGTGAGCCGGGCACGGATCACGCGTTCCAGCCCGGAACAGCATGGCCGGGCGCCACAGACCCGATCATGTGTGCCCACGCGCTCGGCCGCGGCAGCGGTACGGACCCTGCCACGCCTCACGCGCCGAGCCCGCAATTAGCCCGCGGCGCCGGCCGGGCCCGACTGACCCCGATGCTCCCGGTGCGTGCGCCCGAGGCGGCGGCGGCGGCGGCGGCGGCGGCGGCGGCGGCGGCGGCGGCGGAGGAGGAGGCGGCGCGCTCGGCCGAAACGCTGCCGTGTCGTCGGCGGCCGGCGGCGGCGGCGGCGACTTCTCCGGCGGCCGAGCGGGCGAGCGGACGGACTCGGAGCGCAGTCGCCGACCACCGGCTCCGGACGCGGTGACTTCCGACTGGGGACCGCCCGGACGGCAGACGCGGCCACCGCGCCCAGAGCGCTGCCGAGGTGCGCCAACAGAGCTCCACCGACAGCGTCCCGAGCAACAGCATGGAGACGGTCGTGATAATGGTGAGTGTGATGTGGCGCACCCGAGCTCGTGGACCCAAAGGCACGGTGCTGATATGGCATCGTGAGTTTAGATGTTATCGACCACTCGGAAGGTCGATGCTCTATGCGTCTTGGTTATCACAGGCCCAAATCATATTACCCACGCCAAACGCGAAATCCACTGTTATTGTAATCATCAAAAATGCAATATCATGCATATGTAGCCGCATCGATCCCTGGCTGTAGACATTTCTGCTGTGCCTCGATGAACGGTAACGCAATCTACAGCCACCTACATTTGTCTGAAGTCTTGAAGACATTTGTGTTTCACGACCGTATGCGTGTTCTCATACACAATTGCTCTATGCAAATCTTGTACAAAAGGCGCGTATCAACATTACGCCAGTTCTACAAGGTCATTTATTACACTACACTACGTTCACACTGTGTTTTCCACACAGACTTCGCCAAAATCCACAGAATGGATTCATTCATCTTCACTCCGATGGCGTATATTTCCGCCTTAGAAACGCGAAGCTTTGCTGCAGGAGCTCTCACGCGAACAATGACGACATACCATCTAATGTCCAATTCCACCGACGCCGTCACAACTGGCTTGTGTCACAAGCTTAGTCATGGTGTTCAAAGGCTTACTCACGGCCGTTTCGTGACCACATCATGAATTACACGTGACGTGTTTGGGAGCAACTCACGAATGAAGCAGAAACGAGCTGCCTACTTAGACACAGATCCAGATGATAACGTCAAAGTTATGCCGTCATTTTACCACGGATTTATTTCATTCGTTTCCGACGGCCTAAGGAACGACTTGGCGTGGTTCGAAGTCGTAATGAAGCTGCTACCTAGAAATGGTCCTAGAGAGGCCCACAGCCAACACCATCAGTTGGAGGACGACGATGTCACAGTTAATAAAAGATTTTCCTTTTCAATGAGACTTGCGAGACGAATTCTATGTTTCCTTTTCGCAAGATCATTTCCAAATAGGTATCGGAGCCAATGATGAAGACCACCATGCAATTTCCCGCTAACCTTAACAATGGTGGTGCTGAAAACAGGCTTTATTTCTGAGGTATCATCCCGTTACCCGCGATTCATCACAGTGCACCGGTTGTGCACTTTGCAGGCTTATGCTTATTGTTTCTAATCAGGGGTGCTCCAATCTTTCATGGAAATCCACATGGTCATACGTTCCATTACACGCCGGAAGCTGGCATTCATGCACTCCCACGACCTCAGGTCATGAGGGAAAGCACAGTACCAACAAACAAAAACGGAACCATGGGTCGCGACCAGAAAAATGGCCAACGGGGAAGAATATTGTCACGGCATGCTAATTTTCTTCGTTTCGTGATGATAACCGTAAAAATACAATGACGAAAGAAGCGCAGCCATTTACAGCAAAGAACATCATTGCGGTCCTTGTGGAGAAATCCAGCCGTGAGAAACAGCACCTGCGTTAAAATCTCCCAGTCAGGAATCATCAAATCCCGATGAAAGTGGTACTAACTTCACTTACGAAGCACGCCACATCGCAGCTGTGCGTGGTCGCATTCGCCGCTGGCGTCAGACACGCCGTTAACAAGCCCGAACGACCTCACACTTGAAGCACTGCCGCCAGACCGGCGCCACACCTTGCCAAGCCCCTTCCCGGGTTCCGACCTCAAGCCGACCGATCCCGCCCGACTCTCAGCTCGCTACAGGCGGACGATGTTCGGAAACTCACCGTCCGCTCCTGTCATCAACTAACAACTCCATGAACCGAGGTCCGTAAAAGAAGAACCGCACCCCATCTAAAACCGGGAACTCGGCGCTCCCGACTCTTTTAACGCTGCGCGCGGAAATGGGGACGCTGCGCGAGCTGGGAGAAGGCTCCAATCCCTTTCCGGCCCGCAGGCGGTCTGTGACCCACGCCGGCGCCGGAGGCACGGCTCCGCTCACGGCAGCCGCAGATGACGCCGATCAGGGACAGCGCCGCGCGCCCGATCCCACCGCACTGAAGCGCGCCGAATCCGCGCCGGCGCGCCAAAACTGGACCGGCCCATGTGTTGTTTGTCAAAGACACGGCGCCCGGTCATGGATATCGTGTTTTTGGACCGGGACGGTTAAACGAGCGGCAAACGATGGCATGATAAAAACTAAACCAGAGGCTATTTGTAATACGAGCCCAAAATTACACGTTTGTGCACGGTCACTGGCGTTGTGACCAATGGCTTTAAGGCTCGGAACCCACAGCCCAGCCCTACGCCTCCATGTGGTCCAATCCCACGGCAGCAGGAGCGGTCAGCCGGTCGACTGCCCATCTGAGGGGCCAGCGCTCCGAAAGGTGGCGTCCCGTCCCGTCCACCGGCCGTCTCTTCCACACTTCCCGTCAGACCAGCAGTCCCTCCACACGTCCCGTCAGACCAGCCGTCTCCTCCACACGCCCCGTCAGACCAGCCGTCTCCTCCACACGCCCCGTCAGACCAGCCGTCTCCTCCACACGCCCCGTCAGACCAGCCGTCTCCTCCACACGTCCCGTCAGACCAGCCGTCTCCTCCACACGCCCCGTCGGATCGGCCGTATCCGCGACAGGCCCGGCCGGCCGGCGCGTTCACTGAGCCTGCGGCGATATGCTAACGGCGCTCGGCGGCGGCCACCGAGAGGAAATCGGGCGGGCGGGGCGGCCGCCGCTTCCCACAGCTGTTCAGGGCCGGCACCATCAGCGAACAAATGGCCGGCCCGCGCGTCCCGGGAGAAAAGTCGCACGTCACATCGAGATCTCGCACTGGGTGCGACTTTCTTCGCCGGTTTCATCGATCATGCGGTATTGAGAGGAGTGCTCAAAGAAGACCAACTGAAATTTATGGCTTCAGGGTTGGTTGGTTAATGGTGGAACATTTAGGCACGTGAATGATTCTCGTCGAGAGAGGCATCAAAGGCACATATCACGAGAAATGCGATAAATTTTGGTCTCAGTACAACCGAATAGAAACCGCATGGTACCCTCCCCAAAGAGAAGCCGCTGTCCATCCATTTCACCTCATTTCCTCTCTGCCATTATCCACACGACTGTAAAACTGCACTACACCCTCGGCGGAGTTTCGGAAACGATCCGCACCGGTCACGCCCGCCCCAGCCAGGTTCCGGCGCCAGCACGCACCGTTCCGGGCGGCGGCGGCGGCGCCGGCGGCCGTCACACAGCCGGCCGGCGGCGGCCGCCGAGAAAACCGCGCGGAACGAGCGCGCCAAATCGGGCCGCGCCGGCGCGCGCCATTGTCCGCGTCGCCCGGTGTCGGTGCAGCCGCGCGAACGCCTCGATTGCCGGTAAATGGCCCGCTCGTCGGGCGTCACACGCGCTGCTTCGAAACAGCGCCGGCGGAACGACCGCGGCACGAGGCGCCGACTAGGACCGTCACTGCTTACCGGGCGGATAGCTGCACCTAAAGCCATGGTTTGTCGGGGACACGTGTTGTTCCGTACGGCGTGAAATCCACTTCAAGCGTCATGGACACGCATCGCGGGCCGACGGACACGAGAAGCAGTTCAGCCGATGCCTCCGGTCGATGCATCAGCGGCGTTCTATCGAGACAACGCTCGATCCCGCCGAATTGGCAACGCTGCGTGTCATTCTTTTACTGTTGTTGCAGCGCTTTCTATCACTGGGCGGACTTTCCCGGACAGAGTTCTGATGAGAAAATGCACTCAGAACGGATATCTAGCCTGTCCGTGTGCCATCCATTCAATACAGATCTCTCGTCGGACAGCAAGTCATCCACTCAGCCGAGATCTCTCGGCGGTCGACCTCCCCTGAGGACCGCCCCGGGCCGCGGGCCGTCAGCGGGCGCCGGCGGCTCCTGTTCCGCACCTGCCGGCGCCGGGACGTTGCAGGCCGCCCCGCCCGGCCGCCGGATGACACAGCTGACACTTTCGCGGCCGGCCGGAGACGGCAGCTGACGGGGCGCGGGCGCCGCACATGGCCACTCGGACCGGTTTCACCGTCGGTGGCCGTCGGCGCGGCTCTTGGCGATGCGGGGCGGCGGTCCGGCGGGGGCTCGAGAGGGCCGGATGCCGCTGCCGCCGGCACACCGGCGACGACCTGATATTGTGACCGTCCTGGCCACGGTCACCACCCCTCCCCCTTGACCGCTGTTCTGACGCGGGGAGGCCGGTCACAAAAACCCCGGCCACACACATCAACAGTCACCCCAGACGGCGCCCAACCGGCCCACCAGCCGGTTGGGCCGCCAGTCGGCCCGTCTCGCCTAGGCGACGCGCACTATAGCCGGCCGGTCCTGTTTCAGATGTGCCTGCTGTCGGCGGCCGGCGCGGCCATGGTCGGCGACCGACCGCCGGCGGCCGCCGCGGCCACCACCACGGCGCCGCCGACGGCCGCCGCCGCCACGGCCGCCCAGCGACGCTCCTCGCCCGAGGTGCGGCCGCTCTACGAGAGTCGCGCCATGCAGTGGGTCGGTGTCGGCACGCCGCCCACGCTGTGGCGCGTGCCGGCGCCGCCGGTGACGCCCGCCTGGCGGTTCGTGCCGGGCGTCAGCTCTGGCTCCAGCTACTGGCCGGACATCATGCACGCCATGGTGCGGCCGGCGGCCGACGCCGGCGCGCACGGACGCAGCGCCGCCGCCAACGGCACGGCCCGGGCCGCGCCCGCCGCCAAGACGGCCCCGACCGCTGCCGCCCCGGCGCCGGCGGTTCGCCAGACTGCCGCCCCTGCCGCCGCCGCCGTCGGCGGCCCGGTCGTCTCGCGCCTCAACTCGCTGACGGCGGGCGCCTACCAGGGCGGCGCGGCCGTGCGCGCCGCCGCCGGCCCAGCCCCGGTACGGCCGGTCGCCTCCCGGCCGAACGCACTTTCGCGGGCCGCGTATCGGGGCTCGGCACCACAGCCGCTGCTGACCTCCACCGAGACGACCACCGCCCGGCAGAGCACGCTTGCGGCCGAGCCGGCCCGGGCGGCGGCGCCGCGGCCGGCCGCCGGTCTGACCGTGCCGCGCGTTCTCACCACCACGCCGGCGGCGACGGCGGCCGTCACCAGCCCGGCGGCGGCCGGCGGCGCGGCGTCCAGCGCCGCCCCGCAGGAGGCAGGCCTCTCCGCCACCAGCCGGCGCGGCGAGGCCCAACCCGGTTGGCTGCGCGTGTTCGCCACGCAAGAGCGGCCGGACGGCGGCCGCGCGCTGCCCGCTGCCGCCGGCGGCGACCTGAGCGGCGCCGAGACGCGGCTGGCGTTCGGCGCCGAGCCGGGCCGGCTGCCGCAGCGCGTGCGGTTCACGCAGCACTACCGGGCAGAGTACGTGCCGGAGCCGGCCGACGGAGTGCTGCTGGCCAGTCCGCCGCCGCGCCACTTCCGTGACCATCAGAGGGACGATTTCGGCGGCCCGCACCACCAGCAGCAGCAGCAAGAATTCCAGCAGCCGTACGAGCCGCCGCAACACGAGTTCCAGCAGCCTTACCAGCCGCCGAGGCGCGACTTCCAGCGTCAGGAGTTCGAGCCCCAGTTCCCGCAGCAGCAGCAGGGCTTCCGCGGCGCGTTCCAGCCGCAGCCGCCGCCGCCGCGCCGCCCGCCGCCGCGACGCGGCTTCGTCAACAACATGCTGACGCGGCTGTTCGGCGGCGCCGAGCGGCAGAAGCGGCCGCGGCCGCCCTTCTTCCCGCCGCCGCCGCGGCAGCCGGCGCCGCTCGAGCCGACCGTCGGTGAGCGCCGGCCCGAGCCGGAGCTGCAGTTCACGCCCAGCCCGCCAGAGCCGACCGCCCCGGAGGCGTCCGAGTTCCGACCGGTGCCGTTTACCGAGCTACCGCCGCATCAGCAACAGCAGGAGCATCTACCGCATCAGCAACATCACCAGCATCTGCAGTCTCAGCAGCATCCGCAGCACCAGCAGCACCTGCACAATGTGCAGCACCAGCAGCATCTGCCGCCTCAGCAGCGTCAGCAGCCTCAGCAGCCTCAGCAGGCTCAGCAGCGTCAGCAGCCTCAGCAGGCTCAGCAGCGTCAGCAGTCGACGCCCGACGCCGCCGCACCGCCGAGCGCCGAGCCGCGGCCGGAGCCGAGCGTCGCCGCCGACTCGGCCGGAGCGCCGCCGCCGGCCGCGGCAGGCGCCCCGGGCGACCGGCCGGCGGCCGACCGCCGGCCGACCGAGCGGCGGCCGGCGGCGGCGGCCGGCCGGCCCTACTTCGCGCCCCCGCCAGCGCCGGACAGCCCCGACTTCGAGCCGGCCCGGCTGGCGGCGCCGCAGCAGGCGCTGGACGCGCGGCCGCCGTCCGCCGCCGGCCGCCGGCCCGTGCTCCGCTCGCCGCAGACGACGGAGCGGCGCGACGACGGCACCGTGGTGGTGACCGGCGCGCTGCTCGACGACCCGCACTCCGACGACGTCGTCGAGCTCGTCATCGAGTACGACAACGACCTGGAGAGCATCGTGGACGACCTGCTGCGCGAGGTGCGCGGCGGCGACAGTGACGCCGCCGCCGGCGACAAGGCGTACCAGGTCACGGCGCCGTCGGCCAGCGAGCTGCGCCGACGGCCGCTGACCGTGCAGCAGCTGGACCAGCGGCTCGGCCTGGCCCACCAGCCCTACTACCACGTGGCCATGGCGCTGTACGACCTGACCGGCGGCCGGGAGCGCGCCAGCCGCCGCCGCTGAGCGGCGCCGTGACGTCGTGACGTCACTGGCGCGGCACGGCCTGCCGCCGACCGGCGGGCGCCGCGAGGAGACGGCGTTCCCAGGACCCCGGCCGCGCCACCCGGCGGCGGTCAGAGCCCGGCCCGAGTCCTGGCCTGAGCCCCAGTTACAGCCCGGCCTGAGCCCTGGGCAAAACCCCAGACTGAGACCCGGCCAGCGTCCGGCGGTGCGACCGCTGCTGCCGGCCGGAGGACCGCCCACAGCGGGGCAAAGTTCGGCCGGCTTCAGACCGCGCGCACGCCACCGCAGACGGCTCCAGAGAAACTGGGGACTCTTGGCGGAGCAAGGGCGCGTTTGTTGACAATGTTGCACGCGGTTATCGAGCTCAGTGGGCGTTATTTGAGCGTGCATGTTCCAGTGTTTATGTTAGAAGCGCATAGCGTAGATGATTTGCAAGATATGCGGTGTTAAATGATATTTAATGCAGCCAGGTCTCATTTCACTGTGCATATCGACCTTAACCGAAAAATACGACCATTCATGCAAATAAAGGTCATAATGGACACACAAATGCTGGCTGGTACCTAGAATGAGCAGGTTTTGCTAATCGGAGTATCTGATATATTGCAGAGCTGAAGGCAAAACAAACTGCCCAACCAACTTCTCCAAACAGGCTGAAGGGAAACTAGTACCTTTCTGCTAAATGTGACATTATGGGCCATTCACCCACGGTCGTTTTCTATTTAAACTTCGAATACTATCGACTGCGAATTCGAAGAAGAATAGGCCGTGATCGGTAGCTCAGTTGGCCGGCGTCCATTTTGGAAAGAACGTTTCGAGTGTCTCCGGCACTCGACACTCGGCCAACTGGTGCCACGGGTCAGCTGGCAACTGACCAACAGCGGGTCATATCGACACCTCGCAGTCGTGTCGTATCCTGGACGGCGTGTTAATCTTCAGCCGCTACCTGCCATTGTTACCTGGTAGCCGAAAGGGCGTATGGGTGAGTCTATGCAACAAGTTCTGCTCAGTGCGACCTTGTTTAACTACCATATGACCCTAGCGAACCACTCGTGTCAGATTACGACAAAAAATATCTGCATTTTTCTTCCAAAGAGGAAAAATAAAGAAAAGGAACAACTCCATCCCAGCCTCCCGCATTTCCCGAGCAAACTACGGCATATTATTAGTTGGCTAATCGATACAGCGACGGCAGTGTGTGCTTCATATAATATTCACAAATCATCTTTCCCAACATGAAATGTGGCAACTACGCTACGGTTCGTAAAAAGACTGCATGCTAACCAGAAACGTAAGTTTACGAACCGACAACAGGCAATTTCGTGATTATGCAAAATGCTTTTCTCCGTCTCACGAACTTTTCCCTTCGTCTTGAATTTAAATTTCCACAGATTTCGCCAAAATTAAGGATAATGGTTGCCAATTATGTCTTAACTGCCCAGGCTCATAGTCGTGTGCCTGATTCAAGCCAAAACTAACTCTGTCATAATGATAGCTGCCACAGCGCCGGACGATTCTCACAGCACGTCGCGGACAATGCCTGGGCGGCCGTGTTTTGGAGGACGGGCGGTCCGCGCGCCGGCCGGCCGTCCGGCAGCCGGCGGCCGGCCGTACGGCGGCCAGCCGTTTCCCCGCGCCCGCGTGAGACCGCAGCTGACCGCCTGGCGACACTAATATGAGACTCTGCTGGACATCACCGCCGGACGGCCCGCGCCGAGCGCCGCCGTCCGGGGAAAGTGAAACTGAAGAGCAGCGGGCCGGTCGGCCAACGACAGCTCCCGACTCCGCCCGGTCGACCGGCAGACGACGCGTCACGCGCGTGACGGCCGGTCGCCGGCGTTGTGTAACGGCCGGCCGCGTGACGCGCTGCGCCGCGTGACGCTCGGGTCCGGCAGACGGTCGCCACGTCGCGGCGTGGACGTGGCGCAAACGGCCGCTTGCCAAATAATCGAGACAACTGCCGGTGCGGAGCGGCGCCAGGTGAAATGGAAGAACCTGCGACGCTCGGCTGCAGTTTACCCGTCACGGTCACAGATTTACGCGTCCACGGCAGCTTTTCACATTTCACACTTCGCTGCAATAACGTCTTCTTGCAGAAGGCGTAAAAAATGCCACCGTTTAGTGTACTGTGGGGGCCCGTCGTTCACCTATTCAACGTTAAAGGTTTAGCTGGAGGTCAGTGACCTCGAACCCGCCTGGGACGAGATCCGGCCGGCCGGCCGGCCGAGCGGGATCAGGAGCGAGGCCCAAGCGCAGGGGACTCTGGCTCGAGCGGCGCCAGCGGTCGCGTCAATATGTGTTCTGCGTGGCATGGAAGGTACAACACACCGATATACGAAAAGCGAAACGTTTCATACGCGCTGAGCGTTTAGGCTTTAAGACAACTTTAGTGAAAACATGCGTCCGCTAAAAACGAACATTTTCCTAAACTATAAGTTCATGATGGTACAATGTTCTTCTATAGCTTTACAATGTTCTTCCAATAGCTTTCAACATTACTCCAACATCTTGCAAGATAAAACTACGGAATTCCGGAACATGCACTTCCATCAATCCTTGGAAAACGTAAGTAAAAACCATGCAATAACTTTGGTAAATGTTCTCTGTGGACAGACGATTTCGAATGGCTCGCTGGGAAAAGCATTTTTGCCAAGACGTCATGCACACGACCAAAACGCCACCTATCTAGTTCTGTGTCCAAAAACGTACCCTACAATTAGCTCCCAAATATTCAGTCGAGACAAACCGATCTGACCACAGCACAACGCAATGGCTCTTTTATCTCCCAAGATGTCGCAGCATGGACCTTTTTCATTGTGAAGGATAGGAACGTTTATCACCTTTGCTAAACGTGCTTCATTTACTCCTTCTCTTTAGAGAACATCATCGGAAGGGCTGCTTATCTAGTCCACGACTCTATGACGTATCGCATGGCTGCCGAACTACGTTCAGGAATCTACTGACTGAAAACATCCAATATCACTACACCCAGCTTCAAAGGCGACTTTCGTCCTAAGTTCCATCACTAGCACGACCTCGGTCTCTGTGCCGCGGTACAAACAAAACCGTTCTGGACTTGTTCGGACAGCGCTGGCGCCAAAGTACAGTGGGGCGACCACAGAACTCTGGAGCCGTAGCACGGTCGTCCAGCGCACCCGGCACCGCACAGCGTCAACGGCAGCATACAACCCACGCCTGGTCCACGCCTGGTCAGGCAATGCCGCACTCTCCTCCACTCCTGGACAGCTGAGCACCGGGTCATCGATGCCCTTCAAAGCTCACAGCTGAGCACCGGGTCATCGATGCCCTTCAGAGCTCATGGGGTGGCGCGCTGTGTGTGAGTGAAGCCGGTGCACAAGGTAAGAGTTCTTTCGGCCACCGTTTAATGTCGAACACCGCAGGCTGCCGGGCAGCACTCGCCCGGAATCGACCCTGCCCAGGCCTGGCCACGGTACACGGATCCAAACGCCTGACCGACTCCGAACCGCGGCATCAGCCCTCACCGAAAAACGCGGTCCGTGGCTGGAGTAATCAGCCGGATAATTCCTGCCCCCGGTTTCGCCTGAACCAATGAAATCCGCACACCTCGTGCACCGCCTTCAATCAGTGGCCGATGCCCCCCCTGGCGCCTGCTGCAAAATCGACTTTCACTGCGTGACGAGTTGTACCGCTCGTGTAGACTGAAATAGACACGCCTGGCAGAACGCAGCCACCCAGGATATTTGTCCGAATACCCGTTTACTGTTCGCCAAATCATGCAAAACGTTTAGATGTTTTTGATAAGTCTTACAGATGGGCAACATGGCTGAGAATGCGTGCTTTTTGAGAAAGCTATGCACTGCAGCTGAATACCTAGATTCAATGCAATGTGGCAAAAGTCTACCGCTACCGCACATCCGCAGGGAAATCTTACTCACACATTTATGACGATACCCACAAATTACCGTCTGCTGGAATTACGGTAACTTCGGAGGTTTTCAGAAGCATTACAGCAACAGACCATGAAAAGCAACGTTGAAACTGTGACTTCAAACGCATTACCACACGTACTCATCAGAAAAAACATTGGCTGTGATAAAACCCCTCATGATAACGAACTAATGTGGCTCATTCGAAGTATGCAAGCGTTCTCGTAAAAGCATGACATTTTGCCGGTAACGAGAGCAATGATGAATGAGAGAACCAAACGCCAGCAGGAGCAATTCACCCAATGTTCTTAATTTTACTATCCAGCGAGTGACACCACGAACACATAGCGATCGCGTGCAGCCACATCTAAAGCAAAAAATTTGTTTCTAAAATGGCGCTTCCAAGTTTAATTACATCGAACCTCAGCATTGCCCTCCACTCCAGAGATGTCGCTAGCATCATCGATACATCGCCGGCGCCACAGCTGCTGGTACAAACGTTGACGTCCGTAAGACGGACATAAAATATCTGCATTCTTCAAAGAGAAAGACTCAGTCGAGTCCAGAGCAACGCTATCAAAATCCGCAAACGTGGTGCACTCCATTCCGTCATTAACGTTGATTTAACTCGACACATTGTTTTGACAAAAAGCCACAAGAGAGAACATCTGAGTCAATTTTAAAACTACCGACTTCCTATATATAATTCCAACAGACACAAAGAACAATCATCGCACCGCCACACATATTCCCGCCTGTAGAACTTTGGTACGGCAGTTCGTGAACCGGACCACACTTCGGACGGGGGCAGCGCGGTGTAGTGGTCACCCTGCTCACCTTTTAGCCGAAAGGTCTCGACTCGAGTCCGGGCAACAGCAGCATTTCGCCGTCCCCCGCGACACCCTGCGTGAGAGGCTGCGACGCGAAATGACCCCGACAGTCGACAGCGTCGCCCAACAGCCCAACAGCCAACAACGACCACGCAGCGGCGCCGAAATTGCGTGAACTCCCCAACATCAAACCGGCACGGCCGGGCCCCGCAACGCCAAACGGCCAACCCCTCCAGCCGCCAGCTTCAGCCCCGTTCCCCGGCCCCGGCCGAGACGGGCACCCACCTGCTCGGAGACGGCCTTCCAGCCGTAGTCGTCGCGCCGGTCGCACTCGTACGTCTCGCCGAGCAGTGGGTTGAACGGCTTCCCGGAGCGCACGCTGGTGCTGGCGTACGAGCTGACCGTGAAGGCGGCCACGTAGCACATCTGCTCGCAGGGGTCGTCGCAGGCGGCGGCCCGGTCCAGCAGGTAGCTGTACTCGAAGTCCTCGGTCAGCCGCTGCAGCATGGACAGCGGTTCCGAGAAGTTCACCTGCCGAGGCCGAGATGGACGGCCGTCAGGCACTTACCGACGCCTTTCTAGCTTCACTTGGCACTTGAAGGCACTTCGACGCCTTCACTTAGCGTCGCCAACGTCAACCCTGATAATATCCCTCAGATACATATCAGCCCTGGCCCTCCTCAGATAGCCAGGACGCTTCCAAAACGCGTCCCCCAGTGAAGAATGAATGGCCAATGCTGGCAGCAACTTTTCTGCTCATGGCATTTCGTCAGCACCTCCGACTGCCCATGACAGCAACGATGCCAAAGAAAACTAGAGGAACCGCAGCTGCAGCTGACTGACTCGCGTGCTGTACCGTGCACGGAACATCACATCAAAATCCACAAAGCAGGACGGGATGAAAAACCGCAGAATACCAGGTACGAAGGTCCGCGTATTGCTAAAAGAGAAACGACTTTTTATGTACGAGATGTACGTACGTGGGAGAGTTAGATGTAATAAACAGAGCACTGACGGGGAAACTAGGATGCAACGACTGAAGAAAGCGCGGCAATATACCACAGTTCACTGAAAGACATTCAAACCGACGTCGACAGCAAGCCAGCAAACACGCAGCTGCAAAAGAACTAACAATGCGCACTACAACAATAACGCATACATGAAATGGGAATACACAAAGCGAAAGCACAACCACCACTCATACCGTTACCTACAGCCAAAAGCTAAGACCTGGTTTCAGAGCCGGGCCGATTCAATAAGACTGCGGAGGAATCTCAAACACACTCCGACTCACCGGGACCGGGATCTTGGTGAGCTCCTTGCCGATGCAGTTCTTCATGATGCTCCACAGGTTGAGCGGGTAGTTGGGCTTCTCCGGGATGGTGGTGCGCCGTTTGCGCGCGCTCCTGCTCGGCTTGTGCGCCATGCTATCCGAGTACGTCGGCGGTGAATCACCATTGCCCGCGCCCTCACGCCGCTGTCGGTCACAGGTCACGCTCTAGGTCAGTGCAGGTCAGCGCAGGGAACCCAGGGTACGGAATCCCAAGCCGCGCTTCAGGCCAGCACAGGTCAGCGCAGGTCATCCCGAGTCGCCCAAGGTCACGCTCCATATCGCTCTCAGTCAACACACGACACCTTGGGTAATCACAGAACACTCACTCTTGGTAAGCACAGGCCACTCACCCTGGGTAAGCACAGACCACTCACTCTGGGTAATCACAGGTCGCTCACTATGGGTAAGCACAGACCACTCACCCTGTGTCAGCACAGGCCACCCTGCGTAAACAAAACCCAAGGCCTTCATCAGCACGGGTCACTCTAGGTCAGAACAGGTCCTCATCAAATTACGAAATCCCCAACCTATCCTGGGTGCACAAAGGTCAAGTACATCGGTCCATGTCGGAAACTATACGGCTCGTGAGAACGGACAGAGCGGTTTCTATGGAGCGATGGGGCCCGAAACCGAGCTGTGATAGTCACCAAAAGTGACTACTGGTCATGTAGACGTTCAGCTGCCACTGAATCAAACGCTCAACAATACCGGCCAAGTTGGGAGCAATGTAAACTGGTCAGAAGAAGGAAACTAAACCAATAGAGCCAAACCTGAAGATGGTACGGACCGTGGAATGCTTATCACACACAGATCTGTCAGCAAAGGTTATACACAGACCACCACACCTACACGGTACAAGCCCGTGCAATCCCTCTCGTGACCCACCCCTCCCCCCCGCACTCCACCCTCGCGTCCCGCTGGGGCAGACACCGTGACGGCGTAACAACAGGGGCCGGTGCGACCACTCGCGACCCGGGCCCGGGACACGGACACGAACCAGACCCGCCGGCGCGCACAGGCCCGCAGCCGGACGGCGCGCCGCCCCGCCGGCCGGCCGCCGGCAGGTGGCCATGGCCCCGCGGCCACCTGTCGACGGCCGCTGACCCCACGCGGCCAAGGTCGCGCCCGTTACCCGCGGCAGCGCCAGCTCCCCGCCGCCCACGCCTACCGGTGGGCGGCGGGGAGCTGGCGGCGTCCCTGCCGGGGTCGGCTACCGGCAATGGAACGGTCCACTTCGGAGCAACACGCAACGCGCGAGATGTGCACACGAAGCAACTGCGGAGGGAGAGACGGACATGCACGGCAACGCCCATCGACGACCGTCCGACCACTGCTCACTGACAACGCACAAAATCCATACGCCACTGACACGCAATCTGCGGCCCGTTATCCGGGCCACCCAGCCCACCGGACGGACGGGCCACACATGCCGAGTCAGCCGCCGCGTCAGTGCGATCGAACGCTGCCGGCGCGGCCACGCGGCCAGCGCGGACTCACGCCCTCCCGGCCCACGCACTGACCCTCTTGCGGCGGAGCGCGCGCCGCCGCAGCACCCACAAGTAGAGGCACATGTCGCGGCCGGCCGCGGCGGCGCTGTCCGTCCGTACTGCGCGCTCCGGCCGGCCGCGGCCTGTCCCGGCCGATCCCGCGCGGCCGGCCGAGCTCCGTAAACAGCCGCAGCGTCGCGGAAGTGACGGACGCACCACACAAGGACGACCGGCCGCCGGCCGCCTCCCTGGGGACCGGCCCGCAGAGGAGGACGCCCATCACTCCAGCCGGCCTGCGGGAGGGGACGCACCCCTCCAGCCGGTCCGCAGGAAGGGGCACTCACCTCTCCGGCCAGCCGGCCGCCGTCCGGACAGCACGCACACACACACGGGCGCGACCAGGATGCGCCACGGGCGACCGCGCCGCCGCGTCCGGCACACAGGACCGGCGGCGTCCGGGGCCGCCATAAACAGCCGGCTGGATAAAGGCCCCCGGCGGCCGCCTTGGCGGGAGCGCCGCCGGCACCGGAGCCCGTCCAAGGTCGAACGCCCGGGACGGGAGGGCAAGTCGGTCGTCTCACTCCCCCCCCCCCCTCCCACCGATCTCGCTCAGCTGATGACCTCACACGGGTGGAGCTCCAGACGCCGGACGACACAGCCGCGGCCAGCGTCCCTCCTCCATCTGTACACTCGTTCTGCCGCCGCCGACAGCCCTCCATTGACCGGAGTCGTTCTCGGCCGCCTCAGTCGGCGGCGCTCCCCTGTCGCCGCGGCGGCGACCGGAACCGGCCGGCCGGGTCCCGGCCTCACGTCCGGCCGGACCAGAGTTCAGCGCCGGCCCGGCCGCCGGGCCGCCGCGCCGGCCGGCTCCGCGCGCCGATCGGACCCCCGGCCGGCGTCACGGTACCTCGAGCGCCACCGGAACACTGACGCCGGGGTTATGCCCGAGCCGTGCTCTCGGCCGGCGTCACAGTGCCTCGAGCGCCACCGGAACACTGACGCCGGGGTTATGCCCGAGCCGTGCTCTCGGCCGGCGTCACAGTGCCTCGAGCGCCACCGGAACACTGACGCCGGGGTTATGCCCGAGCCGTGCTCTCGGCGGCTCACCGTACCCAGAGCCGAACAACTCACAAACCTCGCTACAAAAACAGTCACCCGAACAACACAGCCTATTTCAAATAAAGGCAGATGTGCGACAACAGGGGAACAGAGGAACCACAGCGATCACCCCAGCCAGAAAAAACGGCCGGTGAGATCTGATGCAAGCGTGTACTGAAAGACCAGGAAATATTCAGATGACAGCGCGCCCAGCCCCAAACCATAACTCAGCATCAGCAGCCTATCGATCTGCAGCCTCTTGGCATAATTGAACCGCCTGGGATTTGCACCGCATAACAAGCTTCCGCCAGTCACCGACAGCCTGAAACGAGATCGCTCTCCGGGACGAGATTTAAAATACCCGACGCCGTCGGTTGACGTCAGCCCCATCGATCTGTCCCATCACCGACGCCGTCGGCTGACGTCGCCGATAACGGCTCGAGTGGATCCCGTGGTTTTTCACTACGCCTCTTCCGTGTCGCGACACCTTTCGCTGCCTGAATAACACAGCAAAGGCAACGGATCGCCGCGACGACGCCCTCAAGTCGGGTGCCCCCACGCGGGAGACAGCACCAACGTCTCCGCACCGCACAACGGGACGACAGCGTACAAACTGCCACTTATCAGGCGAAAATCGCGCGCGAAAGCGTGCCGAGATCCTCGCGGCAGCAGGATACTGCGAAGAACGAGGAGACCATACAGCGAGGCAGCTCATCGGAAAAGGCCCAGTCGAAGCCATCGGGCGGGCAGCCAGAACAAACTCACGAATCCCACCGACAGTATCAGGACAGCTGCTGACGGCGGGACTGGAACAGACTTCATCACTCCTGGCGCTCTTCATAAGCGTCAGCAGTGCGGCAGCCGCCATCAAACCATACGCCGCTCCACGCCCGATATCTCCGAAAACTTCATCACAATCGACGCCCCTAGATAATCTCATTAAGCCGTCAAATGAAACTTCACGGCGAAGCGGATCGAAAAATCGTAGGTTCGTCTACCGCCAAATCCAAATTACATTGAGCACGACAGAGGATTGGAACTCTGAATCCCCATGACATCCTATACTCAATTATGCATGCTTACTACTACATCCCCCAACGCAACAAAAAAAAAACTGGAATTACGTGACGTCGAGCGACAAGATGAAAACTCGGATGAATGTTACGAGTGGCCAACCCCATGCCGGGTATCGCAGCAAACCTGGAATGTTATTTAATATAAACTACAATAACAGCTTCACATATATCCCAGTTTTAACTTACTCTAAGCCACCAAAACTCACCGCCTACTGGCACCTCGCATTTTCAATCACACTTAGGTCACCTGAGGACCATTTAGTCACGATCTAATCAATACATGCATATATACGTATATATATATATATATATACATATATATATATATATATATCCCAACACCGTGCCATTTGACATTTCTTATTAGCAATGGGGGACTTTAGAGGCTTTTGATGTACCCATGCCTTTACAGCACCGACCCCTACCCGCTTTAATCAATCATTTCTAGGTGCTGCAAACCAGACCCCATGGTGGCTCAACGGTCCACACAATGCCTCAGAATATTCATATTACACCAGAAAAATCCAGCGGTCAGGACGACAGCATTGTTTCATCACCCTTATGCCACAATTTGTGTTCGCACATGGTATTTGCGACACGCCATGTTCAGCCTCCATAGCTCATTACCCGGCTGAAGACCTCTGACGGCGACGTCTCAAGTGTAGCTGGGGCGCTGTGACAAGTGGTGCTGGCATGAAAAATGCAAACATTGTAAATTTAAGTTTTCTTACTGTCCCAAACGTATCGTGCTGGCTCGAAGAAAAAGTGTGAAATGAAATAATCTTGTGAAACATGCGCGGTATTGGCGTGAAGGTACGTGTTATGAAACGATGTTGTCTTGCGAAAAGAGTGTGACACTAGCACAAAGAATACAATCACTGAGAGCTGAAACCATACTTTGAAGATAGTGATAGAAATGCAACAAGCAATGGCACAAGGCAAGCAGACACTATAAAAAAAAATGATCCAACCCAATCCAAAACTTCGCAACACAGTGGCTAACGAACAACCGTAACAATCGTCTTCATGACATGGAAGTTCTGGTGCGTTTTTCACGGCTCCTTTGTCAGTCAGCCACAGGAAGACGTGCGCAATCACGACCTTTTAACAAATGGTGTCAAGAGGCCAGCACTATCTGGGAAGAGGACGCCATGGAATACATGCAGCGATGACATGGCAAAACATACCACAGCGCTTTGCCCAGACAGCGTAACAGCCTGTGAACTGGCCAGTACTCTGGCACATAATTAGTTCCAAATTCGAATTTTTTAGCGCTTTCCATCTGTCGTCACCACAAAGAAGACGCAACGATTGCTCCGCCTCTCTCGGGACCTCGCTCGCGTCCACGGCTACCGCGATAACACACCCACTTCCACCGATCGGAGGCCGAGACAAACAGGCCCCGAACCAGAACGCGCCGCCAGAGCCCTCCAGCCCGCGTCACAAACCGCCGACACAAACCTGTCCCCGCCCCGTGAACACCAAGCCAGCAGTGCCCCCGCGTGTCGCGCCACGTGGCCGCCGCCGGCCCCGCCCGGCCGCCGCCGCGTTACCTTCTCCTTGGCCGGCTTGAGGGCGATGACGCCGATCATCTCCGAGTTATCCTCCTCGTTGCTCGAGTCGGATTCGTTGGGCAGCTTGTCCCGGCCCTCGGACGTCTGCGGCACGGGCGGCGGCTGTGAGCGGCACCGCTCCTCACGGCGGGCCGGCAGCCGGGGACGGGGGGGGGGGGGCAAAGGCGCCGTGGGGAGACGAAATCACGGCTCAAATCACGTGCCTCGTGCCCGTCCAACTGGGATGAAAGGCGTGCAGATCACGTGGCCACTTCGGCCACCAAATCTCTGAAAGCAAGTGCTACTCATGAGTACAAACGATGTTCAATATTTGACGAAGCTGTCAGGTTCAACGCATCATGCTACAGTGCACAAGTCCCATCATCAGTGCGATCCATACATCTGAATTAACAACGCCAAGGTCGAGTACGTTCGGGACAGTTATTTAACGACTTCCGCGCTGCGCAACCTCGCTTATTGATCGCAACGGCCCACGACGGAACTTTCGTAAACGTCTCAGCATTCCACGCTAACTCAAAACCCAACCGGAGCTCCAACCCCCCGAGCGACGCCTCCGAGCAGCACAGCCGGCAGCAGCCGCCAGCCTGGCGGCGCCGCCCGACCTGGGACGCGTTGCTGCCGCTCCGCTTGTGGTTGGTCGGCACGGCCACGGTGAAGTGGCTGCCGAAGTCGTCGGCGGCATCCTCGAACTCGTCGTCGCTCGACTGGATGCTCGCCACTGCAGACGAAGGCGGAGCGGTCGCGTCCCGGGCTCACGCTGAGCACTCGACAGAGACGGTCATCACGGGACGCATGGCAGGAGCACGCTCGGAGGGCGCACAGCGGGCCAGCGGGTCGCTGGACGGCAGAGGTTCCGCTCGGAGCTAACTCACTCCTGCCGACCACTAATAAATTGTGAGCGCCTCGTCAGCTTTACGGGACTGCAGGACATTTATCATCACAGCCATGATAAACTGTCCGTTGTCCAAACGCCATGCATCACCTCCTGCTACCAAGATCAGAGCTTCGCAGAAAACCACATCCGTGAACGAAAAATCTCGGTGCGAACGCACAAAAAACCGCCAGGCCCTTTGGTATCAAATGGCTTCCTTGGGCAACTGTAACTTCAACTTTTGACTTGTTTATATGCAGTCTCACATACAGCATGAACGTCAAACAATGCGTAATAGCCTACTTCCCCGTAAACGCCCGATAGCGCGCGGCATAGGGAAGGATGATAAATGGTATCGTGTAATCCACCGCGGATTTTCACACAAACACAGGTCTATGATAAGATTAGAGTCTCCTTTCAACGAAATGAAACAAATCGACTCGCCATGCTACGACAAAAAACCCGTTCCGAGCAGAGATGTTCTGCTGCAGCTTTTTGATGAGTATGTACATGTTTCTGGAGTACTCCGACCTGCTTGCAGTATATAAGAAAAGGTAAAACGTAGCCGTTGACTTTGTTGAAACCGCTTGCTGCTGACATCACAGCAACAGGAGAGAAAACATGCGAGGTAGCACCCTAAACTTCTTACGGGCGAGCCAACATATACAAAACTCGGAAAGCAATTCATCTCTTATTCCAAAACTACGGCACACAAACACAGACTGTCGGGAAGAACCAAGTGTGCAGTCCAATGAACAATTTAGCGAGGGCAACAAAACAACGCACATATGGGATAAAAAATGTTGTTCTCCATAAAAACCAACATCATCCACAACGAGAAAACACAAAACACACAAATGAGAAAAAGACACAAAGCTTCCGTATGCCTGGAGAGAGGACACCACACACGGCCATCAGCAGACAGCCGGCGGCCGTCAGCGGTCAGCGGTCAGCAGCGCGACCTACCGCCGGTCAGACTGTCCTTCTTGATGAGCTGCTTGACCTCGAGCTGCTTGGCCTCGTTCTCGAGGTGCGAGTGCTGGCGGGCCAGCTGCTCGACCATCTGCTCGAGCCGGCTGCGCTGCTCGCGCTCGTGCTGGAACATGCGCTGCCACTTGCGGCCGTGCGTCTGCACCAGGTCCCGGTAGTCGGCGCAGGCCTGCGGGCGCGGCGGGCCTCAGACGGCGGCGGACACGGCGCGCCGCGCCGCTCCGGGCGGCGGCCGCGCTCCTCAGCAGCGGCGCCGTCACGTGACGGGCGACGGGCCGGCCCCGGGCGGTGGACGCACTCGCCGGTGGGCGGCCGGCCGGGACGGCGGCCGACTGGCGCGGCTGCGGCGACCGACGGCGGCCGCCGGAGACGCCGCGCTATCAGCGCCGCCGGCAGCCCCAGGCCCGGGAGAGAGCGGGAGCGGGAGGACGGAGAGAGGGACGAGCGACGGGACGGACAGGGGCGGTAGATGCAGAGCGGCGGGGAGGGCAGTGGAAAGAGCAAGAGATTCAAATCCACGCCGTGAAATGCATTAAGTTTGTACCTGCGGCCACAGCTAGTGGCATACAACAAATCCTCACCATCTTCATGACCAGGCTAACATAGTGCTTTTATATGATCCAATGTATTTGAGAGCATCTCGTGCAAAGCAAAACATTTCCCAATGGGCATACCATCATCGTCCTATGCACACTTTCGACCAGTAGTACCATCACTTTATGGCGACCTTAAAAGCTGCGTGAGTTCAGCAGAGCACAGAGAGCACAGCACAAAAGAATACGTCAAAAGATTACGTTTCGGTGCGTGCTGGTCGAGGAAGGATTTTCACCTTAATCATTGCCGTCGAGGTGATCCTGAACAGCGTCGCTCTCTCGTTGACCTGTTTTACTTTGGCAGTCACCTCCTGGACGCTCTCCGAGCTCTCCAATTCGGCCAGTGATCTGCAGCAGAAAAATACAAAACAGAATAAATGTAAAAAGCCATCATGCGAATTCATTCACCTGCACAAAACGACCTTTACCCCACACATTCCTAAAAGCAAATCGTCAATCGTTGCCAGTCAGCAAATGAAAGGGCAATGCCCTGAGAACGGTCCAAATGCCACCCTTTATCGCGCTCGCGCACGGTTGCCGGACGTCTCGTGCACCGCACAACGGCAGCGCCGGGGTCGACCGATTGTGAAACGACCGCGGTCGGCGGCCTACCAAAACCGCCGCCAACCGACCGCGAGCTGCGGCCGCCCGCCGCCTACGGCCCGCGCCCCGACCACGGCCGCGCGGCGGTCACCTCCGCGGGGAGCCTGCCGCCCACGCCACGGCCCGCCATCCCGAGAGCCGCCTGCCCGCCGCCCGCCTGCGAGCGAAGCACGCCCGGCCGGCACTGGCCGAAACACGCCGGGCCGGTCGGCGCCCGACACGGCCCAATCAGCTGCCGCCGTCCGCGAGCTCAGGCCGTCCCCGGCGGCCGCAACCGCCCGCGGACACCTGGCCCGGGGCGGCGGCCGGCAGCTGTCACGAACGGCTGCGCCGCGCAAAAACAGGTCCCGACACGTGCGTCACCGGTCCGGCAGGTGTACTGGGTCGACACTGCTCTCCGGGTACGCAGAAAACGCACGCAGTCCGGTGGTGTACATACAGAGGGCGGCTTTCAAACGGTGTCGTGCATCGCAACGCCGTAAAAGGCTGCGTTTCCGTGACACATTTGGAAACCCCAGAAAGCCTGCGGCTGTGTAAATGAATGCCTACCATGCCATAAGAAAAGCGCAATATGTACAACATATCATTGGCACAATCTTCTCAGTAGTGAAACACAGTTTTCTTGCCCATTCGAACACTAACGTTCAAAAACCTGCAGCGGTGCATAAATGCTACAAATCAATCAAATCAAATCATGCTACAGAAGATTACTGTCACAATCTTCTCGGTAGTGAAATCAAATTTTCTCGTCCATTCGAGCGACATCTACGTTTAGAAACCATACAGCACGCGACACGTGGCGTTCGAAATGGGATATGAACCTCAAGGACGCCCGATCGATGGAAGCGCCAGTGATTTCAATTTTTTACCGGCTCTAACCCACGCCTTATACAGAAATGCGACGATAATCAGATGACAGAGGCAATGAGTATGCGCCGCACGTACGTTGCACGCCGCATTCAGTGACCGGTTACACGGAAATACGCCTGCACGGGGTGGGGGGGGGGGACCGGACAACCGACAGATATCCCGGCCCTCACACCGGTGCAGACGGACAGACGGCCCAAACAAGACCGACCGACCGCACGAGCGGTGCACCGGCACCGCCCGGCCGTCCCGAACACTGCCGGTGCCGTCAGACGGTCAAGGCCGCGTGCTGTACGGCCGGGCCCGGCGTCCAGCGTCCGGCAGACCGAGCGGTCCGGCCCGGCTGTTGACGGACAGGCGCAGGCACGCACGGACGGAGCACGCACAGGGGCGAGGTCGCCCGCCTAATGCCCGCCGACACGCACCGACCGACCCACTGCACACTGCAGGTGATTTATTCGGGCCACCCGGACCGCAGGAGTTCGGGTGTGGCAAATACGGAGCTCAACGCGCGCCAGAAAACGCCCGCAGGAGCTCTGTCTTTACCGACTGCCCGTTGCTGCCGGAAGGATTTATACGTAACTGTCATAAGGTAACATGTAACTGTCAACGTAAACATGGAGGCACAAATCGTTAACGGTGTTGCATTAATGAAGAGCATGTTCCGACCGAGCGCCGCAAAAAATAAGGGATCCAAAATAGGAAGTCGCCGGTGATTTACGTCACCAACAACCTGCACTACAGACGGCTATGAGCCCAAAGATAGCCTCAAAATTCGAGTACTTTCCATACTCTACGTTTTCCATCAGCAGAAAATGTACGGAAATCTCACGATCTTGACGTTTCGTACTCCGCGTTCCATGCCGGATGTCATTTTCCCGAGATGATTTACGGTCATTTTTGCGGCTTATAAATAGGTGCATATGCCAAGCGAATGGAACAAAACTATCGTCACTGCGAAAAGCTTCCTCGCCAGCCCTACTGGTGGTGGACAAAATCACAAAACGCCCCCAGTTTCTGACTGTCACATAACCATACAGTTCCCGCGCTATTCTGCATCTGTCAACACTGAACGACTGACCAATGAGGATTGAGGTCCCAGAGTCAGATGCGCGTCGGGTGCAACTGCACCGAAATCCCCGGCGCCTGATGCAGTGCCGTCCAAGGGCGTCGCAGGCGTTATATCAGCGGACTGGTATTTCCGGCACATCCACAGCAAAAACCGGCAGCACAACACCACGTCAAACACCAGCTGTTTTACTCTGCACACGGTTTTTCAGCCGGG
Organism: Capitulum mitella; assembly: GCA_030062745.1. Classification (NCBI taxonomy): domain Eukaryota; kingdom Metazoa; phylum Arthropoda; class Thecostraca; order Pollicipedomorpha; family Pollicipedidae; genus Capitulum; species Capitulum mitella. The sequence goes on along the minus strand of CP099839.1, from coordinate 3,142,737 downwards.
TGTGCAATGACATTCAATAGCAAGCAAAAACCAAATGACCTCAGCTATATTTCCGAACGAGCGTTGAAATGAAAGCTAAACCGGCACGAGACCAAAACACATGATAAACATTTGTATCATAAACAGCGTGCTCTCACTGGGCGCGTCCGGTGAATAAACAAACACGCAGATGCCCATGTGAAGACTTGTTTTACAAAAGAGGCTGAAATCTTCTTGAACGGAAGAGGATATGGGGCATGATTAAAATGTATGGACATGCTTTCTTAACTACCACACAGGAGAACTTAGTGACCATCAGTGATTACAGTGACTTTGAAAATGGACGTAAGCTTCGTGACCAGGTCGATTAAGCTGGGTCAAGCCACAGTTATAGTAGCAAACATACACAGGAATATCCACGGACAGTTTCTCGTTTCTACTGACCTGTGAAGAGTGGAGGCGTGTTTTGCAATAAGGTCATGACAAGTTTGCAAATCCTCTAGCTTCGCATTCAGGGTGCTGATGACGGCCTGGATATCCTCCTTTGTCGGGCTCTTCTTCTTCATCGAAGCCATCTTCTTCTGTGGCCAAACAACAACAAACGCAATAACGCATTAATGCCAAAAGCCTTCCTCCTTCACGTTTATCGCATCGTCAAGAGATGGCGCACACCTGCACAAAAGTCGCATAAAAACACGAAATTTATGTAACTGAGTAATTTTCTAGCAAGCAGCCTTGCTCTAACAATATCTTATTCGAGAGAAGATTCTGCCATAAACAGCAGGCAATGACGACAGTTAATCAGCTCTGGCGATAAGAAACGGTTTAGTCAAGATAACTACACGCTACGGTTTAGCAGTCTTGCCGGCCCAAATGCGATCCTCGAAATTGAGAAAACGTGAGTACCTGTTCACGTGACAACTAGAGAAAGACAGCATCCTTCCAAAAACAAAGAAATCTGAAAGGATGTAAAAGAAGTCTAGCAGAAACCCCCAACCTGCTTCGCACTGGAAGTACGCAGCTGAACTAATGAAAGCTTCTTTCTGCCAAGGATATATTATAGTTACAGTACGAGAAAACTATTATTAAGTGCGGCATCGCAAAAAATGGGGACGTAAAAGGCGTAAGACTATGAAATGACTGCTGGTGCCTACAACGTATCACCTAAGTTAGCCACCATTACTACCTGTGCCAACATCTCAAGCGATAAAAACAGAAATCCGCGACAGGGGTCCTGCACAGCTCCAGCAGCCCGCAGACCACCTGTGTACGACACTCTGCGTCAAGTTACCCACACTCACCAGAATCCAGGGCCCGAATAGCCTTGGCCTTCGCCAGCTCCAGCGCGGTGATCCAGCGCTGCCGCTCAATCTCGTTCGGCGTCTTCAGGTGGAACGTCTGCGTCCCGCCATTGGACACATTGGAGATGACGAAGTTGCACGAGTCCTCGCAGTGGATGGCGGCGCCGTGCAGGCTGATCGTGCCGCGGCACGTGTGCGCCATCTCGGCCTGGCTCCTGGCGGACGGGTCGGCGCGTCACACGTGGCGAGCGGCACGGGATGCCGGCCGGCCGGATGGCCGCGCCAGTACGCCAGCAACGGGCCCAGGAGCGATCGTTCACCCAGTCAACCGCAGACAACGTGGCGGCCCGTTACGCACCGAGAGCGTCTGGGTGGCAGTAAACACCTCTGCACTCTCTGCTGTAAGGCGCTTAAGACGCCGCCCTTCAGACTACCATTTAACGGTAGCTCGCCAATATCGTAGCCAACGTGAACATCTAAATGCAAGATTTCATTAATTAATCAGACACGTTAATCCCTTTGTGTAGGGGCGCGAAATTTCGCACCGAACTTCCGATAAGTATGTCTCACAAAAGGAATTTGAATATAAAAGCAACTACGAAGGCCAGACTATAACGAGCTTCAGCCTATGCAAACCCCGGTTTTCCGCTTGGAGCCACCCACGTGGATATCGATTCTGAGTAAATAAAACTGAATCAGTTTGTAAATTGAGCGTAACTTGGCCGTAAGTTGCAAATGAACGTACATTCTGCACGGCGTGTGGCCGCGTTCGGTCACTAACAACGCCCTGCCCTGCCGAGCACAACGGTAGTGCCTTGAATGGAGAAGCGGCCAGCAGAAACGACTCGCCTATGCACATCCACTCCACTACACCCGGTGACGGTCGCCACAAATCGCGCCCTCTGCTCCCGCCCACCGAGACCCCGTCACCTGCACCCTCCGGCGCTCACGTGGGCCCGTGATGAAATCGCGCCGAGCCAAAGGTCATCTCCACGCCCTCGTCCCTTATCGGCACCCGCTGCCCGGCCTGACCGGGTAATCGCCTCATCACGACGAGGCAGAGTCGCGGCGAGTGCCCCTCTCACGTGTTGACGGCACGAACAGGCAGGCATTTGCCAGACTGGTCCGTCCAGTATTAATAGATCAGGTGTTCGTATTCAACAAACTAAAAAAGAAGCGCTGGATTTCTCTGCAGCCTGCATTTGAGGTTAATACGGGGTTAATATGATGAACCCTTTAGCAGGCAGGCCGCATCATTAATCTGAGAATTCCGATAGGTTTTGGGATTCGGACAATCGGAACAAATATTCCAATCTTTAGAAGTTTGTGCTGTTTCGTCCCAAAAGGTACGATCGGAGCAACATGTAAAACTCAGGCTGAATCACAATTGCTAGAACAAGTTGCAGAACTCTAAAGTTGCGACCGGCGCTGAGCATGGGGCGGGCGGCGGCCGGGCACTACCAAGGCAGGGAAGGGGAATGACGTCAGCGGCAGAGGGCGCTCTGATTGGCAGTCATGCTGCTGTGTAGCCAGAGATACAAATCGTCCAGCTCATACGATACTGCGCTTCGGAATAATAAGTTTGAAGAGAAGAGATAAATGTGGGAAGGCATCCACCTCAGTCTTGACGATGGTGGGAATCTCTCCTCCTTGTTCCTCACCACCGTATCCATAGACAATAATAGCAAAAGGCTAGGTTCCGCTTGTCCTTCGGTATTGATCCTAACCACTCCGTAACATGTATTTCCAGCATCGAGAGCAAAACGTGATCTTTGTAAACGGTATACGTACACGTTTTTGCTCCTGTTCAAAGAGAGCACTTAAACGTGTTTTAAGTCGCGCTAAATACAATGTGTTTAAAAATAACTACATCTTCGTGACGCAAAGCTGGAATTTTAGTCACCAGAAGAGTATGTGAGGGACTCCCGGCATCGCAATTTCTCGCTTCGATTTAGGAATAGTAAATGCTTTTGATGACAGAAAATCAGAATACGTGCAAAAGTACGCACAATGCCAATTCATGAACTCAGAGACCTGTATTCGTCCCAATGGACTAAAATTAAAAAAAAAACAATACAGACAGGATGATGTACTTTACGGTGGCGTCCAGCTTCACTCACCGACTGATACCGCCCCGGCGTCTCTGCCCGTTGTTGCCAGACACGCATGTCAGATTATTCTCGAGGCTACTCATCTCCCCACGAAATATGATGGGCAGATCCATGCCTCAGTGCGGAAGAGGCAGTGCATATCTAAGAAAGGCCACTCTCAGCATCACTCTCATCCATAACAATGTACACAACCCAAAGTACGATGGGCAACGCCCCGATGAGCTTTGTTGTGTACAATTTGGCTGATATATTCCTTCAGATTCGGCAGCGATATGCAAAACATTATTCGAATGTTCGGTTGACAATCGAACATTCGATGAATCTTTGGATGTAAAATGGACAACGGAATATTCGCCGAATATATGAATCTTCAAATCAAGACTCTGACTTTTGCCGAATCCGAATATTCCGATGATCCGAATCCAAATCATCTGCTCTACGCATGTTTTTCTTCTATTAAAAATACACATTGAAATATCCATGACAATCACCAGCACATCAACCTAATTCACCGATTGGCTGAACTATGTACAAATCCTCTGCATCACTGTTACCAGGAAAACAGTCTGGTAATCGTATGTGTGGAGGATCCTTTTGGCAGCAGTCAGTTCATTTAAACACCACCAATTCGTGATAGCATACGGACGTAGTCAAGGGGGCATGGCTTCCTCTCCTCACTGAACCAAGCACTGCATGCTAGATATTGAATGATTTTGCAGGAATGTGGTCAGCTTTTGACAAAATTTGACATCTGGCCTCCCCCACCCTGAGGGAAATCAGGGCTACATCCTTATGATCGCATCAGATGCTTTTGGAAAATGCTTACCTGTAGTACGAAAGAAGGCCATTGGATAGCACAAACCACCTTTTCTGATATCCTTTTATGTAATTTGTCCATTTATAAAGCCAGCCTTTCATTTCTGGCTCTGCTGCCTTTTCCTTGTTGTCCATTGTGAACCGGCACTGGTCCAGTCAGATCACCTACTAATGAGACTTCGGAGAGAGCTCAATGTCTGTAATACACAGAAAAAAAGTTGTTGAGACAGCAATGATGACCATATATAACACACAAACGATGTAGGACACATGCTTCACAAAAGCGACTCCTGAGAGGCTAAAAATGAAGAAATACACTCATAACTGTGATGTTTTGAGGGCACTCGAGCGACGTACATTTCATTCCTTTGTTCCGTACAAATCTGAATGTCAAACAGATACTTCTTTTCAGAGAGGCATGCTACAAAACACCATGACAGGTATGGAAAGGTGAAATACTGAAACTGGCGGTAGACACAACACAAGACTTAATATGTCCTGATATTAATTAATCCTGATGAAATGAGCTTCTGCCGATAAATATATATATACATATAATTTAGCTTATTTCTATATATATATATATATTTATATATATAGAAATATATAGCTTATTTATATATATATCGATAAATTAGCTTATTTCTGCGACACCAAAACAACACTTTAAAAGCACCAGTTGCCTGTGCTGTGAACAATGCAGCCTGTGATTCTTAGCCTTCTCTACCACTGCAAGTCTTTTTTCTATTTCTTCTTTTTCAACTCAATTTAACTAATTCCAGGGAACTGGATTTTACATCACACATGGACTCTGTAACTCCCTGTGCTTGTATCTTTGATTCAGAGGACCCAAACACATAATCAGTCTCACAAGAAAACAAATGCATGCTATACAAAAGGGGATTAATCCCACAAAGATAATGATCAGATAATCTACCACCAGGATATCTGGAACAGGATTGGAAAAAGTCTTGTTTTCTGGTATTGACAAACACCAGAAAACATGTTCTCCAAAAGCATTTTATACTCCAAGAGTTTGAATGTGTACCTCCATCAAAAAGCTACATTAAATCCATGTTGACAAATTTCTAACTGTTCAAGCAAATGACTCTGTCTCCATGCAGTAAGAAGCAGGTATGGTGTCATAACTGACATACACCAACAACAACAACTTAAACCAGTATTACATTTTGAAAATTTTGCACTCCAAAACAGAAATTATACTCTGACACCAAGCATGAAAACCAAATTTCCAACCCTGGTTTGAACACTAGTTTTTACAGCCCCACACACAAGCAGCTGTTGCACCTGTTTGTTTGTTTGTTTTTTGCTTCTTTATCCAGCCCATCCTTGTCAGCACTGTTTAGGGGATCTTGTCAATCAATGCAGCCATACAGCCACAAAGGAAAAGAGCAAAGGAAGGCAATGTCAACAGATGCCTTCACTGTAACCTGTCATATACCTTGCACTGACAATTTTGACTAGAAATGCTTAACTGGGGACTTCAATACCCTCAATATGTCTGAGTCAATGGCAAACAAGGGCATAAAGGTTTTGGCAGCAGTGAACAGTACTGGAAGGGTCTCTGAATGAAGGACTCAGTCTCTGAGCAGGTGCAGGTAGCTGCAGAGAGCCATGCAGGTGTCACAACAAATTCAGGTTACACAGTGAACAGAGCATAGCCAAAACTTCATCCAGAAGCAGGACAACACAAATCTAATCACCTCAAAATGCCACAGATTTTGTGCACTGTATTTTTCAATTCTGGAAACTTTCAATTATTTTAATTTCTGGCACATAAATATTAAATTACTCCACAGAGGGTCATGACTACTTGCAGCCCACCTTTGCCTTTACCACTGTGGCAGGGTTGGAAAAGGTGCTGTTTTTGTGTTGGGAGACATTCTTTCAAAAAACAGATGCTTAAAAACATGTTGCCCCAGGGTTTTTCACCAAAGGGGACCATATCACCAGTAGCTAACCACTTGTATATGACAGAAAATATATCTTTCAGCTATACTCAATGTAATGGGTTTGGGTTAATGATGATGACAACATCTGATATTTGGGAAGTGATTACAATCCACATAATGACTAATGGTTAAGATGTAACAGAAAAAAACAGCAATGTTCATAAGTTTTCTGGTATTATCTTTCTTTGGCAACATGAACTGCAGCAAGACAAGTCACAAACCAGGCAGAAAACTGTCTCCATACCATAGGCTTGTCACTTATAATGCTTAGTGGCAGACCATTTACAGATATGGGCCTACACTGAAATGGAAATTTGATCTTCTAACTGTACTGAACCTAAGTGATCTAGGCTAAAAGTGGGGGGCAAAATTTGCATCAATACTATATATGATTTCTGGGAAGTGACATGCTTTTTTCAGTGCATTGTGGTCTATACAATGACTCATGGTTTAAGTGCAACAGAAACAAACAGCCATGTCCAAAGCTTTTTCTAATTACCAGATGTGCACCTTACAATCAAAACGCATAACAGCACTCTGTTAACACCTATATTCACTTAATTAGGGCAAAACATGTTGAATCCAAATGAAAAAAACATGTTTTCTCCTCAAAATCCCTTAGAAGGGCTCAATTTTTCCTCAGCCAATCAGAGGGGGATACTTCACAAATTTCCCAAAATGTATAAAGGAGTGATTGGATAGGGCTGATTTTTGGAATGAAAAATTGTGAGTAAACATGACTGAAAATGACAAATTGTGCATTACATACTGTACTGCCCTATTTTAGCCTGTTCATTAGCCAATCAAAACTGAGTATTCCATTTTTTCTTATCATATCTAGGAACATTTGGATTCAGTCCATTTTTGAAATGAGAATGCCTGTCATGAGCAGAACAGGATTGAACATGAGTAAACCTTTCAATCACTTTCCCCAATTCCATCCAACTCAGAATTTCAATCAAAAGCATGTATTTCACATATTTTTGCACCATGTAAAATGGCGCTCAGAAGAAGGTTGATACTTCATGACAGCACCTATCTTGAGCAGAACATAACTGAAATACAATACATTCCACATATCTGGCTATTCTGCTGTTCACTGTTCACAAACATTGCAGTCTGCCAAAATGCTTTAATGTGTGTCTCCATAGGAACTGATGACTTCTGGGCTGAATCAAACCTGGTCAGGGAAGGAATCTGCCCCCCCCCTTTAAATCCCAGAAAGTTATCTTGTTGGCATGTGAATTAAACAACTCCCTTACTTCTAAGCTAAGTTATCTTACAGTTACAATGGATTGGATACAGACAAACTGGATACTCAAATGCTTCTAAGCTAAATCACTGAATGAAGTGTAAAAATCCCCCAATGGCTCAGTCACAATGTGAGGGGAAGAGTGTAATATTTGCTAAATTTAAGCTGGTGCACTAAGCCTCTTAAACAATTTTAGGAATATTTTTGAACACATGCAGCTACTAATGGCATCTTAACAAGGTGGTGACTCTGAATTTGAGGCCCAAAAACCACTGCCAAAACTCAGTGATTTGATGAATACTTTTCCAACAAATGGAAAGTTATGAAAATGAGTACTAGATCCCAAAACACCTGTGTTAAGATTTCAGGTCAAAATCCACATAAACAATCATGTAAGCTGGTGATAAATCATAGAAATGGCTAAGAATGATGGAGAGAAAACATGCAATAAGTCCAATTTTATCCTTTAACTCCAATCATGAATTTCACAAAAAGTAGAACTTTCATCACTTTAAACTTATCAGATGGCATGCACAGACTGATTGCTAGTGTAAACTTGAGGAATTATTGGCAAGATCACAATCTGACCCAGTATAGTGTATCTCTTTTATTATGCCAACATGCATGTTCATTACCCATTGTAACAGTCAATGTCTCTTCAAACATATGAACTGCAGTAAGACAAGTCACACACCAGGTAAAGAACTGTCTCCATTCCATGGGTCTGTTGCCTATGTGGCTTAGTGACAGTCCATTTGGAGATATGGGCTTACATTGTGATGGAATGCATCCCATGTGGCTTAACCGCAGCTTGTTAACAGACACATACATAGATTCCAATGGAATGCAAGTTGTCTTTATTTTTGGACCAATTCAGTACTGAAAATTTTAGACTGAAGCTTTACACACACATTTCAAAGGTATCTTTTTCATCACTTGTCACCAGAAATGCCATAGGGATGGACCCACTTCACCTCCTCCTTCAAAAACTTTGTTATTATCCTCTGAGTGATTTTCATGGGTCCAACTGGAACTGTATCCATAATTGAGCATCACATTTTTGGTGCAACATGGCATATTTCTGATGCTGCAAAATTAAGATGCTCTGTCACATTCAGTACTCAGTTCACTAGTTTCTAATATGTATTGTTTACCAAGCAGTAGGGAACAATACATCATACATCCCACACATCAAGCTGTCTGAAGAGTGCATAAACAGCTCTGGTTGAAATGCATTTATGGTCTAGCAAACTTACCAATTACCTTAAAAAGCTGGCCATTCCTGGGTGTGGAAACATGGAAATGCTGGACCTACAAATGCCGTTTGCAATGCCAATAACTTGCATATAGCTGCACTCTTGATGACAATGACATGAACATTTTAAAATGAATAATTCCAGAAACAGTTATATATCTTATACAGCAACAAAACTACACTATTTTTGTTTATTGTAGTACAAAAATTCGGGATCATAGGTATTCTGCTTCCAACCACTTTGCTCATTTTACAATGATACTGCAGGTTAACCAGATGCTTTAATTTGTATAGGTTATATTTTTCCCTGAGTCCTACGAGTTGAGATGACCCAGATTTTTAGGGTCAGAACCAATTTTGTAACAAGACTTGAAGTCTGAATCAATTTCAAGTTGGCACATCATGAGTCACAGCTGAGTGAACTACAAAATTCTGAATCAAGCACAAGCTTCGAAAATGTTCTACTGAATGGTGGCGATCTATGCGGAAGAAAAGTGCTGATCTGAAGCATGTTCATTTTCAAATTGCAGCTAGACACTGCACGATGAATCAAACATTACATACCTCCTTGTAATTGTTGCCCCAAAATCACCTAAGCCCACAGCAGCAATAAAAACACAACCATTCATTTTACTTCCAACTGGCTCACAAGTCACAACCATAGACAAAAAATCATCACCCCTGTTACAACGTTTTTGGTAAAGAAATATAACCATCTAGATGTTCAACTGAGTGAACAGCGCACCGGAAACACAAGATAACCTTCAAACACAGTGCAAATTTGACTTGTCATACGTCGTCGTAAGTATTCCTTGTCTAATGCACCAGTTACAAATCACAGCGCAGACTATTAATCCCATTTACCACGAGGCGCCTCTCGAAGAAGAACTATACGCCTTATTTTAAGGGTCTGACTATTCAGACAGCTTGTTCCCAGTAACCGTACCAACGCTGCACTGCACGAAATCCGCCCACGGTAGCTGGCAAACACTGGACTCAACGCGTTTTGCCAAATCCGCATTGTACACCATGGCAAACTGGGAACGGGATTCTGAGGCTCAGCTGATTATTGCAACCAATGACGTCAAAAGAAAAAGATGATGCCGATACTGAGAAAAAATACTGCGATGCCGATCCGCTATTCCCACACGAAACGCAAGACTCGGCATTGCTGTGCACAGAGATAAAGAAGGGGCTGTGTATTCGTATAACGTTACCATACCGTAAGCAAAATAATCTCTTGTATGCTCTCCTTCAATTGTTTCGTCCCATTCACGGTATCTTGTGGAGTGAAAACAGTCTGCGCTCACGTTTGCCAGTGATAGGATGATACTGTTAGCACCGCATAAGCATGACTGCGCGTACTATACGATTTGATTTGGTCTTCCGATTTGCATCGCCAGGAGCGGATCCAGCTGCTCCGTTTAGGGAACGGCAAACCAGTTTCCTAGGTCTAGATGGTAGATCAGCGGAGTCGTTAACGGGGAGGGGGGAGGTGGAAGACGCTGGCCATGGGTCGGATTCAGAGTTCCAGCGACTTCATACTGGTTGAGTAATAGAAATACCCGTCTTTTGGGGCTAAGACCATTTGCCCGCTCTCCCCTAATCGCGGTTGGGGGGTCATGACGGAGATGGTCCCCTCCTGGATCCGCCAGTGCGTATCGCATTGTCAAGGGCAAAATGCATGTGTTTCCGTTTATTTTTGGTTAGTTCCAGCTCAGGTTGACAGAAGGGCAATGGGGCCCATCATGGCCTGTGGGATACCGCGTGTGAAATGACGAAGACTGACAAAAGCCGAACGTATTAAAACTAGTTCGTCGATTCCGGGCACCAAACAGGTTCACCTTCCCCGGGGCCAGTTGCGGGACTTCCCCACGCCCCGTTCTCAGACGCCATCAGCACACGGGCGCTGGCCGTGGCTGCTGCGCCTCCTCTCGACACGGCGCGATCAAAACGGCAACCTCGGCGAGGATGTTTCTCGTGAGGGGCATACTTACCGTCAAATTCAAGGGTCCGTCTTCCCGGAAAAATCTGAACTGGGAACAATGTGTCATCATGTAGGTATATTTAACAACGAAACAATCACATCCATGACTACAGCCATAAAAAACGCAAATATAATCATGTCGTGACGAAAATACAAAAATAAGCGTGGAAACAAACGTCACTAATCCAGTGGGCTACAGGTGCGAGCAGAGAGCACAATATCGCACGAACGCTACGCATCATCCACGAAAACAGCCTGAGTTCGCGCAGGACCTGAGGTCGTGCAATGACCAACATAATCATTATCTAGGTGCATCCTACGTCAGCGCAAGTTCAACCGTATCACACGCTGCGTTCCTAAGACACGCCAAGCACTCAAGGAGACAACATACGGAAACAGGATGCTTAATTAAACAGTAACAGAACGCAAGTTGCAAAATAACACGGTCCGGCGACGATTTTTCACAATGTAATGTTGACATCACGGACGTTTCATACGGACTGCCGTACTAGCGTTTGGACTGAGAAGACCGACATACAGCATGACAACCCATTTCACCGATCCATACTTGGATAAAATATCAATTGTGGCGGAAACATCTCTTAACACTCAAGATATACGTGGCGATACATCTCTTCAAAGGTTTGAAGGACTTCCTGATGTCCCCTGCCAGTGCCATTCCATATCCCTCTCAAAAACCAAAGATTTCCGTGTATGTCGGGACCATGAAGCAAACTGTTCATGTTCTGTGCGCACGGTCTGTGCGCTTTCTCCAACGCAAATTGGTGCCGTCGCCGTGGCCGGTGAATGACGAATCGGACAGCGGAGTCCAGTGCGTGGCAGGCACTGGACTCGAATCCCGAAGGGACGCCGGTGTTTGAGCCAAAAGGGTCGGCCGCGCACGGGATGGCCGTGTCGTTAAGATGTACGACGCGATTATGTGATCCTCCGGCGCCATCTGGTTCGGCACATGGGACAAACATATTTCATTTATAGGAACACAGATGGCGGGGGTCAGGGTCAGGCAACAGGCTCGTCTCAGCATGGATGCTGGTTCTGATGCTATCCACTTCAACACGTTCGGGCTCAATTTATAAAACAAACTGCAGGAAGTTCCTAGGGAAACGCCGCACTGAGACAGCATGGAAGGTGTCACATTCCCCCAGTAAACTTCCGATTCCCGCATAGCATTTTAGCATCAGCACTGACGATTTCCGAAACAATCCGGACAAAATGTGTATAGCGAGCCCTGCATTGTCATTGCTTCCGTGTGCGGCATTATTTTATTTTATTTTATTTTTATTTCTTTGTTTTCTTTTGCTTGTTTGTTTTGGACGGAGGAAGATCGGCAAAGAAGTCCTGACAAAAAAAATCGACTTATGAAGTTTATTCGATACCCATTACGCACCTACCTTGTCATGGCTTTCATCGCTGACGAGTACCAGTGCCCCGCATGACAATGAAGTTAGAGGTCCATGAAAGCCGTGGCAAAAAGACGCCTGCGGCCGCACAGCAGGACAACGCCCAATGGGAATTATTTTAGTTTATGTTACGATAATGTTCCCCCATTACAAACCTGCGAACAAATCGCTGAGATAAATTTAAGTATCGCCTCGATACCACAAGACTGCACTTCCCGTCGTAGTTAGGATTTCCTTACGGAAGAAGGGAGCCATCTGCTGTGAGTTGAAAATCTCGGAAAAAACATAAGAAATACTATTTTTTCTTTGCAATCTCCTTTTCACGAGGGCGTACCTAAGTTTCGGATGGGCCACACGACACTTATTAAATGAACGACCCAAGTTACGAAAGATATATAGAACTTCGAAAACATGTATCCAACCATAGCCTTGATCCCACCCGCTTATGGTGTTTCACCCTCTTTGAGTCCTTTTGCTCTGGTTCTGACACTAAATCATGTCCTCAGAGGCCTTCCAACTGCCTTCACCATACTGCGAAACGTATTTATGGCCCTGCGCTGCACAGTAAAGGAAACATAGCTACCGGATGTAGGTAATGAAGATGTCCGTACATCGGCATCGCCATCAAAAGACCTCGCTAAACATGTCGAAAAAAAATTCAGACGTCAACGAACTCTACGCGATAATCAATAGTCAGTAGGTGGTAAGTCCAGAAAATCATCATGTTGTTCACCAACCCAACGGAATAGTGGCACTGGCAAAAAGTACCGCAAGCACTGAAAACCCTCCCAAAAATTGAGATCAAGGAAATTTAAGACAAATGGATATATACGTGATAAAAAGCAAAGCGCCACGAAATGCTACAACTTGATAAGTGAGGCAGGCAGGATTCTTTGCTATTTTCTGGCAGGAGATGACCAGTATTTACCCCGGAAATTCCATAACTTGTAACTTTTACAGTCACTGCTCCTCCCAAAAGCCTACCAAAATGCCGATGCAAAACATGCCAAAGCTGTGCGCCAAAACCACGCAAAAGGTCGAAGAAGCCCGACAACTCACTGCCACGTAACCGAAACAGCCTAAGTCAGCATCCCCTAGCCCGCGGGCGGCACTACTCCAAGCTCGCGGGTGTTCCGGACGCTCCGGACGCCGCCCTGCCCGGCCGACTAGGCGTCCAGCGCCTGCCGCAGCCTGTCCGCCTGCAGGCGCACGTCCTCGGCCGGATGGTGGGCCGCCAGCGCCGCCGCCTTGTGCGCCAGCCGCGGCCGCACGCCCACGCCGTATATCTGCGCGTACCTGCGGCAAAGGTGGCCGAGTGACGTCACCGCGGCGCCGCACGCCCTCGCCGTACATAAACCTGGGCGTGTCTGCGGCGAACGTGGCTGAACGACGTCACCGCGGCGCGCTGAATCACCGGGGCGACCGACATATGATGTAACACAACAGGGACACGGTGCACTGCGCACAACATGGTAGCGACGGACACCAAAAATGACACCGGAGCAACGAATGACACGACAGCCAATACGGCCACAGTCGTGGCGCACGGCACAACATTGCCCGCAGCGTGAAATCTGGAGCAAATCTCGGGAACAACTGATTCAAACGCGCGACGTGTAAACGGCAAGCTTAAAAGGTGGTCTTTGAAACGGATTTTCGCTGGTGCCAGTGTAAACATGTTTGCACGACATGACGTTTTGACGACGCAGCCATGACAAGTGTGTCCTCACCTCTGATTGCGAATTGGCAGACCACATGTTTTAGGCAATAGTAGACCAAGCATGTTTACCACTGAGAAAAGTTGTTGCAAGCGTCGAAAAGACACGTAAGAAATCATACGGATAAGCTATGACATAAAAAGATCGTGGCAACGATAATAATAAGAGATTAATCACAGATCTGACATAAAACTGAGTTAACTAAATATTGCATCAACCACGTCTATGAAAAACGAAAGTTGGGCCTCACAGTGACACCATTATCTATCATAATGTCATAACGGGTGCGCGAAGTCCGCATACACATGGAGGGCGTCTCAATGAAAATTTCACGAGACCAATATTAGGCCATTCCTGATTATTACGGCCTTGCCGCAAGGAAGGTAATCAGTTTCGTGGTCGTATGCTAACTACAAGAAGTCCTAATCAAACACAAAGAATGTGAGAAAGAATGACGTATCACTATGGAGACGCTAAAATGAGCGCCACCAGTAGGTATTCTGTTCACATCAACACAGAGCACACACTGTCACCTGGCGTGTTCAAGGCACCTACCTCCACTATACCAGCCCCTGAACGCCTGGAGCTGGGACTCAACATGTCTCGAGACCATTCCTTGAGTCACTGACTACGGGTCAACAGCTATCATGGATAAGTTCATATTTTCCTGTCCCGTCGAGAGTGAATTTTAATTAAAAACAATTTTCCTTAAATATGCACCATGCACCAGGAAACATGTTTAACATCGCGGAGCAATAGTATCTAGTGCGAAGGAGAAGGCATGCGTATAAAAAAATCGTGCCGTGCAGCCCAGTTCCTCTAAACCGTCAGATAAGCACTCCTACTACTCCTTCACTTACAGTACGTCGTGAAGCGCTTGCGACACATTCACGTATCGATTTCGATCTGAGTTGAGCCTGGGTCTAATATTCCAACCGGAGTGGCCAAAATCGTCACGCAAGGCGCGAGGGACGTGGAAAAAGTTGAAGCACACAGGCACACCAACCTCAGAAATGCAAAACTGAGTCAACCTTTTCTCCAACACTGACATGTGGTCGAAGACGGAAAACCCTGTATAAGTCAACCAGTTTTTTTTTGTACCAATTTCTCAAATCACTGATACCCCTGAAATGTCATCAACAGTCAGACCCAGACCAACTCAGTTCTTTGGAAATAATATGGCACATGGTTAACAGTGCACCAAAAACGAGTCAGAGGCTCATTCATCCTCGTGAACCCAAAACCCTTGAAGGTGTGAAAAAAGAAACAAGAACACTTTTATTTGTAAAGAATATTTAACTTTATATTTTTAGGGTACAGAAGTTTCAATTTTGTACCCTGTGTCGACGCACAGGACACAACGCAGTCCACTATGGCAAAACGTCTGCTGACCTCGAAATGTGCCTTCCGACCGACTCGGTGCGCAGGCAGCATCCCTCCCGGCCGGTCCGCCTCGCGCCGCCGGGCTCCACCGGCCGTGCGGCGCCGGACGGGACCCGCGTCGGCCCGGTGGACTCACATGGTGTCCGGGGCGGCCACCTTCTGCGCCGGCGGCGCCTGACGGGGCCCGCGTCGGCCCGGTGGACTCACATGGTGTCCGGGGCGGCCACCTTCTGCGCCGGCGGCAGGTCCAGCGCCGGGTCGACGTGCAGCCGGGCGGCGGCCGTCGTCAGGGCGGCCAGCAGCGTCACCAGCCGCAGCAGCACCGTCTCCTCCGTGCTCGGCTCCAGGTAGTACAGCAGCTTCCGCGGACCCTGCGCGACGGCGCGGCACGGCTGTCAGCCAGCCGCGGAGAGCTGCAGGATGGCGGGCTGGGAGACGGAACAATGGCGCGCGACGACGTGGTCAGCTAAATACCGGCAGATCGGCCGGATGCACTAGAATAACTATGCCACCATCTGATGCAGCAATCTGTTGTAACTGGCGCATTTCATGCTTGCCGTTTACTGTTCCCACTGGCGAAGGCGTGTCAATTCATCCCGAAATACTTGGGTTCCCCATAACACCAACGATGACCCTTGGACTCGAGTATATTCCGAAAAACAGCCAAAAGTGGGCTGCTGCCAGTCGTCACGGGCACACAGCGAGGCGGAGTTACACTGCTGCGATCGAGAACATCAGCAAATGCCGAGCGCCGCGAGAACACGAACCTGGGCGGCCAACAGAGCCGGCACGGTCACATCGTTGCAGGAGAGGTTCACCAGCAGCCGCAGGGCGTGGGTCTGAAGTCGGGGCGGCGCCTCGTCCACCATGCTGTACAGCCTGCAGAAGCATGATTAGCTGTTGGGCTCAACATACATAGATACGTACAACGTACATACAACCACGACGGGAATCCTATATGTCGGCATACAATTCTGCAGACACGTTGCAAGAGTCCATGCACCTGAAACGGTAGCTTAACGAATGACAGGGTACCATCTCCCTGTCGTCTGCCTCCCAGTCAATCCGAATCTGTCACCTCCACAGCCATTCTGCTATGCCAGACCCCCACCCACAGAGCTGACAGAATAGTCCTCTGTTGCCTGAGGGCAGAACCGCTCGGACCTGACCCATCGACGCAGCGCCGTCCCCTTGACTGGCGGCCCGGAACCGGACGGCGGCCCACTCACAGAGACAGCTGCGGCGTGAAGAGCTCGTGCCAGCGGTCCAGGACGGCCACGTTCACCAGGCAGGACAGCACCGCCTCCAGCACGTCGTCGTCCTCAGTCTCCACCATGGAGAGCAGCACCTCCACGCAATCCTGGACAGCAGGACAACGCCGCGACGGTCACGGCAGCGATAGCTAAAATAACGCGACGGACATGCAAGACAGTGGTGAGCTTCTCTTTGCATTTTTACGTCAATAAGAAAAACAGGCCAATAAGAAATGGACGCCAGTAAAAAAATGGAGGAACTGAGTTCCATCGCCTAACATCATAACCTAACAATCAGCTAACTCAATGCAGTTTGTAATCTACCACAAACTCTACCACCACCTGCTGATCAGTTTAAAAATTCCGCCCCCCCCCCCTCCCAACACGCATCACAATGAAAGAACAAAAACGCCCCCTGAAGACATATATCAGATCAGATATTCACGACTACACATAAATCGCATCACACACCGGCAGCTACGCTGAACGAATCTCACCTGCATTTGTTCCTGGTTCTCCTGGTTGAGCGCCAGATTGCTGACGGTTTGCACCGCGGCGATCTGCACCTCCGGACAGGGATGGAGGAGGTGCGCCGACAGCACAGGAAGCACACCCTCCCGCCGGAACAGGCTCTGCACAGAGAAGCACCAGACACAGGTCAGACGGCCCTGGAATCTGGGTCTCCTGGCGAAACAGACTCCGACACGACTGCGCTTCAGACCTAGGTTGACAGTAAGTGAAGAACAGCGTTACGACAAACAGGCGACAAAAAGGAGAAAACTTGTGACAACAGCAGAGCATATTTAATTACTATTATCCACCGTACAAACCTGACCTTTGTCAACACACATGCATGCTGAAACTCGCACAGGTACATTCATAAAAGATCATTACAACACAAAACCTCGCTATACTTACGCTGACGAGCGCCCAAAATACACACCTGGTTAGCGGTGAAAGCACAGCAGTTGGCAATTGTGACTAGAGTTTTTTTCGTTATATCCACGTTCGAGATGCGTGCAAGTTTTACTAGGGTGGAAGCTTCTTCTTTATCAAGCTCTCTGCAAACACAACGACAGACGAAATTATTTCCACACAATTCAGAACGTTTGTATGGTTTCCTGGTTGTCTCACCACCACAATTTACAGGACGCTTGCGTGAGCAAACGCTTCAGTGATTGGCGGCATTTATTAATCCACCAGCAACATCTATAGTCTTTTGCCGTGCGCCAGAACGACGCGATCAACATATAAATCCAAGGTACCAGAAATCCAATCCACACTAAAACTCCCGAAAGCTCCAACAGTTACTCTTCACAGATGTAGCCGCATCCATTCGGCACGCCCTCCATACCGGCCTGTACTGGCGTTCTCCGTCCTGAACACCGCCCCAGAACGACACCGTCCAACCGAACCCACCCGGGCCGTCCTGTGCCAGCGTTCCACAGCCTGCAGGCCGCCTCCAGAACGGTACCACCCAGCCGAACCCACCTGGGCTGCGCTGGAGGGCGTTCTGTATCCTGTAGACCGCCACAGAACGGTACGGCCCACCGAGTCCACTCAGGCCGCCCTGTACCAGCGTTCTACAGCCTGTAGGCCGCCCCAGAATGGTAACACCCAGCAGACTCCACCCGGGCCGCCCTGTAGGGCGTTCTCTACCCTGTGGACCGCCCCAGAACGGTGTGGCCCACCGAACCCTCCTGGGTCACCCCATGCAGACGTCCTCCACCCAGCAGATCGCCTCAGACCGCCTCAGCCAGGCCTGGCCCACCTGGGCTGCCGGACGATGTCCTCCAGACGGCGGAGCTCCTCGGGCGCCGGGGCGACCGGAGCGGCGTCGCCGACCGCCGCCGGGCCCGTCAGGCGGCGCCGGCGCGTGCCGAGCAGCGCCCGGCCGCGCGGCGACGCCAGCTGCTCGCTGGAGCGCGACGACGTCATCAGCTGGATGTCGACCGGCGAGAGGATGCGCGGCGAGCTCCAGGGCGTGCACTGTCGGGGAGGGCGAGTGTCACGGCTTGGCACTCGGGCGCGACCGGCCGAATCAATTCAGCTCGTCTACAACAGAGCCCCAGTTTCTGGCACCTCCTCCCATCAACCCACAACGCACATCACTCCAGCCAGCACAGCATCATTCACAGATGCAGGAGTTGGGAAAAGGAAAATGCCTCAGACATATACACACACATCTGAAAACATAAAATTAGTCCTACGGAGAAAACGCCTTTGCCCCCCCCCCCCCCTCACACACTTTTTGGCTGCTCTTATGCTCCTCGCATCACCACCGCAACACAAAGTGGCACTGAGACGACATCTCAACTGCAGCTGCCCGCCCGGCCGGCCCCGTCCTCCCGTCGCGCAGCAGCGGCGGCGGCGGCGCCGCTCCGGCCCGCCGGGCCGCACCTGCGAGCTGCGGAAGTGGGGCCGGCGCGCGGCCGTCTCCTGCGTCTGGATGGCCAGCACGGTGTCGGCGAACTGGCGCGCCTGCAGGTTCAGCTGCCGGATGCGCTCCTGGACGGAGCGCGGCTTGACGGCGATGGTGCCGCGCTCGCCGTCCAGCTCGGCCAGCATCAGATCGGTTTGCGTCGTCTGCGACAGTCGGCGCAGATACACGCCCTTCTTCTCATCTGAAACGGGGCCGGCCGTCACGCCGTGGTCTGCAGGGGCCTCGTGGCCAGAAGCACAGCTGTCGCGTCACGTACAGAATTGCATTCGAGGACATTCATTGCAGCAATGATTTTGCAACGCCTGTGTTATATTTCAAACAAGGTAACAATGCAGTGAACACATTCACATATCTCCTGTCATTGTGCAACTCAGCAAAAGGCAACATGTGGCTCTTGAACTGAATACCTATGACAACAGGATTCATATATAACAATGCAAACGACATACCTGTTAGATGGGTATGTTCCACACCTTTTGCTTCTGATGGGGAGGCTACAGACATCAGTTTACATATGCATTGGGCAAGGGGTACCACATGCCCCTCCCCCATTTGTATATAGATGTGATCTATAGACATCTATAGATAATGCAAACTACATATGTAGCAGCACGATTCTACTAAGCATTCAAATGAAAGAAGGCTCACCTTTTTTTGAATGCTTCTTCCTCCCAATCTGTTGTCTGAACAAAGTATAGCCAACATATGCAAATCCAGCAAAGACTGCAGAGCAAAAGGCAACTTTACTCACTTCCCGCTCATTCATGAGTATAGTTAACCATTACTTTCAGCATAAGCAGCAGAACATTGCAGTTTTTCTTCTTTTATCACTGAAAATGCTGGGAAATCTGCAAAAGATAATAACATTAAAAACAAAAATGGAGAATATTTCTATTAAATCACTGATCAGAATCAGAGGATACCACTGTATTAGAGGGGAAATGAATATGAAACCAATGCCTTTCTGAAAATATCAACCTATCAATGTGACTTCTGTCTACTCCTCAAACAGACCAGCATGAGAAGCTGAATAATGCCTCCCACACTAGATTATTCAAACCTAAGACATCAAGTAGAAGTCCAGTGCAATTTTGATAGAAACCGAACAGAATACAAGGCTCTGACGTGGATAAAACTCAGGGGTTTTTGGGAGTGCACACCACACCAATGAACAATGATCCAGACAACACCAAAACTTTGGACATCCAACAGATGTTAGATGAAGGATTTGCTCATAAGGCATGGTGTTATCTGGGATGATATCTTGTATATGACTATCACCATTCTAAATGATACTCTATCCTCTTTCTTGCTTACCAAACACTTTCCTCATTCCCCAAATAATCATGAAACTGGAATTACAATGTACTCATATCCACACCATACAACACACTATTGCAGTGTTGTCAAGCTGGGAAACACCAACATTCCACAGAAGAAAAAAATGCTCTGAAACATGGTATTTTCATGCTGGTCATTGCCAGCAATGCCAAATCAATATTAATCCAGCTCTGACTAGGGGGCAGGTGACTGCCACCCAAGGTTTTTTAAGGTTGCGAGAGAATGAACAAATGCAATGCTACTAGGTTTGTGTAGCTTTTACTTGGCCATTTTTGTATCTTGCATCAAAGTTTTGACCTCAAGTCCAGTCAGACATCTGAGCTATGCCAGATCAAGTGGACCAATGTTCAGAAAAGTTTAGTGCCCAGTAACTTTTCCGCAAAACATATCATAATAAAACTTCTGAGGATTGCAGACCTTGTTGATGCAACAAATCTGGCACGTGAGATCTTTCAGAAACATGCAGGTCAATGACCTAAGGTTAACCCCATTTTCAAGACATATTGTTTTTTTTAGAAAATCTCTGAAACATTTTGAGTGTGAGGTGATGCAGACACTTAGCCATGGTCACTATGCAAATTATCAATGGTTTCAAACCACTGACCTTGAGGTCAGGTCACCAATGACTGTTAGGAGTCAAAATGCACCATTGTCAAAACTGGTGGCAGAATGACCTGGAATGGACAGGAAATACAGAATCCATTCTCAAAGTTGTACATAATTCTGAAGAATTTAAAAAGATGAAAAAATTGTGCATATTAGAAATCAAAGGTATTTTGGAAATAAGGCCTCACCAGTTGTGTAGATTGATACCTAATGGATTTTTCCAAAATTTAAGCAAAGCAAGCCATCACAATGATCACTAGTATCAAGATATATCACTTGTTACATCATATGTTGCCAAAGTAAAGGAACCTTAAAACTGGTCCCTGTTCATTCCATCCAGCATTCAGGACTTACATCAACAGTGCAATGGGTGAATAATACAGTACCTTTAACCCAATGTTGTCATGTAAATACTAAACAAACAAGAGAAATTAGATATATATTGGGATCTGCAGATTTTTACCTTGTCAGTGCCTTTACCTTAACTTTATCAATTGTAACCTTTGAGACACATGCCACTGCTCTGTTTCCATGCAATTGGCTATGAGGAAACAGGTACAGGGACTGATGGCTTACAGGTTATCCAAAAATAAAAATGAGGCTGGTTTTTTTAGCTCTACTCATCACAAGCTTTCCAAAAGAAAACTTAATTTTACTGTGCTGCCAGCCATTTGCTACTTGTGATGCAAAGTCTAGCAAGTGACATGCATTCAAAATCTGATAAACTGTCCCCCACCCCACTTTTTCCATTCCAAAATGGCCCCTGCTTCTCTTACGGTTAACCCACAATGCATTTTGACATCACCTGCACCCCATCCTAGACAGCAGACCTTGTTCCACGGCTCATTCACTGCTGGACTACCTCAGCTTTGTGGACGGAGCCCGCCTAAGTGGTTGGCTGGTCGGTTTTGGGTTAGGGTAAGCCCCTTAGGCTTAACGTCCGGCGCCCAATCCACATCGCACGTGTCAAAGATCGAGAGCTGGCGGCGTCGAGATTCGAACCCACAAGCTTGCTATTATGCGTAGAAGGCTATCCACTCAACGAATGAGGAGGATTATCTCAATGAAACCTTCACCTCTCAGCCAATGCCGCTATCGCGCTCCAAAATGACTATCACTTCGGAAGCCGTACAACCTTGGGAATGAGTTAGAACCCAATTAGTCATTTGTTGCGCGGCATAGACAATTTTTGCTTTCACGGAAGTACGTCGCAGGTAAATTCAAATGGGCTCCGAACTTGACGACAAGTCTCAGAGGTTGCGTTGCAGATACGGCGAAACAAATGATCGTGAATTTGTGAACGAAACAAACAAGTAAATCGGTTTACGGACTAAATTAACCCTCGACAGACGAGGGGCGGGTTAATTTCACAAACGTCCCTCAGCAGTGTTTTCGGGACACGGCAATACGGCGCACGACAGTGCAGTGAAATTCGGCATACCTGACGATACATTCATTGTACAGGTTCTGAAAAGTGACACCACGGCATCTCAGGTCACCGAGCTATACGTCATTACTGAGGGTTTGCAG
This sequence comes from Capitulum mitella, assembly GCA_030062745.1. Classification (NCBI taxonomy): domain Eukaryota; kingdom Metazoa; phylum Arthropoda; class Thecostraca; order Pollicipedomorpha; family Pollicipedidae; genus Capitulum; species Capitulum mitella. Next base: position 3,120,368 of record CP099839.1, on the reverse strand, counting down.
GTCGATTTTTGCGCCGAATGTCGTGTTTTACTGTTGAAGAACATTAGGTATTCATAAAAGGCAGATGACGGCCTGAAATCGCTTCAGAATGTCCACATGCAAACGGGTCACTAGATGCCAATGACCTTTTCAAGGCCAAATGAGGTCAGTGACCTCAAATGACTTTTCCGACCTAAGAACGTCCGTGTTCTAATTTTTGGCACTGAATATGGTGCAGGGGACTTTTTCAAACCTATGTAGCTCCAAATGCGCCGTTTTATTCCGGAAAACCAATTTTAGGTTAACAGCATGATTCAACTTGGCCTAGGTCACTGGTTGGCCTTTGGTTGGTCGTCGAACGGTGTACTGCTGGATTCCTTTGGCATATAGCTATCGATTGATTTTTAACCTGTGGCGTTAGCTGCTCAGTTAGGGGCCAAATGGTGAGGAAGGGTGCTTACTGCCCTTCACCTCCATCGTCACCGATGCGAATGAAAATTCTTCCCGTCCGGTGAGGGTTAAGCTGTAAATCAATTCCGATTTAAGGCTCGCGTCGGTAGGCGAATGGATTCAGATGACAATTCAATGACTGAATAAAATGTCTGCGATTTATTCCTGATTCTGATTCCCTGCGGTTCTCAGCTGAATCGTTTCTGATTCTTATTCATGACGTCAGTGCAGAATTAACGAGTCGATTCAGAGCACCAGCGCAGCCAGGGGCGGCCACCTCCCCCAGGCCCGCATCCTTTTAGTGAAACCCATTGCGCATCATCTTCCCAGCACGTGTTTTCGTACCATTTCGGTTCTAACTGAGCTCCCCCCCCCCTAAAAAAAATCATACGCTCAATCACGGAAAAGCTTGGTACGTGGTACATGGTACTTGGTACAACGGCCGATTTCACGCGCCCCAAACCCTAGAGCACCAGAACAAGCCTAGAAACATCAGAGACCTGGAATCTTGTCGCTGTCGTTGATTTGTAACACTTGTTGCCTTGGCAACGTGGAGGGACAGAACAAGTGAATCCGGACGCCAGTGCATGATAACAGTACTTGAGGCGTCTTACGAAGTCATTGTCTTTTGAACCACCTGAGCAGGTTCCTGCTGCTGTTTACTAGTTCACATAATGGGTTTAAATTTGAAAATCGTGACCTCAGTTTGCGCGGCTGTATTACGACCACGTAGCATCGCGCAGCCAAAGTGGTCTAGTGATTAAGTTGCCGGGTAATTATTCCGGGGCCTCTGGTTCGAATCCGGGTCAGGGCTAAAAAGTCGTCCTGCCTCTTCCCATGATGAACGAATCCAGGTCAAGGCTAACAAGTCGCCTGGCATTTCCTCATGATGATATGTGCTTCCCATGGTTACAGAGGAAAACTTACCGGGACACATGTGATCAGGGATGGAGGTTGACCCATGATGCTCTTGCATCATGAGAAGAGCGGAAAGGCTCCTTTATGAATTCACCCGGATTCCAGCCGCATATCTCGCTGTTCTAAAGCTTTGAGTTCAGTTGGAGCCAGAGGCCCGCAATCTCAGGTCGGTGGCAAAGTGTCAACTTTTACGATCTCTGCCCAAACAGCCGCCCTCATTGGCGGTGCGGCAGCATACTTGCCGGTGGGTTACTACCGCAAGGGCAAGCTTATCCGCTTTTCTCTGGTGGAAGACCTGGTACAATTTTCCTACGACCTCTCAGTACAAATCGGGCAGCCTGCTTTGGGCGTTATGCAATTTGTCACACGTTCCGTGGCAAATTACGAACAATCGCGAGTGTTGTGCAGGAATCAATCTGATATACAATTATGCTGAGTGTATGACCCAATGGACCCATACTTAAGCGCTTTTCTTTTCCTAGTGTACCACCTCCTACATGCTGTTGTCAACTTTTTGTCTTCCTCAAATCCCGTTCACAACCTTCCATTCAGTTACGTTCAGCGGCCTGGTTCCCTTTGTTTATTTGACCATTTTCTCTACATAGCTCAATACACGCCAGCGCTACATTTTTATCATGGACCAGGAACCCGCCATGGTCCCATGGAAAACAGCAGTGCCCGGCATTTATTGCACTGCTCACCGCTCCAAACAGGTCCAACTGACACTGTCAACAGCTCCCGCTCCGGGGTGCTGTCGTCCTGGCACCCGTGGCTGTTTCGTCATTAACAACGATGGGCCCGGATCGTTTCGGGAACGGTGTCCCTCTCGACTCGGGAGGGAGCTCCGGTGCGACGGGCGACGTCAGTCCATCCGTTGTAGGCCGGGCCTCCGTTTCGGGATTTCTGCAACAGGGATATGAATTAGTCCACCTCCTAGGCACTCATTCACCGACTCTGCACGGTGATGACTCTGCGTGAGCTACGGTGGGACCTGCTTTACCCCACAGATTTTGGATCTCTACCCTGTTAACCTGATCCGTCGCACCCTACGTATGCTGCAAGTATACAGTATATTTTATTACCGACAATACGAATGCAGGTTGTGCGATTTATACACACACCCCTTACCCAACCTGGGATGTTCATCTTCGCCTTTTCGGTCCTTAGAATACGCACTACCTTTGCCGAAACACATCCATATCAGTCAAACTATATTTACGCAGTCCTTCCATGGCCGTCGAGAGCAGCAGAAACCCACGTACGTACGCACGCTCGGAAGCAATCTGACTCAGCTAACCGACAGTTGAACTTTGAACGAGTGTTCAGTAACCCTGACGTAATCAGCCGAGTACAATGGAACTGAATGTCCTGAGTGTGGCCCACCCTGCGCCTCGACACATTTACCGAAACAACATGATCGGTGACGACTGGATGACACTATGACAAATCATGTCCCGATATTCGGAGGCCAAGAAGTCTGGTTGACATTCTGGTACTATGACGCGGATTATTCTAGGGCCGGCGTGCGGTGCGGGCAGCTGCCGAACTGTAGAACACAGAACGACTGAAGCCACGCCAAGGTACACAACCTTGGGACACCACACTCCTGCCCAAGGAGGAATTCCTGGTGACGCATTCAAAATCATCTCACTTCAGAAACAGACCAGAAATAAAGAGACGAACCTGGGGTGCTGTCATGTTGCCCAAAGTTTGGCAGTACCAGACGCAAATGCACTTCAACATCATCTCGGAGGAGATCGACGCACTTTCTGTTCACCTCGAATCTGCAAAAGGTTAAAAGATGTCATATTTGTATAAAATCACGGACATCGTTAACTCCCTTGACCATCAGACAAAAGTGGGTGATGAGCTAAGTCGTCATGGAAACCTCAGCATACATAAGCATCATATTACGATCAAGCGTCAGAAAACGCACATTCGGCGCAGACACTGTGTTGAAAACACACCTTTAACGCAATAAAGTACTGAGAACGTTGAGGATGACCGCGACTGCAGCGGAGAGCAGATTTCACGATGATCCTGCAGAGAGACACACTCTGATCAGGCCACTACGCAGGGAAAAGACACACTGGTAAAAAGCTCGCTAACATGGTAACATCTATACCCTTTCTACTAACATTAATAGTAATATTTAATACCTCTATTAATATTACTAATATTAATAGACGCCCCACCAGCAGCAACTACATCAAACCATAAATGCGACTTTCAATGTTGATGCTGAAACCAATGACCCGACGATCTTTATTACTGGGACTTAACAGATTATTGGGGTTCATGGGCACAACGACTTCGTGGTCATACGGCGCCCATTTACTGGAAATCTCCCACATTCAACATGCTTTGGACCGGCAAAGCTTAACCGTAACTTGAAGTCTTAGACATTTATTCCCGATGTACCGTTCGCTCAAAAACTCCGGATTTCCAGCTTTCACGGCTTCCCAGATTTCCTACGAGTCTCCCCATGTGTCACGGATGTCCTGCTGTCAGTTATCGCGTGAGACGACACGAGCGGGGACAGGCCAGTGGATGTTAAGACCCACACTGCGACATGTCCGTGACGCCTCCTGACATGGGTGACGTCAGGAGGCAGTTTCTGGTTGAACATTCTTATGTTGTTCTTTAAAGTTTTGAAAAAGTCATCAGCGACAAGCCGAATATACTTTTGAAAACTCGAATAAGACGGCACATTCCCTTGAACGAACCACTGCAAAGAAAAAAATCATATAATCGGCAACGGCAAATCCACATCTTTGCACCGAAAAACCGACTCCCAACGTGTAGCAATATCTCCATTCTGAAAGCACTTTCATCGGTGAAAATGCGGTATCAGACCAGGAATCACTGTGGGGCCGACGCGAAGCACAACAGATTACTAGCATCTGCGCGCGCAAAACCGGCCCTACATTAACCGCACCGATGGGGCAAACAATTTTCACTGTTCTAGTGAATACGTGACACAGAACACTTTTGCCGAAGGCAGCAATCTGAAATCATTCACACAAACTACCCCGAGACGCAATACATGGGTTTTCGTTCTGTTCCCCTCCACAGGACTACAAAGGAGCGCTTACGTATGCATCATTCTGGGCTTGTCGGCGGACAGACAGCGCAGACGCGACGATCTGGGACACTCTGCAATGTCAGAAGGGTTCGTTACAAGGTTGACAGTGACGATGCCGGAGGATTGTGGAATGAGAGACGTCCCGTTCCGCCAGGGTATGAATTCAGCACACTCCCCTTAAGAGATTCCCAACAATGACCAAAAAGTAGGACCACGCCGATCTATCAATTTCAATGCTCAAGTCATGCATGCCTGCCATCTCGTGACAGGGGAGGGCAGTCAGCCCTGTCCTAAAACGTTCACAAGAACAAGACAAATAGCTGCAATAATGAAACCGACAACTTTTTTTGCTGCAAGAAGCCTTCAACAACTGTGACAATGTTTCCGTTCTGATCAAGCTTCTTTGGTAAAAAGCCAGCGATCGTACCAGGAATTACTGTTGGGCCGACGCGAAGCACAATAGAATACCAGCATCCACGTGCGCAAAACCGGCCCCTCAAAGAAGATAAGATGCAAATGCACTTGCCTGTTGTGGTTCAACATGGTCGATAGAATTCTTCAACCCCGTGGTCACCTGAGAAGATTAAACATGGTCAGAGGGGTGCGATTTGCTCGCAAGTGAACCAGTAGGTACACGGTCAGACATAAGTGGGTGATGAGCTAGGTCGTCATAGAAACCTCTGCAGGCATAAACATCATTCACTAGAGGTTGTTTTCCGACGCGATATTTTACTTTGCGAACCTTGGAGTGCTGTGTCGTTCAGCGTCAGAAGCAGCCAAGATTGCGTAGATGCTTCGGGGGAACTGGAAAGAAAAACGTCGCACTGAAAAAATGAGCACACTATGCACTCATTTTATAAACATACCATGAATAAGATTTCATTTTTCAGAAAACTGCTCGCCAAAACAAACAGGACGGCAAAAAACCGCGGATGGCTTGAGATGCAGTCAGGGGCTATAATCGATTCGCACAATATCTACCAGACAACAATGAACCTGCATACCTGCACTGTTCTCTCTGGGCAGCATACATCCTCGAATGAAGACATCCCGATTCTCTTTCCGTTGCCATCCCTGTAAAGTAACGCAACTGGTAGAGAAAATCATTCAGTACAAATGACAAAAAAATGCAGTCTTCTTCAGGTGGTAGTGCATGTAGAGGTCCTCACGAAAGTAAGTATTTTGTAATTTACATCATTTACCCAGCCAAAGACAACATATTCATCATTCAACTCAACGTTAACGTAGGATTATCCTCACCACGTTGATTCGCTGCATTCCGTGCTCCATATCAATCATTTCCCTGACCGCGCCAGGCTCACAAACCGGGCCCAGTTTCACCCATAACAGCGGTCAGCCGGCGCCACTTCCAACATCTAGAAAACAACGCATAATTGAACAGTCTGCGACGTCATAAAAAATATGAGGTATTGGACACACCATTAAAATACTGTTAGATTTTAACACCCACGTTTGCAAATGGTGACAAAAGCCGCGCTGCAAAAATAGCTTTTCGCGACGCCGGTACCGTAAAATGTTAACCACCTCCCAAATGAATATCACAATAATCGTCTGTTCTGAAAAGCAGCCCTCACAAATTCAACTCATACACATTTTATTGAGATTGCATTCGCAAGTGAATGCGCAGTATTGGGCTATGGATCCTTGCAAGACTGCAGTCCGTATGGAAGCCACACACGTTACGACATGTATCAAAGTGTAGCGGCAGCGTGCGAATGATACAGCACGCTGCTATTGGCACAAGAATTTCTTTCGGGTTGCTGCTTGACGCTCTGCTCCAGACATAAGATACAGAACGCTTAAATACAACCCACACCAACTCTCTCAGAATACGTAACAACACGTAAACAGAATAAAGATGAAAAAGTTACAACATGCAAGACAGGACACGCTTGTTGGAAGGAAAGTACACAAACTGCACGCATTCAACGATATTTAGGTTATTACCTCTAGTTTGACGCATGCTCAGACCAGGGTCCCGATTAACCTGCAAAATAACTACATAAATATCAAACGAACCAACCGGTGGAACGCAACATAGCCTTCTTGGTCAGGCAAGTTGGGCTGTCATCACGAACAGAGTGGTGCATGTACCTCATCATTCAATATGATATCTGGATGCTGATTTGCTTCATAGCACACTGTATGACGAATAATAGCAGAAAACTTAGAATGCCCAAACTTTGTTGATTTTTCTGAAATGGAATGCAATGACCCCAAGAATAATGTTGATAACCTGCTCAGTAATATTCTATTATGATCTTTTTAAACAATATATACAATACATGTACCATATAACTATGACATTTTGACCTCATCCACTGGTAGCAATGGAAAAGTTTTTTCCCACCATGAAGAGCTGAATAAAACGGACAATCCAGGATAAATATAAACATGCAGTTTATCTGGGAGATAGCCTTCAAACTCCGTCAATGCCGTCTGAGACATGGTATATCTTAATAATATTCCTGACTACATTCCACCGACTGGGTCTCAGCAGAAGGTACCCACTGAAGGTGGAGCACTCCCTTCGAAGGAAATGACAATCCAAACCATGGAAACCTTACCTTGAGGGGTGAGAGAACACCAGCATTTTACTGAAAAACAACCAAAAATTCTTAGGCCCTCAAAGAAAACAGCCAATGAATAATCTATTAATTCTGGCTCAGTTGGTAGTGCATGTTTGTATCGATCATTGTGCACTCACAGTTTCAGTTGACTTTTCATCATTTAAAAAGCCTGGGCTTCAACTACTCAAATCTCAGAAAATCATGCCTGAAAAAACACTGGAGACACACAAAACAGCAAAATGCATATGGTACAATCACATACCATGCTTAGTAAATGAGGAGCCTTTAAGTTGGGCAAGCCACATGGGACTGCAACTTTCTTCCTCACTTACACTGTGGAAAAAGCCTGAAACCCTTTTGGAAAACTAAGACTCATGCAAAGGCCAACAAGTGACAACTCCATTTTTCATTCCCCCTGCAGGCCTTATGCAGTAGGCCTTGTGACAGCTTTCAGATGCATGGCCCACAACAAAGAACATTTTCTCTGTCCACCCTTCCACAAATATTGAATTATTCTACCCACAACTGTCCTTCATTCCTGGCAGGCGAGGGCCAGCAATACATAGGTTACAATGGCAAACTAATCAGCTGGGAAATTAGCCGAAAGTAATAGCATTTTGGAACATTCCTGTCAAACACCTACAATCCTTGTACCATTTGTGGAGAAAGATATGCTAGGATCACTAACGAGTGAACTAATGCAGAGGCGCTCGCCCTTACCAGGTTCCACTTTGAAGATGATCCCTTCTGATGCAGCAGGCAAGGCTACCCTGTAACGCGTATCTGTTAACACAATATGGCTAGCTCGTCCACTGCATCACTTCTCAGCTGACTCAGACTAATAGGCTGTCATCAAAAACTCAGAGTGGTGCATGTATCTCATCATGAATTCGGAATTATTGGAACTGCAGGGTGATTGACAATGTAAACCAGGAACAACACACACGGAGACATCGAATGATTGCGCTATTCAGTTTACACAAATCCGAAGAAATCCACAGATGTCCCCACAAAATGCCTGCCTACCTCCAAACCTATCTGTATGTAACCTACTGACAAGGTACAAAGCACTCACTGTGCTGCCATGATCCTGCTGTAGAGGGAGTTCCTGCAACAGTAGCCTATGGTTACACATTGCTACAGAAAAGAAGACAGACCAATAAACATCTCTGTCAAAAACGAGGCAGAATAATCATCAGATGGCAGATGGGTGTATTCATCATCTGTGAATCCTGCCATTAATGATGTGCTTACAATGAAACATCAACAATGCTTTTCAACTGAGAACTGAAACCAACAATGCTTAACTCACCTTCATCCAGAAGAAGCAGTTCTGATGTCTGTTCCATCCAGGATTCTATCCCATTTCAGACTGGAGAGTGAAAAAGTATGTCAGAGATATCTCAAAACATAAATCCCTCAACCAATATGGTATATGTCAGAAACGAGGAATTTTCTGAATCATCAGGGTGCAGCAAGCAGTTCTCATCAGCATGACTACAAAATGATGACATCTAATGCCACTGCTGCAATTATGAGCAGCCTGTAATGAAGAAGTCACTTGTAGCCGACATGAAATAACAAACTTGCCTTTGAAATCTTTCCTTTTCATGTAGATCCAGGTGCCTGGTCAACACACAGAAGCATTTGTTTACCATGCTACCAAGATCATGTAATCAGCAATCTTGAAAACACTTCATCATGTACAATGATGATCATGCATGAATGAGACAGCCAACAAGCTGGTCATTACAGATTTCCAGATTCCTTCACACAACTGCTGTGCAAAATTTTATGTGAACATCCTAGCCCTCATCAAAGGTTTTCTCAGACTTGTATCTACACATCAACATCAATTTCCTGTATGAAACTGACCAGATACATTGGTGCATGATGGCAATAATAATTTCCCTCAAGATCAATGTCAGTGATAAGGGCTTTTGTCAGTGATAAGTGCAATAACGTTTTTTCCAATTTTTCCATGCAACATACCAAGCTGTCCTTAGACCTCCTGGCAAACTTTCCCTGCACAAACGTCCGACGGACGTCGACACCATTCTTTCTTGTTTACTGTTCGACGCGAGATATACTCGCATGATATTACGTCGAACCCAGCATCAGAGAACAACGACGAAACTTCTTCCGTCCTAAAGTAGTACGCCCTGAGAAGTAAAATAGTACGCCCTGAGAAATGAACGAGTGCATAACCTTTATTGGTGTTTCGGGCACACCGATTACTGAGGTCGTTTTGCGTCCTGAGCGCATTATCAAATTGCTGATTGTCGGCATCAATCTCATGTGTCTTAAGAATTGGTCAGTGGAATCATGCATTGCCATGCACAATGGATAGCAAGGATTAGGTTGAAAACCCTTGTTCAAACAATGCGCCATGGTCTAATGCTAAACCAACTCACCTGGTGCCATCTTGACGTACATAAAAGTTGTCAGCTAACTTCTGCCCTGCCCCAAACCGGATCTGGGCCATATCGTATCTTCCATAGTCTCGGAACACCACCACTCCTCCATCCTTCAGACACCAATGTATCTTCCTGATTGCCAGGCTATGCTTCTCAGGATGAATCGATGACAACACAAAGATCAGTGAACTCACATCTACAGATCCCTCCATTATATGGCTGCAGAGGTCATCCAATGTAATGTCATGCACAAAGGCATGGACCCTTGATTCATCATACAACTTGTGAGATTTGACAAAATCTACAGCTCTTGGAGAAAAATCACAAGCATGTATAAACCAGCTTAAGCTATCTTTCAGAAGTGGGTATAAGAAGTTCCCTACACCACATCCCACTTCAAAAAGGACTTTTTGTGTTCCATCTTCAGGGCAGTCAGCAAGATCACAAAACTCTCTTGTTGTCCAATGGCGATCTTTGTAAAAATTAGTTTCATTACGTTTGTAAAACTTGTCCCAATTTTTGGATGCCTCTTGCTCCAACTTCAACTGCTTAAAGTCAGACACCAAGCCTCTTTTATTTTGCTTGTGTAACTTTTCCCTGTCTGCCTCTGAAAGCTTGCCCCATTCTTGCCCCTGTGCAAGTGATGTGCCCTGAAACATATGAAGTAGGCCACATGAGGCAGAGAAGCCTCACATTTCTCATCTAACACAACAGTACAAAATGCCTTCATACAGATGTGTCATTTACAGCTATCACAGCACCCATGGAAGAAGTGCATAATATTGTGTATGCAATATGTACTACAGGAGTGCAGATAGAAGGGAAAAAAAGGGGGGAAAAAAAAAGGGGGCAGAACCTATAAAAAAAAGCAAAAAAAAAAAAAAAAAAAAAATTATTAAAGAAAACAGCGACCATAAAAACCAATATTTATGGAAAATTCATCTCCAAGCATGCATGACTGTGTACTTAATTCCCCACCAAGGACTTCTCCCAAATTAATGCCCCATTTTTAACAACAAACCACAGCCATTTGTTTGATTCTGCATTAGGGCACACAGCTTCTTCAGCTTAAATGTCCCATCTTACATCAAGTCTTGGGTCTCATCAGGTACCAATCAGTCATCCAAAGTCACTTCAACAGAGCAACAGTTGCATCTGTCATCTTTGTTCACTTGACACTTGCTTGTCATTAGCATTGCTTGATGTCTCGGCTCTGAATGTGCCTTGTCAATTCTGATATTACGTAATATGTGAATGTTCCACTTTCATTGTTTCTACTAACATTAATATGAAAACATAATTATAGAAACCATTGATGTGAGCACAGTACCCTTCTTTCTGATTGGCATGAGTCTTAAACATCATACACTGAAGGTTGAATGTGATACAGGCTTCAGAAAAATAAAAATAAAATCAGTGTTCTGTGGATATAAAATCCCAGCTCTGTGTAAAGGGCAGGCAAACCTGTGGTTGGTCCCTTTCCTGCATTGAAGGTCATGCTACCTGAATACAGAGGAAGTTTTGGATGCTGCACAATAGGCCCAAAGCATGAACACAAAAGATGGTATGCCATGTTTACATGATAAGTTCTCATGACAACTCATGACCTTGACAGCATCCAACATTTATTATACACATACAGTTGCGTGGTAACTTGAGCAATCTGTCGTACATAGTCCGCAACCATGTTAAAGGTGTCAAACATACTTATGGAGGCTTTAATTGTGCTGTAAATAGGCCAACAAGCTGCCCTATCTGAAGAATTAAGAACCTTTAACTTTCTTTTAGGTGCTAAAGCCTCCCCTACTCGAAATCCAGTTAATGGCCCCATCCAATATCCTCAATGCACCAGCCCCATGCCAGTCCATATTTGATTCTACCCTATGATCCCTGTTCCCCCTTTCTGCCTCTCCCCCTCCTGGTCCTATCTCAAGCTATTCCTTGTCCCTGTCCCATTACAGCCCCTCTTCCTCAGTCCTATTCCACACTGTTCCCCTCCCAGATGGGGCCGGGGGAAGGCAGAAAGGGAGTACAAGTAAGGGATAGAAGCAAATAAGGACTGAAATAGGACTGGTGCAATGACAGGATATTGGCCAGGACCATTAACCTGGCACTGATGAGCATTCCATCACCTTCCACAGGCTGAAGGGCCTTTAACATCCTGTCCATTAATCTCGAGAACCATCCACACCATTTGGTTCATTCAGTGAATGACTGCCAGATCCCTCTACTTGGCCCTGTCCCATCCCCTTGCTTGTCCCTTTCCAAGTCCAGTCCCTTTTCACAGTTTTGTCCTACACCCATTCCATGCCTATTCCATTAATTTTCATCTCCCTTTTACCCTTGTCCAGATCTTTCATATCTGTAATCCCATTTTCCTTGCCTGTCCCTGTTCCCTCTCTGGTACTTATGTCTGTCCTTGTTCATCCTGCCCATCTTCCTATCCTGTTCCAGTACTGTCTCAGCTAATTTTGAGTTTTGAGACAGCCACCATTTGGTAAGTCTTTCCGTCATGTCATATTCAGCTGTCTGTTTGTGAACCGCCGAGCCTTCTAGCCTTCTAGCCATCCGAGCCTTCTAGCAGTACCAGCCTGGCACGGTAATGGTTGAGCAGGCTTCCCACTTCTCATAACTCTGAAAACCCACGTAGTTGCCAAGCCAAATTGGTGTCAAAAGATGAGAAATTGAAAAACAGGTCAAATGCAGGCTTTTGTGCCTTATTAGTGCCACAACTTCTCCAAAATAACCTTTTGAAGTGGTCCAATCGCCCACCGCCTTCACAATTAGCACGACGGCAAAGGACGGAGCATCTCCGCGAAACAGATCAACGCCAACCCACAAAGATCCAGTTTGCGAAGGTTTCGTGAAATATGACGTCACTGAAAGACTTACTAAAATGCAGCCATCTCGAAATACGAAATCCGGCGGTGTTGAAACGGGACAGGTCGAGGTGGACTGGGACCGATCAAGGACAGGCGTAAGTGCCTGGGAGAGAACAGGGACAGAGAAGGATCACCGGCATTGCACATGGATATGGAATCGGACCGGGATGGGATAGGGAGAGAGATCAGGACTGTATGGGAATGGGCATTGAAGGGTATTGAAACGGGATGGTGGAAAGACGCTGGGACAGGAAAGGGGCAAGTAAAGAGATGGTGGCGGGACGGACAGAGAGGGACGGAAAAGGGAGGGGAACATGAAGGTTTGGTAGGTTAGGTTAGGTTAGGTTAGGTTAGGTTAGGTTAGGTTGATCGGTCCCAGTCCAACTCCACCTGTCCCGTTCAATACCGCCAGATTCCTTCTTTCGAGTTTCGAGATTGCTGCATTTTAGTAAGTCTTTCAGTGACGTCATATTCCACAAAACCTTCGCAGACTGGGCCCTTGTGGGTTGGCGTTGATCTGTTTCGTGGAGATGCTCCGTCCTTTGCCGTTGTGCTCATTGTGAAGGCGGTGGGTGATTGGACCACTCCAAAAGGTTATTTTGGAGAAGTTGTTGCACTAATAAGGCACAAAAGCCTGCATTTGACCTGTTTTTCAACTGCGCATCTTTTGACACCAATATGGCTTGGCAACTACGTGGGTTTTTAGAGTTATGAGAAGTGGGAAGCCTGCTCAACCGATACCCCTGGCACCATCCCTATTGAGACATCACTTGATACCTGATACTGCGCGTGACATGACCTATGCTTGACAGAACCACATCCAATCACACCCTATTCTCGGCCTGCGGCCTCTAATATCCTGTACCGCGCCTTCGGCGCGGCTTTGACCCTTCGGCGCAACTTTATTTCCAATGAACGCCTCCTCCCCCCACCGTCGATGAGAGGCGGCGAAAAAACCCGTCAAGTTGGTGTGGAAGGTGAGTCTACAAGTCCTATAGTTTCACAGCCAGCGACCGTGGCGTTACTGCCGCAGGTGACGAGCTATTAAGGGTGAGTTGATACCAGCGCGACCGTTACCGCCGCCTTAAATTTTCACACATGGTATGAATCAGGCAGTGTTCGTTCCTAATTCCAGGAGGAATTTAAAACCCAACACAAACAAGAGCAGCCCTGCCGACTTCAAAAGCAATGTCTGATTCATTCAGTAAATGACAGCAAGAAGCCGAAAATCAAGCGCGCCTGCCCGACGCCAAATCCACTGACCTCACCACGCTGCATCCCCGCGGAAATGGGCAGTTCGGAAGCATTATCGCCTGCAGGTTGCCAGATCATAAAACATTTTGGCTCCTTGTCCAAAGAATAAGCAGGAAAAGTGCTATGAATATTATGAAACAAAAATTTATCTTTCGTTTCGTATTAAAGCTGCTTTAACAACAGCTCACTGTAAGATCATCATGTTTTTTAAAACACATTTTTTCGTGGTGTAAAAGAAACTTCGGAAAACTTTATCTTTTGCAAAGGAAAGAATCGGAAGCAATCTAAGCAATAATGACTCAATTCTGGCGCTTGAAGGACGAAAACTTTGAATGAACGTTTCACGTAGAGATAGGCAAAATTAGCCATCATTTAGGATAGGCCGCATAAGCGGCGGTGCGTCGAAAATCGTTGTACGGGATGGGACCAGGATTATTTTGAATTGGAAACCGTGCGGGTTTGGGACTGCTAGTGGTTGAACTGCCTTAATACTGATAGTGAAACTGACAAAATGTTGTCGCTTCGTCCACTGGCGATCAGTCAGCTTGCGTGCCGTCACTGCTCCTTTTCATCAGTTCTAACATTTGGAAGAACCCAGCAGACTTCGAACGATAAAAATGATCGTCTGGGTGATAAGGGTGATAATTATTGTGAGAGAACTCGGGTTGGGCTAGAAAAACATCAGAGTAGAGTAGACAAGGACAAAGGATTAACAGTAAGTTCCAATGCATTTAACGAGCATTATTCGACACCTTGGGCAACCGTTGACTCACCTACTAGGCCCAAAGGAAATGGCATTAGAAGCACAGATGAAGAATTCCCTGTGCAAGATGGTGGCTCTTGGAAGAGTTTTGTGCATACAGAAGGTAAATGGCATCAGGAAAAGTCAGGCAAGGAGTATGTAAAATCAAGAGTCAGTCCTAAATGGAAAGGCAAAGAATCTGATGAAGACAGTGGAAGCTGGAAAAGTTGGAACAAGGAATGGTATAGGGCAGAGGATCAGCAAAAAAATCTGTGGTCAAAATCCATGGCAAGACAGAACAGGAAAAAGGGTCAGTGGCCAGGTAAGTCCAAAGTCACAACCAAGTTGGCTGCAAGCTGGAACAAGGGATATGTAAAAACTGCACATAGGGATCTCCAGGAAAACTGTGATTCATACAAGGTGTTGCATGATAACCACCAGGATGAAAGACCAGATCAGAACAGTGGCATTCAGCCAAGCAACAAGCCACGTGGTAAGAGACAACGCAAGAAGGACAAGTTAGGCTTCATTGAGTCAGAGGAGTTTGACCATGCTGACGCTGACCAGTTGCTGTATGGACTCCACCCTGTCCATCTTGCTCTTACTGCAGGCCTGCGCACCATCCGCCGTATCTACCACCGGCGCGGGGCTGTCGGGGACCGGCTAGCACGCCTTCTGGAGACCTGCTCGGCACGCGGCATCGCCACCGTGCCTCTGCCAGCCGCCCAGCTGGACGCGATAGCGCAGGGTACCGGCGTGCACCAGGGCGTGTGTGCGCTGGTTAGCCCGCTGCGCCAGCGGCCCCTGGCCGAGCTGCTCGCGGCGCTTGGCTACCCGCCGCTTGAGGCAGTCGTCGACGCCGACGGCGAAGAGCGGGCTGCGCCGGCGGCCGCGCCTGAGCTGCGGCCGCCCAGCGCGAGGTCGGCCTCGGAAGACGGCAGGAGCGTGCCGGTGGCGGACGAGCGTCCGGCGCCGAAGGAGCGGAGACTTGCGCCGGAGAACGCCGCAGGCGCACCGAGAGGCCCCTGTCCCACGGCTGGCGCCGAGGGGCTGGCACTGGGAGGTCTGCCGTCACAGACGGAGGAGCTGCCGCCTCAGGAGAGATCGTCTGCCCGCCAGCGGGTGTGGGTCCTCCTGGACCGCGTCCAGGATCCGATGAACCTGGGCTCCATCCTGAGGTCGTGCTACTTCCTGGGAGTGGACGCCGTGATCGTACCCGACAGGGACAGGTAAGAGGCTGTTGCTGCATCGTGTGTCGTGCTCTGGCATTGGTCTAGCAGTATGCTGCTCACGATGTTTTGGAAGAATCTCAGCATTGTTGGCACCTATAAATTGCAAAAGTCTGATAGCAAAAGGATGGCCCAGGAACTATCATGTAACTGTCTTATCAGTTTAACCCTATTTCCGGCAGGGGGGGGCGGAATCCGCCCCCCCCCTCGGGTTTTTTGCTTGCCAATTCGAGGCTTTTTGACGCAGCCTCACGAAGCTTGGTGACTTTTCCTAGCTATCCTTTCTACGCGCTGTGACAAAATTGCACAATTGTACTTTGCTCAGGAGCGGAGCCAGGCAACGTTTTTGGGAGGAACCTCAGGTCATTTTTGGCCATGTTGAGGGTAAAAGGAAAATGTCTGCCAAAAACAGAGTTTTTAAGATAGAACTTAAAACTTTATATGGATGTATAGTTAAATAGTTAGGAAATGGGCACACAAAATTTGCCAAAAACAGAGTTTTTAAGATAGAACTTAAAACTTTATATGGATGTATAGTTAAATAGTTAGGAAATGTGCACACAAAATTTTGTTTATCTGAGGTCACTACAAGGTCAGGTCAAGGTCAAAAGTCAGAATTTATTTTTTTGCAATAATTTCGGCGACGTTTTTTCAAATGCCAAACCCGGAATATATATGACGTAGAAAGGTACCCTCTACTTGTGTACCAAGTTTCAGTTTGATATCAGGTCGGGTCACGGAGCTATGACCTAAAATGTCAGTGCACGTACTTTATATCGCAATAGCCATAAAATGAAATTTTTGGAATAGAGTGAATTCAGATGATTGAAAATGTTTACAGATAGTATCAAATGCACACGAGATCATTCCAGGTGACCCCAAGGTCACTGGAGGTCATTTAAGGTCAAAGGTCACAAGTTGATCTGAAGAACGTATGACCATGACAGTTCCCCCTTTTTCATGTCCCTGGCACCGCCTATGCTAACATTATACCAACATTGCGATACGATTTGTACTTCTTTAGCATAGCATGACTAGCAGAAGCCAAAAAAGTGTTTTTGCCTTTTTTGTTGATTCAGTTGTTGGAAAATTAATCCTCCTATTTTTGAAACCCTGTGAACGCCCATGAATTTTCTCAAAATTTCAGATTTGTGGACCCATACTAAAAGCCCTATCCATAATCTCTCGATTCATGCCAGTTTCATTGAAATCGGTCCATAAACGAAGGAGTTATAAGAGGTCCAAAAGTCCCCCCTATTTTGACATTTTTGCCCCCCTGTATCCACAAATTTCGAAATTTTGAAAATTTCTTTTTATAAAAGTGTAGTTCACGTCACGGCAAATCGATTGCCGTTTGTTGCGACGAAATCGGACAAGTAGTTCTCGAGATCTCAGGGGGGGCCGAATCCGCCCCCCCCCCCCTGCCGGGAATCGGCCATACCGTCTAGCCCTCCAGGAATAGGGTTAAATGTGTTTCGTGATGATGCAGTTTGCCTAACTGTCAATTTCGAACGGTCTATATTGTTGCAAAAACTGGAGTCTGAACTAAATGACAAAACAAGCGATCCTGTCGTTCAAGCATTAGTGTAGTTTTGGACTTCATTTGGATTTCTGGTCGTCTTACCTGTGACCACCCACAGTCATGTAGGGTCCTTTTTCCTGGTGATGCGTTTTTTTAAGCTGTCCATCCATTGTCTACACATTGTCTCAGACACCTCGCTGCGTTTTACCGGGCGCATCTAACTGGTCGTGTCCCCGTCACTGTAAGCCCTCTGTCTGCTCCGTCTGGCGTGGCCATTAAGTCTCCGCCCTTCTGTCTGGCAGCTGCCCGCTGTCGCCGACCGTGAGCAAGGCCAGCGCCGGCGTCCTGGAGATTTTCCCCACGTATTCGGTACCTGCCTCCGGCTGCCGTGAGCTGCTGCAGCTGCTGCGCCAGCGCCGCTGGCAGCTGCTGGCGGCCGGCGCCTGCAGTGGGAACTCCGTGCCGCCCTCCTCTTCCGTCTGTCCTCTCTCGGACACGCTGCTTGTTGTGGGTGCGTGTTGTCGGAGCGATGTGGTGCAGCTTTGTGGTAGAGACATGTTATCCGTACGTTTCCCATAGGCCGCGGAAGAGACGTTTGAAATGGCAGCCATCTTGGTGCATTATTGCGATGTGGGAGGGGTTGGGGTGGGTGGGGGATGAAAACAAGCAATTCGTCGTGGGGTTCATACGAAAATCGTCGCACGTTATGCATCTTTCCGTTTCGCCTGATATGTTTGCTTTGCTGATATCCGTGTGATCTTAATCGATCTTATTACGACCAGAGAAGTTTTCGAGGAAATTATACACAAATCACCCATCCCCAACCAACCTTCCCCATAGAAATGATGGACTACATATCGAGACAAAAAAAAACTGCGACTCGTATACAAAAATTGCATTAGTCTTTGCTTGTTCTGACACTCGCTGCGTTTACTGCGCTGATCCAGAGGGGGGGGGGGGTGCTGGCTGGTCGCCAGTCGACATGCAGGGGTTGCCCTCATGACCACAGTGGGATTAGAAGTGGCTGGAGTACCCCTGGTCTCTGTTCGTCTGCTTCCCCTGCCGAGCCCCCATCACTTGTTCCATCAGCTCTGATAGGCTTACAATGAATGCCATGATTGGCTGCATTACGGGTATTAGGCGGAGCAGCGTCCTCTTCCGTTTTAACAATGCTTTGCATAGCTGTGGGGCTTAACTCGTTTTTTTTCGTACTGTGCATGAATATGATAATAGTGGCATGATTGCCTTGAGTACTTTTGACGCTTAGTTGCGCCGTTTAATGAACTGTTTAGCGAACCCCGCCGTCACTGATCGATGACTCCCTCCCGTCCCTTTGTAGCAGAATTTGGGGCCGGTGTCTTTGTCATCCCCTGACAACCCTTTGCTGGTCAGCTTTCAGAACCCTGCTGTGCGTCGTCATTGCCCCAGTAAACCAAACTTCATGCTGTGTGCAACCTGTCTGATGTTTTTTACTCATTTCAAGGCGGACTATCCACTACGACCATGTGCCCCAATTTTTCCAGGTAACGAAGGTGCGGGCGTCACTCCTGAGCTGGCCCAGCTCTGCCGTCCGTTGACCATACCACCGCAGAGACATCTAGTGGACGGCGTGGAGTCACTTAACGTCGGCGTAGCAACCGGCATTCTGCTTAGCCAGCTGACTCTCAGTCGACCTTGACCTGGCGTGAACGAACGTTTGGTTTATGAGCGTGTGCCTTAATTAGTGGTAGTGGTAACTGTTGTGATCAGAGCGTGATTGCGGTGAGATTGGCGCTTGAAGGAACGTGTTAGGCCGTGATCCTTGTTGCAGCAACTGCGATGGAACACGTGTGTCGGATGGGCCATTACATGAAAATATGACCCAGTCCAGCGCGCCGCGGCGACTAGATCATCTTTCGTACAATCTCTGCTGGATGATTGTTCAGATGCATTGAGTTCTCGCCGTCATCCAAAGTCCAAGTTAGTAGCCGTGAAAGGGATGGTTTACCGATGTCATCCAGTGCTTCTTCAAATACACTCCTTGTGCTGCCTTGATGCCTGCGCTCTGCTGTTCTACAAAAATGCGCCTCGAAGTATCGACTGCCGTCATCCTGACTTAGCATAGCCATTCACTCAGCGTGAGGAAGACACTAAAGCTTGGTAGGTACAACATCGCTTTATCGTGTTGCGGTAGCGTCAATTGAGGTTTTCCCCGTATGAGGTGTGGTAGGCATTACAAAGATGTGCTGTAAGACACAGATTGTGTGGCTTACTATGTCATCTTTGAATTAACCCTCATTAACGGCCGCCGGATCCACCTGCGCCGAGCCGTGGGTCCATCAAAACCCCTCCCGCAAGATCTCGAGAACTTCCCTGCAGAAAAAGTAAAAACACCGTTAGAAAATTTTGACAAAGCGAGAAGAAAACACCTAGATTTTCTCAAATAAGATCAATATCAACGTCGCCAGAGGTCATCTTAAGTCATCTTACCCAGCAGACATTCGGCAGAAAACCTTGTTAAGTAATGTGCTGCAGCTCCGCCGCAGAACGCCAGCAACCGCAGGGCAGACACCAGTTACTCGACTCCGCACAGCCGACAGGCCGTTGAGGGCGGACGTTCACTGGCGCGACAGCAGGCCGGGCCGTCGCCAATTCTGACGAACGACGAGCTCCGGCCTGGCGGCGCCGGCGGGCGGCGACGGGCCGCGGTGGCCGCCCAGGTCGCAGGACGGCCCGCCCATCCGGCGCTCGATCGGCGCGGGCTCGGCTTTGAGCCGGGCTGCGCCGTCCGCACGCCGCACAGCGGACAACGAAGCCACGACCACTGATGATAACACGATGACACAGTGATAACCAACAGGATTCCTCGGCTTCGTCTATCTTTTGCTGATAAGTCACAGCGCGGCTGATGTATTTTCTCGCATGTGGGAATATCCGGACGTCACTGAAGGAGACCACCCAGGTTACTTTGATAATCGACGTCCCACCTTTAGTCAACTCGGCACCGCCTGCCGTGTTTCTGTTCCCGCCACCTCCTGGGGGTGTCAAAAAGGACATCCCCCTGCTATCTCAGGATCTAACTGTCGAATTTAAACCGGTCTACCACCAACCGATAGCCCTCAGTCTAACGATTCAGAAAATACTATGTTAGCCCTGGTCACTTGACTGATAACGTCACTAGTCACGTAACATGCATAACACGACGTGGGAAAAACTGACATCAGTGCGTACATCATATCATCGGCAACACTGGTCTTAGAGCCTTCAACTGGGTATCAAACGAAAGGCCACAAGCCTCTTCATCAGAAGCATGCCAAAATGTAATGTCGGGTCAAGGCCAACCTAGGTCAGTTAAAATATTGGTCTTACTTTGCATGTGAAAGGTCGACACTAACTCGCAGCCATTTTGATCCACGTGACAAAAAGGACAGAACTGAAACCTCTTAATGATCACTTTGCATTAACTGCTCTTGTATATCAATATCATTCTAGGTCAGGTCAGATAAGGCTGCATTACTTTTCCTGACAAAGAACAATAATTACTCGCTGGAATCCTTAACTGCGTTAAGAACAGAACTGCAGTGGTATCTCGTCGTCGTTAAACCTGCGCTGTCTGCTCTTTATCGGGTCAATTCAAGCCAGGTCAGAGCAGATAATCATGTTTTGTGACCAGGAACCATAATTACTCTCTGCTGCTGTTGCACGATCTTCCACAGAACATGCTGCATTTCATCTCGTTTTCATATCTACCTATGACGCCACCTGACATGACCTCACATTGCATTGGGCGAACCTTGCTAAGAAACGCATGCAGATTTGTTTGTCTGGGTTGAACGATGGGGAAGGTCAGCAGCAGCAACGTCTGTCACCCGCAACGCAAATCAGACCGCTGTCATCATGTATGTGACCTAGCATGACCTCTAATATTGACATGTTATGGTTGTGTATCCTTTTTGGGACCGTGTCCTATATAAATCGAAGTAATTCATGCATTACATTTGCGAATATTAAAAAAAGGAAGCATGATCGCGCCACCACCCGAAGACGTCAAAGCATGCCTGCAAGGATTCACTTATGATGTCATATCTCCATGACCTGAATTACCATAGAAATGGTTTTGATGTCAAAACCTGTAAAACTGATTGATAAATAGTTTCTGAAAATTTGGTTGGACTGACACTAACGGTTCAGAAATTATTTAGGAAAAACCGAGGAGGTGCCCGACTTCACACCCCCAGGCGGTGTTGGGTTAAATGGCACGTTAGATCATGCCATTTGATACGATGACGCTTTGCGGTTCCACGAGACTGGACGGAATTCGGCTTTACACTGCGGTCCCATCGAACTTCAGCGTCATGCTCGTCGTGCGAGCAATGTTGTATTCAGTACTCACCCTTGTTTTCAGGGCGGGTTTTTCATATACGCATTGCACTGCGTTGAAAAGCAGGGTAACAGCCGCCTCAGAAAAGACCCCGAGCAGAACAACCAGCCACTCAACCAACCAGCAACCAGATATAGGCCCCGAGGAGTCCGCCTGAAATGTGACGGTGGCGTATCACGCAGTAGTCAGTCCGACGTAGAAAGTGCCACCCGGCTACGGAGCCAGAACGAAATGGTGAAGTGGCAGAGAGGCCTCTTTATGCTGAAGCAGCATGAAGAGACGCTCCCCGTTCTCCCGGATCGGAGACGAGCCGGTCATCGCGTGATGAGTAGAGAGCGCTATTAATGTCGAGTTTCCCCACTCTCGAGTGTGAACAGGCCACTCAGGGAACAGCCGTGGTCTTGTCGGCATGTCTGACTGACTGTCGTGACCACTTGCATGCACCGGGACAGCCAGAGAAGGGGGAGGGGTCGGGTGCCTGCTCCCCCCCTTAGGTCCGCATTTTGTAGTGAAACCCATTGCACACCGCCTTCCCGGCAGTCGTATGACTTCATTACTCACTGAGCTCTTCCCCCCCGTTTCAGAAAATCCTGGCTGCGCTCCTGCCTACATCTAACAAAACGTCACACATCCGACGCTGGTCGCGTGACAAATCAGTGTTTCCTGTGACTCGGCAATGTTTAACAGAACCGGGAATGTCTGTCTCGTATGGCATTTATGTCTGTTCCATAGGTCAATTCGCTCGGGTGGCGAAAATAACCGACACCGAACTCAGTTTCCGACAAAAAGTAAAAAACGCGCCCCGAAAAACTACCAGTGTTTTCGCATCGCATGCATTGTGCCACGGACAAGGGTCCAGATTCTTGTTATGTGTAAAGTGCCTACGCAGAAAATCAAATCCTGGAATTTTCCTTCCGCTCCCAGAGACTGCAACACCAATACAGTTTTCACGAGAAAACAAGGCCACTGAACTATGAAAAGTGACGTAAACTCAGCACACTGTGTGGGACGCATCGCCACGCCGCCGAGCGATTTATCTGCGTTCCCTCCTTTTTTAAGATGCTACCTCGTGGCTAGGCGGGCGTGGCGCTGCCGCTTTGCCAGCCAGTTCGTCCGTGGATCGAGAGCTCGGTACGGGGGCGGCCGCCAATTGCTGTCAATTGGCACAACCAGCTGAAATGGATGATGGCAGAGGAAGAGAGGGTCGAGCAGGCCCGCAAAGCGTCCCCAGTCGTGGCGCACCCGCGTGTCCGAAGAGTGTGTCCCCACAGAGACGCCGCGTGAGGCTTGGCCACGGCGTCTCTCCAGTCACTCTCAGTTCTCTCCGACTCAGACCGGCTGACGGTGTTTGTGAAGGCGTGATCTATCTGTGCCACTAGACGGAGGCGGCGTGGCAGGTCTGCTGTAACCAGACCGGGGTCTGCTCTTCTGCCGGTGCTGAGCTTGCGGTGTACATTGGGGTCCGCTAGTCGGTCAGTTACCGGTATTTGGCGCCACGCGTGTTTCAGTAGCGCCAAGCCCCAGCGCCGGCCGCTCTGCTGGCTTTCGAGGGGCGCTTGGGCCTGGCCTGGTTCTCAGTGTTGACGATTCCAATGTGTGGCGGCGTAGCGTGGAGCCCGTCCTGATCGGAGATGGCGCGGCCCGATGTGGAGTCCGAGTCCAAGTCCGTCCTGATCGGAGATGGCACGGCCCCGAGGCAGAATCGGAGTTCGTTCCTAAGTACTGGTGCCGCAGGTGGTGGTCTCAGATCCCCTGTGACTCGAGTTCTTAACAACGACTCTGATCGTCGACTACATGAGCTGGCGTTCAGCGAGGACGAATGAATCAGGGGCAAGGAACGGGATTAACTAACATGGGAAACTGCCTGCGTGGTCTTTGTTTTTGTTGCACTGTGACTGCGGCAGCCACTCGGAGTACTGCAGCGGCCGATAATGAAAGCTGTGGAAAATAAAAACAAGGGACTTCTTGACGATTCCGGCACGACGTATCAACCTGTTAGTTAATTCAGTGATGCCACGAGGCATCAGCCATCCGGTGATGTTTGAATGACACCGTTCTTTTCTATTTCGGCATCATTCCTTTCTCTCTACGGCAGATTGGTTGATATGGGAATGAAACAAGACTGCAGTCCGGCTATGGAGAGGTAAGCGAGCAAACAACATCTAGAGTCGACGAGAAAGCATGGGCAAATCAGACGTTGAACCAGACAACAGCTGCAGCATAGTGCTACAGTGCAATGGAAGTTGTGTTTGTGCAGCTTGCATTTAAACTTGCGAGTGAGATATATGCACAGATATGCTCTCATATATTTTATGAAGTATCGCATTTTTCCCAAAAATTTCCACTACTTTTGGCACGTCGTGCTGAAAGTCTTTGACGTCTGCCATGAAAGTTCCTGACCAGTGTGACAAGGTCAATATGATGCCAGTCCACAATTAGCGCACTGCAATAATCCAGAAAAGGACATGGAAAAAGATGTTGGGTGCATATGCATTAAGACATTGACTGCATATGTCAATAGTTAACAAGGGCGATTCTCCAATCATAAGACTGTCAGCTGCTTCGGTTTCCTTGGCAACGCCTTCTAATTATGTCTGGTTCTGTTAAAACATGTTCCTGGTCAATAAAGTTGGTTACAATATGCTCCGTAGTGAATCCAAAGCAAACGGAATGATAGCCATTATGACGTCTTAATAGTCCTTTTCCGGCACGTTCGTGGGCATGTCAGCTTGTGGACGTTGTGGCACACCACACTTGAAAGTCAGAGGTGTATTGCCATCTTGCCACTGATGTGCGACATCATTTCTAAGTGTATTGAGCCTGTGTGAATTTACATTTAGTACAAACCATCGGCTTAAATGGCAGTCACAACGTAAAAACTGGAATAAACAACCCTCCTGCGCACTGTGTGTGCGTTTACCACATGCATTCGCCACGCACGTACACCATCATGCTGTGTGTACCCAATCACGTATCGTCTTCTCACGACCATTCAATGACGATTTCAATCATTTCAGCTAAAAACACCACATCAACGACGGTATTCTCCCGGCCTTCCGGCGGCGATCGAAGAATCGTGTGCTCCGGACGCCGAGGCGGCTGGAACCCCAGACGCGCCACGCGTCCACCCAGCCGCCGGGGGGTAGCCCGGGATCGCGCTTACCTGGTCACACGGCGCTGGCAGTGCCGTTGGCCCAGGCCGGGTACGTGTGCAGGTCGAACGCGGCCACGCCCACCGTGTGAATCAGGAACATGGTGACGCCCACGCACAGGCAGTTCATGATTGCGCCCGCCTTCAGCTGAAACGGACGGGGCGTTCGCACCGCTCAGAGACGCCCTCAGATAGGCTCGGCCAACAAATCGTGGGTGTGCCTGCACATGCGCTTGTTGACAAGTCGACGTGAAAAAGGCCACTGCGAACAGACTAAAACGGGGCCTGATACGAGGTGACCCATTCTATGCCGAGCTTTATCATGAGTAAACGTGTCTCCATTTACTGTTGCGCAAGAAAACAGTGATGTCATTTACTTCGACCAGCGCCGAATGCAGGAGAAAACTCGCACATGGCACCACATTCACCTCAAAGTAGAACGACCAGACAAGCGCTGCAAAACTTGTGGCATTATTCTACGTTATTGTTCATCGCTGTCGCGACTACAAACTACGACGTCCATCACAGGCATCTCGCAGACTGCAAGATGCACGTTGCTTCGATAAACAATATTATTCTGTGACACACCAAACAATAACGGTTTTAAATGTAACTGGATGTTTTCACTGGTACAATGTTTCACAAAACTGTTCCTTTTCACCAGACATGTGCCAGGGTCCCGATGGAATGCAGTTAATCGCCGTCTTGTATTCAACCCCTCGTTGACCTGGGAGGATCATTGCGTCATCTAAGAAAGGTCGTGCTCCTCCGGAGCAAAGCAGTGCCCAGGTGACATAGCACTTACTTTGGTCAGCTTAGAATCCGATGCAAAATGAGAATAACCTGCATTCCATCGGGATCCCGGCACTTGTGTACCACGACCTCGGGAAAAGCGCACCGTTTTAAGCCATGTGTATAGATGGTACTTGGGGATCGTTGCACATTGTTACTGGTAAATCATTGAAACTTGTGCAGTTATTTGGGTAAGGCCTTCCGATATCATCATTTTATTTTCCGCTCGGCTTCAACAGGCACGACTTCTGTCCTTACTTTTTTTATCCGACACTGCTCTAGGTGATTGACATGAATATCTGCGCCGTAAACTGACACTGTGCTTAAGACCTGAAATGACAAATTCGAACGATAGACATGGTGTCAAACCATTCTGGGAATATTTCATGAGTGGCAGGTGATTGCAACAGTCGTTTCGGCCTGAAGCCGGTATTACAAAGCGGTTTTGGGAAGGGGATGATAAATACGTGAATAAGCCACTCCCTGTATACGTGGACGTTGCTTAAAGGAAAAGTGAAAGGAACAGACTTTCCCCAATTTGTACGGAACCTAAAACTACTCCCGTGTGAGCTTCATATAGGAATATCATCACAGATGAGGAAATCATATAACCATGAAAAGAAGGGCATCCGCATCCCCGATGTAACATAACTTTTGACTCTGACAGCACAAATACCTTTACAAGAGGGATTCGCTGCGACCTGTGAACGTTGTCGTCGAAGCCGAAATCTGTTTTTTTACTGATGGCTTTGGTGAACCGTTAACCCGCGACGGTGGCTGATAACTTTTAGGTGGTGTGAATAATTTCAATAAACTCAAGATTTCAGTCAAAGGTGGCTCAGGCGTGTGCTTGTGTGTGTATTGACCAATCCGCAAATTCCCTGTCGTCAGTCGTCACAGACGACGTAGCAACTATGGCCGACAACGTTGTCGATGTGTCTCCGAATGAGATAAAGCTACATTCGTCAGCATTCTGGCACGCCTGCGTTGGTGTTAATCACGCTGAATGCTCGCAAGCGGTTCTTTTCTTCGTCCCGTTCCTCAAAAGGCTTCTTTTGTTCATAAAACGAAACGGGCCCGGACGTAATTATCTGAAAATGATAATCACCAGTCATCGGCCGTACCGTTCTGCAGACTGGCTCACCATGTCCTGCGACCGGAGGTTCCCGGCGCCGAAGACGATGGCATTCGGAGGCGTGGCCACCGGCAGCATGAAGGCGAACGAGCAGCTGACGGTGGTCGGCAGCATCAGGTACAGCGGGTTCACGTGCAGGGAGGCCGCCTGCAGAACAGAGCAGGCTTCAGACATCAGGCACTGGGCTCCTGACGTTCTGCGGAAGCGATTTGCGACGGGTTGACTGCTGCGAGTGCGTAGCGTAGAGTCAAAATCGTGCCTTGATGCATTATTAACATGTTTACCATGGCAAAATCCAGCTCAGCTGTCGACGAAAGCAGACGCGAAAATTCCCCCGCCAGCAACGTCTAAACACTCAATGCCCAGCAAAAGAAAGCAGTGCGTCCACGTCTGTCTCCTACTCCTCGAAAGTACTTCACGTCGTCCGGTCCCTGGCTGACTCCGTTTGAGGTTTCGGGCCGGCGGCAGACTGCCTGACCTGCCTGACCTGCCTGACCTGCCTGACCTGCCCGTTCCAGGACTCTGAGCCGGGCGCGAACTCACCAGCTGCGCCATCACGGGCAGCAGGATGGTGGCCATGGCCGTGTTACTGGTGATCTCGGTGGCCAGCGTGGTGAAGATGCAGATGACCAGAATGATGACGCCGTGCGGCAGCGAGTCCAGCACCACCAGCTGGTCGGCCAGCCACAGGGAAAGACCCGACTCCGTGGCCGCCTCGGCGATCGCAAATCCACTGCCTGAAGGCATGTAGAAGACGCATTACGTTGCTTTTCGAGATCGGGACAAATGGCGCCGAATCATTTTTATGTTTCAGTTTTGGGCAAGGAACATGGTGTACTCAATGAGAACGACTGTGAAACGTTTAGAAAGCAAAAGAAAATTCCTTCACTTACTCCACTGCCGTGGCATTTTAATGTCATCCACAGAGATGCCATTTTATGCTTCACAGACATATTACGTTACTTGTCACGGTGCAGCCGTCAAAAGGTCTTCAGAACTGTTCCCGAATGCCAATGCGTCGGCACTGCGTATTTGGACTGTTTTCATAGCGTACTACCCAAAGCAAAAATAGCGGAATATCCACTGATTTTTGCTTTCGTAAAAGAGATCTCGAATCCCACAATCATTCGTTTAGACTGTCTGAAGGCTTACCCATCAGCAGGATGATGCCCCACGGCACACCTTTCTGAAGGTCTGCCCACTCCAGCAGGCCCTGGCTGACCTCTGAACTTTTACCCTCCGCTGGGGACAGACAACATCCAACCGTCGCTCATATCAATACATGTTGGGAAACTTAGCTTCGATCAGTGCCACCACGTTCTGCGTAAGGATAAACATGCTCGGATATATGGATAGGAATGAACGACTGTGAAAGGTTGACATAAATGAGCTGCCCATAGACCAAGAGTTATGCGTAACTGTAAGACTGGCTATCGTCTAACACACGTGTGTGCTTTGAGGTATGAAACAATCGACACTCACTAAGTCGCAACGGAAAAAATAACGCACAGGTTCTGCCTTAATTTATCTGAAATATTTTCATATATGTGATCTGGCATCTGCAAGCGTAGCAAATTATGTCAGACATTTTGTTGGTGAAGGGATTTTCAGAGCCATGTCGGTCAACTGCACCCTGATCCCCTACCTTTCATGCACCAGAAACGGGGCTTGGCCGGAATCATGAACATCAGGACGACGATCAGCATGCCCGCGGTCCCGTCATCAATGTCCCTGAAATAGGCAATGTCATACCGAGCTGCAGGACTTAGAAACCATGCATGGTTTCACCGCAGGGTAGCACGCTTCAAATACTGTATTAACGTTTACATGCTCGTCTGATTACGAAAATTCAAATTACGATTCCTGACAAGCCAATGCGCGACTAAAATCCAACGCATCGATCGAAATGTTTAAGTTTGGAACGGTGTGCCGTGCTTACCGAATCTGCTGACATACACTCACGCAAGGAAAGGCAAAATTTGTAGAAGTAAGGCGTTGTTTCATGAAAAGACCCGGACTTTTACGCTCAGCAGGATGTCATTTGGTCGTGGTGACATACTGCTCAAAACGAATGGATTTCACTGGCCGAAATGCCGACAACGTATATAATAGCTCGACGTTCCCAAAAGTCGGACTTTCCGACGTACTCCTCGTCACAACCTTCCCAAAGAAAACCACAAGCATAACAGGATGCTCGCTATCATTACGCGATGAAGAGCTCGCTCCAGCCGGGCATGAACTGGGGCTGCCGGAAGAACCAGAGCAGCACGAGCAGCACGAGCAGCACCACCACGGCCGACTCGTGGAAGCTCATCGGGCCGAGGTCCCGGAGTCGCCGCTGCAGGGTGCGCCGCGCCGCCTGAATACGGGCCGGATCCGTCGGATCTCCTCTGGAACGGTACCCGTCAAACTGCTGATTGACCGCAGCGGCGGAGTGTGCCGCTGATCTTGGCATACATTGGCTCAGTACAATTGATCTGAACGAAGTCCGCCGTCCGTGTTGTGCGCACTGTGGTTTGGTAAAGCGTGTTTTTTTCAAAAGACTCTGACATGATTTTGCTCGGCACTGGAATGTGAGAGTGCACGGGACCACGCATGCCATCGCAAGAGGATTTGTGCATATATTCTGGAATCTCTTTAGGGGGCTGAGGAGTTCATTTTAGCGCACGATGATGTGGTGAGTGAAAGTACATAATTCGGTCGGTCCGTCTCCTATGAACGCGAATTACAGAGCTTGTTGTTATCACCACGTACTGAGAACTGATATATGAACAATCAGGGCAAACCTTCGCTGTTATAAAATGGGCAAAGAATCGTCGTCTCGTTCGTAATGTTGTAGCAACATACCAATGCATGAAAACGCACCTTCTGATGCAATTCAAAACGATGAGACGCACAATTAAAGCAAGTAAATTTATCAGTTTTAAACGTCTCCTGCGTGGAGACGGTAATAACTTGATAGATGATTTGGCATTTTTGACTCACCTGAACGATGACTCGTGCTGTGTTTACTTTGAAAAGTCTACGAACGAATTAGATACTATTAATGCTACAGGCTTTCTGCCGACTAAACATCCCCGACGGTCACCCCCCCCAAAAAAAAAAAATAAAACAGAAAGTTTTCACACTTACACGAGATATTTAGGACCCATGAAGAGCACAATCAGCAACATCCATCCCACCAAAGTGCATAAGAGCATCGATGGAATCCCATATAGCATGTAGCTGGCGAAGCTCAAACCCGTATTATAGCCGTAATACCTGGGAATAGAAAGAGAGAGTTCAGTCCAAACCAGGAATCACCAACATTACCCACTCTTCACTCTGTTAATTGACACAACAAACAATCTACTGCCGACATCGGGTAACAACGATTTCGCGGCCGGCGTGTTTTAACAGCTCTCTGCCCGCTGTCAGCATGATGACAGCCGTTTTAGCGGCAACCCTCTCAGCTCGTTGAACCGTTCCAAGCGTAGACGTGAATGACAGAGCAAACTAATGGCGGACTGCTGAGTTTTCCCGCCAACGATGACTGGGCGACGAAGCGGCCGGGAGGCTGGAGCTCAAGATGAACCCGGCGGCCGCGGCAGGCGCGGGGAGGCGCACTTTTCCACCATGCCGAGGAACACCAGGTTGGAGCCGGTGCCGGTGATGGTGCCCGTGCCGCCGCAATTGGCCGCGTACGCCACGCACAGGAACAGCGGCGTCTTCAGCTGCTCGGCGGTGAGCAGGGGGGACTCCGACCTGGGGGGCACACCGGTGCCCATGTCAGTCTCAGCCCGCAGCGCACAGCGCCGCGCGAGGCACTGCCTGGTGACGGAGGTCGGTGACGCGCCTGATGCTACAGGTCGGAGAGAACAAACGCACTGATGAAACAACGGCAAACTGTACGTCCAGGCTGGTTGAAAAGCTAATTCCACGTGGCGTCGGAACAGTGGACACCTGTTTTGGGTCCGCCGAGGCGAGCGAACCGCCAGAGAACGGCCTAGTGAGTATCTGAACATTCCGCGCCGGAGGCAGAACCGTGCCCGGCCCAGAGCAGCCTACAAACAAAAGACGTCTAGGTGGTAAATAATGGGGACCATTGCGGTCTACCGGCTGCAAGGAAGAGCTTTAGTTGAAGGCGATACTTCGAGGACGGGTTTATCTACTCATCTCTGTTCTGACTGAGTTCCATTGACAATGGATCGGCTCAAGAATTAAACATGAATCTTGCCGGATGTCGAAATAATTCAGACGTCCTACTACGACGACCAGCGAGGCATCTCGTGATGTGCCGAAAACACAGCCTTTACGCACTTTTGCACTGATTCACACATAAGACCACAGTCCCGATAGATCACCACTTAAATAACTAATGAGCCATCTCTGCATCCTGGTGGGACCATTCCTTTTTTGTCTGCTTACTGTATGTGAAGCGCCGCTCTGCTAGAGGTGGCGTCAGCAGAATCTACACCGCCGGCGTCCTTCTGGCTCTTATCTGGAGACGCCTCCTCAGGGTCGGGCGGTTCGTCCATGTCCTACGTGTGATCAAAATATTACAGCGAATGACAAAGAAAATACGTGGAGAAATCTGCTTCATGCCGGTAGTCCTTCCTCCTCCTTTTCTCTATAATAACTGAAACCTGGTCCTCGTGCTACTATTAGGTGATGGTGATGTCGCATGAACGCTTACGCTACGTCTCGACATATATTAGCTTCTTCTTGCAATTAACACAAGCTCTAGCGTTCAATGCTCAGTGTTCATCGCCTGTCGCAGTGTTTTTCAGACCAAACTTAACTGGATTTATACGACAGAATTTTACAACCTAAGGTCGCCGACAGTTTTTTCTAAACGTCACCAAAGCTCAGGCAACCAGGAGCTGATTGCACCAAGCATCGTTTTACGCATGATTTTAATCACCATAATCACGATAAGTTATGGCCAAAATCACCTGCGTCAAGTTGGCAACCAAGGCGTCAATCATTGGCGCCACCATGGCAGTAGTGGCTGTGTTCGACATCCACATGGAGAAGAACATAGTGACGAGCATGAATCCTAACATCAGCCTGTAAAACATCATAAAAAGCAGTATTTACACAAGATAAAAATGGCAATAATGGAAGTATCTGTATTGTCCATCATCAGATATTACAAAAATGATGTCACGCAACTATACGAAATATCCCAGTTAACGCAAGGGCTGACGTGAACAAGATACCATGACATTAGAAAAGTTCAAAGTGAATATTCACAAGAAGAATTAAAAAGAAGAAACGAAGATTAAAGAAAGATTAAAAACAATGATATCGAAGGACTATCCAGAACGGCGGCTGTTAACTTAAACCTCCTTTCCTTTTTCAAAAAAAGCCAATAGTCGCATAGGCAAAAATATAAAGAACGGTAATATCAAAGACCTGTCCAAAAAGGGAAACGTCGTCCACCCTCATTTTTTCAATCAATCAGCAGTCGGTTCGGGAAACTGATTATCGAAACCACTCTCTGAAAAGCCTCGATAAAATGATCAGATTCTTGTCACATTTTCATCATCTTACTGAAATAATCCTGCGTGATGTCAAGGACATAGCAGTGGCCGTTGACATATTTTTATGGCAATACCATCGTCGTCGACATGTAATTCCCATGATCGAGTGCGGCTCACCACACACCAGTAGCCCGTGCTCACCACTTGACACTGGTGCCCACGAACAGGACGACCGCGAGGGCGGCCCGTGTGTGGAAGTTGCTCTTCTCCACGGCCACGGCCACCATCACGCCGGCCATGAACAGCAGGTTCGTGCCCGTCATGTACTGCATGCTCACGACCCCGGTGTCCAGGATGCCGAAGAACGGGAACAGGACGGTCGGCAGCAGCGCCGTGGCCGCGATCGGTATCGCCTCCGTCGTCCAGTAGAAGGCGATGATGATGATGCCGTAGCCACACCACGCCTCCTGCAGCCGAGGGAATGCGCTGATGGCTTGGTCGATGACGCGGTGCAGTACCGGGCCTCTAGTGCCCCTTCGTAACACCTCGGGTAACCCTTCGTAACACTTCAAGCAGCCCTTCCCAACGCCTCTATTGCCCTGTCGCGGTGCTTGGAGCTTCCTCTCGTAACATCTCGATGATTTGGATACGCTGTCGGACTGGTCTAGTGCTCCGTCGTCGTGTCGTCTCGAAGGTCCTGCAGCACGTGCAGGACCTTTACGACGGGACACGTGTTTGTCCCGTCATAAAGCCTCCAATCTCTCTGTTGTACCGCGTCCTCCATGCATGATCTTGACCATAGCTGCACCCTTGAATCTTGTTCATGTTCACAGCACAAAATACGTCCTTTGTATTAACCTCATGGCATGCAAAAACCTTCGTTTATCAAGCAATATATTATTTACAGCACGCAGGACCACGTACACATGACGTGATATTACCTTCTATGGTGTCTCCTGTATCCGCTTTGAACAGTCTCCAGTCATTTTATAAGCTACGATGATCGTCAGTTCCCAAACATCCCATGCATTTAAGTCATAGCAGTGCCAAATATTGGCTACTGAAGTAAAAGCGTTGTAAGATATTCGTTTACAGCGCCGATAAATAACAAACTCCGCACGCATCTTAAAGGACCGCAAGATGGCTTAACGTTCCTCCCGCAAACATCTGCCTGAGCTGTTCCTGTTCCATGAACGAAGTCTAAATTCCTCTTCTTTTCGTGGAAAGAATACGCAATCACTGGATATACGAATAAGAAAAGTCACAACATTTCAGCACGACAGCTCAAGCAGTTTGGCTTCGCGCTGGACAAACAGCGGCGGCAGGCTTAATCGGCCTCTGCGTGGAAATAAAATAGTGGTAGTGTTTGTTCTGACTTCAGGCTGCTTGCGTTTTTTGAAACGCCATGTTTTGCCCTTTTGCCTCTCGCAAGAAATACGCCAGAATCTTACCAAATGTAAACCCCGACAGGAAGGTGAAAAACGGTGCCCAGTAACAAGATAACAGAATCGCGTGCTTCCCGGGAGATGTCTTACCTTTGTTTGGATTACGAGAGGCAGTGGCAAGAAGAGAAGAGGTGCGAGCACAGTAACCCACGCTCTCCAGAAGGCCAGGATGTCGTGGCGAAGGCATGGTGGTCCCAGACTCATTTCCGGAGTCTGTCTGTTCTTCGGTGCCCGATCACTCGGCGAATGGAGCGAATGTTGTCCTTTGTCTGGAACAAGTTATGTTGAGAGAACAAGATATATTGGTCCGCAGCTGTATCATGACATTTACAGCGGGTGAAGCTGACGGAACAGTGTCGCATTTTCGTGATTGTGACAACATGAACACCCCATAACCAACAGAGAGACAGTGAATTGTATTGCGACAGGCCTTTTCCCGCCGTGTTTGTACAATGGAAAATCCCTATTAGCTTTGTTTTGCAGCCGAATTGCAAAATCAAACGCCCTTTGTGTATCAAATACTCCGTCCGGTCAAGAACCATTCATATCTAATAATGTTCATGTTCGTCATTATTATTTTGTATTCGGAGCAAAAAATGGGACTGTGTTTCAACCAGTGCTTGGCGGAAGCCGGGGATGTACCGAACGTTTTTAGGTGATGTAATGCTCCGCTTAGCATATCTGTCCATCTCTATTCAGTTTGGTTACGGAAAGTGAATAAACATGCTGGCTTCAAAACTTAACGTTTCAAGACCCCCCAAAAAATCACCTGCGACCATCACCAAGTAGAAAGATAAGGTTTCGACATGAATATTTCCTCTGTATCTAGGTTTTAGTCAGACGATGTTTTTCGGCTTCGCAGCACTCGGCAGCAGATCTACCGTCACCATCAAACTAAGCATTCTGGGGCAAATGCAGTCTCTGCGCATTCTTGGTCTATGGAAGGCTCAAACCCTTGTCATGACCACGTCATAATAAGTGTTTTTTCGCTTTCCATCGGAATATATCAGATGCTACAGCCTCCGTCTTTTGTTATTGTTTTTATCATCATATGACTAAAACTGTTATTGTAAAGTGAGCATTAGCACTCCCATCTACGAAATGACATCATGTACTGGCCAATACGGACTGTACATATTCGAGGCCAAGCCGAGAACAAAATTCTGCTGAGAGTGTTTGGAAAGGGGCCAAACTGTATGCGATAAACGAGAAATTGGTTTTGTTTATGTGAAATCGCGGATTTGAAAGCACAGCGCTCCATCTTTTCCCGTGTTCGCGTTCCACGACAAACAGGATGTTTCCGATGTCGTAATTTTGACTCCGATTCTACTCATATGAGCCACAAATGCCATGTCATTTTTATGTTGCTGTGAACATGGCGTTTTTGGTAGCCAGCGTAACTTTTTCAAATTTTCTCGCCGAAGAACGAAATTTCTTTGTTGTTCCCAGATCGAAACTCCTGTCAAAGGCCTGTATGTTCACTTACGACCATTGTTACTTTGTACCTACTCGGTCTCCTATGTTTCACAAAACACGTGGATCCACAGCTACCGGGTAGAACAGAGAATTGGTTGTAACATGGCGAGATGATTTGACGAACGTGTCTTTCTGCTCTCATCCTACGTGGGTGTGGACATACCCACACTCGTCCAACGCTGGGATAGCAAGACGCAGGCCTATTTTGAAATTACCAGTTCATGGGAGTGATGACCTGCTGGACTAGATGACCACGTTCTAAAAACTTCGCCTTAGGTACTGGAGGTGGGACATGTACGTATTCGGGCACATGGTCAGGTCTTAATGGTTTAAACCTGAATCCAGGAGCTCAGGAGCATCCCAGAAAGCTAGAGGGAAGAAGTTTTTCCCATCGTGCCAATGTTAGATTTCTAAAAAAAGCGTGGGCTATGCCCCTTGCCCCCACCCTTCGTCCCCTCCCCCGTTCCTACTCCCGTGCCTGCACCCAGTGTTGAAGGGACGAAACGAGGGTGGGCTACCAGAAGAAAACACTTCCACTCAGAAAGCTGCGAGCTGCGAAAAACTAGCATTCACTTTGGCTGGCAGCCTTGTACTCGAGAGACTTAAAGATGACTCGAAAATGTAAAGTTAAGATGTGTCCAGAAATCTCAAGAAATGTAATAGAGTTAATTCGGTTTTGCAGTCACCAAATTTATGTACGGCACGTCTTATCTGGTAGATCTGCAGAAACCTTTTCGAAACAATGGACAAAAGATGTATGAAAAGATGAATTATAGGTGGCTGGAAACTGAACCTTGAAACTAGAAACCAAAAAAAATTTGATATCTTATTTTTCTATACATATATACTCACATTAGACCATTTATGGTCTAAATGTAGCCATAAAGGGTTGAAATGTAAAACTGAGGATTTTGATTAAGCGCTTAAAAACCTAAACAGTGTTGCTGTAATGAATGGTAGTCCCACCAGCCCGCGAAATCGTCAGTAGCTTATGTCAAAACCAGAGAGCTGAGATTTGGATCTGGTGATGAAGGTCCAGGGCTGGAACTGCTCTTGTCTCACTGAAAAGGATTGCACGGAGTAGTTTCTGTGCCAGCTCAGAGAAAACGGCGCATTAGCGACATGCCTAATGCTGGCGTCAAAACTCTTGTCCCTAGTTTTTCGAGATAACTTGGAAATTATGGTTTTATGTTGATTGAACCTTGCCATTCGGCCATTTCAGTTTAAATGCCAATTTCTGGAAATGGCCCGGTCAAAAAACGAACAGAAACTAAAGATACTTCTCACAGGGGTCAATGCTTCGAAAATTCATGCTCCTAGATATAGTCGGGTAAAAGCTTTGAAGCCTGTGACACGTAACACCGTCCGTCATACTGACGGTCGGGATGACACTGGGCGCCAGGTCAGCCGGCTATCGGAGGCTGAAACACGCACCAAAGGAGAGAACATCGCGCCCGAGCCCCGGCCTCATGCCATCGGTCGGAACTGTAGAAACAGGCCTCTAAATGAAGGGGATTGTAGATAAATGTGCTATTTGTACTGAAACCACATTTTAATGTCTACCTTTATACGGATCGGTGCACCCCTGATCAGAAGAGCGCAGTTGAGCAAGGCGGACGTCAGGTGAGCGTGTGGATGAACGGAATGGTTGTAACTGCTTTCGGGTCACTTACGTCGCGTTCCAATAATGCCATCTTTGTGAACATTCAGATCGATGTAACATAGCGGATGTGCTGGCGATAGACATGTTAGCAGGAATGGTTCCGGTCGGGATTCAATAGCGCATGCCTCTGTCTTTGTTGTCTCTTCCCCTCACATATCAATTTTACGGATAACTTTGTTTGAGGGATCTCCGTATTCCTTTTCACCCTCGCCTCATTTCCGAATATCCAGGATCGGTTCATGCTCAGGTTTACGCCTTACATTGTTCGTCCAAGACAAAGCATGATTTTGAAAAATGGTTCGTTTCAGTTAATTTTATCACTGTTCCTTTTTCATCTTTTTTTTCAATTTTACAGTCCACTTTGAGTTCAGGGGTCTCCGTACTGCTTTTTACCCTTGTCCCCACTTCCGAAAAAGCCAGGATCAGTGCTTGTTCGAGGTTTACGCCTTGCATTGTTCGCCCAAGGCAAAACATGATTTTCTTTTTTCAAATAAATTTGCAGCATTCTGGTTCCAACCCATTTGTGTCCAGAACCCTGCTTTTACTTTTACGACATTACTGAAAGTCCTTACCTCATTAATCACATTTTCCCAGTCATTCATGATGCTCAACAGCATTTTTGTTGCCTGGCTCCAACTCGAGCTGCTTATGCAAGGTGGAGCCCAGGCATGTTTTGACTCCCAGCCCTCCGCGTTCGGCGGCGCTGGTAGGAATGACCTGCTGTTCGGTCAGCCCGTCCCCAGCACTGGGTGGAGTCTATAGCGCCCAATGGATGGCGTCAGACATCCGTAGGCTCTGTCCCGGATAAGAAACGTTGAGTGTCTGTGCCAGATACCCTTCTTTGTTGCCCGATTTTGACCGAACCTTTTTCGAAAATCGGCGCTTAGTTAGAAACGGCCACTACCGAAGTTTTATCAACGTTTTGTCATAACTGCGATAATTATGACTTACAAAATCGGGGAAAGCATGGTTTGCCACCGACCTTAGACCAGCCAAAACGCATTATCTGTCACTTTCATTCGTTACCGATCAACCATGGCTGAATCTGAGTCCGCTGACTCTCACTCTTAACCTGCACTTTGCAGCTACGATAGTGACGCTGCAGCGTCACTACTCACCCCTGACGTGCTGGGCGGGCCGGGTGGCGCCGGTCTGACGAGCTCCGACGGTCCGACCTCCCGGCCTGTTCGACCGCCGCTAACTGCCGACAGGTGCCGACCAGTGCCGGCGCCCGTCAGGCGAGGCCCCGGTCGAGCGCTGCCTCGGGCGCCGGCCCACGCTGTGGCCGTCTATCGGCCGACGTTTTATCAGCGGTTAAATGATTACCCCCGAGATGGGGGATTAACGGCGTCGACACTCCAGAGGTGAGTGCCCACCGGAGCTCTTTTTCGCTGATAATCCCTTGCGGTCCTGTGAGGTGGGCACATGGCCTGGTCTGCATTCATCAGTCTGTGCAAAGCTGGCGAGCGATGAAAATGGAACTGCGGGCTCGCGATGTTGTGGAAGCTGTGGCTTGCTTCTGCCTGCACGCTTCAGCAGTTTATTAACTTAAACTGAACCGAAGGAAACCTGATGTTCTCCAAGATATCTTCTAAGATCCTAAAGATGTCGTCGTAAAGTTTTACACACCTTCAAACAACGAAAACCCTAGGGGAAATTTTCAAGACAAATAACGTTCGAAGTCATACCTTTGCTCCATCAGAAGCTACAAGAGAGGTTTCAGAGCACATTTTGGACAATGATTTTAGCGAAAACAAAAACGGAATGTTTCGAAATCTGTCTCGTGGAGACGGGAACTTCTAAATAATGCCAGCTTGCTCCGGAAGCCATGTTTTTACACAGGGCGCGGACGGCCAGGGCAGTCCGAATAGTGCAGATCGGGCGGTCAGCAGACGGCAACGCGTATTGCTGGCGATTGAGTTACGTCGTACCGGGTGGATACCGGCTTTGTATTGCAGGCCTGCCTTGACTTGTAATAAAGCGTGGGATGCGTCTCAGAAGAATGCCTTGCAATGGTATTCAGGATCTAGAAATGAGAGGGCAGTTTCGTAACCATGTTTGAAACGAAAAATTCTGAATAGATTCAATAAAATTCGATATTGTCTTCCACCG
The DNA here is from genome assembly GCA_030062745.1 of Capitulum mitella. NCBI lineage: Eukaryota > Metazoa > Arthropoda > Thecostraca > Pollicipedomorpha > Pollicipedidae > Capitulum > Capitulum mitella. Next base: position 3,081,700 of record CP099839.1, on the reverse strand, counting down.
TCGGCAAAAGGAGAGAAAAAGAAATCCAACGACAGGAAAACACGTTAGAATTTTTTGTGATCCGGATTATTCCAAATTAACCTTTAATACTGATGACAGTTTTTTGCATTAAGATCACCGGCTGCTTTTCTAAGAAAGAACTAAACCTCAAATAGCGATTTATTTAACATTTGCTATTACGATGAAAGTCTGGGGATCCATATGACTCGGCCAATTTTGGTTTCATTGGGAAAATCGATTGTATTACGGTACACCACGGCCGCCAATGACCACTGGGCTGGAGGTGGTCTTGCTGCTCCTGTGCCGCGTTCGCAGTGGCGTATGCCTTGCGGTCCACCATTTCATTATCTAACAGCGTCTGTTGTGGTGGCCTGGCAAAGATGAGGAACGCTACTGAAGTCCAGTTCGTAGGTAGTCTGTACCCAAAATGGCACTGTGCTACAGCTACTCGCATATTAGTATCCGTAATGGCAACCTGACCGTAAATGGGGTTAGAGATAGGAAACGCTGCTGCGGCCAAATATACCGGTAGTAGTCATCCGGAACGGTACCATATGATGGCCTATCTCTAAAATCCAATACATGTTGCCACAGAAGCGTCCTCGGTACTTTGACCACGAGTTTGGCCAAAGGTCGCGGACCAGGTCGCCATGAAGGACACCAGACATAAAGACTTAAGTAGCGACTTGTTCGTTACCATGGCTGGAGATTTCCGAAAATTATCAGAAGGGTCCACGCCGGATTTCAGACCATTTGTTTTCACTCATTGTAACAGGCCTAATGTTAAAATCCCTGAATATTAAGGGGGTGCAGTCCCCCATCCCCTGGGATCGTCAGCCATGGTTCCCACGATCCTTTCCGCTACTGCCGGTTCATTCAATATGGTTCCAAAAAGAAAGTGCAGTGTCAGAACATCATTTCTATTGATTCGAGAACATGGTGGGAACAGACCACAGCCAGTGGCAAGTCCACGCACAGACGTATGAGCGTTCACGTAGCAAGGTATACCAGGTACATACGCAATGAACAGCACCACGCTGCAGCGTACGGGAAAACGGCGGCGCCGCTTCACGCAGGAGCAATACATGCGGGAGAAAAGCAGCAGTGTGTGTCGGCGGTCACCTAACGTCACGTCGAGGCTGGCCTCGCGAAGCTATGCTTGTTATAAAGCGTTATGAACCCGAATTTCTCAGCTTTTAAGACGTGGGGAGCAAATGGATACTGCACAACCAAAGCATCACGATAATTTTAAACGTGTATGAATCGCGCTATCTTTTAACCTATTCCCAGCATGGGGGCTGAGTCCGCCCCCCCCCCCCTAGGGTCGGGCTTTTTGCTTGCCAGTTCCAGGGTTTTTGGCGCAGTTTCACGAAACTTGGTGACTTTTCCTAGCTATTCTTTCTACTCATGCTAACAAAATTCCGTAATTCTGTTCTGCTCAGGAGCCAGGCAACGTTTTTGGGAGGCACGTCAGGCCATTTTTGGCCCCGTTGAGGGTAAAAGGAAAATGGCTGCCAATAAAAATGGCGTTTTTAAGGTAGAACTTCAAATTTTATGTGGATGTATAGGTAAATAGTTGGCAACATACAAATACGATTTTGTTCATCCGAGGTCACTTCACAAGGTCAGGTCAAGGTCAAAAGTCAAAACTTAGTTTTATTGTAATGATTTTGGCGCTATTTTTTCCATATGCCAAACCCGGAATATATATGACGTAGAAGTGTGTCCTCGACTTGCGTAGCAAGTTTCAGCTTGATATCAAGTCGGGTCACGGAGCTATGACTGAAAATGTAAGAGCGCGTCCTGTATCACAACAACCATAAAATGGAATTTCAGAAATAGAATGAATCCAAATGATTGGAAACGTTTTCAAACAATTTGAAATGCACACAAGATCATTCCAAGTGACTCTAAGTTCACTGGAAGTCATTTTAGATCAAAGGTCGTAAGTTGATCTGAAGAACATGTGACCATGACGGTTCTCCTTCTGTAAAGAGCAATGAGGCCACGGTGCCGTGAGCGGCTCCAGGCGCGCACAATGGAGCGCCGTCCTCGGAGCGCCGCCGCCAGGGGGCAGTGTGAGCCGCGGTCTGTGCGGCCGCCAGGAGGCGGCAAGGGCTGTGTCCCGGAGTTGCGGCCACCAGGTGGTGTCTGCGTGTGTAGCCCGCCCATCGGGGCAGTTCGCACTGTGGCCTCCTTGGCTTCGGGTGTTGGGCTAAAGAGGGTAGCGGTATTTAGGGGGTGGGGACTTCCCCAACAATGCGTTTAGAGTTTTGGTGTGCTGCATTGTATATCAACTGTGCTCGTCCTGATTAATTCAATGTAAATGTTCGATTTTTAATATAACCTTGAGAATTAGCTTCGAGTTTCACCTCTGTCCTGCGATCTGCCGAGGCTGCTCTACGGTGAACGCTAATCAGCCAACCGGGTTGCACGCAACGACCGTGTGGCAGGCGGTGCGGCAGCGGTAGCCTTGTTGAGCCTGTTGAGAGGAGACCTCTCCAGTGGACCGAGTCATGAACGGGAAGCTGAAGCTGAAGGTCTGGCGTCGCCGATTGGTGCGAAGCGCGGGTCGGTGGCGAGTACAAACGCGTCTACATATACACGCGCGCCTACATTTTTTATGTCCCTGGCGCCTCCTATGCTAACATTTTATAAACATCGCAATACGATTTGTACTTCTTCAGCGTAACACGACTAGCAGAAGCTAAAAATGCGTTTTTAACTTTTTTGTTTATTTAGCTTTTGAAAAACTAATCATTCCATTTTTGTAACCCCGTGAACGCCTATGGATTTTCTAAAAATTTCAAATGTGTGGACCAGTGACAAAAGTTCCACTCATAATGTCTCGATTCATGCCAATTTGATCAAAATCGGTCCATAAACAACGAGCTATAACAAGCACAAAAATATCCCCCATTTTTACTTTTTGCTCCTTTATCCACCCTTTCCAGAATTTTGAAAACTTCTTTTTATAGAAATGTAATTTACGTCATGGCAAATTGATTGCCGTTCATTACGATGAAATCGGGTGTGTAGTTCTCGAGACCTCAGGGGGCCGAATCCCCCCCCCCCTGCCGGGAATCAGCCATACCGTCTGGCCCTCCGGGAATAGGGTTAGCAGGAAACCGGTCACCCACTGAGTGTGCTTCCTGTGATCTCACGATTAAAGGCGTGGAGGCGCTCTACGCTTTCCATCGTGAGGTGAAGACAGGCGAAAGTAGCGGCCTGGCTGGAATGTCGACTGATTGCAAATAAAGCCAAGTTCTTATGCTCCTAAACGCACTCAGATTTTGGAGCATGAGCACCAAATTTTGGTCACAAAAATGTCCATTACTTGTCCATTTACTGCAAATAATAGCCTGCTCGCGATGTCTTCTTCACGCCATTCCTTCCCAATCTGTTGCTAACACGGCCGGCATATATTGAAGGCGTCAGCACGGCGGGTAGTTGGTATTCAGTCTTGGCTTACAGTCGATAGTTATTTTCCCGGGCCGAGATTTCACCTCCACGTTTGATCGTTCACGCAAATATCGAGGGAAAGATTCGATGGACGCGGATTCGACCAAGGCGACTGCTCGGATTAAACTCGTTTATTTCGAACTCAACATGTCTTGAGTGAAGTAAAAGTCTAGCCGGCAACGGGCAAGTCAAAGCCGTTCGCTGAGGCGCACGCTCGACACCGCCGCCACGTTTGAAACGCCGTCCACCACGTTAAATATCATGCGAGACAGCCGCGCCCGGAAGCAGTGTACAAAGCGGCAACGTGAGCACACAGGCGCAATGTTCGGATCCAATGCCTCCGACCGTCGATACGAAATTTCCGTGCCGAGCAGCCAGTGCCACGCCAGATGAGGGAAATACTCAAAATCTGAAGAACGTCATAAAAGACGACGGAACAGTAACTTCGGTGCGAGGTCATAAAATCGCGCTCAACTCCCGTGACGGCCCCAGCAGTCGAGGACTTCAGCCCAGCAGTGAATTAGAGTCCAACACGACCTTCCAGCGATCGCGAGAGCCAATCCCAGCCAGCCACACAGCCCCACCAGCCAATCAGCGTCCGCAACAGGCGCGGCTGCGGCCCTCCAATATTCGGCGAACGGACAGGGCGGCGAATATCAGGCGTAATGACACATCGATCTGCTTCTTCGCATGGGTCTCCCACGCTACCAACGCCGACGACGCCGCACCACAAGTCAGAGACGGAGAACGGCCGGCAAACACACAGAGTAACACAGGGCGACACCCGCCCGCGCCAGACTGCGCGCCGCACACGGGGCAGAGTACGGTCACACAGGCGGCAGAGTACGGTCCGGCGATGGCGCCTGCCCCGGGTCCTCTCTGACTCGGGGCATACAGTGCTCACAACGAACAAAAGCATGACATCGAACAGCACAGAGTTAACAGGTGTTGGCCGGCGAAACCACTTCAGATCAGGGGAAGGGGGTAAAACCTTGTGACATTCAGGCCGTGGTACGCAAAACGTGACAACCTAACATGGGTAAATTTGGACTCTAACAGATGCCATACAAAACAACGGTGCGTCTGAAGTGATTTCGGACTTGCGGCCATTACGGTATACGTAGAAAGCACATACTACAGATTCACTACGTCTACTAATGTAACGCAGAATGCAGCACTATTTCACGATATCTACATTTCAGCAAGCGATTTAAGTGAAATTTATAGTTCTTTTCTGATGCAACACAAATCTGGCACTTAGAACCCATTCTGAACCATCTACGGTTAAAAATACTACTATGAAGAACGAAGAGAAATACCATTTTGAAGAAAGAACTGAAGAGTCATTTGAAGAAAAATATCCTCTCGTGGCCGTAAATTTTCCAAAGTCGTCGGCCATGACAGCTCGAGTTGCCGCATCCAACAACAGATGGCGCGCGCCACCGGCAGCCTAGTTGTCCGAAGAGCCGACCAGCTGGAGCAGGGCCAAGAAGATCTGCATGATGTCCATGTAGAGCACGATGGCGCCGTAGATGTGCTCCTCGGCGCTGATCTCGTGCTTGCGGCCGCCGACGATCTGCTGGGTGTCGTACACCAGGTACTGGGGACGGACGGGCACGTCAGCACGGCCGGTACGGCCCGTACGCGGTACGCCCCGGCCATCGACAGCACCGAGCGACGCCATAAAAAAACGCCCAATACAAACACACATCTGAGTGCTAATTTAAAGCCTGACAGTGACACTACAGCTAACCTCAAATGTTATGCCAGTGCATTCTGCTTTCCATTGCATCCTATCGGACGGAATCCGTACGGCGCATTTGAAGAGCCAAGAACGACTTCTGACGATAACCAAGCGTTTCCGATTGTTTCACGACACATCTGAGGCCAAAAACAAGTTAAAAAAGTCACCAACCTCCATTCATCATTGTGACCTAAGATGACCTTCATCTAAACAAGGTGTAATGTATATATATATATATATATATATATATATATATATATATATAATGTAATAAATAACGTGAGGGTACAAATGCGGAGGTTATTGGCGCCGTGGGTGACAACCGTGTACTGCATATGTAGTATGTAGTATTGAGGACGGCTCGGGACCATGACATGTTCAAAACGTTTGCCACACGACGACCACCGTCGCTGTATCATGGTTTCTCTGAGGCACACCCTCAAGGGAGGTCGTAGCTAACAGGTTAAACTAAAACACACTAATGGCCTCAAATTGTCACGGCATACGTCTCGTTTTGGGTCAACTTGCACAAAACGGGGGGGGGGGGGCAGAAGTCGCACTAACATCTGCACCGCCCGCCTTGCAAATCTCCACTTTGCAGTCCCTTCAACCTGAATGAAACTGAAAAACCCGACGTCCCCTGCGACAAGGAAGCAAAACCGATCCCCACGTCGTACGCAAGACTGGCAGCCAAAACGCCGCAGATGTAGCGCCGCACTGACCATGGAGAAGAGCAGGGCGATCAGTCCGGCGTACACCAAGTTCAGGATGCCGATGTTGGTGAACAGGCCGATGATGAGGGCGACGATGCCGAAGAGCAGGACGACCATGGTGGCGACGCACAGGAACATGCCGCAGCCGGTGAAGTCCCACTTGGTCTGGACGGCGAAGAGGGTCAGCAGGAGACAGATGCCGGCCGTGAGGCCCACGGCCATCAGCACGATGTAGGTCGAGTAGAAGGACGATATCATGGCCACCATGTACGTGAAGGCGCCCGTCTGCCGGCAGAAAACGACATGCCGTGAGTCGTGACGCGGGACAACGTAACGACGCTGCGTGACGTCCGGTCGTGTGGAGGGTGGCGGGCGCCAACGTCGTCCGTCTGTGCCCAGGAGGGCCCTCGTCTGTCCCCTCCTGCCGCTGCAACATTGAATATCGCTCCGACACGATTGTGCCACAGCTCCAAAACGTCGCAGAGAACCACGGTTACGGCATCAAACGGTTCGGCAGAATCTATGTCCTCATTGCCAAAAAGTGAGTTCTGACGTTAGCTGTCAGTAATACCAGAAAAGATGCAGCACATAAAACAAATGTCTGTTTTTAGGTTTCCTGTAAACCAAGAGCTTTTCTTGCACTCTAAAACCCCTGAAATACATTAAATCCTTGTATCAGAAATAGCAAACGTCAACAACTCACTGTAGCGCCAATCACCGTCTGAATAACTAGAATGGAGGAAAAATAAAGAACGAAATGTAAGTTTGTGCCTGATCCATCTACTACAAAAACTTTCATAGACTGGTGCAAAAGACGCTCCCCAGTCCCGTGAGCGCGAACCTTTGGACTTGCCACAAGACTACACTTCACTTACGTAAAACTTCAAATGCGAATCTTCTTGAATATATGATCGGAATCTCGCCACTTGAGAGTCATCGCACATCCTTCAGCAAAACCCATACCACGCCCCAAAAAATTGGACCCAAACCTACAGATAATTTCCAAACACACAACACCCTCCCCTCAGTCCTCTTTTCAGCCATGACAATCAGCACGCCCGTGAAAAGTTACCAATTTTAACTTGTTTCGTATTTTGACGATTTCTCGTTCATTTCCATTCCGACCGGTCACGAGCTGGCCTCTGTTGACGACACATTTCGTCAAACAGTTACTGGGATTCGACACTACGATGGGGCCTGGGAGGGCCTCGGAAGGACAGAGCCTCTTGGCCGTTCAACAGTTCTGACAATCTCTCCCCAAAAAAGAAAAATACTCACAAAGATGCACAGCAGGATCAAGTTCCATGGGTGCTTCCTGCGCACATTGCCGCAGCACATCAGGGTGATGTAGGTGACCAGGAAGACGCCGTACGACGCCCAGTAGAGATACGAGTGACGTCTCACGAACGACTTCACTCCATCACTGAAACACGGGTGTTGCAGCTCAGCTAAGCACACATCGTACTTCTGATGACAAACTAATGCTGCAACCTTGAACCCATAAAAAGCCACCATCAAGGAGTCCATCAGATGTTAAATGGCGCTTTCATTAACCTGCTATTCCCAGCTGGCACTTCCATTGTCATCTATTATTGCAGACCAGTTACAAGATGATAAATCACCCCAGCTGCATGAATAATCCGGAGTCCAGCCCCCCCCCCTCCCAATGTCGAATACTGCATTACCAGCAAGGTAGTCTTTCCATGGAATTCTTAGATGGCGTGACATACAACTCTCCCTCCAGACATCTCCCCGGTACGGTTCGCTCCGAGTCAATTTAACCCCACGTGGATCGACCGGCCACCGTGCCGAGCCCACAACCCGCCGCGCGATCCACGGACGGGCGCACCGGTCCGGCGGCAGCCGACTCACTGCAGCGTGAAGAGCGCCACGATGCCCAGCGTGAAGCTGAGCTGCAGCGTCAGGATCAGGTACACCTTCCTGATGAACGCGTGCCGGATCGCCTTGCTCGAGAACGAGCCGCCGAAGCCGGCCACGTTGTCGTCCTTCGGGTCGTCGTTGGTGACGTGCGCGTCGCTGTGGCTGGGGTCCATCTGCGGGGCCGGAGGGTACATCAGGGCACGGCACTGGCGCAGAGGGCCGCCGATCGCCGGCCGGCCGGCGGGCAGGGCGAGGAAGGGCCGGCACAAACCGCACAGTGAAGAGCGTCCCAGTGTCATGCCCAACTCGACTGACAAGACATGAAACAAGAAAGAGCATATTTGGAGTCATGATTAAGGGTGGCAGTCAGATGCCAGGAAAGAATGTAGAAATTACCATGAAACATTTCTTTGGAAAACAACCTTCTGGAAAAGTGACAGGAAAGAACGATATGAGAACAACAAAATAAATAGCAGAATGTTTCAAAAGTACTCTTAATGTAATACAAAAATAATGATAAATGTCTGACACAGTATCATCATAGTATTGTTCTCATACAAGCAACAATGTCACTGCCAGAATCTATGACTCCCCAGGTGAACTCCTCACAACACAGTACAGGCAACATGCACAATAATCCATCACTGACTGATGAGAGGCACAATACCGGATGCTCACACGATTCTCCAAATCTACGCAACTGAGCCTCTGCTCAGCAATGTGCAATAATCAAAAGCTTACCATCCAGTCAAGCAACAAATTAGGAATGGAATCACTGATTATGCTTGCTCGTTTCAAACTGTCTTTTTTAATTAAAAAAAAAGACTCATACACTTTGCTACACCAATGCATCTGCAAACAAAAGGCAGGTATATGACTAAACTCGTCTTACCCTGGGTATGAAGGGGAATCCTCCAGGTTGGCCAAAGCCTGGCTGAGGCTGTCCATATCCACCCTGCTGTGGGTAGCCTCCAGGCTGAGGATATCCGCCCTGCGGTGGGTAGCCTCCCTGCGGTGGGTAGCCACCCTGCTGTGGGTAGCCACCCTGAGGTGGGTAGCCACCCTGCTGAGGGTAGTTGGGTTGGGAGTATCCTGCTGGGCCTGGTGGTCCACCAGGGTAAGGAGGTGGCCCCTCTGGTGAACTGTATCCAGGGTACTGCTGGCTCATCACTCAAGATTTGCGAGAGAACCTGTAAGAATAAAACACAAAATGTCAGCTGGGAAATTTAAGCTAATGGGAGACCTGTAAGATTTTTCATGGAAATGGATCTGAAGAACTCATGAGTGAGATGTTGAATTTGTCCTACAATGTTACATTTTCTCAGGATGAGCAAGATACCAATGACATACAAAGCCAAATGTGCTGAAAATTGCACTTCACAGCATGCAATATTCCCAGTTTTACTATGCCTTTCACACATTTCTAATGCTAATTAACAGAATGCATAATTAGCAACCATGCTTAATTATTGGAATTTAGTTGTTTCTTGACTATGTGGCTATCTGGCCCAGCAACGCAGAACACAATATGTTTTCCAGAATGGCATGTCAGCTCGCAGATAATGGCCTGGTAATGGTTAAACAACGGACTTCTAATTGCATTGTGCAGGAAAAAATCTGCAAATGTCTTTAGGTGCTGACATCAAATGGAACAACAGACTTAAGCAACTGGCTCAGTTTAAAATGATTACAAAAAACAACACAGAATATATACCCAGTCTTCACAAGATATTTCAGCTAGACACACACACAGAAATATTCACAGACTTTAAAAAAATATGGATAAACACTTCAAATTCCACATCTGCAGTCTGTGGCCTGACATGACTGAATTCATGAGCACTGTGTAATATTGGAATAGTTGAAATCTAACTAACAGCCATCTTCTTTTGCCTTCTCCACCAAACTAATACTTGTCTACATCCTACACAAAGTATATCATCATCACAAAAATGTTTCTACAAAGCTTCTCCACTAGCTCTACATCAGGGAGATAAGTGACCTGCAGGTTGGACCTCTAATAGCATCACACATGCAACACCAGCATCATGGGTGGCAAACACCAGGCTTAAGCTAGTTAAGCCTGTGCCAGTGGCATCCACTATGAGAAATTATCCAAAACTCGCCTGTTTTGGCTTTTTTTCTTTGAAGCTGAAAACTGATATGGTAGGGTGGGGTAATATGAGGATAATTTTGATTTCAAGTGTGTATTCCTTCACTCATGCCTGACTTTACAGAGGGTCAAAGATGCTACCAGTGCAAATGGGCATCCCTTCAGTTGGACCAAGTACACCTTTGGTGATATATTTTGGTGTAAGATCATGTCTAGCCCACTTATAAAGAACAGTCTGAGTATTCACCTCATCCCATTCAGGAGCAAAATAAGTGTAATGGCTTTACTGCTGTATTCTGTCAACACTACCCACAGGTCATTTTCCAGACAACATTGAAAATGAGCAAAGCAGATCTCTAAGTCTGGGTGCGAGATTGCTGATGCTTTTTATTCCGTCAAGATGCGCATAAGGGAACAATGAAGGAATGCCATATTCATCACCATCAAAATTTCAACTGAAAACAAAGCCAAGCTTTTCTTTTGAGAATGTCTAGTTACTTCTCATTCACAAGGGGACATGGGAGCATGAAAACCATGAGTGCTAGAACAGAACTCATTCCGAGGGCATTACAGGATTATGACCCATTTTGTCTCTTTTAATCCACTGGTTTGCACTGGGGTAACATGTAACTGTATTGCTGTTGGGCAAATTACAGAGGTGTATTGCTGTTGGGCAAATTACAATGTATCACACACCAACACAATAAAGAGGCCCCAGAATGACTGCACTTACTTGCACAAGAAGAGCTGGTTCATTGAATAACATCTTATGCCCCTAAATCAGTTTTGGAAGGTACTAAAGAATATACAAGAGGAGGCTTTGTGACATAACTTCTTGAGTCCAAACATTCTTCATAATATCCAGCTAAAATAAAATAAACAGCACAGCCAATAGATACAAATGAGCATGTGGATGTTATGAGTCCTTAAATGCTGCATACTTTATGCACAATACACAAAGCTATCAGGGCAATATTTTCATAAAATCTGGCTTTTGTATACTGTACTTATTTCACCCACATACTCATATTACTGCACCCTACCCTACCATCCTTTGGCACAGAAAACTCACCAGGCAACTGGAGACATTTTCATCTAATTTTCCACATCAAACATAGAAATTACTACATGATTTCACCACTGCATAGATTAAGCCTGCATATCCTGACAATGCCACATTGAACATATTGTTGTCTGCCTGACCTTGTTCACTGTAGGCAAAAACAGCATAAGCCCACAAGCCCATCAGTGTCTGGACACCAATAAAATGATGATCCTGCAATGCCTGCAGCATGGTTATATTTCCTTCTGGCACAGGTTTCAAGACAAATCTTACTCCTACGAGATGACAGTTCTGCGGAGCACCTATTATTCTGGAAAACTGGATGTGATGCCATTGCCTGTTGACTGGCTCATTATTGGCAAATACCATTAGTATTAACATTTGCAGTTATGTTCATTTTCTATATTTTCCACATTCTATTGTCATGATTTCTATCTTTTTCTTTCCTTGGTTTGCATTTCATATTTATGATCCTTATTTGCAGATTTATTTATCAAATTATATCTCTTCTAGTCCCTTTTTGTGTACATTAATGTCACTATAAATTGGGATGAGATGATGACCAAACTCTTCTTTCATGGAATAATCACAATAACTGTGATGACATCTTATAGGATGGTGGCATGACTGAGCAATCTCATATTGGAATACTTTTTGCATATCAAATCCAATCCTTAAGTGTTAGGAAGAACTTTTTGCAAGCAGCATATATGTTCTGCACATTATTTGTCTTTCTGGTGCAATATCATATCACATCATAATATATAACATCATAATATATGTATCATAATGCAATATTATAGCCTTGATCTGAGTGGTGCCAAGTGTACCCAAAGCCAACACCATGAGAATGGACATATAAGCAAATTGCATTGTAGAAAAGCCTGATGAACCTGGTGAGCCAACAAATTATTCTGTGTTTTAATAGTAAATAATTTTGGAAAATATCTGGAAGTTCAATAATGGGCAATTCATGGCATGCAGACTGCATCAGATGCCAGGGCCTTCATTTGGCATTTTTTGGATGCCAGAACCTATCTTTAATTCTTTATGGATATAGAGACCTTAAGGGAAATGAATGACCATTACAATGATGTAAAATAAGCCTTTCATACATCATGCATGGGAAATCAGGACATGTTCTCTAAAGGTGTCAATCTTACTGGATAAATGCAAGACCAGTCAAAGAATGGGAATGCAAGTAACACATCATGTAGAAAATGTTGATAAGCCTGGCAAGAAGAATTATTCCATGTTTTGTGGGAAAAATTGTAAGCCATTTTGAGGTTCACTTACGAGCCATTCATAACAGGAAGATTGCGTCAGGCGTCAGGGCCTTCATTTGGCACTGTTTTGGACGCCAAAAACTAACCTTAATTCATTACGGGCACTTACATTACGGGGACAATGAATCGTCATTCTGCTGCTTCAAAATGAGCCCCCCGCATTTAATGCACAGTAGATCCGCACAAAACGTTTTCTAAACGCGTAAACCCTTACCAGATAAGCGCAACAACTCGTACCACAGCCACTCTGACTACTCCGATACAGCGAGCGTCGACGAAATCAGACGACATCGGCTTCGCCGATTGCCTGAGCTGTTCGTGGCTAAAACGGAACCGAGTACGTCATACGTAGTGTGACGTCACGCAAGATATCAAGGAGTGTTTTCTACAGAAAATCTTGGAAATGTGCAGAAACAAATGAGTACGTGAAGATACACTGACAAATTTTACTGCCACGTCTTACCTGCAACACCATAGACCTAAGTTTAAAGCTAAAAAAGAAGCGAATCCATCCCAATGGGATGAAATAGCCCACCCAGGGATCAAGACACTTGCGTCCATTTTTTGGGTAGAAAAGTGTCGGAATAAGCCAAGCGTTACTCATTCCTAAATAGACACTCACAAAAACAGGGTTTCGTTTGGGTGAATTGTCTAATTCTGCTTTCGAGCAGCTAATCAATGTTTGTTCAGTGACGTCATTTTCCTCGTAACGCCATCATTACCCACGTAGCTGCAGATGCAAAGTTCGCACGGGCCTATCGTGACCCTAAAATGGTTTGCGCAAGCTATGGAAGGACGGGACTTCCCCAACTCCAGGAACTGGGTGACGAGCGAAAAGAACCGCTTATCTCGAAAATGAAGTACATTGAAGCATAGCCACGGCCGTATTTCTGAGTAGGGTCACTGGTAGTCTTTGTTGCTCTGCGCAGGTTGCTGCCGTAGGCGGCGGAACAGGGGAGGGGGGTAGCAGAACCTCTGGGAATGGGGGCAAAGTGATTTTTACCTCGTTTCTTGCCATGCACTGCCATAGGATTAATGTTAAATGTTGCCCAAAGTTGAGGGGACAGCGGTCCCCCTGCCCCCGGCCCCTACGCCTCTCGGGAGCATCGTGCCGCTCGAAAAGAACGGAGAGACCATCAGAAAAGACCGCCTACCTGATACGCCGAGACCAGCTGGTGCTTTGCCTCAGATCGCGTGATTATGTAGAAGAACTGTGTGTTATTACTCTTAGAGTTCTTTCACGATTTCACGTTTGTCAAGTTATTTAACTTTATTAGCAGGGGCGCAGCCGGGATTTCCTTAACGGGGGGAGAGGTCTCGAACTAAGTGTGAACTGAAATCATCGAAACCGCCTGTCGGAAAGACGATGTGCAATGATTTTCGCCAAAAAATGCAGGCCTAAGGGGGATGCCGGGTCCCCCGGGCCCCTTTGGCTACGCCTGTGGTTATTAGCTTTCGCCGGGCAGACCGTCACACTGATGGTATTAAATTCGGTCCTACTCGGTGCCCTCCCGACATCTCGTGTGGCGTGGCGCCAACCTTGATGGTGCTAACCTTGCTCGTGATTACAGATCCGGCTGGCCCATCAGCGACAAGCAGGGTGAGCGGGAGGGGTCCGGCCACATTTCCCAAGATTTCGATGAAAACTTCCCGTTTTCCCTACGTACTGTGTTTCGCTAGTTTCCATACCCAAACAATGTAGTTATATTGTTTCCATCGGTATGTGCGACCAGGGACGCATCCAGGGGGGGGGGGCATGGGGCTACTCCCCCCCCTGAGCCAAGCGGTCTACACCAGATACATGGCGATTTCGCATGAATACGTAACAGTGATCGTATAAATGTTGTAAAAGCAAACATTATACATCTTCCTGCGCATTAAATATAAGATAAATTGCTTCAAATTACTGCCTTTTTGGAAATTTTGTCATATGCCTCTGGCATATGACAAAATTTGACATTTGTCCCCCCAGGAAAATCCTGGCTACATGCCTGTGTTCGACATAGAAAAAAGGATAAAACCTTGCCAGGTACGATCAACAGCCAATGCAAATGAATAACCGGAAAGGATATTTTGGGAAGGAAGGGAGGAAATGAGATTTTGAGATTTGGTTCATTTGTTTTATTACGTTTCACCTGGTACATTTTTAACTAGCCATATGGCCGTTACGAATGATGCATATTTGCCACCAACGCATCCAAAAGGGGACCGGGGCCCGACCCGCATTTTTCTGAAAACCATTACACGTCGTCCTCCCAGCAGGCAGTTTTTGTATGATTTCAGTTTACAATGAGTTCCGGCCCCCCTCCTTCTTAAAAAAAAAATCCTCGCTGCTCCCCTTGGTATTTGCAGTGTCAGGGAAAACACTAATATGTACGATGTGGTAGAGACAAACCATAGTATGCACATAAAGTACACTGTAATTTCCTACCAAAGGATTACTGCTACTCAGGAAGTTAAGAAAAGCAAGCTTTTCATCACTTTTTGCCTTAAGACAGTTTTTTTGCCAAATTTAATTGAATGACCCAGGTATTTAGAACCGAGGAGTTCTCCCAAGTTTAGGCTTATATATACCCAGATCCCCTAATCCGAGCCGATTTCCCTAGAAAATGGAAATATCCTTCGATGTCACACTGGCGACAAGTCATCGCCATTTGGCCGGTACGGGGGAACGTTCGAAGGTTGGTCACGCGAAGCCGGGAGCCGTCCAGGTGATTCTCGACTTTTCTAGAATTCATGTTAAGGCGAGGGCGGCGGGACAGTTCGAGGATTGCTGATCGCGCGGACGGCGGAACACATTACTCGTGGAGCTGCGTCATAGCGGACGGATATCTGTTTTATGGAGACTTTACGTAGATGGAGACTACATTTATATGGGGACTACATTTTTAAGCGCAGCATGCGCTTCGCACCGAAGCGCGCGGTGTGCTCAAAAATTCTGTGCAATAGAAATGCAAGAGCCTGAAACATAACGACAGCTTTGTGAAAGTACATTCACCAGCCACCTTCGACAGCATGGGAGGTTTGGTAGGTACGACCCGCTTCCCCCGCCCAGCCATTTTCAAACCTAACATAAAAGAAAATTATGACAAGGGCAGACGCGTAACTAGGTCGTTTGGCTGCACGATGCCACCCTCCTTCAAGTCACACGGTAACCCAACAGATGACTTCAGAGATAATTTCAGGGGATTCCGGGAGGGCGCGGCCAGGATTTTCTTAAGGGGGGCCCGGAGCATAGAGTGAACAGAAATCATACGAAAACCGCCTGACGGTAAGACGATGTGCAATGGTTTTCACAAAAAAATGCTGGCCTTAAGGGCGGCAGCCGGGGCCCCCGCCCCCTGGCTGCGCCTATGGATTCTGGTTTCCATTGGATTTTAATGGACGTAACCTATCGGGCGCTTGTGAGGGTCCGGAACCTCTTCTGACAACGAAAATGTGCCGAAACGACTGCTGCTATGTAAATCGACGCTTCCAGGCACTTCATGGCTTCCGTATTCCGTATCATCGTTGTGCACGATCTATGTGATACACTTTACGCGATGTTGACAACAAACGCCCATCCGCCAGTTCTCAGTACGAAGCCCGACCGTCTCCGTTACCTGCCACACGGCCAACGACTGCAGCATACGCGTGAAGGCCCGAGGCCAGTCCGTCCCAAGCGCAACTGTGGGACTAAGCGACCCGTTGCCGCGACCCCCCCCCAGGGCCGACGGCGAATGACGCAGCGACGACGCCCGCTTTCTGGGCAGTTCCAGCCGGGCCCGGGGTCGATTGACGTTTCACGGCGTATGAGGGCGGGCGGCCCGTCGTCATGCGTGACGTCACGTTTAGTGGTGGTGGTGGTGGTGCAAAGGGGGGGGGGGGAGGGGGGTGAGAGCGGAAGTGCTGTCCGTAGCGGCGCTATGGTTAAGTTCGCAAGTGGTGTTAGGTTCGTTTCTTTTGCAGACTTCTGGATGTTTACCGCAGGAAGGTTGAGAGTATAGGTACTTGAGCAAGTCTCTGGAAGACGTACGTAGGGTGGAGCTTTTCTGTAATTGCTAGACATGCGAATGCTATAGTGAAACTGTTCTTGCCTTGCAACATCAGAGGCGTTACGCTGCTTTTCATGAAGTCAGGGTTGGAGGTGAATCTCCATGTTACAATGAAATATCACCAACGATTTCAATGCTCGCCTCACGATTCGTTGTATTTTGACCAGTGTAACATGCCGTTCATAACCATGTGCTGCCTGACCAGAAACTGTTGCCACACTACTTTTCGGCACTAACTTCTGATCGACGTGACCAATCGTTGGAACTAATCACATCTGCATTTCAAAGCCTGTCCTAATTTTCCTCTATGTTTAAACACAAAGCTTTGTTAGTCATTAGGGCTTAGGGGCGCAACGGCTCCGTGGTCATACGACGCCCAGTTTAATCACAATAAACTAAAATTAAATATGCCTCCGACTGACTGGAATTGCAGCCTTTCTGAGAAGCAGAATTCCATGCGTAGAGGGCTCTTAATGAAGTGTGGAAAGACGAAAAAATGTAGCAGACAGCACGACTTTCTCATAAATTTCGTTCCTGAAGCCATGCCTGCAGCTGAGATGACAGCGATGGCAGTCAAAGACAGGGGTGTCAATGTGTCTTTTTGTGAGGGCCCTGCCCCTTCCCCATTGCTGATTTGTGCCCCCTCATTGTTTTCTGCCGGTTTTAAAGGGAAATGGGGAATAACGAAAAAAACGGCCGCAATAGATAAAAGATAGGTAGGAGTATAACATAAATCATAATGTGATGCATCTATTCGTCTCTCTTTTTTCCACATATATGGATATATATATGTATATATACATATATATATACGTATATATACATATATATATATATATATATATATATATATATATATATATATATATATATATATGTACATATATCAAACGTGATTATGAGGGTTATTATGGGGATATTATGGGATGCCTTTATAAATATGCATGCATTTTTTATTTCATGAGTGGTAACAAAAAAACTTGTAAATTTTCGTTCATCAAAATAAAGTGGGCTAAATCGGTTGAGAAACTCACATTCCGGGGCACGAGGTTCTCGGCCGTCGGTTCAGCCCCCAGTCATTTACAGAAAACGACGAAACTGGTTACATATAATCTAATAGCCTCGACTTCACCAGTGTACTTAACCCGTCCCCGACTGGGGGGGCAGTTGACGCCCCCCTGAGGTTTTTCTGGGATTGCGAAAGAATCAACAAACACAGAGTCACGAAACTTTGTGTACCTTTTGCTCCATCAATTTTACATCTCGTGCCAAAATTTTGACCTCAGGTTAGGTCAGGTGCCTGACCTAGATCAGGTCAAACACACCTATGTCAAAAGTTTAGCGCCCTCTAACTTTTTCGCAAAACAAGATATCTCAATAATACTTTCAGGGATTGGTGATCGCGATAGATGCAACAAATCCCCTATCTCAGATTTTTCGGAATTTTCCGGGTCATTGGCCTAAGGTCAATCCCATTTTTAAGTCATATCACTGTTTTTTTAGAAATTGACGGAATATTCCATAAGATTTTTAGTGTGAGGTCAAGCAGACATCTAATTACCGTCATTGGGCAAAGTATCAGTGACTTCCAGCCATTGACCTGAGGTCAGGTCACGAATAACTGTAGTGGGCCGAAATGTACCACCGTCAAAATCGACGATGAGTTACTCAGAATGGATATAAAATGGCAGAACTAGCTTGCACAAACGTAATTAATACCAGGAACCTCAAAAAATTTGAAAAGTTTCATATCTTGGAAATAAACAGGCTCTCGCGAATAAAGCTTCGCCAACTTTGTAGATTGGTAACTAATCAATTTTTCCAAAATTTAAGCATGAGAAACCATCACAAGAACCACAAAGATCAATAAAATTGACATAGATCATCTTTTTTCGCGAAAATAAAGGAACGCTAAAATTAGTTCTCGTCAATTTGGTACCGCATACGGCAGCGGCGCACACTTACAGCTGGCGGGAGAATTACCGTGTCTTTAACTCAACGTTTCGGCGTATATATTGAACAAATCTGAGGAAATTAGACGTGTATCGGCATCCACGGACCTTTGCTTGTGCGCTGGTGCCTTTACCTATGCGTTATTAGTCACAGCCCTTGAGATTCAGGCCATTTCTCGGTCTCATGCAGTCGGCTATGAGAAAACATATATAGGGCGTAAATTGGCTTACATATTACCTAAAACTAGAAATGAGACCAGTTTCGAGCTCTACTCGTCACGGGCTTTCCAACGGTATGCTTATTTTTATCGTGCAACCAACCGTTCGTAAGTTAGAGGGGGGCGGTCAACTGCCCCGCCCCCAGTCGCCCATGTTCGAGAAGGACCGACGGTCGTGCGCGGGTTAAAGCACCAGTGCAGTCAGAGGGGCGGGCTCCCTTAGGCCCGCATTTTTAGTGAAACTCATTGCACATCGTTTACCGAGCGCGCGGTTTTTGTATGATTTCAGTTCTCACTAAGCAACCCCCCCAAGAAAGTTCTGGCTGCGCGCGTGACTGGAAGTTTCGTCATCAAGATGAGTTGTGAGATGTTCATTTCAATTCAGTTCATTTGCGACTCTTTCCGCGGCGTGGATTACTGTTTGATCCTAATCATTACAGTACAGCACATGCGCAATAGTCATACAGATAAAACTAGGCAGACAGACATGTCAAGTTATAGGAGAAAGCTCTTCAAGTTTGCGTACAAGCTCTCCACGGGTTCGAGAGGCGGTAATGTCTGGCGGCAGGCGGTTCCAGGACGAGGCCGCGCGATATGAAAAAGCCCTGCGGGCGACAGACAGACGAAATGCGGTTCTACGGCTCCGGCCGCCGACGCCTGGGTGGCACGCTGGGACACAGCGGTACGTGGAATGAACAGGGACCGGAACTCCACCGCAGCACGCGAGTCGTTCAGGACCCGGAAGACACCATTCTGTCGCGCCTCGCAACTAGGTCACGTACAGCGCGCCGGCCTGGCGCCCTCAAGGACGCCTACACCGAATCCCGCTTACGAGCCGCGGAGACGATCCTAGCCCCAAAGCTCACCACACTCTTAACTGTGCTAAGGTGGCACGACGCGGCCCCGCCCCACACCGAAAGGCAGTAAAGGATGTGGGGGATAACATGTAACTGGATTAGGAGTGTCAGGACCTCGGGCGTAAGGTGGTGACGTATCTTATTCAAACAGAGCAGGATGGAGTTGCATTTTTTGGTAACCTTGGATATGTGCTCCTCCCAGGACAAGTTGTCGATAGTGACACCCACCATCTTCACGGACGGAAAATGGGTTAGTATGTGGCAGGCAAAGTTAAGATGGAAGGATGTGGTCTTGGGGTTATGGGCTGTGCCGACAAGGAGCATGGTTGTTTTAGACGGATTCATTTTCAAGAAGTTGGATGTCAAGTAGGATTTGACGACAAGGAGAGCCTCTTCTTGTCGGGATTTTAGGATGGATAAATGATTGGGGTGTGCTGAGTCTAGCAGCTGGGTGTCATCGGCAGAGGATACTAAACGTCCGTGAGGTAGATAGGGTGGAAGGTCGTTCGTGAAGATGCTGGAGAGGATAGGACCGACAATGGACTCCTGTGGAACACTGTAGGAGAGAGGAAGGGAGAGAGAACCACTTCTCACCACCTGCCACCGATCAGTCAGGTAGCTCTCGAACCACCTGGGATCGATGCGATACCATTGGAGCTTGGTCAGGAGGGAGTCATGGTTGACACTGTCAAAAGCTCGACTGAGGTCAATCTAGGTGACGGCGACGACGTGGCCACCGTCAATCCGACGCACCATCCACTCAACAGCGTCAACCAGGGAGTCCTAGGTTGAATGACATGGTCTATATGTATATTGTGATGGAGGTAAAAGATCATAGGTAGCGAGATAAGATCATTTAATTTTACATTTATTCTAAACCCGACCTGGGCATTAATTAGACCCTAAGTTAATAAAAAAAATTGAATGGGCTGGCCAATTCGTTCAAAAGTTACTTGAAAAAGTGACTGTGGTAACAGTTCCTGGTCAGGTAGCAGTTTGCTAATTCAGTACAAGTTTTACTTTGACTATCAACAGCAACAGTAAAATATTACCAAATAAGAATTTTGGATAATTCAGGATCTCCTTTCTCATGTTTGTCACAACCACTAACCTCACATGCAGACAACTGCCGTTCATAGCCATATGAAGGAAAAATACACTGCATATACCTTAGATGTTTCACAGGTTTTTCAGGGGAGAAGTTCGAGTGATTTCTACTCGCGCAGGAGAGAAAGTTTTGGGAATATGAATCGCGTTTAACGAGAACGAAAGCGCGGATAAGCCGGCTTCGGGATTTCCCAGCGTCCAGGGGAATACAAATGGATGAATCCAAAGTCATTCGCCGGAATGGCGAGGACGGGGAAGGTATCCCCTCGAACTTAGCGGCATTGGATGTCACCTACACGAGCACGTCGTGGAAAGAGACGCCATGAAATTTCAATGTCTCCCTGACCACACGGACTTCTGGGAGAGCAGTCGACCACAGGCTATTACAAGGGCCTGGACTGGACAAGGAAAAGACTATTATGCTTTCCCAGCTCATTTGTAACCAATATCATTCGCCCTGCTCGACGACGCCGGTCGATGCATCTGGCCCCGGCCGGGTATTCCACCTCGATGCGGCGCTCTCTCCGAACATTATCCATGATACTTTGTGAGTCGCAGACGCTACACAGCGGCGTGAATGTGGAGTCTACTGCTAGATTTCCGTTTGTCAATTCATACCGTGTGCGGCTTCTGGTTCACGGCTTGGCGGCGTGTGCCGCCAATAAACTGGGCAGGACAATTAACGAAGGATGCTGTACAAATTATAACGCCGTTCAGTTCGTACACTAGAATGGCGGACCTGGGCATCGAATATCGCTGAATAAAAGTTGTAGGAGGATTAAAAGGAGTAAACTGCGAGCCTGTCCCGTTCTTACTAAGAACTAAGCGGATTTCATTGTAACCGTAACACCGCTGTAGTTGCGGGACCGTTAATGGAGAAGCGACTCGCATCAATAGTATCCAAAGAAGAATCTTATCTTCACGCCAGCATCGGTTTTAGGTCACACAACGCTTCATCAGATGGAATGTGAGGAGAGCTGGACGAGAAACTCACAGGAGAGTTACTCGCGTTCAACTTGCCGTTAAGTATGTTGGAAAATTCTGTTCGGGGAAATGTATTCCCGTGGTCGAAGGCAGGTTATGCAAATCGCTAGACAGACTCAATTTGTAGAACATCCGCTGAGACGACGTCTGCGTAGTGCGAAGAGGTGCTCGAGCCAAAGTTGAAGGAGCTGAATATAATCGCGGCTCAGTTTAGGAGAATTGGCTAAGGGGTGGACTGAGTAATATGATCATTGCTTCCGCGATGTAGACCAGAAATAGTTTGCTTGCGTTCTGTATATACAGGGTCTGAGTTTGAAGCCACGAGGTAAATAATGAAACTAGCTTAAAAGGACGGAGGAAAATGTACGCCAGCAGGTGCAAAAACATACGGCGAATGGCTACATTCTAACAGACTTAAATAGCAGCTTGTGAGGTGATCGTACTGGAGCTTCACGTCCAGGGTGCCGCATGGAACACCATTCTACGTTTCCAAACTTCGCCAGCCCCGTAGAAAACCGCACCGACAGGCGCCTTGGACCGAATCCGTTCGGTCGCCGCGCGCCGCCGCGACCTCGGCCGCCGCCGCATCGCGAGTTCAGGCGGCTGCAGAGACCGCGATCTTCGCCGGACCGCCGAGACGCAGACCCACCGGCAGGGGCCGCCCCGACCGCGGCCCGACAGGGGCCGGCCGGGGCGAACAGAGCGAGCTCGGGCGTCGGCCGGAGCGCGGGATTTTACCCACGCGCCGCCGGCCGACGTGCCGCAGACCGGGCCACGCCATGACGGCGTCCAGGGGCTTCTGAAGGTCGCGCTCTGCGGGGTCGGTCACGTTTAGCAGTTCCAGTGTTAATGTTTTTCACCGTGCTAATATTCACGGGGCTCGCACATACATGGCTGACATTTAGCGGCTCCATTATTAACGTATTTCACCGGACTAGTATTCACTGGACTCGCATTCTTAAAACATGACACAAACATGACAGGAGATCCTCGGCATTAGTGACTATCTGGGCCTTAAAGCTGTCTTTTCGATCTAAAAAGGTGCGAAAGGGCCTAAAACCAGTCAGCAGTCCCAGCTGAGACAGTAGACGCAGGTCAGATTTGAGTCTTCCGTTGGTTGTACATTATTCACAAAAGGGCGAAAGGATGGGAATCACATCGGGTGTTAACTCCGGATGAACATGTGTATTAATTTATCGCCGAGATTCGTTCCACTGAGACCTGCCGCCGGGCAGTCATCCGTTGGCTGCTGCTTTGATTCCTGACGAGAAACAACTATCACCCTAACCATGGATAGTAGATAATGATATACCCGTGGGTACACAATGGATGTTAGATGCCATATCGATGGTATATGTAGTCCAAGAGCATACTAATCCATAATCCGTGGACACGACTTGACGGCTGCTAGAGACCAAGCTAGAGACGACGTCAGTTCTGGGCAGTTCGTTCTTCCGTAACCATGACAACGACGCGTTTCCTCGGAGACCAGACATGAAGTGGCTTTTTAAGGGAATGCAGTATTGCTTCTAATGGACGTAATAAGCAAGCTGTGGTACATTTTCGTCTGTGGCATGCAAAGGCTAGTATATGCCGAGGACTCAAAACGAAATATAAAGAACCCATCCATGATGTGATGAAAAAGATGAGAGGTCTTAATCAGATTTTTTTTTTTTGTAAAGGTCAAGGAAGTCTTCTGCAAATTGCCTATTCAATCAGAAATGAGGGCTTCTCAACTGAAGTTTAATAGAATTTAACAAAGAAATGTGGAACTTTTAGATTGACAGCTTATATCGAAAGCTCCCATGTCGGTTAAATCTGTTGCCTTCAGCAGCTGTGTCTATAAAGCTACCCTTGTAACCTGACCATACGCGGCCTGGAGAATTCAACCAATCGTATGTAATGCGCCATAAATGGATTTGGGTTCTCAGAGAACTTTTAAGATATTCTGGTGAAAGCTGTTTGAAGTGATCTGGTGTATATTTCATTGTCCAGCATCTCGCATTGGAATCTAAGTGACAATGTGGAACGTGATATATGCTGCATTTTCCATTGTTTTGCATTTATTACCAACAACCCAAGGTTATGAAGAGCATGACTACGATGAAATTAGGGAGTCCACCACTATTATCAACAATTATTTAGACAAGTACGCGGAAGCCATATCCCCTGCATTTCGCCCCCGTGAATGTGTCTTCTCCAAATCAGGGTATGACTACCGAGGGGTGATGCGCCAGTCGACGGATGATTCGCCATGTCAGTCGTGGTCCATTGGCCATGATTCGTGGGTGGTCAACCAGAACAATCCTGGCTTCATGCATCGTCAAAGCCTTATAGACGGACACGTTGGCGGCCAAAGCTACTGTCGCGTGGTTGTCAATTCCATGCTCATACCGGGCTGTCTGCCGTTCTTCTCTGGGGTCGTGAGCGCATGCAGCATTCAGCTGCCGCCCTTCTGCCCTGGAGTCAAGACAGCCGAGTGTCGGTTCACGGGCAATGGCCAAGAATACCAGGGCACACGCAACCGTACTCAGTCGGGCCGCGCGTGTCTGCCCTGGAAACAGGCTTACGAATACGTCGAACAGCTGATTGGCGATGAGATTGAGAAATGGCCCTTCAATTCTACCATGAAAAAACTGCAGCTTTTTTTCCCGGAACTAAGGGAAATCTTCTTCGTCCAGAACGTGAGCCCAGACATCTGGTGGTCTAGAATAAACCACAACTACTGCCGCAACTGGTATCCGTGGAGTTCCAATGGTCGCGACAACGGGCCCTATTGCTTCGTGGAGACGGACCACGTAAAAGGAAACGGACCCTGGATCACAGTGGAATCCTGTGACATCCCATTCTGCGACGAGCGCCCTGATGTGTGCACCTACGTCACGCGCGGTAGCAACGGCAAGTTCGACTTCTTCGTCCCACTGCCGTTCGTCTCCTCGACTGCCGATAACATGGTCCGCTTGTCGATTAGGTCGTGGACCATAGAGTACCCAGTCCACGCGCGTTTCAAATTCGTGGACGACACGAGCGTCATGCAAAGAGGCTACTTCTTCTACGTCGGCCCGCTAGACACTGTGGCATCCCGAGTGCAGCCGATGACTCAGCTTGGCAAGTTCATCAAGTGGCGCCAGTACTCGCCCAACAAGACCATGGCTGTCGAGTGGCGTCACGTC
Organism: Capitulum mitella; assembly: GCA_030062745.1. Lineage (NCBI taxonomy): Eukaryota > Metazoa > Arthropoda > Thecostraca > Pollicipedomorpha > Pollicipedidae > Capitulum > Capitulum mitella. The sequence goes on along the minus strand of CP099839.1, from coordinate 3,057,113 downwards.
TACTTCCGCTTCAACGGCGGCACCCGGAGCGTCGAGTTCGGCGACGTGCTGGACACGGGGATGCTGGAGCCCATCCTACAGTTTGGCGACGTCGATTTCGTCTCGCCGCGCTTCGTGTCGTTTACAGCCAGCCTGGAGTCGCAGACCTTCTGCCCGCACACAATCACCAACGTTACGTACAAGGAACGCGAGAAGTGGTCCGGCGGACCGTTCATCACGTGGACCGACCTGCTGGTGCCGCAGCGGGACGTGCTGTCCCTGGAATACCGCACGGAGATTCCCCACAACAAGAAGGCGAGAAGCACGAGTTACCGCACGCTGCACGTCGACTACCAGCACACGTACAAGGACTGCAAGTTCAACTACGTGCGCTCACGGCTCCTGGTGCACTTTCCGCACATGTGTGCCGGCTGTCGCGAGCTGACGGTGAACGGGGCGCCGTTCCTGTTGCACCGCATCCCGCGCCGGCCCGGCTCCCCGGCCGAGCGGCCCCAGTACGAGATCACCTTCAGCCTGCGCGGCAAGGTGCTGAGCCAGGGCTCACCCCGGCTGTTCCTGCTGCACCAGGCCGGCACGTTCCCCCGGTGGACCAGCGAGGCCAACGACACCGTCGACTGGAACTGGGAGCAGCGCTGGGGCCAGCACTACGAGGGCATATACCGGGCTGCTGACTATCTGGCGAACGTTGACTTCCACGTGGCCGACCCGGGCTACGTCATCGACTTCGTAGCGGGCCATTCTGGAGAGTCGGAGCTAGTCCTGTCGCACAGCGCCTCAAAATTGAATCTCGCTTACTTTGACGGTAGGTATCTCGGTGCCTTCGTCATGAAGAATACTACACTCTTTCAAATCAACCAGGAAGTCATCGACAGTGAAGATCAGCCCATCCTGCGTAAGAAGGTTAAAAGGGCGTTCCTGCCAACTTTTCTTGAGAGCAAGCCGTACAAAATACGTGTGACAAGGGAGGGATTTCGAGTCTTCTTTATAGACGTTGCTAATGAGGCGGAAATAGAGCTTCTCAGGTACAGCTACCCCGCGAATTGACAAGGTGCACGAAATTCCCATTGACAAAGGGAGAAAGACGAAAAGATTTCGTTTTCCCTTGCAGACTAATGTTGACCGCATTTCTCGTTATTTTGGCATAACGAACAACGCATTTCTCAACAAAGGGCGCCACTTTTTCTATACGGTGCATTGCATTCCAAAGCAGCGACAAAAAGCGCCTGCCTACCCAGACTGTGTCCTCACCCACGACGATCCAAAATTTTTCGGCAAGTGGTCGCTCACCAAGAATGGCTTCCAGTGTGCGCGGTGGGACGATCCACTCGTTCAAGACTACGCCTCCCCATCCCTAAAGCCACTGCTGAAGAATGTCAACATAGCCAAGAAGTATTTGGATATCAAGAAAAACGGTTTCCGTCCTTTTCAAGACATGCAACGATACTGGCAGCATTTCTTCGACGGTGAAAGCACCTTCGGCTTCCGCTTTACAAACATGGCGGGCATATTGGAGCTGCAGCGATTAGCGAACAACAAAGACAGCTACCCGGACGGCAGCATCGCCTCGGCCGACAACAACTGCCGCAACCTGGGCGCCAGCCGCGAGACGGGGCCGTTCTGCTTCACGTACGTGGCGATGCTGGGGCTGCAGTACCCGTTCCTGTGGCCGCTGCCGGAGCCGTGCGACGTGCCGCGTTGCCACTTCAGCCGGTGCCGCGGCACGCTGGCCGGCCACGAGTACCGCGGCGACGCGGACGCCGACGCGCTGCACCGGCCGTGCCGGCCGTGGACGCGGAAGCGCGTGGACGCCGTGTACGGCCCGCTCAACGACGCCGACGCCGGCGACAAGCTGGACGCGCTGCTCGACGAGCTGGCCGGCGGCAGCGGCTGCGCCAACTTCGTACCGGCGCCGCGCGGCGCCGACCCGGGCGGCCTCGAGTGCCTGAGCGGCGACAAACGGCGGCCGCGCGCCGCCTGCCACGTGCCCATCTGCCAGATGGGCGGCTGCACGGTGCTGGTGGCGTTCGACGAGGCGCGCGACCAGCAGAGCTACATGCGCGTGCTCGGCTCCGACCCCAAGATGCTGCTGTTCGGGCTGCGCCACCTGAGCGCGTCGCTCGAACAGGGCGACGGCAGGCTGGTGGTGGAGTTAACCGACGTGCCCAGCAACAGCTCCGAGCGCGAGTCGCTCGAGGTGGAGATCGGTTTCCAGGTGGAGATCCGCTACAAGGCGAAGACGCAGCGGGCGCACACCTCGCTCGCGTTCAAGGTGTTCCCGAACCTGGTGCGCGTCCTCGGCCTGCAGTACGTCTGGATCGGCGTCGACGACACGGAGGTGCGCTTCGGCAAGGACAAGGACTTCCGCAGCCCGCTGCTGACGGCGCCGCTACAGCGAGCGCCGGAGAGCGCCAGCGACGTCTTCCACTTCATCAACTTCCGCAGCCCGGACGTGATGGCGATGGACTGGGGCTGCGACCTGCGGTGCCCGGTGTGGTACATCGCGTCGGAGTCGCGCCTGTACGAGCACTACCTGATCCCGCAGGCGCCCGGCCCTGGCCGCTGGAGCTTCACGCTGCGCGTCAGCGTGCGCTGGACGGACGACTTCCGGCCGACGGCGGGCGCCTGCCGCCGCCGCCGCCGCCGCGGCGGGCTGCGCCTCACCTTCAGCGAGAGCCCATACGGCCTGACGTCGGCGTCCGCGGTCGTCTTCGAGATCGGCCAGGGCTCCGCGGTGAGCGTGCACCTGGAGCACTACCGGCGCGGCAGCAGCGGCGCCGTCGAGCGCGAGGACCCGCTCAGGTTCACGGGACCGAACAACGACTGCGGCGACTGCTGGACCCGGTACGACGTGGCGTTCATCTCCAGCCGGCCGGACGGCACCGTCAGCTGGCGCATCGCCGACGCCGCCGCCGGCCAGCTCATCGGCGAGCTGCGCGTCGACGACTACGACGACCGGCTTCGCGCCTTCCTGCCGGCGTCCTACAGCGCGTCGGCGACGCGCCGCTGCCAGGTGCCCGCGAACGTGGCGTTCAACTGCACGCCGCCGGAACGGTTCGCCGTGGAGCGCGTGGACGGCGGCTGGGACGAGTGGTCGCCCTGGGACTGCAGCGCGCCCTGCGACGGCGGCTTCGGGGCGCGCGACCGCCACTGCCGCAGCCCGCCGCCCAACTTCTGGGGCAGCTTCTGCGGCGGCGACGCCTTCGAGGTGGGCGTCTGCAACGACTTCAAGTGCGGCGAGTTCAACCCGGAGATGGTGGACCGGCTGCGCGACTACATGCGCACCTCGGAGGCGGTCACGCTGACGCGCTACGCCGGCGGCGGCGTTCGGCTGACCTGCTCGAACCCGGTGGCGACCATGGCGCGTGACGCCATGCCCGGCCTGCAGACGCGCTGGTACTTCAACCGGACGACGGTGGACATGTCGCGTTGGCTGGAGATGTCCGCCGGCGACCTGTACATGGAGGGCCTGACGACGGCCGACACCGGCGTCTACATCTGCAACCTGCTGACGCCGCCGCCGGTGCGCGACGAACGCAGCGCTCAGCTGACGGCGCTCGTCGTCCGCTCGACGGCGCCGACGATCCGCGTGCGCGAGGGCGAGCGGCTCGAGTTCTCCTGCCACATCGACATGGTGGGCCTGGTGTACGCGCAGCTCTCGCAGCGCTGGCTGCGCGACGGCGCGCTCTTCCGCGACCTGGGCGTGACGGTGCCGGCCGACACGGACCTGTTCTCGGAGCCGGCGGCGCCGCGGCTCGCCGGCGTCTGGGAGTGCGTGGTCAGCGCCGAGAGCCTCAACCGCAGCTGGACGACCGCCTGGCAGCGCGTGGTGGTCCTGCCGCGCCGCACCTGGCTCACCGACCTCAAGGACTCCATCTTCTACCGCAAGATGACCGAGATGCACGGCGCGCGGCTCTGGCTGACGCTGGGCGTGCTCGTCGTCTGCCTGGGGCTCTTCTGCGGCTGCTACCTGTGGATGGCGCGCCGGACCATGCGTCGGGAGGCCGCCGAGGTGGCCGCCTACCTGCGGAAGGGCGTCCTGGACGAGGAGGCCGTGCTCTCGGCCGGCCTCGCCATGTCCGACATCACCGGAGAGGACGCTGAGGGCGAGGGCGAGGAGGACGAGGGCGCCGAGGAGGGCGCCGAGGCGGCGGGCCAGGGGGCGAGCTTTACCTCGGACACGTCCGCGTGGGAGTCGGGCGACACTGACAGCACGGCCGCGCCGCATCCGCCGCCGCCGCCTCCGCCTGCACCCCTCTGATCGAGCTGTAACGCGCCTGCCACGTCCTTGGCGGGGCGGCTGTGTGCATCGCGAAAGCAGGCCAAGAGATTCCGAGCCTTGCTTATTTCCGTACCGTGCCGTGTGATCAGGGGGTTACGGGGTTAGTGGTCTTTTATGGGATTTAATGTTTCCTGGTCGCCTTTGTTATCAGTCTGCTCTTGTTTGGTCTTCGTGCAAATAGCAATGTCCATTGTCACCATTTATCGCAAAGGTGTTCGTCTCTGCATCATGACTTCATCCTCCTGCTTAGAATCCGGCCAAGCTGTGGTGTTTGTCGAACACCGCCGAGCATACACAGTGGCTTATTTCCGTTCTTGGTAGCAGATAAAGCTTCCCAGATTGCTGGTCATCACCTTGGCCCGCGCTTGTCCGCTTCGGAAAGTTTGTTGTTATGAAACAAGCAGTACTGTTCCTCGTATTGGTCGCTGCGAAATAGTTCAGCGGGCTTGATTAGTACTTAATCTGTGTTAGCACCAGTGACAGCATGCATGAGCATTGGTTTCCATAAGTGTGTCATGTTCTTCTTATCTTTACCGTACAACTCTCAGTGCATGTCTTATAAACTGTTTAAACAGGTACATTTATGTGCAGTGAAATGTGCATGCTTTCAAGCCTTAGTTCAAGTGTGAATGGCAGGCAATGAATGGCAAGTGTAATTTGGCAGTTGGGCAATGATGCATAAAGCATGAAAAATCGTGACGAGGCGCAGAATGGAACTGTCTCCCCGGGGGCGAGAAAGCTTGACGTGGAAGCTGAGGTTCATGTGTCGCTGAATGGCCACTTTAACCAGTGCTCCAGTACATTGGACACGTGACTTCGTAAGGCGGACATTACCAAGGCTTTGGTTTTGCACCGATGGGTGATGTTACTCACGAAAAAAACAAAGTACGCCATTTTCGGAACTAGTGAAAGTTCTATGCAAAAATGGCATGCCAGTCAAAATAATGAAGTTAGGGGCAAGTACGTGACGCAGATAGAAATGTCTTTGGGAATGCTGTGAAAAACCGCGATCTTTCAAGCAGACAGGACGCTGCCTATCCTTTCTTTCCTCGTTTAGTCCCATCGCCATTGATATGCGACATGAGTCGTGGGGACTTTTCTTCCCGGGCGAATAATAACAGTTAGGCATACCAAAAACATTTTGCTGTTTAAATAAAGATCCATCAAAACGACAAAGGCATGGGTGTAGGAACGGGGGCGGGGGCTATGCCCCCCACCTTGAAGGGGAACTTAGCATTAGCCCTATGGGAGAAACGTCTTTGCCCTCTTCCCGCACACACTTTTGATAGATGCTTCTGTGCTCTTGGACAAAGTCATTTACCACCCTATCCTACAAGGAGTGAAACGCGTACATTCAGAGCTCGAGCCACTCCCGTGATCGGTCAGCCGCAGTCAGTCATTCAGTCTGTCAGCAAAAAGAAGCCAGACTGCTACCTCGGCAGAGTGGCAGGCTGCGAGACGAGTCCCAGTTTCTGGTCAGCGGGCACGGACCACAGCACCAACGGCCTGTAGTCGTAGTCCGTGTGTGGTCCTCAGCCCAACGTGACTGGAAACAAACCAAAATACTTCCCCAGAGGATCATAAGTTTGCGTTTTCTATCAGTTTACAGTGGCAGGATTTCACGGACGCCGCCTCAGCAGGTCTCCAGTGTGGACCAAGTTTTGACTTGACTTAAATTACAAGCAGGAACGCAGCCAGGATTTTGTTAAGGAGGGAGGGGGCCAGAGCTCAGAGTCAACTGAAATCAGACGAAAACCGCCTGCCGGAAAGACGATATGCAGTGGTTTTCGCAAAAAATGCGGGCTTAAGGGTGGAAGGGGGGTCCCCGGGCCCCCCCCTTGACTACGCCTCTGGTTACAAGAGATTTTAACGTAGGTTAAATCGGCCTGGATATGAAGCTGACGTGAGGTGAGGAGACACCGTCTTGAGTCCTGGGTGTTCATTATTGAGCCAGAGGGCCGGGACCTGCCGGGCCCTGCCGGATTAAGTCAGTCTGAGGCGGGAGCGAGGCCGCGATGGATCAGCCTCTAGGTGTTCCCTGCGTCCCCTCCCCTCCCGGCCTCCGGCAGGGGAGGCAGTGGCGGCTCAGTGCCCTGACGTGCGGCGCACAGTCTCGGCGCCCGGCCGTGAGCCGCTCCCTTATCAGGACCCAGCCAGCGCCGGCTGGAGGCCATCGTTGCCGCTGGTCGCCACCCCCACATCCGCCCCGCGTCTGAACGTCTGGCCTCTCTCAATAGGTCCGGCCGGCCGGGGCCGTGGGCGGTTCCTGGACGTACGCACTCCGTACAATGCGACGTTCGAAATACCCCGCCAGGCGTGGCGATTTGGTGTTAAGCCGTTGAGACTGCTCGGAGGAATTCAGTTCTATGATATAAGCGCAGATTAGAGCCGGCAATAAAAATTCACGTTTTTGGTTGTGACGGGAAGGATACCGCGTTCCGAACGGAATGGAAGTTGCGGGTAAGCACAGCAAACTTTTCCAGTTGCAATTTCCGGGCATGGAAGAACAAAACGCGAGCTGAAGTTCACGAAAGTAACTTAATTCGCTCTTCAGTGGTGCCGGGAAGACTGGTTACATGTAAATGTTGGTCGGTCATGACGAAAGATGTGTCGTTTTATGTAAATGATTGGGGGAGGGGGGCCCGAAACGAGGGAATGACAACTACCCCCCCCCTTTCCACCCAATTATGGGTTTATCAGTGGATTTAGCTCAATTTGCTTTCAACAACGACATTTTCTAAGATATTTTGTCACGACTGATGAGATAGAAATGGTACATGTCTCTCTCTATATATATATATATATATATATATATATATATATATATATTACGAGAAATAGTTTTACACGCACTGTCAGTTTCCGGATACCACATACCAGCGATAACGACATGTCAAAAGAAGACACACTTCATCACTTACTTCATCGCTTACTCTATCGCTTGCACTACCCATCTTCACATGTTGGTCACCCTGCCACTGGATGACTAAATAGCTTTAAAGTTATACTTGACTTGACCTGTTTGTTCAACTCAGGCACTTTCTCGCTAATAATAATTGTCTCGAGTACCTGGAGTCCGCTGTTTGTCCTGTATCTGGAGTATGTCAGAGTAGTATTTTAACATCCGGGTGTTCTCGGTTAAGTCAGGTCGTAGGAGGTTTGTATGGTGTATACTTGGCGCATGTGCTGGTTTGGCGCTCCCTCCAGTATGAAGCAAGTGATGAGGTGTATTTTCTTTTGACATGTTGTCGTTGGTATGTGATATCCGGAAACTGACAGTGCGTGTAAAAGTATTTCTCGTGATGTGTTATCCTATATATATGTTTATATATATATATATATATATATATATATATATATATACAGTTACTATATTACTGGCCCCATACTCTCTCAGTATGGTCATGCCTTATGTTACATATTTTGAAGTGGACTGAGTTTAAATGCAAAATGATAGTATATTCGTCGATGTCTCGTCCTACCTAGGACGTTATCAACACCAATGGAAGTGTTAAATGGTAAAAACCAGAAGTAGAAAATCCTGATTCATTCAAGGCTTGACATGTCGGTATGCTGAGGTATTGGAACCCATTCGCCTTACAATTTGCGAAGTTTGTTTTGTATGCGGTTTTCTACGACGTCGTTGTGATGTGTTAACTGGTCTGATAACGTTTCATCAGTCCTCTTGAGAAATCCGCTATCTATGGAATCTGTTGGTATTCAGCAATGACTCTGAAGAGCTTCTTGCCCAAGGTTTTGATGAAGGCTTCAGATACATAAACCTGTCAAGCCAACTGAATTAACCAGAATTCTCTACTTCTGGTTGTTGCCTTTTAACACTTACATTCATCTCCGTAATGCCTAGATAGGACGGCACGTCGACGAATGTGTTTTTATTTTGTATTTAAACTCTGTCTCTTCCAAACCAAGTAACATGAAGCATAAACATACTGAGAAAGCATGAACCCAGTAATAAAGTAACCGTAAGAGACAATGAAATGCTACCAAAAAAAACTTATCAACTGCCAATCTGCGGTGACATTTAACGAACATTGCATGCTAAATAGCCTGCTTCCAAATCTTACTAATATATATATATATATATATAACAAGTCTTACACACATATATATATATACATATGTATATAAGATTTGTTTTATATGCACATATAAACAGATGAATACAGATATGCCTATATACGATATGCATCTATCTGTACTATCACTCTGTGGTAAAAACTTCATGATTATTGTTCCTATTTTTCTTTAAGCTGCATTTGTCACATCCAGTTGTCATGAATATTGGCAGGCCTCTAGCGCTGCCAGGCCTATAGAAGACGACATCCCCTGAACAGTGTGCCCATTTGACCGCAAAATCTGTCAGCATTTCTTTTACGAATGTTTTGGAAAGGTTTATGCTTTATTCTACACTTTCTACTAACGCCTATTTACCGCGGCAGTTCTTTTCCTTATTCCTAAAATCGGCAGAAACTATTGAGGGAGGGGCAAATTAGCCTAGGAGGGCCCAAGACCCACAATGCGGGGGCCATGTTCCCTCCAAAAGAATGCGAATCGACACCCCTGCATGACAAGGACGAGAAAACGAATGCATTGGACCATGCTTGGCTTGTAAACCGTATTTAGTTGTGATGATCTTATGACCCTGAAACGAAGGACAGAGGTTTGTTTGGCCTCAAAAGTGCATCCAAGGAGGCCTCGCTCGTGGGCCGAGCCCCCTTAGGAGACAAAATGCATAGTGGCGAGAAGAGAAAAATGTAGAGCCGTCCTGATAAACATTTCATACATCTTTTGCGTTCGGCAACGCCCCGAACAAAGATCCTTGGTGTGCTCTTTAGTGGCGCATTTTATGTCCAGGAGACGAGCTCATGGAGATGTAGGCCAGACTGAGGGAGCACGAAAGGGTGGGTGTCTCTGACCATCGTTTTCAACTGTGCTGTACTGGCTACGCTTTTCGGCCAGTACAGCAAGTCTCCTTTCCCGCCACCACCGCATCGTCGGCAGCACCGTCCAACCACTCGACCGCGCCCGCCACCCCAGCCCCATCGCAGGCTCTTCGGTGATTCAGACGTGACGTAATGTTGGGTGACGCGCCGCGGCGGCGCTGTGACGTCACAGGGAATGGCCGGGTGGGAGTGTGTGATTTGCGGACGGAATTAGGAGGCACGTGATGTTCAAGTGGGCTATTCAGGCGACGAAGTAAGGATGTCGCCAAGTTTGGAGCAATGTTTCCGTTCTATTTTTGGCGATAACACCCGTATTGACGTTTCTGCTGTGGTCGTCGGACCAAACATGGGCGACCGGATGCGGCTGAGGGAAAGGGGCCAGACATTTGAGTCCCGTCATGAAGTTGTGAGTGTTCTCAAGGCACGGCATCCGACACGACACATTTCTTTCGTCTTAATGCATAATACGTTGTACTTGTTTGTGCCACTGCGACTGGGTGATAGGTCCAAGTCCCCAAAACCAGGCGCTCCTCTCGCCTGCCGTCGCAGAGCCGACTCGTCAGCCAGAAAGTTATCAAAACAGAACTGGGACGACCCTCTCGAAAATCCTCAGGACAGACAGACAGACACCTCAGACAGACAAAACATTCTGAGGGTCCCCATAGCATGAGAGGTCGAAACCGACCCTACCAAAGGCTTGAATGGGCCTTGTGTAATGACCAATCTGACTCCAATCTGTGGGTTTGAGTCAGGCTCATAATGTCGTGTAAGAGCATCGGACTTCATTAAGGTTTCAGAAGTCTTTATGCAGTTTGACAGGCCCTCGGAAAGCTCTGAGAGCCCTTATAAAAGCACCAAAAGCGCCACAGACATAGGGGCCCTGGCGAACTTTACAGACCTCCAAACAGGATTTGAGTGATTTCGTAATATATTACGAGGGACCTTCGCAGTAGCGTAGCCAGAAGGGGGTCAGAAGTGGTCAGTTGACAACCCAAATGGTCAGAGGCTTTTAGAATTGGGTTTCATGACCAAAGATTTGTATAAAGAGCAAAAACCTTCATAAATGAAAAATGGGCCTCATTTTCAAAGTCCCCCGGTATACTATGTGGTAGGATTAATTTCACCATGTTTGCACTTCAGTGGTAAGAGTAAGCCTTATTTTAGCCTTGACTACCCGACCACGAAAGTCCTGGTTGCTCTACTAGACCTTCGAAAAGGGCTGTGCAACCGTCACATTTCTTGGGCCGAATAAGGAAATCTTTTTTGAAGGGCCTTTTTTGCCTTGGGGGCCTCGATCGAAAATGCAGAGGCCCATCCCCCAACAAATGCTCATCCCAGCCCCCTCGGCGCTAAATCCTGACTGTGTTCCTGAAAGCAGCTTATCGAACAAGCAGAGTGGCGGCCCTAAAAATCCTAGACAATATTAACTTAAACCCTGTAATGTTGGGCATGGAAAGAAATGACCTTAAATGTTCCTGCCCCAGCCTACTTTAGACACGGTCCTATGTCCATGGCACATCGTTTCAAAGATGTAGCGCTTGCATGGTTGAAACCATTTCTGACTGAAAGGAAGCAGCGGGCTGTGGTGAATGACTTCGTTATGGGTCCAAGAGTAGGTAATCTGGTATAGCACAGACTATACCAGACCTTGCCTCGACCGTTACCCCTCGTGTTTTTAATTAACGGCCCTCGGACATTCACTGGCTCACATTGTTTACTGCTCGAGGACGACGCCATTTTTGCCGCAAAGTGGAGGACTGGGCAAACTCCACACAGCTTCAGAACGGATGGAGCATAAAAGATTTGCTCATATGAACCACAAAAAGAATGAAGAAACTGTTGTTGAAAGTGTAACAGCAAGCGATACCTGGAAACGATATTGGCTATTATTCAGAAGTGGTTTCAGAATCTCGCTCTGCGTTGTTTTGATGCTTGTCAGTCATCTTTGCAAACGTGCGATGTGGCTGAGAAAGTGCGGTGTTGTGTTGAGAGAAGCAGGAGAGGCGCACATGGCATAACTCCAGAGAGACAAGGGGCGAGAGTCCGGTGAGCCAAGAGGCTAATGGTGCCGACAGGAGACTCCGTATGTGCTACGAGACAGCCCGTCTCTAAGGAACGCCCTTAGCCACCGTCTGAGATCATTTTGTTTCTGAAACGTCTCCTCCAGCTTCCGGTCCCATCGCTTCAAAACCGAAGCTTGTTTTCCACCTTATTCACCGGACTGGACATTGTGAAAAGACGAATCACAACGGAATTCGAACGCAGAGCAATGCGTTTCTTAAAAGGCACATGGGCTACCTCTGGTTTGACAGTCGTACCCAGTTTGAGTCAAAGGGTGACCTTTTACGAAAATTCGTTATAACTTTCCGACCACCATAAAATGGCACGATTGTTTTGCGTTGGTAGGGGAGACCGGGGTCAAATGTTAAATTTTTTACCTTTTCGATCCTGGAACAAAAATATTTCGGGTTGGGGAACATTTTCTCGGGTTTTTACAAATCCTGATATCTTGCCTTTGTAGCGAATATGGAAAGATCCCGAAATAACGACGTTAAGGTATCGAAATTACTGTTTCAAAAAGTCACTTCAGCTGTTACAATTAACCCCAGGTACGGGGTAAATTGTAACAGCACCTAGGGTCAAATGTAACATGTTAGCGAATGGTGTAGTGATGTAGTGAAAGCCACCTTTGTCGAAAACAGCCTTTACTGAACAACATTGTCTCTTACATCTTGAGCCTTTCCTGGAATAAAATCTCAGTTCCAATGCAAAAAATACGATTTCGCAACGGCGTAAAGCTCAAGTACTCTAGCAGCTTTTCCTGAATTAGATAAGAGCTCTACCTTTCCCAGGCCAAGAACCAAGGCGTCATCAAAAGCAGAAGACGTCTTCTTCATCATCACTACTGCTTTCCCTGCGTGCTGTCTTCCGAGTCCTCTTCCCACCAGGCTTCGTCTTCTTCTCTTTATGCTTGTCCTTGTCTAGATTGAGCTTCTTCGAAGCTTGTTTACAATCCTTTCGACTCTCTTTTAGCTCTATCGCTCTCTTTTCTAGAGTGTCAGTCAGAATTGCGGCCTTTCGCTTTCGACCCGCGAGGCTGTTTTTTCTTGGACCTGCCATGGGTAGCGGCCGAATCGCTTCAGGGGTGAGCTGCTTCGAGGCGATCCCTGATAGACGAGACTGTTCGATCCCCGATGGACCAGGCTTGTCCATCCCCAATGTATCAGCCTCTGCAGAAATGATGCATGATATATATCATCCATGATGCATGGATATAATAATGTACTCTCATATAACATTCAGAGAGACAAATTTAACTATATACAATTGTCCCATACTTCCCCCGGAAATATCCAAATGAAGTCAACTAGAATTATTTAATCAATAAAATAATCAATAAATAAAACAATAAAATATCTTAATAAATCCCCTGTGAAGCTGAAACATCAACGGTACGACCACGGTGACTAGCCGCCAAGAATGTAACCACGTATTAAAATTAAAATTGACAAAACGGTACCTAAAAGATAAATCAGGGACTGGTGACAATAATACCGTAAGTATGGTTTTTTAATGATATTGATATCGAATTTGGGAACAAAATTGCATGTTGATTAATTGGACGGGGCATGTTTACATAGCCTCCGCCACAGTGGTTACATTCATGCCAAGTGCATTGATATTTTACATAATTTACACAATTGCATAATTTACATAATTACATTTTACGTACGGTGACTAGCCGCCAAGAATGTAGCCACGTATTAAAATTAAAATTGACAAAACAGTACCTAAAAGATAAATCAGGGACTGGTGACAATAATACCGCAAGTATGATTTTTGAATGATATTGATATCGAATTTGGGAACAAAATTGCATGTTGATTAATTGGACGGGGCATGTTTCCATAGCCTCCGCCCCAGTGGTTACATTCATGCCAAGTGTACTGATATTTTACATAAAGGTAGGTTTAATGGTCTGGCCATAGGGATCAATTGTAACACTGTTACATTTGACCCCAGCGAAAATGTTACAATTGTTCCCGTCACGCCACGCCATCTTTGAGACAAAAATAACGCAAAACAAGGCGGCGTGGGCGGCAGCTGATGCCCTCATTTTTTGACCAGGTACCCCCACCAACCCCACACAAACTCTTAAACCCGTGTCTAGTAAGATACGTGAATGAGCTGATCATATTAAAAAATAAACAAAGTTACAATACACTCTAAAAAACACAATTGTGAACAGCGCAATCGATTCACCCGCCGCACCGGCCTGAAACCCCGTGAGGAAAAGGAACCGCTTACTGCGCATGTCCAGTAGTGCCTCCAGCGTCATCCATCTGTAAGTTTCGAAGTAAACGCTTCTGTTACAATTGCCCCGTGTTACATTTGACCCCGGTCTCCCCTATTGTGTACTTGTGTAGTCCGTTCAGACTGAGATGCCTTTTTTGTCTTTATCTGACTAGCGGTCTTAAGTGGAGCATACACTGCATCCGTAGCTTCATTTTAAAACTCGCTTTAGATAATGCTAAAGCAAACTTACGGTGCAGCTACAGTTCATCTCACGAACATCTTAACCAGAAAAAAGGGAATTCTAAAACCGCAGTTACGCGCTTTTCATATCAGAGTGGGAGGGGGGGGGAGGGGGCTACGATGCGAGTCAAAACGGCACAGCAAAAGAGAAATTCTTACCAGACACAGATCGGACCGCACAAATGAGAGGAACCGTCTCCATTACCAAGAGTCTTTAGTGCCACACCGCAAAGCACCCATTTTTAACGCTCGACGAATCGTAAAGGCCGTCCAGTAACTGGCCACGAATTCGAAGACGTGCTTGTTCAATGACCTTTCGGTTAACAGACAGAAATCCATTTTTGCTTGCCTTGCTCCTAGGCACCTCGAGCTCCTGAGATGGTTGTTTAAAAATGCTGAAATAAATCCTTAAGCGAAGTAATGAAGTCCATACAGCGCACAAACAGTACAACGATGACTACACAGCACACAGGTCCTTCGAGTGTCGCGGAGCCGCAGCTACTGAGGAGAAGAACGGTTGTGACGAGCGGTGGACAGCAAGATCTGGCAACAATGGGCACCGTCGCGCAGGCAACATATGTAGAACTTCCACCTACTCATACAAGGTAACCCACTCGACCCAGCAATTACCACCTCTTCACGTCGGCATGTGCTCGGACAAACAACCGTCCGGGAGACACGCAAGAAAGGAGCGCTTCCACGAAAGTCTGAGGGACGGCATCGGTGGGCACCAGGATCTGGCAACAATGGGCACCATCGTGCAGGCAACATATGTGTAACTTCCACCTACTCATACAAGGTAACCCATTCGGCCCAACAATTACCGCCTCTTCACGTCGGCATGTGCTCGGACAAACAACTGTCGACGAGACACGCAAAAAAAGAGCCCTTCCACGAAAGTCTGATGGACGGCGATTCGTCTTAGTTCCGTTCTGACACAAAAACTGTAACATCCTGAGCACGGTCGGAAACTGCCACAGCAGTGGCGGATTCAGCGTCTTCGTTTGGAGGGGGGGGGGGGCAAACCAGAGTTCCCTGGGTCTGGATGGTAGGTCAGCGGAGTCGTTGACCGGGGGATAGAGACGTGGAAGACATTGTCCGTTAGTTTGGAGTATGTCCTTCAGCGATTGAGTATGGATGGTAGGTCGTCGACTGGGGGCGGAGGGGGTGGAAGACGATGGCCATAGGTTGGATTCGGAGTTCCAACAACTTTAAACTCTGATGGAGTAGAAATAACCATATCTTTTGGGGGGGCAAATGACCATTTGCCCCCCATCGCTGTTGGGGGGGGGGGCGCCATGGCCGAAATGCCGCCCTGGATCCGCCAGTGTGCCACAGTCAACTTAACATAAACAGCATTTCCTACTTAACACGCCATTTATGGAGTTCGCTTACTGCGTTGTTCCGTGTATTCGAGGCAGATGCTAGAGCAGTTCTCCCGCATGGTGAGACTACCCAAGGTCACCTGTCTGACCTTTGTGCGCCTCTCCGACCTTCGCTCGGCACACCCGGCTATGGGTGACCGTGGCGGGCAGGATCGAACCGTATTCCGCCCGATCTGTGTCGTCACCTGTCCTGTGAACGGCCAGTGATGTGGGTTCTAGCATTGCGCAGGGCTGTTCTACCGCTGTGTGGTAGTGGGCTGTGTGATCGCGACAACTTCCTCCAACAACACGATGCGCATTTTGGCGACTATCGGTGTTTGTGTCTATGATATTTGTGTATTTGTGGTTAATCTTCGGGATCATTACACTTACAAAACCCTAGCCCTATTCCCGGCAGGGGGGGGGGGCGGAATCCGCCCCCCCCTCGGGTTTTTTGCTTGCCAATTCCAGGCTTTTTAACGCAGCTTTACGAAACTTGGTGACTTTTCCTAGCTATTCTTTCTACGTGCTGTGACAAAATTTCAAAATTCTATTTTGCTCAGGGGCGGAGTCAGGCAACGTTTTTGGAAGGCACCTCATGCCATTTTTGGCCATGTTGAGGGTAAAATGAAAATGTCTGCCAAAAACAGAGTTTTTAAGATAGAAGTTAAAACTTTACATGGATGTATAGCTAAATAGTTGGGCAATGTGCAGATATAATTTTGTTCACCTGAGGTCATTTTACAAGGTCAGGTCAAGGTCAAAAGTCAAAAGTTGTTTTTTTTGCTATAATTTCGGCGCCATTTTTTCAAATGCCAAACCCGGAAAATAAATGACGTAGAAGGGTGCTCTCTACTTGTGTGCTAAGTTTCAGCTTGATATCAGGTCGGGTCACGGAGCTATGACCTAAAATGTCAGTGCGCGTACCCTATATCGCAATGGCCATAAAATAAATTTTTGAAATAGAGTGATTTCAAATGATTGAAAACGTTTACAGATGATATTAAATGCACACGAGATCATTCTAAGTGACCCCAAGGTCACTGGAGGTCATTTAAGGTCAAAGGTCACAAGTTGATCTGAGAAACGTGTAACCGTGACAGTTCCCCCTTTTTCATGTCCCTGGCACCGCCTATGCTAACATTATACAAACATTGTAATGCGATTTGTACTTCTTTAGTATAACATGACTAGCAGAAGCCAAAAAAGGGTGTTTGCCTCTTTTGTTCATTCAGTTGTTAGAAAACTAATCATCCTATTTTTGAAACCCTGTGAACGCCCATGAATTTTCCCAAAATTTCAGATTTGTGGACCCATGGTAAAAGCCCTATTTATAATCTGTCGATTCATGCCAGTTTCATCGAAATCGGTCCATAAACAACGGAGTTACAAGAAGTCCAAAAGTACCCCTTATTTTGACATTTTTGCCCCCCTGTATCCACAAATTCCAAAATTTTGGAAATTTCTTTTTATAAAAATGTAGTTCACGTCACGGCAAATCGATTGCCATTTATTGCGATAAAATCGGACAAGTAGTTCTCGAGATCTCAGGGGGGGGCCGAATCCGCCCCCCTGCCGGGAATCGACCATACCGTCTAGGCCTCCGGGAATAGGGCTAGATATAACCCTACAAGCGTTTGGCTGTTCGAGATAAGCTGAGCGCTTTTTCCCTACCACAGCACTGCTACGGCCTGCGAAAACCCCTAGATTGTCTATGAGAGGTTATGGAGCAAACCTTTCAGGGCAGTTTTGCAGTGGTGCTGCAAAACGCAGTTGACACTAAAAAACGGTGCACATCACACTGAGCATAAATGGCAGTATTGTTCATGTGATATTTTCACATGGACACAACTGGGCACGAGAACATGACTATGCAATTGCTGAAAATTTTCGCCAGATATTTTCGATCACTGCCAGGTAATTGACAGGCGTCGCTGGAAGCTAAGTTTACATGAAACACTCCCTCTCCAATCATTGCGCTAACACAATCACGACTCAGTTTGGTCTCTGGTATTCAGGGGTCCTTTACGCCTCACTGAGAACAAGACATGCCAAGACAAGCTTTGTTGACTGTCTCAAAGAACCGAACCACAGTGCTATCTGCACGCAGTCCTGAGCGCAGACGATATGAAAGGCCTCATCAAAACAGGCATGCTGCATTTCCCAACCGCCTCTTCATGGCAGATAATTCACATACTTTGCAATGAAAACGACATCGCGAGATGTTGTTCTCTCCATTTGCTACATAATGTGACAATGACGTTTATCTCGAATGCTTGCACGTATCTACGCTAAGCCAGTCGAGCAGAACATATATACGAAGACAACAGCGGTTAGATAATCCCAAAGCAAGGCTGACCGAATATAGCTGTGTTTATTCACCGAGGACGTTTAGGCAAATGGACTGAAATCGACTGTGCTACCGAGGGTGAAAGTAGTTCGTGCAGGAGCATGGCCAGGATTTCGTTAACGACGGAGCCAGGACAAAGCTAACCTCCCCCCTCAAAACTGAAAAAAACTGATTTCGGCCATTTTATTCTGGGGTTTTGGAAATTGATACATTTTAATTTTGGTGCCTAAAAACCCGAAATTTTCAGTCCTCAAGGGGGTATGACCTACTTGTCCGCCCTTTGGCTACGACCCTGAGTGCATGATATCACGTGTCATGAAGGTCACCATTCTCCTGTGGGAGTGGGTATAGACACCCAAGAGGAGCCAACGACCTTCATGAACTTTCAGAGTGCTGACAACTCTCATCGCGGTAAATTAGGACGCGCAACTTTGATCCTAGAACTGCCAACATGGGATAATGGCATGCAAACCGGACGCATATTCCCGTGAAGTTGCGAGCTTCGACGACATCAACCGTCTAAAGCAGAACGATGCAAAGTTTATCAGCTTTAAGAATTTTTAGCTGATGGCTTCCCATACTGGAAACTTTTTGATAGCTGAGAAAACATCGTTACGTCGCCCTTTGAGACCAAATCGCACTTCTCCGAAAAGAAAACTTTCCCATTTCTGCTGAATGCTTCCGTCACTCAGCGTTCACGCAGGCCCCAAGCAGAAGCCCTTGACTCACGCAGCAGTAAATGAAGTTTTTCATTGGAGGCATTACTTTACCAGCAATCAAGTTTCGTCAAAAGGGCGAGCGTCACACCTACGGAGCGGTCTTAATGAGTTGGGTGACAAAAACACCGCAGTCATTTTTTTGGTGCGTTAAAGCATTAAAACTGCACTCGACAAAGGGTCTGCAAAGAGCTACTACGGTCCCTGAAAACGGGCGGATTTGTGAATGGATACGCATGAGCAGGTATTCATATTAACGACATGAGCATGGATGGAACATTGTGTTGGAAGCTGGTGTGACAAAAGTCAGCCCGGTCAGTCCCATATACTCAGTTTACCCTCCCATTGTATTCTGGCCGGATTTCAACCCATTCAATTTCGATTTTCATGCAAATGACTCGCAAAAAAATCTTTTGCTTTTCTGCCAATTGCAAGTTTACACCACAACATCGTGCAAACCTGCACTGAAGAGCGCAGCGACATAAATGATTGCATTGCACGCGCTTGACATATTGAATCGCGTGCAGGCGCGGGACCGCTGCTCTTAACGCCAGCTGTTGAAAAGCTAACAATTTCAGCGACCTTCTCTTCGACGCAAGGAACGCCCAGTGAAACTGGTATACACAGGTGAGGTTAATGAACAGTTGTGACCTACCGTCTGGTCCTGGTTTTACTTTTTGCTGGAAGGTAACGACATTTAGTACGTGGGCACTATTTTCAGTTGGAATTTTATTGGGAGCTGATTAAGGTAGATTGTCTTTGACTCCATTACATTTACATCATTGTGCTTAGCTAAGTGGTACGTAGGTACTTACCACCTACTCTTAGTCGAAGGTAGCGCGAGAGGTACTTAGCTGTTTCTGGGGCCTCATTGGGCTTTTGGGGCAGAAACACCCTGGAAGACATTGGACTGGAGCAGCGATGTTAATTTCTGTAAATGATTGGGGGGAGGGAGAGCCGAGGACCCGAAACCTAACCTCCCCCAAATTTGGACTTTTGAACGGATTCAGGCCACTTTACTTTGACCAAAGAAAATTTAGGCAGTTTTTCGTTACTTTTTAAAGAATGGAAAATTGCATTTATCCCGGTGTTCACAGATATATATGTATGCATATATATATATATATATATATATATATATATGTAAGATGGAAGGTAGACAGATGCACTGCTCTAGGCCTTATTCTTTATTTCCTGTCTATCTCTTATTTATTGTGACCGTTCTTTTCGTTACTGTTGGCCATTTCCCTTTAAAATCGTCAGAAAATATTTGAGGTCCAAACCAACGTTAGGGGGTGAGGGTATATCAACGTTGGTTGGGCTAGGGCCCTCTCAAAAGAACACAAATCGTCGTCCTTGAAATAGAATGCTCTATGATGATATCTTTCCATAACATGTATGTGTGGTGTTTTGTGTGTATTCTTTATTATTTAGTCAAGCTCATTGATTATGGTTATCCATCTGTTCCAGGCATACACGTGATAATTAAGCTGAATAAAGCCCTCATGTCAGCTCATCTTGCATCTGTCTAGATCTGGCACCACAGTACGCTTCTGCTACGTTTTTTATTCTTCATTTTTGCTCTATAATTTTGTGAAAAATGGAATTTGGGATGTGGATGGTTCAATGCAACAACCAATCTCGGAAACACTCACTGTTCAAAGGCTGATGTGCTATGTCACACCAACTTTTGAAATTGGTGTGGCGGAGGCCACACCCACCCCACCGTATTCTCCACCGATGGCCATGAATGGCTCATGTGTACATAGAAAACGTGTTTAATAGCAGCGAACTGTATTCAGTTCCATTCTTTTTTACGATAGCGTCACGTCGGGTAAAACACAACACAGGTCACGACACAGCTAACGCCGCCGTCGCGATACCGTTGCCGTGTGGCTTTCTTCTGAGGCTCGCAAGGCCAAGAATCATTCCCTCTTCACTTGCATCGCATTCATTTCAAGAGCCGATTGCGAGAACCCTCTTCGCATATGTGAGGTTGTCTCAGCTTGAACACAGATGGTAATATTTTCCCATTAATTTGAGTGCATGGGCCTTGCCAAAACTACTCTGCTGGCAAAACTATTACTATTGTAAGGAGCGCATGGTTAGTGTGTTGCTTTCATGACGACATCACAGGAAAGTAATGGTACCGTTCATTTGTGTATCTATTCATTCTTCTTTTAATCCTATTGCTAGTTCAGCCCCGGTTAGCATGCAGCAGATGTGACCAGGTCGTCGATGGTCCATGATGTATGCCTGGCAATGGCGGCGCCACTTTACGGGGGAGGGGGGAGGCAGTGGGGCAGCTACCCCTAGTTTGGGAAAATGCAACATTATCTTATCATATCAACAACGTCCTCAAGTGCTTCTCCTCCCCCTCTTTCCTTCTCTCTCTCCCTCTCTCTCCTCTTCTCCCTCTTTTTTTCTCTCTCCCCGCCTCTCTCTCTCTCTCTCTGTCTCTCTCCACCTCTACCCTTGCTCCATGTGCTGTTATCATTCTTGCTGTCTTAAAGTCGATGTGGGGATGGAATGCAGTCAGTAGAATGGAACACCATGGACGGAAGGATTTGAAAATGACGTTTGTTCCTCCATCCTGAATACGTGGCGCCGTCTCTGATGACAGGCCCCTCAGCTCGATGTAGTTACGTAAAGTTCGCGTGACTAATGCTTATTTCGGTACATAAATTACTTTACTTTTCCCACAGTTTCATCTTCATTTGCAGTCAGTGAGTCTCTGCCAGCGACGCCAATTCGAAATAAAAGAAAATGAAACAAGGGGTTTCTCCAACTTTTTAGGGGACCCCAGATTCTCAAAGAGGTCGCAATTTATGACCGCCCTGGCCCCCTAAACAGCTTTCTCTCTCTCCCTCCCTTTCATCCTCTTTTCCCTCTTTCCTTCTCTTTCTCCTTCTCTTCTCCCTCTTTCTTTCTCCCTCTCCCTCCACGCCTCTCTCTCTCTTTCTCTCTCTTTCTTTCTCTTTCTTTCTCTCTCTCTCTCTCTCTCTCTCTCTCTCTCTCTCTCTCCACCTCTACCCTTGCTCCTTGTGCTGCTGTCACTCTTCCAGCTCCACGACCCCCACGTAGGTTTCCGATCTCTTTCCCAACTCGGCTCTCTAACTTTCCCCTTGCTTTCCACCGGTTCCCGGGAGGTTTACCAAAGCCCGCCCTGTCCGCCAGTTCTTATGAGCACCTTTTCCCAGCATTCTCCTACTCGTCACCCTATTCTCCCGGCCTTCTCCCATCGATCACTGCCTCCTCCCTTCGGCCCTGTCATGCTCGTCATTCCTTTCCCCGAACCCTCGCCTGCTCGTCACTCCCTCTACTCCCTAACCCTTGCCTGTTTGTCATTCCCTCTACTCCCTGATCTTCTCCTGTTCGTCATTCCCTGTTCCCTCCGACCCTCTCTTGTTCGTTCCTCCGTCTTCTTCCCGACTCTCCTCTGCTCGTCACTCCCTGTTCTTTCCGACCTTTCCCTGCTCGCTTCTTCCTCCATTCCCCTACTCTCTCGCTGCTCGCCACTCACTTTACTCTCTGACCCTCCCCTGCTCGGTACTCCCTTTTTCTCCCGACCGTCTCCTGCTCGTTACCCTCTGTCCCACCAGTCCTCCGGGAGGCTCTCTACCGTTTTTTAGACCGAGTCGGTACAGGAGACGCCGTCGGCGCCTCCTGTACCGACTCCGTACCATGGGCGCCGGCGGCGACGGCGGCGGCGGCGGCGGCGGCGGCGGTTATAAGAGCGGCGGTGGTGGTGGCGGGCGCTTCAGTCGTGCGCCCGCTTTCCGGCTCGCGCGGCGCGTGCTCGCCATGGCGATGGACCGGTCGGCGCCGCTGCTGCTGCTGCTGCCGCTGCTGCTGGCCGGTATCAGCGCCGCCTCCGTCTGGCAGGAGGCGACCAACGAGATCGCCGCCTTCCCCGAGGTGCGTGAGCCCGCCCAGCTGTGGCTCGCTGAGGTGGCGGCTCGAGGGCTGGGCGCGGCTTTGGACGGTGCGTTAGAAGAGCTGTGGTTGTACAGTCTCCCTGACAGGCAGGCGTTGAAGAACGCCAGGCGGGGGCTATGCAAGGCTTTTGGCCAAATTTCCTTGCAGGCAGGAAGTAACGTGACTAGTTTATTCGGAATCATTCAAATCTCCCCATCACTCAGCGCAAGATTCATTTCGTCGGGCTTGCTCTTATCACGCCTTAATGTACTTGCTTACGGGATGTACTTTCCTTTAGGGACAGACACAGGGTTCAGAAATGGGGACGGTGGTGGTTTTTTGTTCACAACGTCCTGCGGCGCGGTTCTAGATCACTTGAACGACCAATCACGCTTGTTTCATTAGAAGAGGTGAAACTTTGCATCCTTGCGTCCCCGCTCAGAATGCCCTCCGCCTTCCTGGATGATAATTCGTTCTTTCCAAAGCGTTGGCAATTTAATTCCTTCAGAATATCCTAAAGCATGTCTTTGGACTGTTTGCATCTTTCTAAACCATGTCGTCATCTACAGCCATGTGCTCATCAGGAGAGGGAGTGCTACTAGAAGTGCAGAATTTTGTGTACGGCTGAGATCGATGGGCGCACATTTAAAATCTGTCCGGTCCTGAGGTCCATCAAATACCAATTTTCGCTTCAACAAAAGAGGATCTCATGTCGTCATTATTTCTTCATTAGACGTTGCATGTGCTATTCATGACGAATACCTGCTCCATTCCCACATACCTGTCAAGTTCTTCGCCGAGCCGTGGTGACCTGTGGACAAGTCGTGCTTGCGCGCATCAGCTACAGATGATATTTTTCCGACCGTCATCCGATGCAAGGGCAGCTTTACCATTTAGCATACTGGGTACTAATTACCGCATTCACGCCAGCAGTTGCGCTGTTGCAGCACAATCTTATTTCAGTTAATTTCGATTTGTATTGCAGACGATGTTCCACTGAGCGGGTTTAGATGGAACGGGGTTAAGATCCTCATTATGTCGCCCGATCGACTGGTGCTGGGTTTTAATCCATTTTAATCACCCTCTCGAGGGACGGATCACGATGCGTTAGGACACATGCGCCGCGTTTTTAGAACCTCAAGAGTTCGGCGACGGCTTGGCCGGGTGGCAGGCCGCAGAGACTTCAACATATACAACTCTGGCGCTACAATCCGGGATCCTTGTAACCGGGCAACTGGAAGCCATTGATAAAAATTGAATGAACGGCTGTGTGCAACAAAGCAAACCACATGGATGTGGGAGCAATGATTGCAGTTTACAACCCATTAAAAAGCGTTTATTTGAATCAGGCTGGCCGGATCCGATAGGACCTGTGCCATTAGGGCCCCTCATTTAAACAATTATGTCCTGTCATTAAAAGAGCTTGCTTTCAGTTGCCAGACTCCCTTGCAATTTAGCTGAAATTACCTGGCAGACTTCAAACAGATCACCACTGAGCTGCTCATGCACGCACTACGAGTGAACGTCGCCAACGGGATGGAATCGGTCGCGGATCGCATGGTGTAGTTACATGTATTGCCATACAACATGAACGAGCAGTTGGCTGAAAGCTTTCATTTTCACGTCTTCGTTGTTGACTACGCGTTTCTGTCGGCGGTATTTCATCGACTCTGACATCAACATCGCTATTTTCTTTAAGCTTCTTCCATTGCACTGCAATGTGTGTTGTACGCATATCCTGTCGGCGCCAAAAGGACTAGAGCCACTGGCTGATCCGGGGGCAGGGAGATGGGACATCGGAACCATGGCCCATCTTCCGTTGGAAAAGGAAGTCAACGTGTCTTCTGCCCCCTTTTCGGGCGAAAAGATGCAAATATTTTATTTCCGAAACATTACGTTATTTCCGTTGATTTTTGAAAATGGCAAAACAAAGTGTCTGAAGTCCAGGGAAAATCGGTATTTGTGGTTATGTTAGATGGTGTTAGTAAGATTTGTTAGGTTACACAGATTGAAATTTGCCCCCCCCCAGTTCATGGTGTGGATCCGCCCTTACGTGGATGAGATATATCCCATATGATTGCACTTTCAGATCATGTTTGACAACACATGCAAGTACGGCGCTAAAATCAAGTTATCATCAAATTAATCGAATTAATTATTAAATCAAATTAATTAAATCTATTAAAAATCCCAAGCTGTGCTGTTTTGCCTATCTGCACATGACAATTGTAGCGTGCTTTCGCCAGTACTCAACTCTACATTACCATGTGATCATTTCCCTGAAAGGTAATGGACATTTCGGGTCGCTCTGACCCTAGATTGCCGAAGCAGTTTGTTGAAACGAACCCACGGAAAATGAAACGCGGCTAATTTTCTACTGAGCGGATCCTAGATTTTGTGCCGTGTTTACGTCGGTTAGTTTATTTGGCCGAGAATTTAGTTGGAGACTGCGACCGGGAAAATACTCCTTTTTGCAAAAAAAACGCATTAGGGCATACAGGACTTTACAAAGATGGATAACGGAGCACCACAGTAAAACACCAAAATTGAGTGGCTATATTGGGCGCAAAATAAAAGGTTTTACGTTGGTGTGGTTTTCATTTCAGAAAGTCACCGGGTTCTACGTGGTATCAAAGAGAAATAGGTCATGGGTTCGAGGATGAGTGAGTACAGCGTTTGTTTGCGCCAAGCGGTGTAGCGCCTGAACCCTGGGACGGGGACGTTTAGCTCTCGATACAAACGAAAGGCGGTACGTTGAGCTGCCCCGTAATGTTTTTCCAAGTCGCACCGACTTCTGGATCGCCAGCACCACACTCATTCCTCGGAAATGCTCAGAAACAGTTTTTCACACTGCCACCGCCTTGGCGTGGTCCGCGCCGCGCGCACTGAAACATGCTGCACGCCCCGCTATTGCCCGCACAATACTCGCTCTAAGCTGGATCGTCTCGAGCCGATCTGACCCTGGCAAACTCGCCGGAACGGAGGCAGTGTTTGGTGCCATTCGTGATCCCCCCTTTCTGTGTTATTTCTATGAGCCAAAAATCCCGTTCAGGGGCGAGCAAACGCCTACGACGTGGCGCATCGCGTTAAAAATTAGCAGGTGTACTGGTGCGCGAAACCTTTTAAACGATGCGCACCACGCCGATCCATCAACCCACTTCGACACAGAACCGCAGAACAGTTCTGACGGCGGACATACAGGTAAACAACAGCCGTTGTCCGATCGTATGTGGCTCAAATAAGACAAGAAGGCAAAAAATAAAGGGAGAGAGAGAGAGAGAGAGAGAGAGAGAGAGAGAGAGAGAGAGAGAGAGAGAGAGGAATCCGGTATTGTGGCGGGCAATTTACAGAACACTTGATTCAAACTGTTTCGTATAAAACTACCAGCAGGCAAAACAAAGTGGCCTTAGTCAGAAACCCGATGAGATATTCATGTCCGGGGTAGGTTTTGTCAGGCAGGACCCTGTCTTCTTGATGCAAGAGGCTCGACTGCACTGGAGAATGACTGCATGTGGCAGGAGAAATCAGGAAAATGGCTTCTCGAAACCAGAACTGTAAGGTGCCGCAACGATCTTATCTTCGTAACTTTCAAGTGCCGTGAACAAGTTGCAAGTAACAAAATAACATGTTCGTGTAAAACAAAAATCGGGTATATACTGCCTATGTATTAACCTCATTTGGGAGTAAAAATTCCCTCAGATATGGGGTGGAGATGTCAAGTTGGCCATTTATGAATTGTGGAGGGGCAGAAGTGTGGAAAGAACAGCAAAACTAGGACCAAAATATTTCACAGACTAATAAAGATTTTTGAAATGAAGACCAAATGAGTGTTGGCGCTATTTTTTTCACTTGTTCTTTTTCTTTTTAGTCGTGAAAACGTGTTTTTTCTCCTTTTTCTATTTGTAGTTCCTGTTGCCTTCTCTGACGTGTAAGATAGGAAAGATTTAAGAGTTTAAAAGAAAGGAACCACCAGTTCCATAAATAACTTATGGATGCGGTTATCTGGCATACCCTTAAAGAATTGTGCCTACCGTTGGTGCCAGGTTAAAAGTTAGAACGAAGTATTTACAGAGTCAGAAACCAACGAGATGACGTCTCTATCCCTGCATGATTCACTTCTGCTTGGAATATGCACCTAATACAAGATCGTATCTGTAAGTTCGCCGCTGGCTCAATTACGATGTCGCATTTCTACCTCGAATTGGACGTATTTTTCCGACATTTTGGGCTTCTACTAATTAGCTGCGAGTGCATTGAAGAGAATTTGGCCTTTCCAAGGATGGCATCCATCCCATCAGGGCTGCTCTATTGAAACTAGATGAGGCGGGGTCTTCACTAAGATTGAAACAAAGCACCTGTAGCCTGTTGATCAAGTAGTTACATGTGTGAAGTGGGATAAGAAAACGTTTTTTTTTTGGCATGCCGATTGCGGTCAGATGAACACATTTTTGACTGGCTGAGAGGTACAAAAATCTTATCTATTTGGTACAATGAACAGTTTCGGACAATTTTTTCTGTATTTTCGCAGAACCTGAGTTCGTGCAGACCGTGCACCCGTATCAGGGTAAACTGTAACACAACTCGAACAATACGTAGGAATTTTCTAGTAGTATTTGCAACCGAGTCAGCTCGAGAAATACGTTTTTTAATCACACATTTTAGCTTATGAACGATGGTAAAAGTACCTTTCGTACCACGAGTTTGGAAATTTGCCGTGCAGTTTACCAACCGTTACATGGCATGGCGCGGACGGATTAAGGAGGTCGGAACCTATGCAATAAGTTATGCTAAGCACGGCCTAGTTTCTCTATCCCAGCAACCCTTGAGATCAAATTCATATAAAAAATATGCAGTTGCTTTGCAAGTGTAAAAATTGAGGAGTCATATCTATATCCTTTGTGGGGAACTGATCTGGGGTGAGTAACTCGTCTTTCTCCTGTATCATCATCACGGCCACTTCTGAGCACCAGCCCTTTCTCCAGGCCGGTGTTGGGCTGCTGACGTTCACGTTTTGTAGACATTGCGATTTTCGTTCGTGGAACGCGCAGCGTTGAGGTGTTGTCAGGCACGTAGCCAGGATTTTCCCGGGGAGGGGGTGAGGGGCAAATGTCGAATGTTGTCATATGCCACTAGCATATGACATAATCTATAGGAAACAGCAACAGTTTTATGTAATTTGCC
Organism: Capitulum mitella; assembly: GCA_030062745.1. Classification (NCBI taxonomy): domain Eukaryota; kingdom Metazoa; phylum Arthropoda; class Thecostraca; order Pollicipedomorpha; family Pollicipedidae; genus Capitulum; species Capitulum mitella. The sequence continues at coordinate 3,029,805 of CP099839.1, read as the reverse complement.
TCATATTTAATGCACAGGAAAACATATAATGTTTGCTTTTGCAACATATATTTGATCACTATTCCGTATTCCTGCAAAATCTCTACATATCTGGTGTACGCCGCTTGGCTCAGAGGCGGGGGGATGGACTCCATGCCCCCCTGAGCCAAGCGGTGTACACCAGGTATAAATCCCTGGGTGTTGTTGATCAAAGCTTTAAAAATTGCATTAATGCAAGTGCTCATTTAAGTCTGCATTCTGTTCCTGTAAATTCAGCCGACAATGTAGTCGATTTTTTTTAGCAAAGGCAGAGCATATACGATGTTTTCGCGACATTGCATATTCATAACTGCGTCCACATTAAATGCAACCTGGGTACATTTATGCTACTTTTACCTGTCCCGTCCTGGAAGCATGGTCTGATTGCTGATGGCTTTCATCTTTGTTTTTTTTTACGTCGAAGCATGGGCTGTCATCAGAATTAAACTCGGGATTCCGGGTCCATTTACTGGGCGGGGCCCTGTTTTGATGACGATCAGCCTGTCTACAAAGTGCCACCTTCTATGCACCAACGTAGTTTCGTACGATTTCAGCGTCTTGTTTTTCGCGTTCCATCGATCTTTCGTAATGTCTTCCGTTAAAGTATTTGCAATCATGTGCCTTGCTCCATGTCACGACCTACTCCACTGTGTCCTGCATAATTTTTTTGCGAACCAGGTATGTGGAATCAAGAACATACAAGTAGTGCGGCATATACATACTACATCGCAACATCTGTGCGTAACTGGAAGGATGTTTTCTCCTGGAGCTAGCTTCTGGTCGAACTTTCAGAACAATAAATTTCCTGCGGCCTGTTAAGCCAAAATTAAGAATGTATTGTAAGGAGGTAAAGAAAAGGAAGGGAAAAAAGGCAAATGGAACACACGAAGCCGAGGTAGCCGTAGACGACATGGAAATGCCAATTCCAAATAGAATAAGATATGGTGGATCCGCATCTATCATGGGTCCCAGCCAGCTCGAAATTCGCTGAGTGTTTCCGACGCTGATGTGTAAGTGGTGGGTTGGAAGGACCAGCTGGTGTTCTTTGAAATAATTTTACTTTAGATCTCCTGAGCGAATCCTGTACGACCTGAAAAGATTACTGAAGACGTTTGCAGACATGACTGAAACATTCTGGTGGTCTCTCTGGAACATTCCAGTTAAGTTCTGAATTGCAGATTGTCATTTCATCGGATGATCCAGCATGTTCCGGTGCTCAGGGCCATTGGTTTCAAGTGATTGCCAGGTTTATGCTCAGCTGGAAATACCAACATGACGCCGTCTGCATGATCACAGCTGTATCAGTTGATGCTTGTTCGTGCTGAACACTGGACATGTAAAGCATCAGTTTTTAAACGTCGACGTATGCAAGGTTTGAGGATAGCTTAATGCAGTCCTCAAGTTATTTCTATTATAAAACATTGATTACACCTATGCTGCAGGGAAGCCATGATCCTTTCTCATGGGAAATGCTACCGGATCTAAAATAGCATTTCCGAATGAATTATTAAATCCGCAGTCTTCTCAATGGGAACAAGGCCAAAACTAGAGTTGATGCAACATGCGAAACACTATGGTCCTGGCCCACTATAGATGCTGGAGCCGCGCCCATTGACTCACCCTTAGGCCGCGCATCGACGATATTGGCAGTGCTCCAGACATCATGAGCACTGCGGAAAACTCGCCGAAGGTTTCCTGTTACGCTTTTGATGTTCACTGTAGTCGAATCCAGCTGCTAATCTTCATCTTCACTTAACATAGTCTTCCAACCACTTCAACGAAAGATGCACGTCTGTGAACGGTGCTGTAATACATTTGTGTGTGCCCATGTGTGTCCAGGCGTTAGGGCCGGTAAGGCAGCGGCACAACCAACTTGGCGGTAGCTCTACCAGCTCCCAATGTTTTTTTTTACACTATCTCTATACCGCAGCATTGACGACAAGCCGTTTTCGGCCCGTCCAACTTGTCTGGACGTTAGATCGGCCTCTGCACGCTCGGTGCCGTAACACTGTGCTGTCGCACGGCGTGAAGCCGCCGAATCCAGACCAATGGAGAGTCCAGAGCCCCACAGGAAACCGAGAGAGAGGAGGGGAAGACACGACGCCTTGGACATGTGACTGCTACGAGACATGGCGCACGCGTAAAATTACAGAACCCATCGCAGGAAAGGTTAATGAGATGTTGATAAGAAACGTGCAAAACGTTAGCATCGATCGGTATTTCTTTTAGCGATTCTGCTTATTTCTGCTACGCATATGAAACTATTTAAAACGACAAATGACCACACATACGTCTGAACTGTTCAAAACTCACTGACCCTTCGAAGACCGGTAATTCGTTTCCTTTCAGTTCACTTCCTTCGTTTCTTTCTTAAACCCACGACGTTCGCAGCATACTTATCGGTATGTTTCAGTAAACTGCCGGCAATTCGGGGCTGGGTGTTGAGTTTTGCTCATAGCATAACGGGACGCGTTACGTTTTAGGTGCGGAATGTATATGACTTTCGCCCATACGAAAACATTTATGTGAGCAGCATGGTGCTGATGGATATGGGGTGGGGTCTTTGAAGAGGGTTTCTAATTCATTTCTATGAAATATTTCAGAAAAACTTCGCTATTAAAAAAATCATAGCCATTTGCGACCATTATTACCTTTGCAGTACAGGCACTTTGCTGGACACCGCTGGCCGCGGAGAGAGCATAAGAGACTACACTGAAGAGCTTTACAAGCCGAAAATCTGATCTGAGATGGTGAACTGGCCCGTAGCGGTTATTGAAAAGAGCCTATGCTCCGATGTTTTTTTCTGTTTTTGTTTCTTATTTGTGGCTCTTGCATGATTGCGTGTCACACCTCACAAAGGTACATAAAACTCAGTCACCTCGCTAACGCTAGGTGCCAGCCAGTCCTGGAGATGTTCGCACTCTTCCCTTATCTGTTGCGGATCTTCCTTTTGCAGAAGCGCGGCCTGATGACGTGCAAGCGGTCGGCAGTCTGCGGCCTGGTGCAGGCCAACGCCTGGGGCATCAACGCCGAGTCGTTCTGCGCCTGCCCCGGCCGCCAGCCGTGCCCGCTGCTATGGGACCCCGAGGACGGCAGATCGGTCACCCACGGCTCCAACCAGTACAAGGTCAGTGGGTTCGCACACGGCTCCAACCAGTACAAGGGCAATGGAGACAACCACGGTTCCAACCAGTACAGGGTCAATGGGGTCACACACGCCTCCAACCAGTGGGCTCAAACCAGTACAAGGCCAATGGGGTCATCTGCGGCACCAACCAATACAGAGACAGCAGGGGCACCCACGGGGCTGCAACCAATACAGAGTCAGTGGCATCACCACACATGGTCCTAATAAGTACAAGGTCAGTGTGGCCACACACGGTTTCAAGCCTTGCAATGACGATGGATTTCCCGCGGCTCTAAACAGTGCAAGGTCAATGTGGCCATGCCAGGCACGTACCCAGGGAGAGCCATGGGGCCATGCCCCACGCCCCTTGAGGCTCTTCACTAGATATGCAACAATTTCGCGCGAACACGGAATAGTGATAGTATATATAATACGGAGGTAAACACTAGGTTTTTGCTGTACGTTAAATATGAGGTCAGTTACACATAATTGCCGCGTTTTCCTATACATTCGTCATATGCCGGTGCCATGTGACAAAATGTGACATTTGTCCCCCCTTGAGGAAAATCCTGGCTACGTACATGGGTCATGCACAACTCCAACCAGTGTGTTAGGTATTTGGGTCCATTAACCAAAGAAATCAATTCAAGATCGGGTGAAGACACACTGAATGAAACTAGTTTTAACCTCCGTGAGGGTGTTCCTGGTTCTTTTCATATTGCACTGGTATTGCATGAAACGCACCACATTGCTCCTCTTCGCATCGGGTTATTGTTGGATGAACGGATGGCCCAGAGGTATCCAGTGGGCAAATACGTCGACATAAAACATACATTTGGCAACACCGTTTGCCATTTCCAGCCCCGAGCAAACCACTCCGAAAATGTTCACGTATGCGTTTCCCGCAATAGCACCGCTTTCGTGCGCAGTCAGATGTTTGCTACGTCTCTGTGTGTTTGCTCTGCGCCGAGTGATGTATTTGTTGAAGGTCAGGCACGCCAACATTGGCCATCAACAGTGGACATCGAAGAGCTGTATGAATCATGTAGGCTGCGATGTGGCACGCACGATGCCGACCGACGCCGTACCGTAATCCACTGTGTGTCCGTCGGACCTGATGGGTGCGTGTTCCTCGGTACTGCTACCTGTTCCTCAGAACTGTCATCTGCTTTGCATGCGCCTCCGTAGGGTCTGTCTTCAGTACTGTCAACTGCTGTGTGTGTCCTTCAGCACTGTCACCTTTCACTTGCCACCTGTCATGAATGTTCCTCAGTACTGTCACCTATTGTGTGTACTCAACAGCATTGACACCTGCTGTGTGTGTTCCTCAGTACTGTCACCAGGCGCCGGCACTGTCCGAGTGCTCGCCCGGCCAGCAGGCCATGACGGACGAGCTGGTCAGCTTCCGGGACGAGAGCATGGCGATGGCGCACCACGAGTTCATCCACTGCCGCTGCCCGGCCGGCCATCAGCTCAAGCAGACCGATTCGCAATGGCGCGAGCGCGACGGAAGCGACCTCATCGTCACCACCAAGGTCTGCACCAAGGTCAGTGAGCCGGAAACGTCTGCGAAGTCAGCACAATAGGCTGCCATGTGTCCCGATCTGGTGCTGTTGAACCTACGCACCGGGACTGCGGCAAAACGAAAGGTGCATAATAATCTGGAATATCGTGCGTGCTCGTATGTTCGGGCGGGTGGTCGTCATGTTCCATGACGCCAGATGCAATGGTTTTTGAACAGTTTGGCAGGAGGGTACTGAATTGTGCAGTGAATGTCTATTGCCACAGTAAATACATGGTGCCTGCAGTAAGGTAAACTGTACAGTTTACATCCGTCTTGGTGTTTCTACGATTCGAATAACGTTTTGTTTTAACGTATGTTCAACGTGTACTTTTTATGACGATGTGGATAGCGCCAATTAAGGACACAAACAGCAGCTGTCGATGGACTGCAAAGGATCCTATTCGTTGTGTATGGCTATCAAATCGGTGGCAATGCTTTAACAGCGCTCGCAGCATCAGTTTTCTGCTGACATCTCCGTCGGGAGGCGCGCAGTGGTGGGGCTTCCGCCGCCAAGCACTCAATAAGTACCACAATAAGTACAACAAGTGCCAAGTACTCAAGCGCCACGCACCAGAACCACGCTGAGTCGCCGCCCTCCTGCCGCAGATGCCGCAGTGCGAGGCCGGCCAGCACTGCAAGTTCGTCACCCAGAGCGAGAGCACCAGCCAGGTCACCAGTCTGGTGCAGCTCAACTGCGCCTGCGCGCCGCACCAGACGTGTCCGACGCTGACGGACCGCGGCATCGAGAAGCAGCCGTTCGGCCGCGGCAGCCTGCACTCGATCCTCTGCCGGTAGACGGCCCGCGCCCGCCCGGGCCGCGGCCCGCGCCGCCTGACGCCCGACACGTGCCACGCGGCACGTGGCACGTGGCGGGTGGTCAGGCGGCGTCCGGGAGAGGGTCGCGACCGAGGGAATCCACATTTCGCGTGTTTTGTCCGGGCGATTTTAGAATCTCCTGCTGCAGTGATCTCAAGAGCTCACGTGAACGATAGTAATACTGCGCGCTGGTCATGTTGACTGCTTTCAACACGCCAGGCAATCAGAGAAAAGGTCAGGTTCAAATCGGAACGGTAGCTTAGCGGCGGCGAACTTGGAAGATGTAGATCTCGGCTGGACACACGGGATGTCGCACTGCAAAACTGGACGTATGTCCGAATGTGTAACCGTCTGTAAAATAATAAAATACATAAATAAAAAACATACAGGAAAAGACCAAAGACCTGAAACTCAGCCATAAATGATATACGTATGAAATCTGTTGGACATAAACAGCTGCTTCAGGCAAACTGTTCGTTCATATATGTCGTGCTCGTACGTTTCTCAGAATAAAACTTCGTTGAATCTTATGATGCCCGTTTGTTCCATGCGTAAATTAATTGGAGTCATCAGAAACACTGGAAGCTGACGTCAGTATTTTTCTGTACAACGTACAGAGTAAATTACGAAGTCTGAAGCACGGTTCACGCTGCGCCCACGCTCGCCTGAAATCAGCTGACGCTTGTCGCACTCGTAACCCCAGACGCTGTTGGTTTCGGTCACGACATGAGCCGACAGTGCGGAGTGACGCCGAGTGTCCGGGAAATGCCCGCTCCACTGACGCTGAGTACAAAGCACCGACGCGCCCACCGGACAGTCAAGACAGAGCTGGCTCGATCTTCAACGCTCTGCCAACGGACGGAGCTGTTGGTAGTAGCGTGATCAGTCGTGATTAGGCGTTACCTTTGCGTATCAAATAACCGAAGTTATACGGGAGCGGTAATGGACCTCTGATGTGCAAATCAAATTTACTTGAAAATAGCCATGTTTGATTTTTGGCAACAATGATTCGGAATATGTGCCTCGTTTGTATTTTTATTCCGTCTTTGTCGCTTAAATTTTAACTTAGGCATACTGATCTTTATAATGCATTACCAGCTGACCGAGAGGGCGGCGTGGTGTAGTGGTTACCATGGTCACCTTGTGGCCGAAAGGTCCCCGGTTCGAGTCCTGGTAATAGAGACATTTCGCCGTCCCTCGCGACAACCAGCGGAAAGGTTACGACGCGAAATGACCCTGACAGTCGAGAACTTTGTTAAATAACCCAAAAACCAACCAACCAGCTGGCCGATTTGTATGACAGGTTCTCACCAGGTGGCTTGATTGCCCGAGATCCACGAACCGTAGCTAAAAGCAAACGCGCGGGAAAAGTAAAATACACGATACTTTAAAACATATGTCAGTATTCAATTATTGGAAGCCGAGTGGCTTATGGGAAGTCAGTTATTCGGGTTGAGTGGCCAGTCATACTGCATGACGCTACCGACAACCATGCCATGCAAGCCCGAACTGGTTAAAAATAGTTCCGGTTGGACCGACAGAAATGCTTCTGACCATGATCTACGCATTCATGTTTCAAAGACATACCAAGAAGCATGAAATGAAAGTCATCAAAAATTACATTCTGATGTCACCCACCGAGCATGATGCAATACGAACTTTCTGCTGTCGTCCGTTAGCTTACGCCTGCTCGCGTCGTCACGCAGCAGTTCTTAATTAGACATGGAGGAATGGGACGCGGATGAAGTCTACGAGGAACTGAAACTTCAAATAGTCATATACCTTATGTCTCTTTCAGGTATTTTTCAGAACAGCTGACACCTGAGAAATGGGAAACGGCTGCCAAAAATAGTTTTTAAGATAGAACTTAGAACGTTATATGAGTGTATAGGACTATCAGAAAAAATATTTCTTGCCGTGAGGTCACTTTACAAGGCTAGGTCAAGGTGGAAGGTGAAAATTTAGTTTCATGTAAATATTTCTGACGCGGCATTTTTAAAGGAAAAATCTGAAACAAATATGCCTCAGCACAGTGTCTTCTACATGCAGTTTTAAGTTTCAGAACGATATCAGATCGAGTCACGGCACCATAACCCAAAATGTCTGCGCGCATACCCTTTCAGAAATAACACCAATTTAAATGATTGATATCGTTTTCAAACACTATGGAATGAACCCAAGGCCATTCCATGTGACCTTGAGATCATTTGAGATCATCTGAGGAAGAAGGTCATAAGTTCATCTGCTGCATACGTGACCAGGACAGTCCCCCCCCCCCCTTTAATGCCCCTGACACTGCCTATGCCAACATTATGCAAACAGTTTAGCACGATTTTTACTTCTGAAGCATGACATGACTAGTCAAAGCTAAAACAAAGCCAAAACAAAACTAAAACTAGTCAAAGCTAAAAGGAAGTTCTGTATACAAAACTATACAATACAAAACTTCCTTTCCGGTTCTCCTAGAGCCCTTTGGAGGATGTTGTACGGCATTCTTAGAAATTTTCTTGGTGGTTATTGGCTTGTATGTCGTCCTGTGTGGCTTGTGGCTCTTAGAAAAGCCAGGGAGTACGCGGACATTTTGGTTATGGGCCGTCTTCAGGGCTTCTTTAGTGCTCCGCATGTCCGAAAGGTCTGCTTTCTCCCCGGCCCGGATCTTCCAAGAGCCACAAGCCACTTTATACTGCATGCGGGCCTACAGCCAACAGGAAAAGTCCCCTTTTGTTTCCTGATACCGCCATTAAAGAGACTTCGTATTTTAAAGTTCGCATAATTGTAGGTCAGGTCACTAGAATTCGTCTCAGCCGTCTCTGAGCAAAATCGGACGGTTGGTTCTCGAGAAAAGAGATATATCCCCCCCCCCCAGCGACATTTACCTCTGAAATTTAGTCCCCGGAATAGGGCAAAATCAATTTTGACGACAAGTGAGTAAAATTATTCTTTCCACGTTTCAAACACTGTGATCACCTATAAATGTTCTCTGAACATGTGGGCCCAAGGGAAAGCCCCATCGATTCGTGCTAACTTCATCCAAATCTGCCGATATGCACTGGAGTTATAACAAGTCAGAAAATACTTACCTCTCCGATTCTTTGCCCTCCCCTCCCTGTATCCACCTCTTACAAGATTTCCGAAAATCGCTGTTGTAAAATTGTGGTTTACGTCATGGCGAATCGACTGCCGTTTGCTGCGATCAAGGCGGACGAACAGTTCAAGAGATCTCAGGAAGGCCCGTATAAGCCCCATCCCACCTCCCCCATACGGAAATGCGTCCTGGCATTATACGCACAGAAGTAGGGTGAAATCACGGATGCCAGTTAGAGCTCGCAATTTTCAGTAAAAAGTGTGCGGTATGACTTCAGATCTCCATCACGCCATTAAAAGCGAAAATAGATTTATTCTTAGATCTATTTTGCGAAGCCCTCAAACTTGCCGAAGAGATGTGTAGTAATGATGCGGTATGTCACAACGATTGTACTAGTCCCTGTGGGAGACGCAATGTTTTCTCTAAAACGGATTCAGTGTTTGAAGGAATCTCGTCAGAAAATGGCTTGATATAGCTTCACGAATGCTAAGCATGCTGCAGTTATTCTCGAACTAAGTGAGCATCACAAACATAAAAACTACGAATGGTCTTCCCTATTCAAACTTCAAGTGTTTATACCCATGGCCATGAAGGCACAGGCTGCGTTGGCCATACTTTATGGGCGACCGGCAGGCTTGTAGTCGGAACCAGACGATTCCATGGATCAGGACCTTCGGTGCAATAAGGGAAATTCATCCCGGGAAGCAGGGCTATTCCTTGGACGAAGAGTAAGAAAATAGACCCATTTTAGGCCATTTCATTACAGCTAACGTCCTAAGGTCAACTTTTTAGTGTGTGTGTGTGTGGAGGGGGAGGGAGGGGGCACCATCCCAGCAGGCCAATGTTCCCACCGGGACTAACTTATCTTATTCGACCCTGGACCAGTGGATTAGCCTGGCCTGAAGAGCTACGTTCTGAGTCCGTAGTTTTCAAATGATGATCTGTCCCTAGCCAGCTAATACGTATGCCCAATCCGATATGTATGCGTCTTCCAATCGGCAATGCTGCTAAAACTGGATCCGTCTTTTTATAGCTAAGACTGGATTCGTATCAAGGTCATAATTTTATTATCGTGGCCTGAGGTTAATGGGAAGAAATGGGGAAAATGAGAAAAGAACCGAAGAAACTTAAACCGTTGTGTCATGTACGGGTCTGAAGTACGTAGCCAGGATTTTCCTTGGGGGGAGGTGTCAGATTTTGTCACAAGCTAATGACATATGACGAAATCTATAAGAAAAGTAGCAAGTTTATGTAATTTGCTTCATATTTAACGCACACGAAAACATAAAATGTTGGCTTTGACAACATATATATGACCACTATGACCTATTCCTGCGAAACCGCTACATATCTAATGTAGATCGCTTGGCTCGGGGGGGGGGGCCATGGCACCAATGGTCCCCGTTATCTACGTCTCTTACGTTGGCCAATACTGGAAACAGTGTTTACTGAGGGTGCACATTCAGATTCATTCGCACAATTACAATCTGGGCTGAGGCTTCGGAAATATCACATTGCTGTTCCGGAATGAGCTACAGACTGATAATCTCATTGTATGATAAACCATGCAAATCATTAAAGAACATTATTATAATGGGGGGATTTCATGAGTGTGCGGAACAAGATTTTTTGTTCACCTGAGGCCAAAAGAGCCGATTTCACCCAGGCCATTTTTTCAGAACAAACTATGTTAACGTCTGGGAACTTTGAAAAGTTCCCAAAGTTTCCACCTTGGGTAAGTTATTCACTTTCTGAACCGAATGAAACAGAAACATGTTAGGCTGTGGGAGATAATGTCATTTAATGAGATGTGCATTTGATTTTGATGCCATACGAATCGTAAGTGACTGAAGGACATGAGAAGCTGTGCCTCTCAGTGCACATTTCCGTGCTGTTTTCAGCAACCTGCAGCTGTCGGCGTACAGCCAGCAAACCGAACCAGCGGGCAGGGAAGGTAACAGCCCAGACCGCCTCCACTCCAGCAAAGTTAATAGGCTGTGAGCAAGTTGCCGCGGTGAAGTCCACTCGTTCAGCAGGGAGCACTCAATGTAAGTGATTCTCCTGTGGAGGCGACACGGATAATGTTTCTGGCGTGCGGTCTTGGATCGCTTGTCCCTACGGACCAATCTTCGTGCTTTTCCGCTAGTCCGTTCGAGCCAGCGTTGTAATTACGGACATTTATTAGCACAGGATACTTATTGCAGGGTGACGAAGAGGCGCGTCGTGAACATGAGCCATGTTTTTGCCATGGTAATTACAGCACAGTCCGACCGATAATTACTCGACAGTCCCTATTCAAGTCGCTGTATAGGAATGATGGGATATCGGTACGACCAAAACAAAGCATGCGGTAGAGGCGCGAGGCACTGACTGGAATCCTGAAATGTCACGGGAAGGTGTTTTGGCATAAACGACGGTTTTGCCGATCAGTGATTCGGCGTTTGCAGTTTACAGTTTCAGTGATTCGGCGGGTGGCATTGGCCTCTTACCATGTATGGAGATTCCCCAAAGTCCCTGGAGGGGTCTGACGAGGATTTCAGATCGTTTCGTTCCATTTGTCACTGCTAGAATCCCCATGTTAACTCTCGCCCGTATGGAGGGGTGATCTCCCCCGATGTTTTGTGAGGATAACGTCCAAACGGTTTGTTTGTTCTGTCTGAAACTTGGTGTGCACTCTAGGGTATCTTTTTTTGCGTCTTGTGCTGCAAAACGTTTTTTTTCGCTACGTCGCCATGGGAAAGAGTTATTACTTCATAACGGAACTATGTCAGCCGTTTTCGCTCTTCAAGGCGGCTGGTTGACAACGGTCTGAACGGCCTCATTTTTGTCTCATTGTAAGACGCCTGAAGTGCACAGATGCAATAACACATACATCAATCGACCCAGCATTGTATATTCTGTAAGACGTTATAAATATTTGGTAGGCTTATCCCCAATGCCGAGGTTATCGAGGGTGCAAAATGAGGTCATGAACTACGTACGGGAACACATTATTTTTTATCCTTGGACAGAAACGCAGGAACATCCAGAAAAGTGCAGAGGGAGGTGGGGCAGAACCGTTTTCCCCATAGGGCTAATGCTAAATTTCTAAAAAGCGGGAGATCATGCCCCCCCCCCTGTTCCCACGCCTATGTCTCTGGAAATGTGATACGAAATAGTTATCGCAAAACAATCATTATATTCAGATTGCTCGGGCTGGAAGGAATCGAATGATATAAATTCGTCGCAATGTGTTTGTTTCGTGAAAAGATGGCGGAGTGCAGCGCAGGCCTGACTTTTGCTCCGACGGGCCGAGAAATGCCGGCCGCGGGGTAATGAGCCCACAATGCCACGACATGTCTACAATTAGGTTTTGTGGTAGGCACCGACTCCAAAAAATACTTGAACACATTTGGGTCACGATGTTTACATAATCCAAGGTCATTCTAAGTTCACTGGCCTAAGATAGCTCTGGATGACCTAAGATGACCTTGAGATGTCATTCCACGAAAGTGTTGGTTAAATCAGATGCTACAGTCGACTTCAGCATCTATTTTTATCTACAAAAAAAAATATTTATGTATCTACGCGAACGCATTTAAACTGAAGGCCCCGCTGCACAAGGATTAACCTAGCATGACCTGGATCGGACTCCATGGGTGAAATACACTCATATGGGGAATAAATAGACCCATGATTGATTGGAGAATGCCGCGATTTCCGTTTCCGCTTCATCATAATTTATTTCTTGGCGTTCATTTGTGCTTTAACTCCAAAAAGCGCCACTTCTGTCATCTGTTTTGCTTTGACCAGACCTGAAAGCCACCCGTTGACCTGAGACCTTAGCCCTATTCCCGGAGGGCTAACGGTATGGCCAATTCCCGACAGGGGGGCGGATTCGGCCGCCCCTAAGATCTCGAGAACTGTTCGTCCGATTTCATCGCAACAAACAGTAATTGATTTCCCATGACGTAAACTACATTTTTATAAAAAGAGGCTTTCAAAATTTTGAAGGGGGTGGATACAGCGGCAAAAAACTCGAAATGAGGGATATTTTTGGACTTCTTATAACTCCGTTGTTTATGGACCGATTTTGATGTTATTGGCATGAATCGAGAGATGATGGATGCGACTTTTACCATGGGTCCGTACATTTTAAATTTTGAGAAAATTTACAGGCGTTCACAGGAGGAATTCTTCAAACACTGGTTTCACAAAAAAAGTCAAAAGCACTTTTTTGGCTTCTTCTAGTCATGTTACGCTGGAGAAGTACAAATCGTATTACAATGTTTGTATAATGTTAGCGTAGGCGGTGCCAGGGACATGAAAAAGGGGACTCATGGTCACATGTTCTTTAGATCAGCTCTTGACCTTTGACCTTAAATGACCTCCATTGACCTTAGAATCACTTGAAATCATCTCGTGTGCATTTAATATTATCTGAAAACGTTTTTACTCTTTTGAATTCACTCTGTCTGTGAAATTTCATTTTACGACTATCGTAATACAGGGTATGCGCACTGACATTTTAGGTCATAGCTCTGTGATCTGACCTGATATCCAGCTGAAACTTGGTAAACTAGTAGAGGACAGCCTTCTACGTCATGTATATTCCGGACTTGGCATTCGAAAAAATAGCACCAAAATATTCGCTATAAAACCAAATTTTGACTTTTGACCTTGACCTGACGTTATGAGGTGACTTCAAATGAACCAAGTTGTATCTGTATGCTGCCCAACTATTTACCTATAGATCCATATATAGTTTTAGGTTCTATCTAAAAAAACGCTACGTTTCACAGTCATTTTCCTTTCACCCTCAACAGGGCCAAAAATGGCCTGAGGTGCCTCCCGAAAATGTTGCCTGGCTCCACCCCTGAGCAAAAGAGAATTTCGAAATTTTGCCACAGTACGTAGAAAAAATAGCTAGGAAAAGTGACCAACTTTCGTAAAGCTGCGCCAAAAACGCTGGAATTGGCAAGCAAAAAACCCGAGAAGGCGCGGATTCAGCCCCCGGCCAGGAATAGGGTTAAGACGGGATACCAGTCGTGAGATCTCGTCACGCGCAACACGCTTTTTTCCGCGACGCTTTAAGACGCACGATGTGGAAATGGCCGGGGGAGGGGCGTATCCTCGTTCTATACGTCCGCGTTATGCAGAAACCCCTATAAGAGCGAGGATTAAAATCTCTTAAAAGTGGGGGTCTTTAGTCTTAAACCACCTCAAGATCTACCGTCCGGATGCGTTTATATGGGGTTGTCATCAGGTCATAGCATCCCCCTTGGGTGTCGAAGGCGTCCCTGTCAGGAATAGTGTTTACTAGCTAATAGGGTTCCAAAGGCGCCTTATTAGCCTGAAATTATGTTCTCCAGACCTCGAAAGGTGACTCAGAGGCCTAAAAATGTCCTGAGGATGAAAAGGGAATCAACAACTGAACCACACTTAATGGTCATGAAGTTCCACGGGCTTCATGACCTCCTTCCCCACAGCCCCAAGGGCACCCCTAAGGTCTAAAAACATCCCGATGGCTAAAAGGGTGCCCTGGAGAAAACAAAGGCGCCCGAAACTCTGGAGGGACACCCGAGGGCTGAAAGGGCGCCCCTGTAGTCTGAAAATGTGGCCCCTAGATCTAGAAGGACGCCCTGAAGAATAAAAGGGCGTCCCAAACCCTCCGACTGGAGGAGCGCCACACGAGGGTTCATTCGGGCTCCCCTGTAATCTATGTCCCGAGGGCTAGGGCGCCCCAGGTAATAAAAGGGCGCCCCAACATTGGAGGGGCATACCCGATGGCTCGAAGGGCGCCCCAAAGGCTGCAAAGGGCGTCCGTGAGGTTTGAAATTACGTCAAGAGGTCTAGAAAGACGCTCCAAAAATAAAACGATGTCCCAAACTTTGACTTCAAACTTCTGACTACAAACTTCAAGGGCGCCCCTGAAGGATCAAAAGGCGCCCTGGGGCCAGAAAGTTTGTCCCGAGGTCCAGAAGAATAGTCTTAAGAATAAAAAGATGCCCCAAACCATGGAGGGACACTCTTGATGACTCAAATGACGTCTCTGTGGTCTAAAAATATGTTTCAAAGGCAAGAAAGACGCCCTTAACCCGCCCCCGATTGGGGGATAGTTGGCCGCCCCCCCTGAAGTTTTTCTAGGATTGCGAGAGAACAAACAAACCCAGCGCCACGAAACTTCGTGTGCCTTTTGCTTCCTCATTTTTACACCTTGTGTCAAAGTTTTCACCTCAGGTCAGGTCAAACGGACCTATGTCCAAAAAATTGTAGCGCCCTCTAACTTTTTCGCAAAACAAGATATCACAATAATACTTTCAGGGATTAGCCATCTTGATAGATGAAACAAAACTGCTATCTCAGATTTTTCGGAATTTTCCGGGTCATTGACCTAAGGTCAAGCCCATTTTTAACACATGTCGTCGTTTTTTTCAGAAATTGACGGAATGTTTCATAACATTTTTAGTGTGGAGTGAAGCAGACATCTAGTGACCGTCATTGGGCAAAGTATCAATGACTTCCAGCCATTGGCCAGGTCACGAATAACTGAAGTGAGTCAAAATGTACCACCGTCAAAATCAGCGATGAATTACTCAGAATGGGTAGAAAATGACAGAACGGGCCTGCAAAGACGTAAGCAATACCAGGAACCTCAAAAACGTAAAAATTGCATAGTTTGGAAATAAACAGGCTCTTGCGAATAAAGCTCCGCCAGTTGTGTAGATTGGTAACTAATGAATGTTTTCAAAATTTCAGCATGAAAAACCATCACAAGAATCACTAAGATCAATAAAATTCACATGGATAGGTTTTTTCGGGAAAATAAAGGAACGCTAAAATTAGTTCCCGTTAATTTCTTACTGCGTACGGCTGCGGCGCACGCCAACAGCCGGCGCGAAAATTATCGTGTCTTTAACTCAACGTTTCGGCGTATATATTGAACAAATCCGAGAAATGAGATGTGTATCGGCATTTGCGGGCCTTTACTTGTGCGCTGGTGCCTTTACCTCTGCGTTATTAGTCACAGCCCTTGAGATTCAGGCCATTTCTCGGTTTCATGCAGTCGGCTATGAGAAAACGTATATAGAACGTAAATTGCTTACATATTATCTAAAACTAAAAATGAGGCCAGTTTCGAGCTCTACGCATCATAAGTTTTCCAACGGTGCGCTTATTTTTATCGTGCGACCAACCGTTCGTGAGTTAGAGGAGGGGGCGGCCAACTGCCCCCCCCCCCCAATCGGGCATGATCGTAACCAACGGACGGTCGTGCGCGGGTTAAGAATCTGGGTGCCTCCGAAACCTGATGGGCGCCCCCGATGGCTCAAGGGGCGCAACTGACGTATGAAAGCATGTCCAAAGGGTTAGAGGAGCTCCCTAAAAAGCAGAAGGGTGCCTAAACCCCTGCAGGGTCATCCCGATGGTTCCAACGGCGTCCGTGAAGTCTGAAAATGTGTCCCGATGGATAGAAAGACGCCCTCAAGAACGAAAGGGCCTCCCTGAGGGTCGCCCCTCAGGGATCAAAGGGCTCTCTTGCACTCCGAAAATATTCCCCATGTTTAGAGAAACGCCTTAAAGGAGCGAAAGGCGCTTAAAACCCCAGAAGGGCGCCCCTGGAATCTGGTAATGTCCCGAGGAGTAGAAGTACATCCTAACAATACAAGGGCGCCCCAAATTCTCAAGAGGCGCCCCCGAGGCTCAAAGTAGGTCCCTGAGATTTGGAAAATGTTCCGAGGGCTATAAGAACGTACACAAGAATAAAAGGGCATCCCAAGAGCTTTATGGCGCCCTTGGGATGCCCTTGGTGTTTTGAATAGGCACCTACGGTGTTTGAAAAATACACACATCCTACCTTAAACGACATTCGTTTGAAAAACCCTCGTGCAAAAAGTTCGGAAGACGATTGCAACTCATCTTCACGATTTATTATTCACAAGTAGAAGTTTTCGCTCGCTGCTTTTGTGGGATCACTGTGAGCCCAGTTTAATGGTGACATTGGATCACTAATCGATGGTTCCCGGTACCGCTTAAATCTATTTTGAACATGGAGTATAAAATGTGTAGAATTAGAGAAACTGTAACACCTAGCATGGCAAAGGAAATCGAATACATGGAAGGCTGAAACTCCTGTATGTGTGCCGCGCTTGAGCACCATCGCGAACCATGCGCATACAACGATTCGCTCCCGTACGTCACGCCCAGTCCCGCATTCCGGTAGTTCGGTGTTAGAGATCCTACCCAACACCATAGTATCCCGTGTCCTGAAGTCTAAAAATGGCGCCTAAGGCACAGCGTAAGGACAAAAATTGTCCGGCTACCTGCCAACACCGGCGACGTGAGGCCATCGTTCGGCCCGATATTTACGCGCAAAGAATAAATAAATAAATGACGACATTTTTTAACTTTAGCTGCCGCTCCCCGACGCCAAGGGTGCCGCTGATGGTCCCTACTCTTGTGTCCATTGACAGTGCTACGGAGCGGGGGGAGACAAAAGGAAAAGATTTCCCTCAGCTTGGAACTGTTTGACGTCACTGTTATGTCCAATCGCTCTTTTACAAACACGCAAATCTGAAAGTTTGGGTGAAAGGTTACCGCAGCATTAAAATTACGTGGGCAGCTGCTCTGCCACCATTCAACACTGCCGACATGCCACCAACACATTTCATACTCCTGGCAGAACCGTGTTCCTAGTATATCATTGATTCACTTCGAGGAGCGAATCTTCGTGAGAATTTGAAACGAATCGTCTCGCTTACTCCAAACCGGTGGCATTTTTCACTGTGCTGCAGCGCGTACAGCGGCACAGCAAATCTCAAAGTCCGTGTCGGAGAATGGAGGATTGAAGCCAGAACTTGCAATGTGTGCAATGCAAAACTCGATGCGAGGCATCGAGCAGCCCTAATTTTTGATACAGTTTTTATACATGGACTGATCCAGAAGAAAATTCACGTTAGTTTCACACAATTTATGTGCAACATTTTAGAGACATTTTGCGAGCTTTAACCGATCAGAAACAGGCCATCACCAAAAGCACACATTTTGTACACAAATTTGAAGGTTTTCAAGCCCCTGTGTAAGTGAAGAATGGAATGAGCAGCCCCAAAAACATTTTAAAAAGCTTATCTGCATTCGTCGCGGACTGTTGCTAAGCCAGTTTCGAAACGACTTTATATTCAACGCTCATTCCTCAAAAAGGTTTAAGTCGAAGAACGCCAGTCGTGTCACGGCGCAAACTCCAGTTACAGTTCTGTGGCTCGGTAATGTCTCGCACTCTGACAACGGCGAGGTCTCATGAGCTGCAGTTTATTAAAAGGGCCATACACAGGCTACACTTGGTTGTACACAACAGCCCGGTGGCCGTGACGGAGAGGAATTTCGGCGGACGGAAACGGCTGGCGCCTGCCGCTTCCGCCCGGCGGACGAACCAAGGAAAATTCGAGCCGAAGTGCACCAGGAAGACTTCCTCATGACCTGGCAACGCTCGTGCCGGCAAATTAAAACGGGGAACTCTGGCCGCACGTGCACCTCACTATATATATACTATGCACATTCCATTCCATAGTACATTTCCATTTCAGACGTCGCTGACATGTCTTTTCAGCTGTTCAGACGCAAGCTGAAGCAGACCTTATTGCGACGTCTTACAAACGTACGTGACAGCCTTTCTTTTACGTGTTTTACACAGTTAGCTTGACATGAGGAACGAGTGTACTGTGTGTGTGTTTGTGCCTTACCTCTTGTACCCTGCACGTGTGATGACTCCGGATTGAGGATAGCCCCGGTGGGCTCGGTCATGTTTTGGAGGATGATCCCATGACGTAGGTAAATAGATAAATAAATACTTTTACCTTATAAAAATTCTGGTGCACGTATGGATCCAATCTCAGTTGCCCTTGTTTAGCACGGAAACTTCTCGTTCTCATTTTATACCTCTAGTTCATTCCAGGATCACCAAAGCGCCGCAAGCAATTTCGATAGCGAACTCATTTGCTCCTGTTTGATGGCTGTGTTCATTGTAACAAATTGAAACTCGAAACCATCCGAAGACGGGCTCTGGCCCTGTTCATTAGGTTTTCACCTCGACTCCGACCATTACGCCGATCCATTACGCCAACCCCGGCCACGAGTCCATCGTGGCTCGCGGACTGCGGGAGGGGCGCCTGTTCCCCCTCCCCCCCCAGGCCGAGAGCCGTCGGGGGGACGCTGGTGTCTGCCGAGAGGGCTCATCTGCGCGCCGCGGCCTTCCTGTCGCCGCCTAATGACCATCCAATTAGACGCGTGCGGCGGCGGGGCGGCGACGGCTTCGCTCCTCGGGCCGCCGGCGCCCACAAGCGCCGGCGAAGGAGCGCAATAACTGTCAGAGGCTGCAAAAAACGCCGCTTCTTTGTCTGCGGCCATCGCAGCGTTGACAAAAAGCAGACCAGCTAACAATGTAAGGAGTAAAATGGTTGCAGCTAATGCGCAGGTTGTCTTTTACGCTAGGCGCGGAAATTTTCATCTGCGTGGCGGTGGAATCATCATTACACGTTGCTTACTGATACACGTATCATTGCAACTTTAGGATCATCAAAACATTTTAATAAAGTAAATCCTTCTCTGACTATGACGTTCTAGTGCAGATGATGTAGTGCTTGGTGTCTTTCCTCTCAGATGTATGTCAGGAAACTGTCCTTATTAGACGGTGAAGGTAACAGGCCATCGTGCCTCAGAAAAAACCGCCTGAACGGTTGTCTGGTCGTTGACCGGCGCACGCATCAGCCCTGACCACGAGTGTCGGGCGCGGTCCCAGCACTGAAACGTCGACCCGTGACCGCACGTGTTGGCGCTGCACGTGGGTCACACGTGGCAGACACGGAGCCGCGGTGGCGGACCGCCGCCTGTGTGATGTAATTCAGCTCTGTCTGGCACAGAGGACGCGCGAGGCGCCCCCTGGCCCGCACGACCACCGAATAGCTGCGTCAGCCGGGAATCGATCGCCGAGTTACTTCCTCGGAACAGCGGGTATTGGCCAGTCCACTCTTCCTGCTTTGGCCGCCAGCAGGCGACACGACACGACAAAGGGGTGCCTGAGTATTCGCACCAGAACTAACGACCAGCCTGACACGAACGCCACGGCGGCCATCTGGGGTGCGGTTGATTATCCCGTTGTGTAACAACGCGTGTTGCTCATTTACCGTTGCCAGACTCTCGCACAGATATCAGCAGCACATTCAACTATTCAGTTCCTCGTTTTATGTGATTAGCGCATAAACAATTTTCACCAGATTATGCAGCAAACAGTCCGGACTCTAGCAAACTAGACGATGAAAGACGCGGATCTGTATGCGCAAGTTGGTACCATTTCAAGACAAAAATGGCAAAAGGTACACGAATCTGCACCAAAGCCGGACCTTTTCTCTTTGGTTCAAATAACATACTTCGTTTACGCCCCTCATGGGAAATAAACTCAGTGCTTGTCTGTTTCAAGTTTCCCCGGTCCCGCCAGACGTGTCAGCCTTCACGCAGCCAACCAAATGCCATCGCCGTGTTCTGAGTAACCTGTTCTGTTCATTTCCCGCAACACAAATTCACGTACTTCTTTTTTATTACACATCATTCTATAAATTCCCAATACATTTTACATTAGATAATGCTTCGAGGGATAACATATTTGTGCTTTCTCGGACATCGGATTGTCCTTCAAGTGAGAACAAAGCAGCGGTGACGACTACGATATCTTTGATATGGCCAACGCTACAATGACGTTTTACAAACGTTGAATCTATAGACTCAGCATTACGTCCCGTCTCGGTAAAGCTCCATTGCGTCGTGGTTCTGCAGTTGTGCATATAACTTCAGATATTGCTAGGACACCAAAAAGCAAAAAAAAAACTGCAAGCGCAATTACCCAACGTTCTAACTATTCAAGTAACAAACAGAAAACTACATAAGGCCATTATGTAAAATACAAAGAGCACAGCAGCATACGGGGATTTCACCACATAGCCTAAACCCTGTATCACAACCGCTTGGCGAGAGGCACATGTCTTTGGCTGGACAGTGAGCTGCGACAGGTGCATCTTAATACACAGGATTTAAAGCAGCCAGTCAAACTGACTGCACAACTTTTCCTTACGACTACCTCTTCATGTAGAAAGTGACAGTCGCTCCAAAAATAATTTTACGTCCCGATGACATGAAACTGCCATCTTCTGTTTCATTTCACACCCAGCGACAAGCCGGTGGCCAGCAAAACTGTGCCGATGTACAAAACTGGAAGAGCGCGCGACACCAAGCAGTGCAGAGAGCCAGCAGTGCAGTCGAGTCCGGGCGGCGGGGCTCACGCGCGGCCCACCAGACCGTGGGCCAGCTGCACCACGGTCCGGTCCAGCCAGGTGACAGAGTGCGGCACCAGGAAGCCGCCCTCGTAGAAGCCCAGGTGGCCGCCGTGCTCGGTCTCCACGAGTAGCTGGCGCTCGTGAGT
The DNA here is from genome assembly GCA_030062745.1 of Capitulum mitella. Lineage (NCBI taxonomy): Eukaryota > Metazoa > Arthropoda > Thecostraca > Pollicipedomorpha > Pollicipedidae > Capitulum > Capitulum mitella. The sequence continues at coordinate 3,008,750 of CP099839.1, read as the reverse complement.
TCCTGCGGGGCAGCAGACGGCGGCCGTCAGACACGCCGGGGAACAGCAGGCGGCTCGGGAGTTTCCTGAGGGCGGGCAGGCGGCGACCCGGGAGCTTCCGCAGAAGTACAGGCGGCAGCTCGCGAGTTTCTGCGAAAGGACATGGCGCGGTGCGTGGGAGGTCTTCCAGCCGGCTTTCCAATAACGACGCACACTAAGGGGCATTCATTATTGCATGACGAAACTTTACAGGCCACACCGCGGCAGCCCCAGCGACCGGAAAGAAAACAAGACCAACTAACGAGGGTGTGCTGAAAAAGCGCATTTCTTGATCCTCTCAGAACATCAAACGACACGAGTTTTTCACGTCGCTTCTTTGCCAGGTGCGGACTGGTTCGTATGTTGGCGCACGAAACCAGACCAGACGAGAGCAAGCAGCACTTCAGGCAGTGAACCATGAAGTAAGGCCAGACGGACGCTACACGTTCCCATTTGTAGGCGCAGGGCACTAACGACTGCAGTACTCACGACCGGCGAACGTTAGGTAGTCGGAAGGAGGCTTCCCAGTGCCACGCAATGCGACATCAGCCAAACAAAGAGCACGTTTGAAAACCGGCCGTCGAGGGCTGACTGGAGATTTTGTAAAACCTCCTCCTTTTGCCGACAGACTCACAGCGCAGCAGCGGACAATGCAGACAGTAAGAGGTGATAAAAACTAACCTTCTAAGACATCATACGCCGCTCGAATTACTCATGGGTTCAGGCACCGCTAAAAGCGTTTAAAGACAAATACGACCATTATGACATGACAAGGCACGATATGCCAAGAAAATACATATAGTACCATACCGATAAAACAAACAAGTTGCGTCCAATGTAAAACACAACACAATATCAAAACATGCAAAAATAAAACACGCAAATAGTCCATGTTCTTTGCAGAGGTGGAGGCAACGTGCTAGAAGTATGCTGCGAACTGTAGCAGCTAGGATTTCTACCACACACCGCTAGGGTCATCCCTTTCATGTAATTAACGATATTACTAAAAACAACAAAACATACATTCGGCCTCAAGCACCACCTCCGTCTGTTCCAAAAAGTTTGCGGAATTTATTTCAGGTGCGACATCTCCCGCGACGGATATCTGCATACGACGGCTGCCGTTCATTTCACGACATCCAACAAGTTCAGCACGTGCTTCCACTGACTGAATGAAGTTTGCACATAAAATAGACCATCGTCGGCGATATCGCATTATTCGCGATGAGAGGCTTCACATGAAACGGGCCGCTCTTCGAGAACGATTGCTTAAGAGCTGCCATTCAGATTCTTCCATCCGGCCTGCCGTCCCCCGGGGACCCTACTAAGACAGGTGACGTCATAGCCGGGGGCGGCCAGACTACCGAACGCTGGCCGTTCTGGCCCAAAACGCCTCCACCAGTCCGCCGCGGCCATTCGGCAGGCCGTCGCCGTAACGCAGAGGCCGCGGAGCGCGGGACAGCCGGGCGCGATGGAGGGGAGGAAGGTGCAGAGGCAGGCGCGCTGGGGGCGGCCGCGGCACGTGGCAGAAGCGGTCGGACAGAACGGCCTGACAGGAGCACGCCGGACGGAGCGGCCGGACAGGAGCAGGCCGGACAGGAGCAGGCCGGACAGCAGCGGCCGGACAGGAGCAGGCCGGACAGTAGCGGGCCGGACAGGAGCGGCCGGACGGAGCTGCCGGACGGAGCGGCCGGACAGGAGCGGCCGGACGGAGCGGCCGGACAGGAGCGGCCGGACAGGAGCGGCCGGACGGAGCGGCCGGACAGGAGCAGGCCGGACAGGAGCGGCCGGACAGTAGCGGGCCGGACAGGAGCGGCCGGAGGGAGCTGCCCGACGGAGCGGCCGGACGGAGCGGCCGGACAGGAGCAGGCCGGCGCCACGCTCGGGCCGTGAATATTCCCTTCAAAAACCACGGCAACAACTGACTGCCGCGCGTCTAGGCTCTGGTGAGATTTTTTTCGCGCGATGGCCGTGCGTGCCACGTCCAGTCTCGCAGAGCTGGTGGACGTGTCTCCGCCTGGAGCTGACCGCCACACGCCTGGCCTCTGTACTGTCGGACAGAAGCCGATCGGCGCGGCGCCAGACTGGCCACCTCTGGCGACCATCAGCCGCCGCCGCTGGTCCCCGTCCGGTGACCGCTGCTCAGCTGTCTCACAGACCTGTCCAGTCGGCGTCCATCTCAAGCTACGCGCGTCCAGGGGCACTCTGCGGCAGCGGGGGGGGGGGGGAGGGGCGGCGCCGCCGTTTCCCAGAACCGACTGGATGCACTTACGTGCTACCGGAGCTGGCCTGGCGCTGCCCGCACGGCGAGGCGCCGCTGCATTTCGCAGCAGACGGCGAGGGACGGCCCTGTATCCTGAACCACCGTCTCGCAGTATCAGCGAGTATAGCCAGTAATATGTGAAACACGGTGGTACTAAAAGCCTTATTACCGCAAAGAATATCCTCCTGATAAAGCCATAAACAGCCAGTGATACGCGGAAAAATTAAGGTCGTCACTCCGTATGGACGGAGTGACGACCTCACGGATGCCACAGAGCCTCGGCCATGCTTCTGCGCAGCGCAGCACAGCATACGAATGCAAGAAACGGCACAAATTCTGCCAACACGACCCTCGCCACCCCGGCTGCTTGCGAGCATTCTCTACTGAAATGTTGCCTCGCACACGTAAAATTGCTCCGATTCTCTGGCGGCTTTCCTTTCGTCTCTCTGCTGGACAAACACGTTGTAATGGAAGCTTTTTCAGATCCCAAATCGATGCTGATTAACAGTAGCGATGGACAATGAACGAAAATCCCATTCTCGGCTGTGGTTGACTGTAGCCGGCTCATAAGCAACGTCAAGTAATTCCACGTTCACGGAAATCGTTTCAATGGATGGAAGATGGGGATTGTTCCACCATGAAAGCAAGCCCATGCCTTTCCACCAAGCAAGTTTATCGCCCCTTTGATAAAAGCATGAATGAGCACGCCACTGATGGCAAAACCATAGAGGCATGAATGAGCACGCCACTGATGGCAAAAGCAATCAAAATACGGGACTGGGCTGAGTTATGCCATCTCTACAGTGCAGGCCGCGAGAAACAACAGCGCGCGACAACGTAGAAAGCAATACAATTCAGTCGATTCCACACGGACATGTCATCGACATCCATCAAACTGGCGGTAGTCTTCCGCCACCCCAACAGCGCCCGAGACTCGATTTCCTCCGGCGCAATGATCTAATGACGAGAAAAATTCGCCACGGATTACTCCTTCGCACCCAATGCATAGCAAACTCCACCACCCACGCAAAGGTAAAGGAAGATGATGGCACACAAGACACTCGTTTCCCTTCCAAAGCTGAGAACCACGGACACAGACAGCTTAGGAATATGGGGATGTGGTTTCAGTTATTCCAGGTACACCTCAGACAGCATGAAAGCCCACATCGCTCCAGACACTGGGACAATATACTTCTCAGTTTGCGTTAATCTTTTTTTTCTGGCCCACGGAACTTCGTGCACGGCAGCCATGACCAAGCAGGGGAAAAGTGCTGTTCAGATATGGTACTCCTTTCTGTTATTATCGCTGACAACACAGTTTCTGCTCGAATTTTCGGCCATAATTTTTCTCGAAATCACGAAGACCTGGAACGCTACTCTGGGTTTTTTTTAAGAAACTGCGTCACGCACCTAAAACCGGACATTTATCATTCCAAAAGCATCAGACACGCATTCAAAAGGTGAAACTTATGATGCACAGCTCACAGGACATGGACAGATATTCTGCCCTGAAACTGCGGCGACCCAAAGAAATGTCTGACGTCATAGATTCACCCAACCATGTGGTGCGCGCGCTTCCCTGGACATCTAGGACGCGGAGTGTATTAAAAATAACTTTCCTGTGCTGTACGGCTTACTCTGAAAAACATTTAATGCAAAAATGCGAAAATACTCAAGTTGAGGCACACGTCTACGTAATGGCAACGGCGATCAGTGGCGTTACACAATATTTACTATCTAAAAAGTTCTATTATACAGAAAACAATTACTACATAATTACCTACTTACTTTGTGCCGCTTCACTCGGTGTGGGAAGCTAGTTGATGAAGCACAGTTGTGAAATGCAGAAAAACATTTTCAGGCAATAACTCGGAAGACTGGGGCAGCTGAACAAAGACGGCGTGAGGGTCCACTATCACAGCCTAATGATCAGCGTTGTTTTGTCATGGTTGACTTCTTTGAAATCGGACGTCCTTCCTTGATGCCGTCTGGTCAATGCATACATTCAACCAAGTAGCCACTGCTGTGACAGAGCCGTCAGAGCATACGCAAAGACATCGCGTGCGCCAAGCCGCTCATTAACGAGAATTTCCACCTTCAACATGCGTTCTGAAATGAGACAGACAAGCTGAAGCCTAATTAGAAGTCGCATTCTGACATGCACTGCGAGTACGTCCCAAAACACTCCACTTGCGGTGTTTGAAAGCGATATCCCGAGATTTTCCTGCGCCCCATTTAGCCACGTCCGAATTTCTGCTGACTTGTGCAGTCAGAAGCGAAAACAGGCAAAAGAAAAATTGCAGATGGTCTATTTTTCTCCTGCCCTCGGGTACCCACAGAAAACAGTCTATCATGAAACATATTTCTAAACCTCTAGACATTTTTTTAGAGGGAAATAATTACCGAACATGCATTTTGTTCAGACGGTCTTCAGACCAACTAAGTCCATTTCCGACAGTCAACTGCGGCGGCAATCCGCCAACGTCACGGCGGCGCGCCCTCCGCTCGACCGTCACCTGCGGCACGGCCGGCGCAGCGGGCGCCAATGACCGCCCCGTCACCGTCGCACCGTCCCCAGGGTGGCCGCCCTTTGATGGCGACCGCCGCGTCGTCGGCAGGCGGCGGGACCGGCAGACGGGTCGCCGCCGCCAGCGACGGCCAATCACGGCGCCGTACACACGTCTGCACATCGCCCGGACGGGCTGACGGCGGCGGCGGCGGCGCGTCTTCGGGTCACCGGCGTCGCGGCGGTCCGAGGGGCGTCGACAAGCTCGTTACGGGCTCAGAAATAGGCGGCGGCCGTCACGGTCGGAGTGAGTGATCCGCAACCGGTGTCAGCTACGGGCAGGTGCCCCTGACGCAATCGGATGAGCCGACGGGTGACCGATTTTCTTAATCATGTAGACGTCTGACATTTTCTGGAGTGTGAATGTGAAGCAAAGGCCACCGGAGGCAACGAGGTGTCCAAAATAGCTTGGAAGGACATTTCTAAGGGGCTGTTGCTACATAAAGCAAGTGCAACATTTGGTCTCAAAGCCATCTAATACATCCAACATTTCGGTTATATGATATTTATTTAAGTAACGTATCTACCATACATTAGCATCAATCTATCGCAATTTAACCCTGAATCTGTCACGTTGGCCCCGCACGCCGAACGCTGCAAATGATCGCCAGGACGGAGCGTTCCGCAGAACATTCCTCCGCAGCGAACGGCATCAGCCGACACCGGACCCGCGCGGACGGCGGACACGGCGGGTCCGAGCAGATGAGCGCAGCTGCGCCGCTCCCACGGCCAGCACTGGACCAGGCCGCTCCGGCTCCCCCCTCCCCTAGGACGTTAGGTCAGTCGACACGGCCAGCGCCGGGCCAGGCCGCTCCGGCTCCCCCCCCCTCCTCCGGGACGTCAGGTCAGTCGACAAGGCCAGCGCCGGGTCAGACCGCGCCGGCTCCCCCCGCCTCCTCCGGGACGTCAGGTCAGTCGACACGGCCAGCATCAGCCCAGGCCGCTCCGGCTCCCCCTCCTCCTCCGGGACGTCAGGTCAGTCGACACGGCCAGCATCAGCCCAGGCCGCTCCGGCCCCCCCCCCTCCCCCAGGACGTCAAGTTGTCGACACGGCCCGCGCCGGGCCAGGCCGTCCCGGCTCGCGCCGCCGTCCCACCCTCCTCCGGGATGGCAGGTAAGAGGCCGTGGCCGGCGACCCTGCAGATGCAGGTGGAAGGAGTGGAAGGGGGAGGCCACATCGGGCTCTGCTCGTCCCACCCCGCCAGGTCGTCCTCTGCCTGGCCGTGCGGCCGTAACGGGCACTCCCAGTCAGCGTCCCGGCCACGCGGGCAGCAGCCTTACCAACCTGGCGGTAACCACAACAATTAAGAATAATTTTAACATTAATTTTACCGCATTACAGGGCCAGATACTCCCGACAAAAAGCTCAGGCCCTACCACAGCGCGAACGACGGCCATCTGTCCCGAACAAATGTAGCCATGACGTTCCATTTGCGGAAATAGCGACATTGAGTTAGTCCACTATCAACAGATGTCACTAGATGCTGCGGCATCCGCCAGATGGTGAGAGCTACCAATTGCTGCGCTGTACGACAAATTATATTTCATGTGCTTGAACTATCCAACTAAATTTAGATAAAGACGATTTTCTAAAATATCTTTTAATAATTCTTATTAGTTTCCAACGGCATTCGTAACAAAATGATCCCTTACTTTTCATGTAACGTGTCAGAAACCTGTCGTGATGGTTGAAGCCAAATGATCAAATCGAAAAGGTCGTGCAGGATTGCACTGGATGTTAACCTGTGAGAAGCGAGCGACCATCTGTGTTTCTTCAGTCATCGGAGAGCACTCAAAAGACATGGCAACGAGTGCATCTGGACTTTGCCAGTACGTTCAGAGACTGTTAGGGGCCGGTCCGTTTAGTGGTGGTTGACATTCTGTCGGAATAGCCAGAGATAAAGATCACTGGAAGAACGGACCACCTTCAAGACTCAAGACCAAAGGAAAGCTGTCAGATATATTCAAACAGCGCGTGGTCCCAGTAAATGTAGTAACCGACGACCACAGCTGACCTTTAGAGAATCTGAGGATTTCGTGACGCGGTTAGACATCAATTACATCAGCCTAGCACCCTGCAGACCACAGTCCAATGGTCCGCTGGAGCGAATGGTACACGCCATGAAGTCCAGCCTGAAGGTCTCGCTGACGCTGAGTGGCGGAGACAACAAACCTCTCCAAGTTCCTATGTCTTCGTTTTTATGTGATATGACGAACGCCGCACTGGTGCGACACCGGCTGAAGTGGCGCTGGCAATAAGGTTTGGGAGAATGCTGGGCATGTCAATATTTCAGTCAGCTGGAGAGTTGCAATTTGCGCAAACTCTTCAGATGGAGAGAGAGTTAGCAAGACTCCCCTCGGAATTCCCGGAAGGATCATTTGTGCTGTTGAGAAACTACGCCGGTGGTCCAAAGTCGAGGCGAAGTATGGTCCTGGGACGCTCCAATATGAACAACAGCATGCAAGCGGTGACCAGCCTGAGCACCGAGTAGGCGGCCACAATCGAACATGTGTCACAACGCGTAGAGGTCGCATCAACCGACTATCCACCCCATATGGGAACGATAATGCGTCGTAGTCCGTGCTCGGTTCATACCTCGTTTGGGCTGGGTGGGATATGGTATTCGAGGTGTATGATATTTTAACGCGCGTGCTTTGTGAATGGTTTTACGCGTGCTTGGCGAATTTGGACATTCCTGAAATGAGCGACGTACGAATATACAAAATGAGAATGTAGATTTGACAAATATCAACAGCATCTGAATTTCCGACTCATTGAAATGGTTGGAATCAAACAAAATCAGATGACATTTAGTCGGAGATGAAAAACGTTATCGTCACTATAATCGTTCTACTCCACGTCTGAAACTCCAGACTGTTGCCATATGACATATCGATGATCATCGGAGTCATCTGAAGGCTTTACTCATCCCGAAGCTGTCTGAAAGTGCCTTTATTAGAATCTGTCTATCATTTACTAGAACCTGCTTGAAAAGGAAACATATATTTTATGACCTGGGGTGTCGATTCTGTTTTCTTTTGAATTTCCGTTGGACAAAATACAGTAGGCTAAATCCATTGAGAAACCCACATTTGGGGAGGTTAGGTTGTCGGGCCCTCGGCTCGGTTATCCCCAATCATTCAGGAAAATCGACGCCGCTGAACATGACCTACTAGCACCGACGTCAAGTACGATCTAGTCTGTGACCTTAGCCTTTGATGACCTTCGGTCAGGTGGCAGTCAGAACATACAAGCTGCCTGCGACTGACTACCGTGCTAGCTTCAGTCTCAGTCTGCTTTTCATTTTGAACAGGCGATTCAAAAGAAAATAGCCTTTCATGGGTATTTGACCTGACTTGTGACATCATCAGTCACCTCAAACGCAAAAATATATGTCACGAGGCCGCGTGGTTGAACGCTGTCGATTGCCGGTTAAATCAGTCCAATCGGCCAAATGGTTCTTGAGAAAGACCAGGGGGCGTTTGACACAAACTCCTCCTTCAATGGAAAATACCGGAGATACCCCAGCCAGTGCCAGACTAAAATAAGCAGAACAGTGCGGATAGATATTAAGGTTTAGAGTGCCACAAGTCACACAGTTCCATTCGCCACACAATGAGTATGTATGTTTGACTATTACACATTCACGAAGTGGAAGTCATTTCCAACTGCAGAAGTTTTTTCTGCGGCTGGACACGGTTTCCAAATGATAAAAGCGACGGGTTCAGTGTCATTTAGTTCCTGTAAAAATCCAGCAAACCAAAGTGCGGATCCGTTTTCCTCCGCTTTCATGAAGAAAATATCGGCACGTCATGTAAAAAGGATTACCGATTTTGACGATACCCTTACATTTCGTAAAATGCGCGAAGTTCCCTACAACAACGCATACAACAATGCGACAATGCAACAACGATACAGAGAAAATTGCCGCTGTTCCCAATGAACCGGCCAATCCGGCCAGCGTGAAGTCACCACGGGCCGCTGGTGACCAGCGGCGTCTCTCCACGGGCGCGGCTCGGTGGGGGGGGGGTCGTCCGGCCCGGGGTCGTACCGGTACCTCCCGGCTGCGGCGGCCCTTCTGTGGGCCGACAGGAGCGCCAATGACTCCGCCGACGGCGCCCTCCGCCGTGCGGTCTGGCTACGTCGGGGTTAGGTTCGGCGGCATCCTCATCCAAGGGTTTACTCCAGGGCGATTGCGTCACCGCGTGACGTCAGAACCTGAATGACAGCCGCCGTTGACGTCATCGGCAGGCGGACACTGCCTAAGGCGCGGGAGATTTTGACGTGCTCGAATTTGGGAAAATGTGTCATATGGAGCATCATAAAGTGTACGCACCACGCGTTGTCCTCTAAATGAAATGTTCTCCAACAGCTTCGTTTCTCTACAATGCGGTTTTCGCCACACGTTTAAACACACACACATGTTGTAAATACGCCAACATTAGTGAAAAAGGGGTTCGGTATGGCACGCAGTGGGCTCGTGCATGTAAAGACAGAAACACCATAGGAGGATAGGGCACCCAATATCATGTCGACTTTCGTCTGCTAGAAACATGACCATCGCCACCGGTACGGCATCACCATCTTTGCGATGCTCCTGTCTGACACGCAGGCCACGATGAGACGCACGAAGCCGCCTCGCCCTGGAACTGCAGTCGTTCACAATTCCGTACGGCGCGAGCTCAGCGGCGCGGCCCGTGACTTTTCCGCCACGCGGCTGCCACGGAAGCTGAGGGCGGGCCGGCCGGCGGCACGCCACCGCCGCCCCCTCCGACAGCGCGCTCGGCTGGCGCCGGCCGCCCCGGCGGAGCGCGGCCTCCCGCGGCCTCCCGCGCCGCGGCCCTGCGGCCCGGGAGATAACACGAGCCAGCAAATCACGCCCCACGCCCAAGAAACATCGCCGCCCGCCAGGCACCTCCCGCCCCCGCAAGAGCAGCCACCTGCTTCCAGACGATGCTATCGAACTGGAAAAGCTCAAGATTGATGAAAGCAGGCTGTTTTAGGCCTGTCGGCGGACGGATCTCGAGGTTCTCACGATGAGCTTTCCAATCGGTAAAAACAAGCGGCCTTCCAAGATACCTACGATGTTAATTTTCCGGTGTGTTTTGGACGGTCTTTTTCGAATCGATTTAGCACAAGCAATTCCACACCGACTAAGGCCAATCCGTTATCAGTGCGATCTCCAAATATCCTCGAAGGGAAAACACCGGGCGTCACAGATCGGCCTGCACGGGGTTGCCCGCCCGTCTCTCCACGGTACCACGGCCGGCGCCAGCGCCGCTGCCTGCCCGCCGCCCAGAGGCCGGTAATCGGAGGCGCGTGCCGTGATGGGCGACGGCGGCGTCGCCGGCGCTGCGCGTAAGCCGCGTCGCCGGCGCGCCCGATGAGCGGATTCCGACGCTGACACGTAATCGGCGCGGGGGAGCCGCCGCGTAACGAGGACGAACGAGAGGCGGCGCCGGCCGGCAGCGCCAGGGCTGCCCGGCACCCGCGGGGACTCGGCTGCCCTGGACTGGGGCGCCCGCGCCGCCGCCGCCGCGCGGCCCGGGGTCGCGTGCTGACCAGCTCCGGGGTTCCTGGTTAATGTTAGTGGGAACGCCCATAATGTCATCCCCAGCTATTCCATTCGAGGGTGACGTGTTTTTAGTAGAATGTTTTGGCACTAGCGAAATGACAATGTTGTTTTGCGGCTATGAGGGAGCGGCAAAAAAAGCGGAACGTGTCACGGAAAATTACCTCCGAGGGCGGGAATCTGCTAAGGGCAAATAAACAACACACGAGCCTTAAGGAGAAGCTTCGATCATTAGTCCATTGTTTCGAGCTCACAGAAACGTGACCGACGAGACGATTCTCAATGGCTGTTTTCGCGACGGCCAACGCCCGGCTGACAAATACTTCGCAGGGGCGAACCAGGAGGCCAAGGGAGAAACCAAGCGTACCGCTGCGTCCGGCGCCTCACATTCCATAATACGACCTACTTTTTGTCCCTTGTTTTCTAGGCCTGTCCTGTCGAGGCTATTTCAACCCGATGATTCAGCGCGTCGGACAGTGGACGTTTCCACGATCACTTAGTAAGGCCATTTAGGCCACAAGGTCGGTCGGGCTATTTGGTCCCTTTTGTCTGTTTTGGCCATTGTAACCTATCTGCTTAAAAAAAACGGTAATAGTTTGCTGAGAAAGCACTGGCTGGTACTTAAATTTTCTCAGCAAACCAAATAAAGTCAACCAGATGCGTTATTTTCACTAATGGTTTCGGGTTTTAGCATAATGCCAAATGTGGAATAAATCATCTGGAAACAAACGCAACGATTTACGGCACCTAATGGACACCAGCTTAGCGCCAATAGATATCCAAAGATGTCGCAAACGTTATTATCGGGCATTCTGTTTGGTGGTTGGCACTGCGTTGGGGCTAGGACATTATTGTCACTGTGCACCGGACGGCATAGGCTAGCTAGTGCATAACTGTCCGACGCGCTGAATAGGACTTTCAGTGAAGCATGGGACGCGTCAAGAAAACGCATGATTAGAAGCACATCGCATAACAGAATACGAGTCGCTGCACACAACGGTATGCTTGTTTTTCGCCTGTACGAGGCACTGGTTCGTCGGACGGTCCGACGCCTTTGGCGTTGTGAAGGCAACCAGTCCGAACGTACTAACTGTCCTACGTGGTCTGGTGCACACTGAACGTCAAACCCGAACTCGAACGAATGAACCAACAGCCATTTAGATGCCGTTCTGACAAAAGTCGCGACGTCTGCGGATAACACGCGGTGTCGCGGGCTGGCGTCCATTTCCTGACGTCGGCATTCGCCACTGGTCCACCTTCGACAGCGCAGGACGGGGATGGCGCGACCTCCCCCATCTTTCCAGCCATCTCCAAACCTGGCGTGATGGGAAACTAAACCATAACGGCATTCGTTCTGACCATTTTAAGACACACAGTGACCTTACAGTTGACCTCACAGGAAGAAATGTCAGAAGACTGGTTAATGTTGGATCCTATGGGATGAAACCTAAAGGACACTTTAGAGGGGGATCAGGGGGACTTCTGACGATGCACACGGACTGAAACTATTGTTACTGAGACAATCAGCGCCTCCGATTATTCCAGGGCGGGTTAGCTAAAGGCAAAAAGGTCAGCAACCTCAATCCACGATAATGACCAACGATGAGCTCGCCCACATGAGGATTCTAGTGCGAAAGCCAATGACACTATGAATGACGTCAATACATAAGGCTAAGTAAGACTCAGTACCGCACAGCAAACGTCCTTAGAACGCTTAAACTTAAAAAAAAACGTAACATTTCCAAGGTTTAAAACGCTCGCTGTACGGAGCGACGGTCCACAGCTGCATCAGGATTCCTCCCCACAAGCCCTCGAGAAATGGGTCATAACTCCATGGCCCATCATGGTAATTAATGCCCTGAACTTTTCGATACCACGGAAAATGGGTCCAAAACCAAGTACGGAACATTTCAGAATGGTCGGGACTGTCGCTGAAGATAAGTCGGTGAAAAACCTAGGGACGGTTGAACCTCCCCTGTACTGGAGGCCGTTCGGCCTTCAGTCATCCTGATGCACGGAACACGCATGAGGTTCGCCATTTACACATCTTCCCGGATTATTCAGCTGATACCTGGCACTGAGCTCAGAGCGGAAACCAGTCTCCTAAATAACGTAAGGTAATCATTATTCAACATCCTTAAAAACATTATGAACGAACGTTTCTACCGCAAGTTGTTACTTGTTTCTAGCAAGACGAAAATATAAGAAAGAGAGCAATCACCAGACATAAAACGTGGGCCGGATAGCCGATCGGCCTCCATATTCTTAATTCTTACTAATTCGCCGATGCGACAACCACCACTATGTAGCGCAAAACGGAACTGAGATTGGTAGATTCTTGGCGATCATGAGAACATGCACTCTGGTGATTTCGCTAATCATGACAATCAGATTCTCATCATGAGAAAGCCCACCCAACGTCAGTTTCCGATAATACATACCGCGAAAAGATACCATAATCCCGATACTCTTGTCACCGCAAACAAGATTCGAGCATTGTTCGACGTACCCAAAGAGCATATCGCCAAGCAATAAATAACTCCAGATGGTTGGCTTTAAGTATAATGACGGTGTCGGCTGCAAGGGCCTTTCCCGTTCACTATCATGCCAGTTACCGCAATGGACGCAAGATGTCTTAACACCCCTTTAAATGAGACGAAACAAAGCGAAAAATGAAAATGACAACCGAGCTTCGAGTGCCCTTTCTAAGATGTCCATTTCCTTGATTTCGCGTAACCACAAGTCTAGTGAAGCTACGAACGTCTTCCAGTGGGACCAACAACCTCCAGAGAGCCTCATAGCAGGCAGGAACCTCGCCTTTGCGCACAGCGAAACAGTCAGTCTCGCATCACTGACTTTATATCCGGCCTCGTCACAGAGTGTATTTGGAGCTCTTCCACCAGGACCGCCAATCTCTCCGCCCATGGTCGGACAAACAGATCCTGCCAGCCGAACGGTGAATGCCGATACCCGCAACACACTCAACGCCGACTGAGCGCTCCCATGGTCACGAAGAGTGCCGCGCTGTCTGACCTCCGTCGTCGTCCCCTGCAGCCCCGTCTCCATCCCGCTCGTTCGGTGCCCGCGGACTCCCGGCACCTCCCGCCAGCCGGCAGCGGCGCGCCGGTCCGCGCCGCCGCCCGGCCCCTACTCACGGCAGTGCTGTCGGACGTCGTCCAGGACGGCGGGCGGCACGATCGGGTCGTCCCGCGCGTTGATGAACACCATCGGCTCCTCGATGCCCGAGAGGAAGTTGAACGAGCTGTTGTCCCGGTAGAACTCCTCCAGGCTGTCGTAGCCGTTCACCCTCCTGGCGGGCGGGGCCGCGCCGGTCAGCGAGCCGCCACTGACGGGGGACCACGGACCGACGTCCGGGAGCGCGGCAGGTGGGCTGAGACCGACAGACCGTGGGCTGAGGCGGAGGTGTCGCGCAGAGAGCCGCACTCGACGTCGCAGCCGCGCGACGGTCCTCTCCAATGGCATTTTCCTCCCCAGAGGTACGCCTCATGACATTTCCTGACAGATCTCACCATGCAAATGACCTCCTTGGTTTCAGTTCGCAAATGGCGACGAGCAGAGGTCCATTTAGTTCTGCACTGCTACGCAACATGTCCCACGTACATTTTAAGTTAGGTATCAAAGCGCTAGTGAGAAACACCACGCTGACAGCCCAGGTCCACTTCAAGTTCAAGCGAAGTCGACAACAAAACTCACTAAACGGATTTTGTAATGTCGGGGGACGTTGTAAGGGAATGTCAGCCCTTAAAGACGGAATACAAACACGCAAAGCAATCATCTTAACACGTAAATTCTGGCCGGCGCCCACGCCCAAAATCAACACCGCGCTGCTGCTTCATTTGACAAACCTCCTCCACGTCTCCTATTTCCACAGGCAGCGGAGGTAACTATCGTCGGCGGGGGGGAGTGACGCCCCCTTGCGGCAGGCCGACGCGGCAGACAATGCCGGCCAGCCCTCTGACCGGGGGCGGCCCCAGCAGCAGGCGCACTGCCAATCACCCCTCCGGCTGAAGTTAGCCGAACAGCTCATCTCGGTGGCGCTAACTCGGCGCAGTGTCAACAGGCGGCGCCGGCTAACTCTGAGGCAGGCCCTCCCGGCCCACGCCCGGCATGTTCGCCCTCTGCTGCCACATGGCCTGCCGACCGCGACCCGCCCAGCCGACGGCCGGTCACGAGCTAACCAAGACGTGATAGGTCGTGGATGGCGCGACTCGGAGAGTGGGGTCAGTAGCGGCTCAGCATGGCTGAAGTAGGCAACGGTGAGGGCGGGAAACCATCACGACCGAGACAGGTTTTCACGGTTAAAAAGCTGTAGAGCAGGAGACTTTTAGGCAATGATCGCAAGAGTCCTCTTCCTACCTGGAGCACACATGCCGCGTTCCCACCTGGAGTAGGCTTCGTCCAGCTCCAAAATGGTGGCTGACATGAAGATCTTGCGCTCATCCAACTGATTGCGCGCCTTCACCTCGTCGGTCAGCAGCACAGCGCGGTGCCGCATGATGATCCGCTTCAGGTTCTCGGTCATCATCAGCAGGTAGAAACGGCGGAACTCGCGCCACCAGAGAAGCGCGTTCACGCACCTGCCGGCCGACGGACGCGCGGGGCATCAGCTGCACGGTGTCATGAACCGGCAGCCGTCCTGGGCTTACGATCAACTTTTGTTGCGACTTACAATGTCAAAACGGTGCACTTATGAGCACCGCAAAACAGGGTCGAGAGAAATGAAGAGCTGTACGTAACAAACCATTCGTTTCACCAGGTTTAGTCGGCGAGTCTTTCGCAAAGCCGGAAACTGTTTTAATAAAGCTGACTAAAGAGCGCCTAGCTTGGGCCGTCTCTCGATTTGCTCATTCCGTTCGCACGCCGTTCTCTACGCAAGCAGACCCCGCTAACCTGAGAGCGTCGTAGCCCTGACAGATGGAGACGGCGCCCAGGATGCGGGGCGCGCGCGTCACGCTCGACTGGCCCATGTACTTGGTGACGATGTTGCCGCCCATGGAGAAGCCCACCAGGATCAGCCGCGTCACCGGGTACCGGGCCACGTGACCCTTCAGCATCACGTCCAGCTCGTCCGTCCGACCTGCGGCCCGCGGCCAGGTCAGCTGAGTTCGCCGGCGGCCTCACGGCACGGCGGGCGCGTCGCGAGCCCCGCAGGCCGGCTTGCCGGCTACGTCTGGTCGTGCAGACTGCCTGCCCGAGAGTCTCCCAGTTGAGCGCCTCGTCAACACGCGATCCACGTTTGTGCCAGGATGCATTCCGTTGGCCACCAGCTGTCTGCGATCATGGCCAAAACCCAATGCCAGGGTGCAAAGTGGCAGATCAGATGGTGATATTTACATGCAAGCAAATGCAGTTCACATTTGTCGGGGTATGTAACAACAGATCCACCAGATGTGTGCCAAAGGGAAATAAACGATTTATGAATCGTTTATTCCCGTGGGCGGGATTGTGCAATCCTTTGACAAAACCATGAAGATGCTGTGCGCTATGTTTCCAAAATCATCTTTGTCGATTGGTCGCTTTTATCTACCACAGCATTATGCACACAATGTGTTTCACATAAGAACGTTTACGTGTCATGAGTCTTAACGATGAAAACATCTTGTTTGCAATTTTAGCCGGTCTGTTCTTCGGAGAATAATTCTTTAGTTCACTAGATTTTTCTAAAACCTTCCGATTTCAGTTCTGGACGCACCAAAGTCATCGATAACCGCTTTTACTCCTAACCACGCCGTTTTTCCCCCTAACCTCAACATTTCTGGAAAAAAGCTGGAAACCAAAGTGCAATAACGATTTTACTGAGTGTATCATGTGTTAGTTGCCTTGTCATGCGTCGGGCGTCAAGCCCACCACAAAAACATCTTTGTGCTGATCACATGGTCGGTCTGGCAGCCATCGGCGGCACCACCGGGGGAGTGCGCCAGCGGAGGCAATGTCCCCATTAGCATGAATGGCGACGCAAGGAAGGAAAAAACTCCAAAATGTCGTTTCCCCGCTGGTCTTAGCAGGTGACGCCGCCACTGCTCAGCCACTAGAAACTAAAGATCAAATACTGTGCGATAAAAACCAAATGCAAGCCATATCAAACGGCTAATGGTGAATATAAAATTTTCTAACCCAGGAGTCTGCTTCAGCCTTCTTCCCTACCCCACCCATCAATGCTGTCAGTGCTGCACACCAACGACTGGTTGCTAGGTCAGTCTTTACGTCATCCATAAAAGTGTGCCAAAAATATTTCAGCATCCGAAAGGACACTGTATATCAACCTAAAATAAGGACAGTGTCTTTCAGCAAGGCTAAAAGAACTAATAACGGCCATGAAAGAACATTTCAAGTGAGCTTTTGAGAAAAAAATGTAACACTTAAGAAAAATGGCGAGACAATGAGTAAAAACGGCAAGAGATGAGTAAAAGCCGGTCACCTGATCACTACTGTTCTTTTTCTTTTTCTTTTCGCACTCATGTCCTGCGGTCTACAAAAGGCGGCACTAAACGTGGAACGGACCAGCCTGATCATGCATCGGCTCGAGACAGCTGAGAACTGGTTTGGCTATCAAAGACAAGTCAGTGTCTGCCACACAAGCAGCGCTCACCCGAAAGATGACCGCCTGTGTTTCCTGCTCATCAGGTGCCATTTAGTCCGTAATGGCTGAGAAGCTTCCTGCCTCGTATCGCTGATCACGGGTTACGGGTACTACGAAACATCGGGATTCCAATTTGGGGGATCCCGATGTCGTTTTATTGCTTCAAATTGCAATTGCAGGGGAACAATTACGGTAATGCATCAATTGGGTGGCAGTGTAGCCAGCAACGGAACGTGCCGTACAGTTGTAGGGTCATCTGACCAGGAGTCAGAACGACGGCCATGCTTTTGCCTTGGATTTTGTCCTCGTCATGTCTATGGTCTCCACCGCAACACAGACCGGAAAGACAAGTGACGCTGCATCAGAGCATGACGGCGCCATCCACTCGTACAAGGTGACGTGTTAACGGGAGTCAGGACGTACTTCACTGTACACGTTAAGGTGTGCACTGGATGGCAAATATCCATAGCTAACCGGACCATGGGGAAACTGGATCTAATTCGGGATGATTTTTTATATTCATGTCATCCGCTCGTGATGCAAATCTCGCATGGAAAATTCCAGTGTGATTACGGTCAGGCACAAACAAGAACAATGAAATGGAGACACTTTGGGCAGAAAATGGTTTGTCTTTAATATGATCTTACATTGGCACGGCACATAAGACGCAGTTTTCCCCGTACTCATTGCAGGGCCGTGATCATGACTGACAATGTAACTGTCGCTCTTAAGAACATTTCGCCCCTTTCAAGAAAAGAATTTCTCCTGAAAGTAGAACATATTTTCATACGTGCAGATTACCCATCCAAAGCCCGAGAGCAACAGCAAACGATCCCTACTGAGCACTATCACTGGAAGAATGTCGCATGATAACCCCACGATGGGCCTGTCTCGTTTCCGTTAGAAAAGCGTACAATGAGAGCCCGCGTTTGGGATATGTCTGACTTCGATGACCTGGGCACATTACGCGTCCTTCTTCTGCTATTCACGACTGCTCCACAAGATCACGGACGCTGAAGCGCGTAATTCTGCTATTGCACTGGGTGGCTATTGTGCGTAAAAGATATCCACAAGTGCAGTAAAATGCGGCTTATAATGCGCTCAGCCTCCAGACGAAATCGCTCATAAGCGTAACTCCTGTGGGTCTGGGGCACGGGGGGGGGCATTGAGGGGCACGCAGGCACTCGTCATTTGTGGCCGTCAAGACCAAAATAAAACATGGCATGGTAAACTTTTATCAAACGTGCATCACATTTACCATTCTGGCGTCACAGTTCCTATTCCGGAATAACAATGAGTACAAAGATTACCCACACTGACCATACAAGATGCCCACATTATCCTGTGTTAATCTCCGGAAAGCGCGTCCATATTTCACGTTTAGAATGGGACGGTGAGCACAAGAGCTGACCAAAGCAGAACGCTGGTGTTCTGACGGGTATGGAAGTATCGCGCTGCCATCGACATTCTTCGTAATTTGGATGTTGTCTCTCTATCTCTGATAACATCGCACGGACACTGCACGTCTCTTCCAAACAATACTGTTTGTCTACTGGTCAAAGGACTGGATCCTGGTATTCAAGCCAACCCCGTCGGTCTTCAGTTCATTTCCGCCGCCGAAGGAAGCGGAAACCAGAGGTCGATGAACGAGGCCCTACGAATTTCTCCCAGCCCCACTCTATATATGCGCGGAAACTGATGAGCAAACAAATCCAGCTGAAAAAACATGCATTGCTAAAAGCAACATCCAGCTAAAATGGAATGCAACGTCAGTTTTTATAGTCTTTTTGGTGATGCCGTCTATATTCTGCATGAGGATCTAACGTCTCTCCGGAGTGTTCGTGAGTAAAATACTAAAGCTCCACAACGTAACTGAGAATCGAATCGTTTAACTGCTACTTTAACAAAACCACACACACATACACATATGCATATACATACATATATATATATATATACATATATATATATTACATTCTATATACTGTAGTTAGTGCTCATACATACACACACACACACATATATATACATATGTGCGTGTGTGTGGGTGTGTATGTATGTATGAGCACTAACTAGATGACTATACAGTATATAGAATGTAACTACACATAACTACATGTAAGCGACTATATAACAAAACCATGAATCGAGTCGAGACACGCATCACATAGCGGCAGCTCTAACTACTAGCACATAAAAACGTTGAGGAAAATTGATTTAGTGGAACACTTCAGTTAGGTTCCACAGAAATCTCAAACATTTGGAATGTTTCCCTTGCGTTAACCTGGCATTTAATGATTAAATCCATTTTCCAGAGAACATCGTTTCCAGGACCTCAAGGTGCCGTTTTCTCTGTGCCTTACTGTTTTCCTGTACACTTGCGGGTTGCACTTAAGACTTGCATGTTTAACGTCAATGTATTATGAGTTACGGTTAGTAGTTCGCAGTGGGATTCTTCAAAATGAGTAAGCGGACCGTTATTCTACAGGTGCAGTCTTTCTGAAAATCTAGCCCTTGTTCGCATAGTCCTTTTTTTGTTCAGTCGTTCTGAGGAATTCCGTCGCGCATCAAAATCGCGAAAGATCTCACACTCATACACGAGCATAAAGGCGTCGATATGCTTGGATGCTTCGGAAAACATGCATTAATAAAACGGCCACTATATATATATATATATATATATATATATATATATATATATATATATATAACATCTAATATAGTATAACAGCATGGCAATCACATTTCGAAAAGCGATACCAAATCATTAGCACGATGGAAAAAAATGTAAAGCCTTATTTGCTTTACACAGCGATGTCCATGCGTCAAATACAAAGTACCGAAAATCTACAAATCACAGCATTCGTGCCGCACTCACAAATAAATGTGTGTTGAGGAATTGCCAAGAACTCTGTCTAAGTATTCACACAATGACCATCTACCTATAATAAAAGGACGCCAGCGCAAGCAAAACTTGCTATCGTATAGTAACTAAATGTGCGGATAATTACAGTGAAGTGATGACTTAAATGCTAGGCTGTGAAGGGAAGAACACATGCGTGAATCACTGTACCTCGATCGCGCAAGATGATTCAAAGCCAATTAGTCACTCGTCATGTGCCTTTTTGTTCAAGGACGTCAGTACGATCCTTAGGGGGACAAGGAGAGAGAAATCAGTTCCTGCATCGGATACTCCACCACGCCACGTATAAAAACCTTCGTCGGCATCGTCTGCACCGCGGGCGGGCCACAACACGCCGCGGCTCCGGTGCGCCGAGCCGGCCGACGCCGCGGCGCCGGCGGCGGCAGGGCGCGCCGTCAGAGCCGGCAGACTGCTGTCCGCCGGACCCGGCGCACACCGGCGTCCCAGCCGCCGAGCGCCGCCGACCGGCCGCAGGCACCGGCGGGCCTCTCCGCGGCCGCCGGGGACAGCTCCACCCCTCCCCCGCCCCGCCCCCGGCGCCCGCACGACCCCGCCAGCTCGTTACTCGAACGCTCGACGGGCCAAAGTTCAGGAGATGGCGCCCGCTGTCTGAAGCAGGCGAGCCGAGTCCAGGCCCCTCCAATCCCGCGGCCGCCCATGACCCCGCTCCCGCTGCCTATATGTGACGGGGAATGCTGCCGAATGGGAAAATGTTGCCGCCTCACGTTCCCCAACTACCCTGCCAGTCCCGTCACTGGACGATGGCGTACCAAGAGGTGACACGCAGAAGTCACAGGTACGGCTGGTTACGCACTCCGACGTCTTCGTGACGCGGCAGCGGCGCTCACCGTAACAGAAGATGCGCGGAGAGGTGATTTTGACCGAGCGCAGCGCGCCCAGGTGGTTCAGCACGATGCAGCGGTAGCCGTTGAGGCAGGCGTAGTGGACAAACGACCAGATGTACACGGACTCGCTCGAGTTGCCTATGCCCGGACAGACGGCGATAGTGAAGTCACCTGGAACACAGCATCGGCAGAACGTTCAGCTCCGCTATAGTGCGGTCACACGGTGCTTTGTGTTGTATGCAGTACGAAGATGTCTGGGAACTGGTAACACGTAATGACGTCTCGAACGACGTCCAGCTCTTCACCCTGTAAACCTCCGCGTACAACATGAGTGCTACCAGAGGACGGGGTGGACGAGTTTCACATCCGCTGTACGGTTTTCCATTTCCCCTAACAAGTAGCTGTAGATGAAAACTGGCGATGCATCTTCAGCTGCACACTGAGCCGCCTTGCGTCAGCCACTGTGCCCACCCCAACACACCGTGGTGGTTTTTACTGGTTTGAAACACGGTTGCATTTCTGAAATCCTAATATCCGCTACGTCAGCACATCTTTCGAAACATCTCGGCAGTCATTTGAAGATGGGGGGATGGCTGCATTTATCCTACCAAATTCCAAAAAAATGATCGGCGTGATTTAGCAGCAACTTAAGTTGACAGTCGGAGCTCGCCCATATTCAGTGAGTGGTGAACGACTGAATGGGTTCCCAGATAACGTTGATTTTTCCCTGCCTTCCGTCAACCAAAGGCGGATTTTCAACACCGTAGTCCTGTTACCTGCACTGTACAGCGTGACGCGTGCCCAGACTCTGAATGCTGTGATGCAATCTCACTCAAACGTCATAATTTCCTCCATGTATGGCAACATCGGCGAATCCGCCATATATGCACAGCTATCCAAAAACACGAATGATGGCCGTCAGTGACGACACAATAATTTTTTTCAGACGTGTATTTATTTGTATATTTGTTTTTCCATAGGATATGTTACTCAACACACCGTGCTGGGTAGTTAAAGGCCGGGAACCGCATTACATTGATCCAGTCTTCTCACCACTTGACAATTTTCATTGTTTATCAGGCACCCAAACGCCGGTGAATTTGCCGTGATTGATGCCCCTCCTCTCCTAACGCTGCAGTCAGGGAAGAGCCGCGGTTGCCAAGGATGCCGGCCGGCCTGGTGGACCGCCCAGCGAAGCACTGGGAAGAATTAATATGACTTCAGTTTACTGTTGTTAGCGCGTGGTTACAGAGCTAGTAACAGCGTCCTGCAGAGTCACATCTTTGTGTATGATACGACGAAATACGCCGGAGTCTGCGTTTTATTGTTCCAATCAACAGGAGTAACTGGTCACGTGTTTCGTGACAAGAGAAACGGATAGCCCATCTAGAAACGCTTGGTCCTTCACGAACAAAGCCGGCATGAAGTACCAGCCGAAAAAAACTTTTCGTGACGAAAGGTTATTATTTGTATTACATTTCACATTCCGGAACACAGGGGAATCTGCAGCTGTTTCTCGTCCAACGTAACCGTCAACAGAATCAGAACACGTCGAAGTCGAGGGACTTTCTAATGTTCCAGGAACCTATGTCGAACTATGGAAAAACCGTTCCTAGAACCCGAATGCAGCAAAACATCAATTATCGAGGGAACCCGAACAACCAAGCCGAAGGCGTTAACTTCGGAAAGTTCCCATCAGCATGCGTACTGATGTCAGGCATTTCGCACGGCTTCGATTCGTGGCTGGCCTGATTGTCGCGACAGCGCGCTGCTAACTGCACCACTAGCTGTCCGGAATCCCACAGAGAATAGCTAGCCTGCTTGTTTGGCGGATCTGCTTGTTTGACGGATTCAGGGAGGGCCGCGTTACTGCGCGTCAAATCAATGGTCATTTCCAGTGATTGCGAAAGAGGCCGAGTGAGTACTGCTTCAATAAACGGAAAAAATCCAGCTGGGCGGCCCGGCCCGGCCCGGCCCAACCATGAAGCTCTCTGGAGGCTGTAGCTCAGGGGTGTCGATTTGTGTTCTTTTGAGAGAGCCTGACCCACCCAACGTTGATCTGCCCCCCCCCCCCCCGCTCATGTTGGTTTGCCCACCCCCAATATTTTCTGCCTGTATTAAAGAGAAATGGGTAATAATAACGAAAAGAATGGCCGCAATACATAAGATATAGACAGAAAGTACAGAATAAGGTCCGCAGCGATGTATCTATCTATTCATCTTCTATCTATACATGTACTATATACCTGGGATAAATGCATTTTTATTTGACAAAAAGTCACAAAAAATGATAAATTTCCGCTGGCAAAAATAAAGCGGGCGTAATCCGTTGAAAAACCCGCCTTTGGGGTGAGGTTAAGTTACTGGGCCCCCGGCTCGACCCCCGAATCATTTACGGACATCCGGACCCCCGCAATGGCCTGGTAATTACTCGAGCACAAACTAAGGGAATTTCCACGAGAAGATAGCTCAGTTCCTTGAATCGCATGCAGTAACCTTCGCAATGAGTCTCCTTGTAAATTCTTTCTTTCATAAAATTATTCCGGAAGCAATGTTTTCACTTTTACATACCAGACGTGAAAGATCTGCTCCAGTCCCGGGCCAAAACGTGTTGACGGACTGACATCGCTGACGTCTCACGCTCCGTCAGTGAATTGGCTAATTTCCGTCGCATGGTGACCCGTCGTCGATGCATGATGCGCGCTTCGAGGGGGATTTTCATCCAAAAAGATGACACGAATGACGACACTGATCAAAAACGTACAACATCGTCTAGATTCCGGCGAGTTTTCTCGGCAACCACGGGTGGGATCGGCCCAAAACGCGTCAACCTGAACGGGAACTGAATATGGAGTCGCCGCATCGCACATTCCAATGTGCGCGGCACGGGCCACGCGCAAGCGACGACAGTGTGGAAGAGCCATTTCTGGGCGTTTTCGATGATTGTGTGTGGTTCTGGCGATCCAGAGATCCTAGCGTCTTGAAGAAAGCACCACGGTGTAGCTCCCTGTCTTTCGTTGTTGCCGACAGCGGAAGACCTCCAGTCCACGATTTGGGACGCAACCTCGCGAGGAAGGGATCATGCACTCATTCTCAAATCTCTTATCGATTCCACTTCAATATGACACGAAAGCTATACGTTTTTGACAATGAAAACTGCGCTGACGTCAAGTCCGTTCATTTGTGCCACATATCAACCCGACACGCGATCGCATTTTACTGTGGTTTGGTTACAATCCATCTAAAGTCCTGCACGTCCTAACGCGGATATTTGCAAAAAACGAGTCACCTGTCGGCTGCAATCACTGGCTTTATTAAGTCAAATATATTAACTGAGGCACGCACGGCCCAGCACCAGAGACCAGTGACGTAAAAAACCGGACACTGTTTTAAAACAATTTCGGTTCCAGATAGCTGTACCGGCAAACCGGAGACAGAAAGACTAAAAATGGGTATCGCCTCCAAGAAGCTGAACATCCAATCGCACAGCATCATGCAAATGTAATAGGAGACAGCACGTGCGATATTCAGGAGATCTCATACGTGAAATGTTTAATGGGATACATGTGACAACGAAGTGGGCCTCGCTCGTCATACGGCCACAGGGCGTCTCAGTGGTGAATACGTGAGCAGTTAGTATGACGAGCTATCTGCTTCATTTTTCAGGGAAGTGATTGTAATTTATTTACTTGGAACGGGCAACAATCATGTAAACACACTGCTCCGTGGTTTTGTCTGTCCAATCATAATGTATAATGCCAACTTCTGCGTTATTCTTACGACTGGTTTCAGCTTCGTAACTGCAGATTGACGACAAAAGTGAGCGTCACTTTGTAGTACCAATGGCTATCCACAGATGACAAGAATTTTGTCAGCGGATATCTGATTAGTTGTCGCCCATCCAACCTGGACTGTCATTGAGCATCGGGCCATACAGGACGTTTAATACATTCAAACTGTCCCATGCGGTGAGAAGACTGCTTGAAAACAGTCCGACGGGAATGGTCTAGAAAACGAAGCATATAAGGCCAATCACAATATAGATTGCGAGGCGATGGACACAACGAAGTTTTCTATTTTCTTCACTGACCTGATTCATTTGCGCGAAGCAATGGTACACCGGACTTTCCCATTATTTCACCGCTGTAGAAATGGTCTGTGTGTCGTAGACAGTGAGACGGGAAAGAAGCCTGTTCATCCTGCTCATCGCTGGCCAACATATGACGAAGCATACGCAAGATGTTTTGCCGCCAAATTTTAAACGCTCAACTAAGCAAAATCCGTAACGGGGCCAAAGAAATAGTTGCACACGATGCCAGTTCATTTCCAAACACGAAAGGTACTCAGAGCACAGGAAAGACGCCCGGCTCAATGGCCTACATGTTCATGAACATGTGCATGAGCATGGTATGGACGGCATGTTCAAAAATATCTGTCATTTCTCCCCTGGCTGCACGACAGCACCGAAGAAACAAACCCAGTGGCTGAGTTTTTTTACTTTAAGAAACGCACTGATGACACTGAAGAGCTGGCCGATTTAAGTATGGATATCTTTCTTAACTTCAAGGAAAACGTACACGATGCATAGCTGTTACCGTTCTGCACAAATGATACCATTAAACCAGTGGGATGCGAGTTTTGACGAAATATTTGTTTCTGTTTATAACATCAGACCCAATAAACTCATGTTAAGGTGGCCCTCAAACGATGTTGTGGAATTTTCCAAAAATGCTTTCCCTTGCTTTTGTTGGATTCATTGAAAGTTTGCACAATGGTCTGTGCAAACTTTCGCCCATTTTGATCGGTGTGTACCACTGTCACATGGAGGCTAAATGTCGCTGGCTGGGCGTTGCAGTCTCCAGTGGTGTCTATGCGGGAGGCCGGCCACTAGCACTACGTTCGCAGGCACGGGCTCGCAGGCTCAGGTTCACATGTGAAGCCGTCGGGATTCGTGACGTTGTTTCGGAGTATTATGGGACATGGACCGAACTAGCACCCAAGGAACGTGATCCTGACTTTTTCACGGACTGGCTGGCAGTCCACAAACATAGCTTCGGTGCTTCGGGAACTGTGTTCTTGGACTGCCAGCCAATCCGTCAAACAGTCAAGATCCCACCCCTTGAGTGCTAGCCCAGCCCACGCCACATAATACTCCGAAACCCAACAACACGGGTCCCGACGGCTTCATATGGGAACCCGAGCCGACCCGTGCCTACGTGCCTGGTGCTAGCTGCCGATACAGACAGACACACACGCAGACAGCACTGAAGACTGCAGCGCCCAGCGACAAGCTCCACGTGGCTGGGGTAAACGCCGATCAAAATGGGCGAAATTTTGCTCAAGTCGTTCTTCCAATGAGGCCAGCAAGAGCACGGAAAAACGCTTTTGAAAACGTCCAAAACAGCATCTGAGGACCACCATAGGTCACGTGTAGCTCGAGAACTTACCTACAACGGAAAAAATGTCAGCGAATTTAAATCAGACACGTGGAACTCCGGCTAACTTTCCATCATAAGAATCGTTTTCTTTTAGTTGGGTATCAAAGCGTCAGAAAAGATACCTTAACCTTCTTTGATCGCGAAACAAAACCAATCGCAAAGGCTCATGGTTTAACGCGAAACCAATACCGCACAAAATCGAGAAACTTTGGGGCCTATAAAAAAACGGCAAGCGACCTCATCCACTGCTTCAACGTCCACAAAAACTCGTAACACCTGTAAACAACACAGTTTATAAGCGAAGGAAGGAACAAAGCCGAAAGAGAACATCGGATCCAACCTGGGTACTTATGACTGGGTCCAAGGCATTCCAACATGTCAGTGCCTTCTCAGCTTTCTGGCGTTCTGACGCCTATGGCTGCGCCCAGAGGTGTCGATTTGCATTCTTTCGCGGGGGCCCTGGCCCACCCAATGTTGATTTGGACCCCTCCAAAATTGGTTTGGGCCCCTCCAATATTTTCTGCCGATTTTAAAGGGAACTGGGCAAAAATAACGAAAAAACGGCCACAATAGATAAAAGATAGGCAGAAAGTATAGCAGAAGGCATAAAGTGATGTATCTACCTTTCTATCTTCTAAATACATATACATACAAACATACCTATACGCAAGGGATATACACAATTTTTGTTTGAAAAATAGTAGCAAAAAACTCAAAAATTTCCACTGATCAAAATAAACTGGGCTAAATCCGTTGAGAAATCCTCATTTGGGTACGTTAGGTTGTCGGGCCGAAGGCTCGGCCCACCCAATCATTTACAAAACTTGACGCCCCCGATTG
This sequence comes from Capitulum mitella, assembly GCA_030062745.1. NCBI lineage: Eukaryota > Metazoa > Arthropoda > Thecostraca > Pollicipedomorpha > Pollicipedidae > Capitulum > Capitulum mitella. The sequence continues at coordinate 2,981,683 of CP099839.1, read as the reverse complement.
CGCCGTTGTGACACGCACTTTGTGGAACGGCATGACGCGTTATGCCGTTCATAATACATTATGAGCTAGGTTCGTTTTCCGTTTTATCGTGGCATATTGATCGTTGAGGTGATGCGTACGGCGTGAGACGTTTCAGCCACTGGACTAAAACAAGCCAAAATTCCCGTCTCTAGCACTTCTAAACCAGGTCTACTGGGACGAGCAAGGGGCCAAATCTACCAGTATGCAGTCACGGCACAGCCTCAATTTTTCGCAATGTCGGCCCCAAACGACCCAATCCCGCTACGCCCAACAAACCGGCCCGTATCAGTCCGTCGACCGACGCGTGGCGACTGCCGCAGTTCGTCCCAGCAACACGTGGCGCCAACTTCGTCCCGACCATTACCAAAATTGCGGCCAAACTGGCCTGTGTTCGGTCCGCACCGGCAGCGATGGAGGGGAGGGCGGGGAGGCGTGGGGGAGGGGGGCGCAGCTTCGCAGGGTTTGTTGCGGACGGCAGCGGCGAGGCACCATCGGTCAGCGGGCCCGGCGGCGGCGGCGGCGGCTGTAAATCGAGCTTCGGCCGGCGGCGGCCGGCGGCGGCCACATTTCTCGGCGACGATAACGGCGGCCCGGCGTCGGCCGCGGCGCCGTCGGCCGCCGCCGCGCCACTATCGCGCCATTGGCGCTGATGAACGGCGCCCAACTACCTGCACCGCGGCGGCGACGACCGGCCGGCGCCGCTCGCGCCGCCGGTGAGCGGCCGTCCGCCGGGACGCACGCCCCGGACACACCGTCGCCACGCGCCGCGAGCCGCCCGGCTAGAATTACGGCCCACGGTCGCCCAGCGCTCGGCGCGTGGTCGGCGCAAACACCCTGGGCCCGAGCTGAGGGCGGCGCCGCCGACCGCACAGCGCTGTCCCGAGCCCCAGGGAAGCGTGCAGGCACAGCGGCGGACCACGTCGCCCGGGCAGCCGGCCGGCCGAGAGGGTGTCACGGGTCGGCCGGTCAGTGGAAGATCAGGGCTCTCTAAAGGGCACGGACGGACAGCGTCACAAGGCTTTTCTGACACGATCGCCGCGTTGCACGTTCCTGCGTCGGTGTTTAACACCCCACGAACTTATTCGCATCGCGCCGTAAGCGTAAATGAGGCAGCAACGTGCCCCTTGTGCCTGAAACGCCGCTTTCCGACATGGGGTATCAAAATCGACGTCACGAGATCACCTGACTATGGACGAGTGGAAAAATCGGTACACGGCAGACGCTGGAGAGCGCCCCGCAACATCGCTCGTATTCTTCCACAGGCGACGACCAGCTAACCGCCCGGGCAAACATCTAACGCTGCCCGCCGCAGTCTCGAAGCCCGGCCGGAAATCTACAGCGCCAACGGGCTCCACTCCCGATTACAAACTGCCTTATGTTTAGAACAGCTCTTGTGCAAGGGGGTCAGTATGTGCGCAGCACTCTCCATTTAGCATGGACTCTGATCCGAACGGCGCCCACTTCGGCACACACGCGCCGCAATTTGCAGACACGGTCTTGAGCGGCTCTTCCAGGGCCTCGAGCGAGTCGCGTGACGTACCGGCCGCTCCCAGGCGGCCGCCAGTCCGAACAGCCCGACAGAGGCGCCCCAGCCCGCCCCGGGAGGCGTCGGGCGCCGAGGCCGATACCCGGGAGACGACGTCGCTGCCGGGCATTCCGAGATGACGCGCGCCGCGCCCGCACAGGGGCCGCGTCACGGCCATCGACCCCCGTCCCCGGTCCGGCGGACGCGACGTACATCGCAATACGTTATGACGAGTGGCGCGGTGCGACGTTAAGAGAACGGTCAGCCCGGGGATCCCGTGCCAGAAGCCCGCATAAATCCACAGGAGGTCGTATCTCCGCAGATTGGCGCCACTCGCCTGCCACTCGGCAGCACAAATTCTGCCATATTTTTGCCGCCGCGATTTATTCTGACGGTTTTGTGAAACATCGCTTAATAACACGACAGCGCGCGCAAATGGGCCGACAGATGAGTGGAATGTGGCTTCATCGCGGCGATTCTGCGGCCGAATCTGCCACTTTCTGAGCGTGCATGCAGTGATGTACTCGGCCAACCGCCACTGGATGTTCAGCGCGTTCTCGCCAATGAGAACGATTCAGTGACAGGTGAAATGGCCGGCACTATTTCCCACCAATAATCATCACCACGGCCAATTCCCTTCCTTCTAACATTTTCTCAAGCGATACGTCAGATGTTTATCCGCACGTTTCTGCGTTATCACCCACCACAATTTCCCCTGCATGCCGCAGAGATGGAAGCACTATGTTGTTGTCTTAACCCCACTGACCACGCCGCCCGTTTCGTCTTATTATCGTCCTTGTCGGCGCGGGACGGAGTTAGCTGACGAACCAAGACATAGTGGCGTTGCCCAATAACCCGTCAATCTGCTCCAAATTGCCCTCCAAATCGAAGCAGTTTATTTTCATTGCGCCAGCCGACACATGACAAGGCCGCCCGCGGGGAGTTCCATCCATCAGCCTTTGGTCAGACGTCTTCGATCCCAGTCAGCGCCACAAGTCCAGGGTCTGCTGACGTAGTTCCGGACACACTTCGCCGCCCTTGCCCAGGTCGACCAGAACTGATCGCCGACCTCAGCATCCCGAGGACAACTGCGACAAAGTTCCCGACGAGCCACAACGAGCGACACTGCACAGATTCTTAAAAACCGGGTTGGAAAGAAACGGCTTAAATTGAATTAATGCCAGCCAATGACTTTTATTAATGTATGCCGGTTACAGCCGGCCACAGTCAATGAAGTTGGTATTCCACCTACTCGTAGATATTCCTTCCAGCACCCAACAAGATCAGGAGCTTCATTAACGGAGTCACCTACCTCCCAATGAGGGTTGCATTCCGAAGAATCCAGTGCATATCCCCATCCCTTCATCTCTGCATTTATCCTTGGCTGTGACTGGATATCATGGATGCTCGGTTTGAGGTTGTGAATAATGTAAGGCCGGGCATCAGTTTTGAAAATGGCAATTTTGATCTCAATCAGTCAGTTCCAAAAAGCCGTGTGACACCTAACCTTAAAAGAACAAGTTATGATTTCATGACAAGAAGCCGTGGGTGACTGAAATTGAACTGCGCTGGCTAGTTTAAACCATCGGGTGACTTAAATCGATTCAGACGGACCGGTTTAAACCATGGTTCAAAACGGTTTAAACCAGACAATGGCTGAAATCTGCCAACCCTGTCAAAAATAACTGCGAAACCAACGCTATGTCAATCTGCATTTAATGCAACGATTGCAAACTAACAAAATGAAAACTATCAGAAGCGAACCATTCAGATGTACACTTGGTCTCAGTATCGCGGCATACATGCCTGCCTGTCGACAGGTGGCAGTGCAAGCGGTTGGTGGGCCATTTATATATGTATGCATATATATATATATATATATATATATATATATATATATATATATATATATATATATATATATTCATATATGGTGTTCGGACATGGTGTTCGGACTTACAAATACGGACAACGCAGGCTATTTTCCATCGCGTGGAAAATACGCCGGAGACAAGAGAGGCATTCGCTATACGCAAAGAAATCGGACCCAACAATGGGCAAGCCTCCCCGCACGGCGATCAGAGGTACACCGTCAAATCCCACGGCCATAGGACTTTCAAGTCGCGAATGGCAGTTCCAGGGCCGTGGAATTCGCAACACCAATGGCCTTGACTGGGCGCCAAGCAGCAGCGCTCGAACTACGGGAGGCTGGGGTCGTGACAGTACAGGCTATCGGAGAAAGGCGGGTGAATACGGTTCAGGTGAACACGATAAGCACCTCTGATACGAGTCGATGCCGGGAGCCTAACCCTCCCCGGACGAGGGGCGGGGGCTGCCACCCCCTTGGGGTTCTTCTACGACTGCCGGCAAACGCCAAGAACCTGGCATTTGTCGTAGGTGACCTTACATGTTTCCGTATCTTTTCAAAAAATGGCACCAGGTTACGTCGGCTCACCGAGTTTGACGCGATTATTCAAGCCTTGCAAGTCGACTTTCCGTACCTGAGCTACGTCTTGGCTTCTTTCTAAAAACTTGGACGAGATACAGGGTCAGCTTTTATTGCAATATTCTTTCAGCGTACGTTCGGCAACACATCAGGCTTGGACGCGCCAGCCAACTCCCTAAGGTCAATTCAGGCCACTGACCTTGTATGACCCCAAAGTTAATTTAAACCGGTCTCAGCGTAATTATGGGCGCTGGTTTCAGTAACGGAAATGGTTTTTATGTTTCACCTTTCATCATTTCATTTCCAAGCCTTTTATCATCCTTCCCAAAGGAATGTACATTTAAACCAATCTCCGGGTAATTGCTGGCGCTGATTTTAGTAATGACAGTGGTTTTTCCTTCCACCTTTCATCCTGACATCACCAAACCTTTCATCCTTCTTCCCAGCACACTCTTCATTCTCTTTTACCTACCTTTCAGCACCACAACTCCATTCCGCGGCAAAAAAAACGTGATTTTTGGCACTTTCTGTGCCATTCCAGAAGATAATGATATTTGACGTCTCGTCTGCCTGACTTTGACCACGAGAAACAATTAGAAAATCACTGAATACGAGGTTTGATCGATTTCGAGACCAAGTTGCTGCAAAACAAACTACACTAAGTTTCGTAGTTTCAGTGATGAATAAAGTGTGACCGTATATACACCGACGAGCGACGGGGCACATTTTATTCATCACTGAAACTACGAAACTGGAAGACACACTGAAAGACTGGTCGCCTATTGCGAGCTGTTTGCCTGTACCTAACGAAAAACGGAAGATACCTCAACAATACAGGTGCTTTTTGCGCATGCGCAGAGTCAGCGTGCGCGTGTCTATGGGTCATGGTCCCTTACGTGCGTAGCTGCTCCCACTGATGCCAAAGCTCGTCGTCCGCCCGTCGGCGATCACCAACGGGTGGGATTACGGCCAGCACCTCCTCCACCACGATGGCGAACATCCTCCCGATTTGGCGGAGTGGCGGCTTTTGGAGCTTCCAGCGAAACTGCGTGCGTGCGTGTAATCTCTGCAGGGTCTGCGGGGGACATGTCCCTCGCATTTTGCCGGAGATGGTGATTAATTCCACCTCAGTTCTTAAGGTATCAAATACGAATTTCCCACTGGCGACACAATTTCCTACACTTTGAAATCTAGCAGGCGGGATTTTAACCGTAGTTTGTCATGCGGCGTCAGAAAACGAGATTTTTACCCCGCCCTACCTATTATTGGTGGATTGCAGTCAGTCATTCTTGGTGGATTGAAGTCCACCCCCCCCCCCAATTTCTTAATTGTGGCAACACCCATGGCTGCCTGATCTGCCCACGAGTGCAAATAAAATACATTGTGCAGTCTGAGACGCCCAAACAGTTTTGAGACGCATGTAACATGGAACCATTGGTAGCACAGAAATGTAACTATCACCTCGATAAATGTAGACACACACACACACACACACACACATATATATATATATATATATATATATATATATATATATATCGATATAACTTAACTCCATTTTTGGTTGGTGTCATATGTAGATGAAAAAATGGAGCTAGTTAGGATGACATTTTTCTAAACACTACCATTTTGGATTGGTATCACATGTAGACCTTGATAAAGAACTGAAGCCAGTTAGGATGACATTTTTCTACACACTTCAGAGGGCAGCACGGAGAACCTCAGGCCGTACAATGCCTTGCTGGAAATAATTTGTATGCAGACATGGGGCCTGACTAAGGGATTCCCGTTGAAAACCTTCTCGAGATGAAGGTAATGCTACTAAATATTTTTTTTGCATACATTTACTTTTTTTACATTTACATTTACAACACTACATTTACATTTTACATGCAATACATTTTTTTAATTTGGTGCGTAGGAAGCACTGTCCTGCCATTTCCTCTCTTGCCAATGGAGGTGGCGACAGCCCCTTACACATCCCAACGATTTGCAGCATTGACACGCTACAATGATTTCCGCGCCACATTCCTATCTGCAGGATCGCCAGCCGCACTGCTTTCAGACTACGCGCGTTTCAGAGAACACTGTTGCTTCGATGGTCGCAGTGTGTAGTCGATGTTACGTAACTTTGGCGACGATGTACCGTAATGTGGACGATACCACGTACACACTGATTACACGGATATGGGACAGGAAATGAGTCAAGCCAAATTCTATCAGAGACAAAACCTTAGCCCTGGAACACCCATAACGTGAGCTTTGGCGATGCTCTCACCACTCAGGACTTAACACCGGCGTAGTCAAAGGGGGACCGGGGAGCCCAGCCCCCCTAGTCTCACATTTTTTTGTGGAAACCATTGCGTATCGTCTTCCCAGCGGCGGTTTTCATATTTCAGGTCACAATGAGCTCTGGGTCCCTCTCTTAAGAAAATGCTGGCTGCACCCCTGCTTAACAAGAACATGGAACCCAAACATGTAACAGCAAAGGCGCACAAACCTGGTCTACGAGGTAGGACAATTCATTTACAACTTCCGGCCAAAGGTGCCCGCAAACAAAACCACAAAAGAATGCGCCCGGGCGCGGATTTCTGGTACTGCCGCGGATTTCTGGTATTACCGGACCGTGCCGTTGAGTGAAAAACCCAACACCTCCAAATGAATTTTCCACTCACGTGCAAACGACATCAGAAATGTGAGCAAATGGCATCAGACATGTGATCATCGAACGTCATGGTTCGTCTGGTGAAATGAGTCAGGAAAGGAGGAAACGCTTGGCGGAAAGTGACGTACAACTTTGTGGTACCTGAGCAGTGCTTATCGTGCTTCAAATTCAAAAACATACCCCTTGGTAACACTAGCTTCAACACGAAACAGCCGCTGTCGTCAAGAGGTACGTTTGGTCAAGTCCCAAGTCTGCATATAGACGACTCGTAAAAATAAATCTGATTCTCCGAGGTCCTACCTTTTGAACCGCTTAAAAAATGCATGCCAACCAGTCTTCATTTCTTCAACAAGGTCCACGCGAGACACCAATTAAATGTGCACTTCAGTTATTCCGATATATTTCGAGGTGACTACCACATTTCAAAGCTAGCAATGGTTTCCGTGTTAGAGGCGTGTCAAAACTATAAGGGCGACTCGGACTCCATTTGTATAACTCCATCTCTATTTGCACTCGTTGACAGATCACGCAGCACCGCTGGTCGCCCAGCAGCCCAGACCTCAGCCCAATACAAAAGATGTGGGCCGTTATGGTGACAACCTCTCGGCGATCGCCGACGGGTTCAGACCGAGCTGCGGCAGCTGCTACTGCATCAGAGAGAGCAGCTACACAGTCGCCAATAGCTCTCTGAGTCGCTCGCCAGCTCCGTGCTGCAGCGCTTGAGAAGCCTTGCTGATAATGACCTGAAGAATGACCCGTTTCTAAAGTGAAAAGAAAATATTCTCGACCTTTCTGCCATATTGCCATATGTGGGCTTATCTCTCCCCTCAATACAGGTGGCTGTGAAGAATGACCATGGGAACCACACTATGTATAAAAGAAAATAATATATAAGAACTAAATAAAGCTAGGCATTGGTCTGAAAAGGGAAAGTGGTGAACTGTCCTGTCACTACTTTATCCAGACTCACTGTCAGCAGTAAACCCTTCCCGCCCCCCTGCTCTTTTCGTTTTGTGTCGGCTAAAATGCTAATAAACATCTCCATTTCAAGGTTAAACAGGCCTAAATAGCAATTAACACGGGTGGTTTAAGTGTTCGTGGCAATGCGGCCCCGACCGTATTTGGGCTTTTTCCGAAAAATGAAAGGCGGTAAAAGGGCTTCTACTCTAACGACTATTTTGATAGACATGTTACATGGAAATGTAAGCCTCCGCAATTCTGTTATCAATACGCACTTTTCATCGCAAGCGTACCTTCATTTCACCCTGACCAATATCCGTATCAGAAATAACAATCTGTAAGGGTTACTTTTGTTGGCTCCGGTGTTTAAGAGCGCCTCGCTCAATTTCTTGCCCTTCGTCTAATATGAAAATGAATCGTGGCTTATAAGACACTAAAATAAATTCGAGGTGGCTGTTTCATTTTGCCGTTTCGCATCTGCCCTGTTTTCTCCAATAGTCAAATACGCGACAGTTCTCCCCTGCCGTAGTCCGGCCGGGCCCGCTGCCCCGCCTGCCGGACCCAACGACCAGTCAGCCACTGGTATGCTGGTGCAAATTTCGCAGAGAGCTGCGAGGCCACTCGCCCACCAACAAAGCTGCCACCTGACGGCGGCGGCCACTTTCCGATACTGTGATACTTTTAAGCGCTTGTACATCACACTCAATTTCCTTCAGGCCGTCTCATTTTCCGGTGAGTTACAGATCCATTTTTCAAACCAAACGCAGTTAAAAGACGGAAAACTGATCGTCGAATCAAGATGATGAAAACGTCTGAGTACTCGATACATCTCCTGAATGACCAACACAAACCGCGTGAGTCAGATTGCAGTCCCTCGTGGCACTACATCTGGCGCAGAAATCGGCAGCAGCGTGGGAATAAATAAGCAATAGAAAAGATAAGTAACAGCACGCGCCGGAAAACGACGTGCAGAAAAGAACCTCGCACAGCCAGCGCTCGGAGGAAACCAAACACAAGGCCGGAAACGCCCGCACTCCTCAGACACCGCAATTACGGCAACGCCGCCCACACACGAGCAATCAACATGGCTAATTACTCCCCGCGCGGCGGCGAGCGCCGGGCACGTCGGCGGCCGCGGCCGGCGGTCGCATTTCGTCGTTACCGGCCGCGCAGGCCCGGCGAGGCTCGCCGCCGTCGGCGCCGGCTGTGTGGCGTATCGCGTCTCGCCCGGGGCGGCCCGCCGCCGCGGCGGCCGGCCGACGGCGGCCGATACGGGACGGCAAACACGTGCCGGCGCGCTGTTGACCGTGGGCGAGCGCCATTGCCCGCGGCGGCGGCGGACAGCCGCAATAAGGTCGGCCAACGCTCGCCGCCCGCCGCTGGCCGCGGCAGCCTGGAATACGTCACCGAGACGCTCTGAGGGTGGCGTCGTGTTGACAGGACTCCTGGCTCAAACTGAAACGGCCGCGACGCCGTTCCGCTTCAAGGCACGCTGAGTTCAGACGTCAGATCGATGCCTTTCACGAAGGCTGTGTACACTTTCGCCATGTACCCAGCTTCTGCATGAAAACAGCCGCTTCGAGGGGGTTTCAAAACGACGACTGCACGGTCCCTTGATGCGGCATACAAGGAGCTACTGGCCCCATGGAAGTACTGCAGCTCCACTGGCACGGCAGCTACAACCAGCCGCCATCGACTCCTCCATTTCATCTGCCGGAAGCCGGCGGCGGGGATTCCTCCGCCGTAAACGGCCCTCACGGACACACCTCGGCACCGCAACAACACGACAGCGCCGGAACACCGGTTCGATCCGACGCTATGACGAATTCGCACAGCTGCTCGCGCTCGGCGGTGAATCACAGCACGCGCCGCCGCGTCGTGGCGCAGCTGCGAGCCTGCTTCATTTGCGCCATTAGACCGTCCGGGGAGGGAATCGTGGCGTCTGGTGCGCGGGGTTCCCCGGAGCCGCGAGGTCGAGCTCTCTCAGGTAGCGCGCAAATCGCCCCGCCACGACCGAGAACACAGCGCTGCGTTCCTGAGCAGAAGGCTTAACTGGTAATGCTTTGTCCATAATCCAAAAACAAAGAGAACATTAAACCATGCCATCGTCTGAGGACTTCCTCTCACTGATAATGCGCAGCCTGGAAAATGAACAACGACAGCAGCAGTATCTCACCACGTTCGAATTTTTGTCTGTGTCGTGCTGCTGTTTCCACCAAAAGCAAATCTACCCGTCAAAATCCGCTACCAGTACAGGCTGTTAACCCTTTTGATGAACCTGGGACTACTGACGGAATCTAACTGAGATATATGCTGCACAGCAAACATACGCTTGATGGCGACTTTCTCCTCCAGAACTCCTTCCAAGCAAGACATTTAGAAAGAAAAAGGATATATGGCCGCCGCGCTAGTAAACATATGACGGGCATCGAACTCCTCAGCCGCACGCAATTACGCGGTAATTATCTTACAGGAATTACGAACCGCCCTGTCCCCATAAATTAACAGGAAACGCTGCGCAATGTCATCCCGGTATTCCGCTCCAGATCAATTCAGGCGCTGACATCAAAGACGTTGACACTCGCATCAACTTCCAACCAGGAGAAAAAGTAACCCTCTACCGCGCGGTTTCCAGAAACCACAACTTTCATTACTCGGCCCACAAGGACTCCATCAGATCTACTTGCAAAACCTGTTGCGTAACCTCGCTCCTCAATGAAGGGTCCGAGGACGGCTGGCGGCAACGCGCTGCAGGCCGGAGGAAGCGGGGACATCGCCGTTCCCCGAGTGAGTCGCCTGGGTAGCAATGCTCCCCGGATGAGACGGTCCACCCCCGTGGCTGAGCCAGGGAGACCGAGCCGATGGCCGTGAGCCCCCCCACCGGTGCCCGGCGCCACGCCGGGAAGCCGTACCGTTGGCCGGGTGGTCGTCCAGCGGCGTCCACTCGTCCCAGGTGATGGTGGCGCCGTCCGGCAGCCGGGCCGACCGGCGCACGCTCTCCCTGTTGCGCGTGCGGACGCGGCCCACCACGGCGTGCACCACCGTCTGCACGTGACCCGACAGACCCCAGAGCGGCGTGGGCACGTACCTGCCGGCAAACCGGCGGTCAGCAGCCGGCCGAGCCGCGGCGACCGACGACCGGGCCGCCACCTGCCCCGCGCCGCGCACACAGTGGCTAATGAACTTAACTCGAACGGAAAAGGCAACCACTAACAACAAAGACTGATCGATTTTAAAGCCAAGTACCTACGAAGGAATGGTTTGCAGGCCGTTTTGTTGTGAGATAATAACGATGACAGCCGAAACGAATAATATTATATTCTTTCGGTGGCCTGACCGAGTTCGGTGAACTGGGAGGTCATCACATGACCTGAAGAGGTCAAGGTAGGCATGGTTGAAATCAGAATGAAACGTGCCATACGCTCTGTCTTGTTTCGTCACTTTATCTCACTTCACAGAGAAATGGGCACCCACTATCTTTGGGCGACTTGGTGAAAATCCTTAAATCCGGAGAGGGTTAAAATGACTGGACTAAAAATTACCTGTGATTCAACTTTTACGAAAAGTGGTTGCCCGGTGGCGTTAACAATGAGAACATGTATTACTGCAATGCTTTTTAAACAATGATTACGACGACGTTGAAATCATTCGGCAATTAAAGTGGCAAATGGCGTGAAATGTGGTTGGCAGTGAAAAACATACATTACTACAGTGTTTCTTTACAATGCAATCACTACCACAATGGGGTAATGATTAGCAATTAAAATAACACGATGGTATAATGCACAGTCCACTTACCTTAAACCACAATGAGGGATGTGCACAATCTAACTATTAACATGCATGTAGTGGCTGTACCGAACAACAAAACTTATAGTCTCTCACAACGACAAATAGACAGCAGTTGGGTGTCAGCACAACTGGTGCAAACAATATCCTGATTCTATGCCATAGACAAAACAGTTGTTTTAATTCTACGATGCTGATTGTGTGTGAAAGTGTCACAATATCAAACGCTGATCTGTTACGTCTCCCATGCAAATGCCACAAAGCCTTACAACTGAAGGATGAATCTGATTTCCGCATGACGAAAACACTGCATGTTGGGCCCATCAGCTTGTTTGGTTACCTCAGGAGTAGTCCATTTTTTAGCACGGAATCTTATCAGTCAAAAATGAACTGACCCCGCCCTGACCACAAGTCTAGGGAGAATGTCATCATAGGGATATTTACTGATGACATACTGAGGGATTTTTCTTCAAACTGCCAGTCGTAAAGACATATACCGGGGAGGGGGGGGGGACCACTGCCATTACTCGCTTTGGTGTCGGGTTTTGACGCAAGTGGACGCGAATGTGACGTCATCCACAGGTCTCCTTCTGGCTTAACGCTAACGCTCCGTGGCACGAGGGACTTTGTGGGTGCCGTGCTGTTTTGGTGTGACACAGCAATTTTTTGTTGTTTTGATGGCACATGTGATATGGAAGGCAGAAAAAAGATGTTTTCTATGGTTATCCATTCCAGAACTCAAGCTCCAATTTTAAGCCACGGTCCCTTCAATGTGAGTCTGAACGCTCTACAGAAGAGTAACTCCCTAGCCTGACTGGCCATAGAGAACTGCAATAGATTTAGTCAAGTTCAGTAATGGGCTGTCGACATGTCAACATGAGGGGTGGGGGGGGCGACATGGCGCGTGCAGCCGGATTCTTCGGCAGGTTTTGAGTCTGACATAGGGTTAAATGGATTTCGAGTCTGACACAGGGTCAAATGGACCTCAGGCTCGTCATTATTTGCATTAGTTGACAGCCTTCATATGTCCTATAGCTCGCTTATTGGGATACTCGCCATCACCTGGCTCACTATCAACCCATCCACACTGTATCACGAAGGGATCACCACTATCACCACAGCTGCAGCCATCGCTGAAACCTTGCTATTGTTTTCAGCACAGCCACTGACCGTTTGACGACCGTCTTTTGTACTGATATTATCAGGCTTTTATAGAAGGCACTGCTGCACCAGAATATAGCTCACAATATCCATTTTCATATTTCCATCCCTCATATTGTCAGAACTGTCCCCAAGATGTGATACCTCCATGAACTGCTGGCAGGAGCTGCATTTGTTCATCCAACAGTCATCCTGTCCAGTGTTAAAAAATCCAACATTTCTTTTATCAAAAAGACCACAAAATGACATCCTCCCACATTTTGATGGATACAAATAGGATGTGCAGTACCCCCTTCCATATGGCATGATAGTTAAAGAAACAAAACTGGAGCATTAGAAGGCACTCAACAATAAACATAAAAATCACGCTATGTTTAACTATAAACAAACATGTGGGAAACTTTTTGTGTCCACATTCATAAATGGGAATGAGTTTGCACTGCAGTGCTATGATTTTTGCTCTCTTTCTTGTCACATAACTCCAGCAATTATATTCTCCTGAACCAGTAATGAAAGTTTATTTTACCCTTGTCAGGGCCTATCTTGCAATTCCCTATCCTGCTCCCCCTCCTCCCCAGGCCAGCTGGTCTCTTGAAAACCAGTTAGCTTGTGCAGCCTGGCCTGGGGCTGCATTACAAAATGTTAACTATGATGGCAATGACCTGCAGATGGCATGAAAGCACCACATGCACAGTCACAAAAAGCTGTGTGTCCTTATCTTTTCTACAGCTTTGGAGATGTCACCATCATTTGCCATCACTTTCTGGGATACCAAAAATGTAACTTTAGTATACTGTTTTAAATTCTAATCCATCCAACAGCAATGGACATTCCATATCTCATCCATAGGCAATCCTTTAGAAGCGAACGCCATAAACCAAGCACACTGGATGACACATATACGGCGCGCGTGGCAAAAGGAAACGTCAGCTGTTGCGAGAAACAACAACATTATGCACTGGAGCTCAGGTTTAGATCACCTACTATTCGCTTTGTTTTACACAGTAGGTTAGGTTAGGTTAGGTTAGGAAAGGAAAGGAAAGAAAAGGGGGAGGGGGAGAGGTTAGGTTAAGTTAAACAATAGTAGGTGATCCACGACCTGGAGCTCCAGTGCATAATGTTGTTGTTTTCAACTCACGTCTCCTTTGCCACGCGTATATGTGTCATCCAGTGTGCTTGGTTTATGGCGCACGCTTCTAAAGGATTACCTCATCCATAGCCCTAAACTACTATGTAAAATGCTATCTTCCCAACACAATAACAGACAAAATATGAAAACTGAGCATTTTACTTATAACAATCAATCATAGATCCCAGCAACAAATGTGAACATTAAGCCTTTGAGTAAGCTACCAAACACAAGTTAAATCCCATTTTGACAACACAACCACAAAACAAATAAAACACCAGCCAGGGAACAGCAGGTAACAGAATACTTACGGTTCCACAAGATGAGGGCAATATTTAAGGAAATTTTTCTGAAACTTTTGGTCCATACATGACAGGACAGGAAGGGCTGCTTGGCTTTGCAAATTCAAAAATTTAACAACAAGCCAAAGACAGAGTGCTATAATAGCAAGAACTGCTACTGAAGTCATGATGATGATTGTTATCTGCTACTTCGATGCTCCTTTGATATTAATCCAGTTCACAGTTCAAATACTAGGCACTTGCAACAAACACAAAATTCAGAGAATGTTAACCGATGCTACACAAAATGTGGCATCAAGGGTGCAAAAATACGAGACGGCAAGGTAACTTGGCGCTCCGCACCTACTCCATTGATCACCGTAGAAATGAAGGACTATAACTGGCCCACGTTAGAACAGAAAACAGGAAAACTGGGGAATATTTTAGGGTTAACCGGTATGCAAGTGGATGAGCTGAACCCGGAGCTTTCAGGCGCGCAGCTCTACTAAATAATTTCGACGGAGCACAATCGTTTGCGGACCGAACATCAACAAGATCTGTCAGAACAGCGCCACAGATGTCTATAGATGTTTGTTCAACAATGGCAAGGCTAATTGGCTAACCAAAGGCCAACAAGGGTCGATTTGTTTGTTCAGCTGAATAGGACTACTGCAGACCTCTTCTTTGTTTTGCTGCTTTGCTTTTCACCTCAAGTATTCTGAAGCGTGGTGGCTAAGTTATAGCTTTCAGAGACAATCTGTAGCATGGGTGTGGTTTTTTTCAAAATGATTGTGGGTGCCCAAAAGAAATATGGGGATATCCATACCCTGCGTATCGTGGAGATAGAGAGGAAGTTGTGACCGGCGTTTATGCCTAAAGTTCAGAGAAATGGACTTAAAATGGTATTACGGAAGGTGAACTGCAGCAGAATGTGTTACTTCACCCGCCCCCGACTGGAGGGAGCGGTTGACCGCACCCCCCCCCTAAAGTTTTTCTAGGATTGCGAGAAAACGAACAAATGCAGCGCCACGAAACTTCGTGTATCTTTTGCTTGATCATTTTCACACCTTGTGTCAAAGCTTTGACCTCAGGTCAAGACAGGTGCCTGACCTAGGTCAGGTCAAACGGATCTATGTCCAAAAAAAATTTAGCGCCCTGTAACGTTTTCGGAAAACAAGACATCACAATAATACTTTCAGGAATTAGTCAACTTCATAGGTGCAACAAATCTGCCATTAAAAATTTTTCGGAATTTTCTGGGCCATTGGCCTAAAATCAAGCCCAGTTTTAACACATGTCGTCGTTTTTTCGGAGATTGGTGGAATTTTTCATAATATTCTTAGTGTGGAGTGAAACAGACGTCTAGTTACCGTCATTGGGCAAAGTATCAATGACTTCCAGCCGTTGGCATGAGGTCAGGTCACGAGTCACTGTAGTGAGCCAAAATATACCATCGTCAAAATCAGCGATGAATTTCTCAGAATGGGTAGAAAATGGCAGAACTGGTTTGCACAGACGTAAGTAATATCAAGAGCCTCAAAGTATTAAAAAATTACACATTTTGAAAATAAACAGGTCCTCGCAAATAAAGCTCCGCCAGTTGTGTAGACTGTTAACTAACGATTTTTTCCCAAAATTTAAGCATGAGAAATCATCACAAGAACCACTAAGATCAATAAAATTTACATGGATAGGCTAATGTCACGAAAATAAAGGAACACTAAAATTAATTCCCGTTAATTTCGTACTGCGTCGGCTGCGGCGCCCGCCGACAACTGGCGCGAAAATTGCCGTTTCTTTAACTCAACGTTTCGGCATATATATTGAACAAATCTGAGAAATTAGACGTGTATCGGCATCTGCGGGCCTTTACTTGTGCGTTGGTGCCTTTACTTATGCGTTATTAGTCACAGCCCTTGAGATCCTTGGCCTCTGCAGTCGGCTATGAGAAAACATATATAGGACGTCAATTGCTAACATACTATCTAAAACTAAAAATGAGACCAGTTATCAAGCTCTACTCGTCACAAGCTTTCCAACGGTGTGCTTATTTTTATCGTGTGACCAACCGTTCGTGAGTTAGAGGGGGCGGTCAAGTGCGCTCTCCCCCGGCCGGGCGTGATCGTGGCCGGCCCACGATCGTGCGCGGGTTAAATTAGTGATGACTGTATGGCGGTGACAGGGAATGTACCTGTTTTTTTTCTTCTACCTCAGAAAGACACTTCGGGGGAATACTTATGATTGATTATGCATTATGATGTGAATGAAAATTGCATTTTGGTCATCTTAGGCCAATATTTCATGCATTTAAGTCAATGTATTTATCGACTGTGCTATCAGTACGTGAAATACAATAACACAGTACTAGGGAAAGGAACCAATCAGCGAGCAAAACATACGTAGGTAAACCTCTGACGCACCCGATGCTTATCCAGCACTCCGCCTTGCTGTATCAGACAGTCATGAACGGCAGCGACGATTGTTTTGACAAACCACACCAACGTATTTCGACCTATTCACGTAATGCATACCTGCGGGGAAATTCATTTCGTGGAATTGCAGCGGTACTTGCCTGAACACCTGACCGCCTTCATGATTTCGATGTTCGTCAGCTGCTGTCATCTTCGACATCGCTGAGGCTAACGATACGCTTACATGTTTTGTCGGTGATTTCAGTGGTGAAAAGAAAGTGGGGCAAATAAATAGAACTTCGACTGACAGCTTACTTACTTACCCCAGTAAAATATAAGCTAATGAGAACGAATAGGCAAGAATGAATGGTACTTACGCTTCGGTTCGTAAGAATGATCTCTTCAATTGCACGCGTACGATTAAAAATCACGATCCGAGTAGATACGATCTCTGTAATGCAGGACCTTATTCCAAGACCCAGCTTGACACAATTCTACTTGGAGGATGGTGGGGAAAAGCAATTAGTGGGTGGCAATGGAGTAAATAAGTTCCGATTATTGCTGATAAAGCTGATTTTAGGTGGTTAACGTCATGGACCTGAGAATATAACTATATTTGAATATTTAAACATACTTTAAGTTGTGGGTGCCCAAATCGCATTGTGGGCGCCCATTGCCAATTTGTGGGTGCCGGGGCACCCACCAAGAAATAGGAAACCACGCCCCTGATCTTAAGGATACATTATGCCTGAAAGCTCGATGCTTACTGAGTCTTAAAGCGATTTCCTGCGGTTTTCCATGTTTTCCTATTTGTCTCTGATCATATTTTTACATCCGTGACGAGTCGTCACGAGCGAGCATAATGTGTCAATCGGCAGATGACCACAAGATATGTTTTTTTAATGGTTGCATTTTCTGAAGCTCCTGGACATTTTCAGAAAAATGAAAGCTAAAAACAAATCAGCAGAAACATTTTTCGTACCACCAAAATACATTCATGAAAAGTTGAGCAAAGTCGAGCATTCCATTAAGCCCGCTATTTTTGGTGAGCGTTCGCAGCATCGCCAAATTTTCAGCACCGCTGGCCCCCATTACGGTAAAATCGGAATTGTTAATTGGTAACCTAAGACCATGTCACAACAGAGCAGCTTCATCTTCCTCCATAGACGGGTAAACATTGGTAATGCGATATAGCCGACGGTGTGCATTTATGCGCTGTGTTCACCCGACCAGCACAACGTGTTGGATTTCACATGGGTCCCATAAAAATGATTATCTGAGTCCCATCTGGGCTGCCCTTACATAGGACCCCAGCAACTTTTTTGAATTACATTTATTTATTTATTTATTCGTTTATTTATTTATTGCTAGGTCCCAAATGGGCAAACCAGATGGGGCCCAGATGGGTGATGGTTAGTCCCTATATGGGTCCCATGTCGGCCAGTATTGGGGCACAGTACGAGTTCTGTATAGGCTTCATGCAAGCTTTGTATGGGTTTTATGAGGGCGCTATGTGGGCTCAGCATTGGGTTCTGACTGGGTCCTCTGTGGGCCCTTGGGTCTGACTAGTTTCATGGGTTCTGAATGGGTTCTACGTGTTCTGCATATAGGTTTTATGCGGGTCCTTAATGGCAGGACGTCGATTTCTGTAAATCACTGGGGGGGGGGGGGGGGCGTACCCGAGGGCCGAAAACCTACGTCCCCAAAATGTAGGCTGCTCAACTGAATTCAGCCCACATTGTTTTGATCAAGATCAAATTTTGAAGTTTTTCGTTACTTTTTATGAAATGCAAAATTGCACATACCTCATTACATATATATGTGTGTATATATATATATACATATATATATATAATTATATATATATATATATATATATATATATAATTCAGGCTATCCCGTGGTGTGCTGAATATATATATATATATTGAACACACCACGGGGATAACCTGAATTCCATTGAGATCCAGACACATGTCTATTGTAGGCATATATATAGTGCATGGCAAGAAGGTTAAATCTGCGAGCTCGGCACCTTTGGGATACAATTTGGATGTAACGAAAAATAATTTATGCACTAATACCACGATTGCAGGGGGCTTAATGCAATGGAAAATTGCGGTGCTTGCATAACCAAGATTACCGACGGTGAAATCTCCACAGAAAGATAAATGAGATACGTATTCTGCTTGCTCTTCTTCGGAACACTTGCAGTGATAAAATCTGAAGCGACTATTCGGTCCCAGGATCAGTGCGGGCCAACGGCAAGAGGAAGGAAGAAAATGGCACGCGGGTGCCAAGGCACGCAAACGGCCACTCACCCACATTTCAACGCACTGTGCACACCTATCCGCATACAGAAATACACTCCACAAACACACTAGGTGGCTCAGCTGGCAATGTCTCGGATTTCGCTTCGCGAGGGCCTACCTTCAAATCCCATCTTTGCTGAAATGTCCCACCTTTTCAGTCACCGCGATGAGATGTTGGCGACCACCTCAGACTTGAAGCTGTTGTCTTTTTTATGGTTGTTGCAGCTAACCGGTATAGCTGCAGCTTTTGAACTTGTGAGACCATGGGAAGTCAGTCGTTCCCAATAACCACAAAAACAGACTGCAAGGAACAGTTCTTTATTGAACGCTTGCTTTTGCTTTCTGAAGACCACAACACCACAACACCCAGGCACTTCGCCTGTGAGAGTCATAGAAGCCTGGCGGCTGCCGAAAAGTTGATTAGGTTGGCGCCGCGGACTTTAAAAACATTAGCTCTACCATCAGTGTACAAACAGGTGGGGAGGAGAAGGGGGGGGGGGAGCAGAGGAGGCGTGACATTACTGCCACGTAAAATGCCCTGACTGCCAACGCACAAGGGCCGGCGAATATACATTGCGGCCCGCCCGCAGGGCTCTTCTGAATTAAGTCACGGGAGCCGTGAAGGTTATGTCCCTGACCTTCTCCAGAACTCCCCCTACACATCGAGAGGTTTCCAATTTTGGCCAGGGACCCTTTGTGTATTTAGGGGCCCATTGGCAGTCAGGCGCTCCTGAGGCTGTTAGGGGCCCAATGGGACTCCTGAATTTCAAAGGGCCCCAAGACACACCGAAAGTTCCGGCCCTCTTTGGAACGCCCTCTACACATCTGGAACGTCTTTGGTCTTAGACCAGGGGTCCTCGGTGTGTTTGGGCGCCCTATGAGTCGGAGCGTCCGGCCAGGTTCAAGGCCCTAATGTATTCGGGAGCCACTGGGAGCCAGGAGGTTCTGTGACTGTTATGAAGTCGCGCTGAGATCCGTGACTTACAAAGATAAAGGGCCCCTGGTCTGGTGATAAGGTCCAGAAATCCTCCAGGTAGGTACATGACTTTCTGGGCGGCCACGGGCCTTTTGGTCACAGCTTTTAAGTTTACATTTACGCAATATGAACGTTAACGCGTTTATTTGACTCCATTTTGGGGGTCCCTCCGCAAGCTCGGTACGCCGTGCAAGATTCTGGGGGGGGGGGAATTAATGTTTATCCCAACTTTTCTGATGGGGACAGCTGCCCCTCCTGCCCCCCCCCCCTTTATCCGACGCCCTTGTCGTAAGCCTCGTCGGCCGGCATAGCGGCGTTAACTAGTATCTTAACCCGCGCACGACCATCGGTCTGTCTCGAACATGGGCGACTGGGGGGGGGGCAGTTGACTGCCCCCCTCTAACTCACGAACGGTTGGTCGCACGATAAAAATAAGCATACCGTTGGAAAGCCTGTGACGAGTAGAGCTCGAAACTGGTCCCATTTTTAGTTTTAGATAATATGTAAGCCAATTTACGCCCTCTATATGTTTTCTCATAGCCGACTGCTTGAGACCAAGAAATGGGCTGAATCTCAAGGGCTGTGACTAATAACGCATAGGTAAAGGCACCAGCGCACAACTAAAGGTCCGCCGATGCCGATAGACATCTAATTTCCCCAGATTTGTTCAATATATATCCCGAAACGTTGAATTAAAGACACCGTAATTCTCCCGCCAGCTGTCAGTGTGTGCCGCTGCCGTATGCGGTACCAAATTGACGGGAACTAATTTTGGCGTCACTTTATTTTCGCGAAAAAAGACGATCTATGTCAATTTTATTGATCTTTGTGGCTCTTGTGATCGTTTCTCATGTTTAAATTTTGGAAAAAATTAATTAGTTACCAATGTACAAAGTTGGCGGAGCTTTATTGGCGAGAGCCTGTTTATTTGCAAAACATGCTACTTTTTCAAACCTTTTGAGGTTCCTGGTATTACTTCCGTCTGTGCAAGCTAGTTCTGCCTTTTCCTACCCATTCTGAGTAATTCATCGCCGATTTTGACCGTGGTACATTTTGGCCCACTACAGTTATTCGTGACCTGACCTCAGGTCAATGGCTGGAAGTCATTGATACTTTGCCCAATGACGGTAACTAAATGTCTGCTTCACTCCACACTAAAAATGTTATGGAACATTCCGTCAGTTTCCGAAAAAAACGGCGATATGTCTTAAAAATGGGCTTGACCTTTATGTCAATGACCCGGAAAATTCCGCAAACTCTGAGATAGCAGATTTGTTGCATCTACCACGATCACTAATCCCTGAAAGTATTTTTGAGATATCTTGTTTTGCGAAAACGTTAGAGGGCGCTAAACTTTTTTTGACATAGGTCTGTTTGACCTGACCTAGGTCAGGCACCTGACGTGGCCTGAGGTCAAAATTTTGACACGAAATGTAAAATTGATGGAGCAAAAGGTACACAAAGTTTCGTTGCTCTGTATTTGTTGGTTCTCTCGCAATCCCAGAAAAACCTCAGGGGGGCAGTCAACTGCCCCCCCCCCCCAGTCGGGGACGGGTTAATGTCATCGGCACTCGTACAATGCAATACCACTGCTACCAGCCTGGTTGCAGGGAATCCCGCATCTCAAGATAGGCAGTATATACGCACATCTAGTAGAACGAAGTGATGTATTACGATGAATGCCATTCGTAACACGGAAGCAATGACGGTTCATCACAGCGGCTTTATGTTAGTACTGCATTGTCCGGCTGTCTAGTTTTAACAGAAACTCAGCCGAAACACCGAGAGTAAATCTGCATTGACAGCAAAGGTCACAGCTCACAGGTGAAAGTAAAACTGCTCATTTCAAAATCTGGCATACAAGCAATCACGAATCAGGCGGGCAGGAAAACAAGCAAATCGAATAATCTACATAAATGAAATACAAATGTGTCAACACGAGATGTCGTGCCGAGATGTCACTTTGCTGGCGGTAACAAGACAAACCCTTGTGACCAACAACGTCAGCTTAACAACTCAGCGGGGTGTCGCTAACGGCTGTACAAACGAGATGTGGCCCTAACCATTTGCTCTTCGCACCTTCACTCTCAAACCTCCGCTGCCCCACAGGCACGAAACCGATGGCGAATGTCATAACCCGGCACCACCTGGGGGTGTCAAATAGCACACCCCTTTGGTTTTCCTTAAAGTATTTCTGAACCTTAGAGCCAGCCCAACTAAACTTTCAGCGTCTGTTCACCAATCGATTTTACATATTTTGAAATCAAAACCATTTCCATACCAGGTCAGGTCATGGAGATATGACGTCACAAATGAACCTTTGCATGTATGTTTTTGCTTCCTCCGGTGGCGGCGCGAACATGCTTCGTTTTTTTTTGGTAATATTCGTAAAGATAATACATGGGTTATTTAGATTTACATAGGACGCGGTCCCCAAAAGGGATACACAACCATGACACGTCAACATTAGAGGTCATGCTAGGTCACATGCATGATGATAATGGGACTGATTTGTATTGTAGGTGTCAGAAGTGGTTGCCTCTGACCTTCCCCATCGTTCAAGCCAGACAAGCAAGTCTATATGCGCCTCTCAGCAAGGCTTACCAAATGCAACGTTAGGTCATGTCAGGTCACGTCAAAGGTTGATGTCAGAACAGAATGAAATGCAAGCATTGCCTGTGGAAGATGGTTGAGCAGCAGCAGAAAGCAATTATTGTTCCTAGTCTGAAAATGAAAAAAGACTGTCTGTCTTGACCTGGCTTGACCTTGACCCGGTAAAGAGAAGACAAGCAGACTTAATTATCACAAGATGTCATTTCAGTTCTGTACTTGATGCAGCTAAGAATTCCATTGAGTAATCATTGCCTCTGTCAGAAAGAGTAATCAGACTGATATTGTGTGGATGAAAAGTATGTAATATAAAACCGATCATCGGAAGGTTTCATTTCCATCCTTTTCGTCACGTAGATCAAAACTGTAGCTGTAAGTAAGCATCGGTCTTTGGCATTTAAGGTAAGATCAACATTACACCTGACCTAGACTGACCTTAACCCGATTTTTAACACTTTGGCATACCTCCGATGCAGGAGATCGCAACCTTTCGTGTGATACCCACCTGAAGGCTCTAAGACTAGCATTGCTGATGATATGATGTACGAATCGGTGCCAGTTTTTCTGACGTAGTGTTACACGTTTTGCGCGACTTGTGACGTCATCAGTTGCGTGACCAGGGCCAACATAGTATTATCTGAATCGCAAGACTCAGGGCTAGCGATTGGTGATGGACTGGTTCAGATTCAACGGTAATAATATAGCGGTAATAATAAACCCCTGAAATAACAGGCGTGCCATTTTTGTCCCCCTCCCCCTTGTCACGGGAAGAAAAACACCAGGCGGTACCGGGTGGTGTGGCGCAACACTTATCCTGGTCAGCTTAGGATGGATCAGCTAGCAAAACGAGGACAATCTGCATTCGGTCGGAATCCCGGCACATGTCTGGTCCTATGTGGGCCCCTCCTATGCTCTAAATGCCTTCCACGTGGGTTGCATATGAGTTTAACCCGCCCCGACTGGGGGGGCAGTTGACCGCCCCCCTGAGGTTTTTCTGGGATTGCGAAAGAACGAACAAACACAGAGCCACGAAACGTCGTGTACCTTTTGCTTCATCATTTTTATACCTTGTGTCAAAATTTTGACCTCACGTCAGGTCAGGTGTCTGACCTAGGTCAGGTCAAACAGACCTATGTCAAAAAAAGTTTAGCGCCGTCTAACTTTTTCGCAAAATAAGATATCTCAATAATACTTTCAGGGATTAGTGATCGTGATAGATGCAATAAATCTGCTATCTCAGAGTTTGCGGAATTTTCCGGTTCATTGACCTAAGATCAAACCCATTTTTAAGACATGTCGTTTTTTCGGAAATTGGCGGAATATTTCATAATATTTTTAGTGTGGAGTGAAGCAGACATTTAGTTACCGTCATTGGGCAAAGTATCAATGACTTCCAGCCATTGACCTGAGGTCAGGTCACGAATAAATGTAGTGAGCCAAAATGTACGACGGTCAAAATCGGCGATGAATTACTCAGAATGGGTAGGAAATGGCAGAACTAGCTTGCACAGACGGAAGTAATACCAGGAACCTCAAAAGGTTTGAAAAAGTAGCATATTTTGCAAATAAACAGGCTCTCGCCAATACAGCTCCGCCAACTTTGTACATTGGTAACTAATTAATTTTTCCAAAATTTAAACATGAGAAACCATCACAAGAACCACAAAGATCAATAAAATTGACATAGATCGTCTTTTTTCGCGAAAATAAAGGGACGCCAAAATTAGTTCCCGTCAATTTGGTACCGCATACGGCAGCGGCGCACACTGACAGCTAGCGGGAGAATTACGGTGTCTTTAATTCAACGTTTCGAGATATATATTGAACAAATCTGGGGAAATTAGATGTCTATCGGCATCAGCGGACCTTCAGTTGTGCGCTGGTGCCTTTACCTATGCGTTATTAGTCACAGCCCTTGAGATTCAGGCCATTTCTTGGTCTCAAGCAGTCGGCTATGAGAAAACATATATAGGGCGTAAATCGGCTTACATATTATCTAAAACTAAAAATGAGACCAGTTTCGAGCTCTACTCGTCACAGGCTTTCCAACAGTGTGCTGATTTTTTTATCGTGCGACCAACCGTTTGTCAGTTAGAGGTGGGCGGCCAACTGTCCCCTCCCTAGTCGCGCATGATCGTAACCGACCGACGGTCGTGCGCGGGTTAATGTGGGCCTTTCTGGGGAATGTGTATGGGCCCCGTACAGGGCTTATCGGGCGAAAAATTACCACTAATTCATTGCTGATTTCATGTTATTCTCACGGAAAACGGACATGGTCCCAGCAACTTTTGGCGTAAGCCTCGTCTGGTCGGGATAGCAGCGTAAACCGGTACCTTGGTGCCATCGGCGCACGTGGAGTGCAATACCGTTGTTACCGGCCCGGTCGGGGAACCCCGCAGCCCAATATAAGCAGCGCACGCACATCCAGTAGAACGAACTGGTGTAATGCGAAAAATGCGGTGGTGCGATAGTGAGGTACCATGCGTATGGTAATATGCAAACAATGACAGTTTTCACAACGGTTTTATGTAAATGTTGAGCTATCTTAATGTTGACAGAAAATCAGCCTAAACACGGGGAAAGCAAAACCGTATTGGCGTCAAAGGTTATATGTATTATTAGTTTGGGCAATGACAGAAGATGTGCTTTCTCTTACAATGAAAACTGCTGAGCAGACTGATCTCAAACGTATATGTGCTTTTGTTTCAGGCGCGGTGACGGAAATTACGGACCTGCGGTACGGTCAATGCTTTGCCAGCCATCAGTGGGCTGTCGCAAAGAATGACTCATTAACGTCGCTGTGGCCGATGGAAATGGGCACATGACGGCGCCACGATGCGGACAAAAAGGCCGCTTAACCCGGCACCGCCTGGCGTGTTTTTGTACCCGCGACCGCCCAGGAGTGTCAAAAAGGGCACCCCCTTGCTATCTACCGTCGGATCTAAACTGGTCTACCACCAACCGACAGTCCTCAGTGTCGCGATTCAGAAAATACTTTGTTAACCCTGGTCACATGACTGATAACGTCACAGGTCATGTAATACGCATAACACGACGTCGGAAAAACTGGCATCGGTTTGAACATCTTATCATCGACAGTACTGGTCTCAGAGCCTTCGACTGGGTATCAAACGAAAAGCTACAATCCTCTGCATCAGGAGCATGCCAAAATGCAAACAATATCGGGCCAAAGTCAGCCTAGGTCAGGTGAAATATTGGTCTAACCTTACATGCGAAAAATCGATACTACTCGCAGCTATTTTGATACACGCAACAAAAAGAACGGAAGAGAAACCTTCTGATGATCAGTTTTGCATTACCCGCTTTTCATCCGGTCAAGGTTAGTCCTAGGTCACGTCGGATAAGGGTGTATTACTGTTCCTGACAAAGAGCAACAATTAGTCATTGGGATCTTTAACTAAGTCAAGTACAAAATTAAAATGGACGGCTCGTGATTAGTAAATCTGCGCTGTCTGCTCTTTATCGGGTCAAGGTCAAGCCAAGTCAGGACAGAGTTATTTTTCCTTTTTTCTGGCTAGGAACAACAATTGCTCTCTGCTACTGCTGAACGGTCTTCCACGGACAATGTTGCATTTCATTTCGTTTTGACGTGACCCCACGACGTGACCTCACATGACCTAATGTTGCATTTGGTGAGTCTTGCTGAGAGGCGCATATAGATTTCCTTGTATGACCTGAATGATGGGAAAGGTCAACGGCAACCACTTCTATCACCCACAATACAAATCAGTCCAATTGTCATCATGCAAGTGACCTAGCATGATCTCTAATGTTGACGTGTCACGGTTGTATATCCTTCTGGGGACCGTGTTCTATGTAAATCCAAGTAATTCATGGATTATATTCGCCAATATTGCCGAAAAAACGAAGCATGTTCGGACTACCGCCCGAAGAGACGAAAACATGCGTGCAGGGGTTCACTTATGACGTCACATCTTCATGACTTAACCTACCACGAAAATAGTTATGATGTTGATATATGTAGAATCGATTGATGAACAGGTGCTGAAAATTTGGTTTGGCTGTTTCTGACGATTTAGAAGTCACTTCAGAAAGACCATGGGGGTGTCTATGTAATACCCCCAGACGGTGCCGGGTTAAGAAACCTCCTCTCGCCTAAAACTAGATCTGATTGAAATGACCCCTGGATTCGAAAACCAAACTTATTTGCTAATCTTTCGTCTAATCCGACAGCACACAGAAAGGTGACTAACATGCGAACGACAAAACACGATGTTCTAATAATCCAGCCACATACACGTAAATGACGTCAGCTCTTTTGTACATCTTTGCCGCAGTACAAAAGTACATTGAAGGGACAAAGGTGCGCCTAAGCACCTTTGTCCTCCTGAGCAGTGCGCGGGGTTGACGGCAAGGAAAGGAGTGCGCCTCAGAAGGTTACCATGGTCGAACGCGCACGGGAACGATGGGTAATGAAAAGAGTGCGCCCCAAGGAATACTCATAAACGGACGTGCACTGGAACAAATTAGGAGGCCGACCGTCCACCACTTGCCGATCCGGATGTCTGTTCAGGGTCACGTGACGAAGAGCCTGCGGTAGAAAGGAAGATAGGAAACAGGACGGAAGTCAAAAGACATATGAACTAGCAAAGTATCTTACCAGTCTGCAATTGTCTGTTCGCGCGCATGCCGCGGTAACGGGAAACTAACAATATGCAAGTTGTTTGTAAATTTATAAAAGGTGAGGTAAGGACCTGGTTCCCTTTTTATTTTAGGGACCCCTAAAGATTAAGTGGGCAAAAGCTGCAAAGTTTTTTCCAATTAGGAATTAAATTAAAGTTCTAAATCTGAGTTCGTCCTTCCGTGGACCGAATCCTGGCTACGCCACTGACTGTATTGTAATGTACAGTCATTGCAGATAGGGCACTTAACGGATTGGATCTTCAGGATCCGATCCAGTTCGGTCCGTGAACTTTAGGATCCAATCCATCCACAACCCGTCTTATCCGAAATTCTTGATTCGGTCCGGTTCAGCCTGTAATGTTAAAAATGTGCTTATAAAAATCCTCACCAGTCTATGTTCAAACCTTTGCTCCTGTTGTCATAAATAGACAAATGTGGCATATCCAGTGGTTGGCACGGTTTCGCTAATCCGCGAACCGTTTACCAGCGAAACCAACCTTTTCGTTAGCGCATCAGCGTTTTCGCTTAATTTGAACACTGTCAGTGGACCAATTAGCTTCCGCTAAATTTAGTTCCGCTAACATCTTTTCGCCGGTAAAGGAAATGAAGTTTAATACGCGCAGCGGAAGGAGGTTTCATGCTAACGCGCACTGGAAGGGGGACACAAAAGTGATCCTCCCCTCCGATCTCGGAAACGGAAAGAGGTAGAGACATGAAGTTTTATAGGTAAGGTAGGGTCATAAATATTTACTAAGTGTGCAGTTTTCATGACGCTAGGTCAATATCTGCGTGGTCAAATGGGGTCGAAAGGTCAACTTTGGACTCTTTTTCGGTCCGTACAGGTCATTCCGTACAGCTTTTCAAACGAAACGAGAAAAGAGTGCGTGTCTTAGTGTTAAAACGTGGAGTACGACGACTTCCATTCATCTGACATCTTAACTGAGGATTTCGGAGTCGAGGTCATGTCAGGTCTTTGACTTATGGCGTACTTTTTTCATTTTTTGCAGATTGGTTTTCGAGCAACACGGGATACTGGTGTAGCTTGAGGGTAGGAAGGGCGCTAAACCCATTTTTTGGCGTATTTTCACAGATGACGATAGCCAAAATCGGTACATTTGATCATTTTTAGCGTTTATTAACCTCCGCAAGGCCAAACGAAGTGAAACGATGCCCTTGAACTTGGATGGAGTTTCTGACCCAAAATAAGTTTTACGTCAGCTTTTTGCGCTGAAGTCGTTATAATGAATCCAATGACATGATTTGATTGCTATAAAGCGCAAAATTGTATACATATATATATATATATATATATATATATATATAATTACATATATTATATATATATCATATAACATATATTGTATATATAACATAATTATATATATTATGTATATTATATACAATTACATGATTTGATTGCTATAAAGCGCAAAATTGTATGTATGTATATATATATTGATATATATATATATTCATATAAATATATATGATATATATGATATATATGATATATATATATATGCGTATCAATGTGCCAAACGTGTTTTTATTAGGGTATTTGAATGGATATTCCATACAAATCGACATGTTCCAAAGTAAATCTGGACCAGGTCACAAGATAGTTGGCCTTGATCTTTGATGACCTTGACCTTCATTGACCGTATATCAATTTGCGTACATCTGGTTTTACCAGGGTTCTTGAATGCACTTTTCATACAAAAGCGACATGTTGTAAAGCAAAGCTGGGTCAGGCCACAAGCTAGTTGATCTTGACCTTTGATGACCTTGGCCCTTACTGACTTTGGCTCTGATCTTGGTACATCCATTACTTCTGCCCGAATGATGTCGGCTGGTTATGTTCAAATGGTAGAACGCTAGTCATTTCGCAATGCTCCCATTTGACATCGACAAGCATTATTTTCGTTACGTTTGTCGTTCGGTTGAAGTTATGTTACGTTACTTCAAATGTTTCAAGCTCCAAAAATTTCCAACCGATTTTCGTTTTTTTTGCGTCAATCGACGAATTATTCCAACTGTCATAAATGTCACAAAGTAGCCGTGACCATCCCCCAATTTGTTCTCGAGATTTTCAAGAAAAACAGGTAGGAGGCACAAAAGTGCCCCCCCCCCTTCCTTCCAGTTCGCGTGTTAAACGGTCAAAAACGTTCGCAAGCCCTAAAATCACGCATGTTTGTTCCTGTCGGTTGTGTGTCTGCAACAGCCAGTCGAACACGCCGTTGGCTGACTACGTGTAAACACAAGACGTGATTGGTTGACGCAGCAGCTACTGAGCTGAACTGTGTAATTCTGCAGTTCAGTTCAAGGCCATAGAGTCTACAGGTACAGGTACAGACACTTCGAACGACCTTGTAATCCACGACGTCGCTCGACCACCAATCCCCGAGCCAATGGGCAAGTGCGTTCAAATCGGTCGTATTCATTGCTCATTACCGCCATATTCAGGTACACGAGAAGAAACTTCCATCAATGGAAAACCCATTTCAAGCACTTCCCAAATATGGCACCTCTGGGTCCCAGAAAAAGATCTGGTTTTTGAACAAAAGAACGTTTTACAAGGCCTTGCGTCCGACAGCGTTAGGTGGCGCGCCGACAGAACCAAACCGAAGTTAAATTCATATAATACAAGGTAGCGGTTAGCGGTTATCGTTAGCTTCCGCTAAATTTTTAACGGTTTAATGGTTAGGTGCTGTCGAATTTTTGAGTTCTCAGGTTAGCGGTTATCGAAACTAACTTTTCGATTAGCTGTGCCCACCACTAGGCATATCTTAAACATGTCTCATTTCCCCTCGTCAAAAAATTCATTGCGTTCTGACTGGCTGCAAAAATCGCGTCGAGTTAGCGTTTTGGAAATTTTAGTGAATTTTAATCTGTCCCATCAGTGTACTTTGGCAGGCTGTAACATCCCGTCCGGTCCTTACCCACGTCCTGCTGTAATTTTCTGGTTCGGTCCAATCCGCCAGCGGATCAGTCTGCAATCCACGGATTTATCCATTCCGTGAAGCGCTCTAATTGCAGACAACCCATGACTTCAAACAAGGTCATCTTGGGACTTCGGTCAAATTTGTATAAAAAAGATTTATTAATATCGTGTCGATGAGCGTCACAAAACCGGTTGCAAAAGCCATTTTAATATTTTGTGGTGCAAGCACGAGTGTTTAGGGGCATTCTTTGGAGTTGTATAGTGTTCATGGAGTTGTATTTGCTACACGGGGATGCTTACAACTAATATATATATATATATATATATATATATATATATATATATGCGTAAAATGGCCGCAGTAGCCGAAGCGGTTTAAACCCCTCCCCCAATATATGTAAATAACTGGCCTTTTATACCATCGTATGAGATATAGCTTGGTGTTGTCACCATTTTATACACGTGTACTTGTATTTTTCTGAATACATTTATGGGTATTTTAACTTTATGATATCTGTAATCTCCGATTTGTAGACAAAAACGGCATTCCCAGATCATGTATCTTGTAAACATGTATCTTGTAAACATGTATCTTTGGTTTTTTTATTCGACCCCGACGTTTTGAAGCTGGAAAGCATTAAAATCAGAATGCGCAACCGGCAGAGTTCACAGATCCCGACCCGCCGCCCACATGTATCCAGATATATTTTAACCCGGGTACCGGGCCAGATGATGATGAATATTCTACGAGACGTCAAAGCCACGACACGGCTGCCTTGTAGTATGGGTGACGCTTTCTGTTAGTGTCAAACAGCACTGGCTGATTGTGAATATCGAACTCTCGGTGTCTGTAACACACCGGGTATGAGCCGAGCGTGGTACCACAAAGCCACGGGGATTTTAACGTGACCTGTGAGCTGAAAAACAACTGATTTTTAAAGCAGCATGCCAGGGTCGTACCACCAAGGGCAGCCAACTACCGTATGAATCGGCTGAATCGGCCACCTTGTTCCCAGCGTTGTCTTATCGGTTTTCGCTGGTTAGATGGGTGATGTGCTGGTTTTCTCTTGCTTCTGACGACAAGAATGACGATGTTGATGTCACTTGACACGCGTGACGAATGACTGATTTCAATATGCCTGCGAAATAAATTGCCGACACGCACTTCAGACGTCATTCTTCGAGGCAGCGTTGGTCCGTCACCGACTGGCGCCAGTGTCCGAAAGTCCTGCACCATCTCTCGTCACGATTTTCGTCACGGCACGTGGGTAAGTGTTGATGCTTACTTTGACGATCCATACGGTAGGAATTTCCTTGCACCCATTCTCACCCGGTCCGGACGTCTGAGAGGGCTTCTGTCTTTCCTCCACGACGGTCGCCAGAGACAGCCGACCAGAGCGAGAAACGTTCAATTTCTCACAAGGGCTCTCTTTTCGGTCGGTGCAGGGAAGCTTGGTTTTGACAAAAGACAAACACACGCGCGTTCTTCAAATGGCAGAAGCCAAGAACGTATCGTTCGGTTCGCTGTTCATATTACGCCCCATGCTCCGCTCGGGAGTAGAAGTACCACAGGACCCCTTTGGAATGCGGGTTATCCCCGTGCCTAATTACTGACCCCTGTGGCTGGCCTGGGCGCCATTGTGTCATGTCGGTGCGTCGTGTCCTGAGGGAGCAAAGCAGTATGCTCAGTTGATGCAGCACTTACCCTGGCCAACTCGGACTCGGACTCGGACTGGGACACAAGACGAGGTTGACGCACGTTTCGCCTGGGGTTCAGAGGCAGCATGCCTCTGACTCAGGCCCGCCACTGGCGTTCTCGCTGAGTACGCGAAAGCAGGCTGATCCACGCTGGTACGTCGTGCAGCCCGCGCGTAATCGCCGAAAACACGGCGACTCCAGTCAGCGCCTCGCAATATGGCGCCGTTCCGGCACTTTGTCACGTCTAAATCGTGCTCTAGTCGTTACAGGTTTCCAAATAACTCGGACACATGGCGGTTCCAGGGCACATGGCGCCCTGCTGAGGGTAGGACAGTCCGACCTCTCTAGAGGAATGACGGGTAACCGTGTGCGCCAGTGAATAATTATCCAAGTGAGGTAGTCATGTACAATGAGCAACACGACGAAATTTGTTTGAAGTCGCTTCGATTCCTGTATCGCTAGCATTTGCTTCGAGGCATGCGCGCCGTGGCACGGCTGGATGCCACCTGATTGCACGTTCGCTTCTGGCCACGATACAATTAGTTTGGAACCAGTTCGATACATGGATCTGACAAACCCAGTCGGAATCGATAACCGAAAAATTTTTTTATACGATGAACCTTTCCCGTTTCTTGAGTTATTCTTGAGGGCAGGAAATTGACTTCACCGCTCACCACGAGGCGTTAGCGGGTAGCAGCGTAAAGAAACGTCACGGCACAGGCCGTGACGATTCTTTACGCGACTCGAAACTCAACGAATAACGCTTCGCCGTGAAATTCTGTACGGGAACCTGACAGGAGCTACGTTTGACGAGAAACAATGGGTGGTACGGTATGTTAAACGAAGATACCGTCGATTGGTGACAGTAGATCGTGTCAGCACCAAACGTGATCCATCAGCACATTTTAAGCTCCGTCTGAGCCACAACGTCCTCTCATCCCCACCATAGAGATCATGTTCAAAACCTCGCGACACATTATTTAGTTAGCAAAGATAGTAACGGGAGGGCTAGGCATGGGCCATGCTCCGTGGGGAAGCGCAAAGGAACGATGTACTCCTACTCATTTGACATAGTTCGATCTCCTGCCACGTCTCTCCTGATATCGTCCCGGATTGCAGAGGCTGCCACGGTTGCCCAGAATCGTATGACTTGTTGATAGCGCGTATGGCTTCGATCAGTAACGCTCTAGATGGCGGTGAAGAACACGCCAGTACCGAAGGGCGTCGTTGATATCCTAGAACGCAGTCCGGGTCCAGGAAGCTGCCGTTGCGGGGTCAGTGACGGCAATGGCCGGCCTCACGTTACCCAAATGGCGGCTCGGTTAGCAGCCAGGCTGTGAGACATCCCCAGACGCTGGGATCTGCTTTGGTTGGAACAGGATAAGCGGCGATCTCTACAATGGAGAGAAATAGTTGCCTGCGCCCGAGACCTGGCGCCGCGTGTCGTCATCTATTTATGACCTCACTGAATCCGTCATCGCTGGCAGAGGCCCCTATCGACGGTGGAACGTCCTGCGGATACCAGCTATCCTTTTGGCTTTCATCACATCCTCAGCTATGGTCCCCTCCGTCATGGTGGATGCGACGGTACTCTGAGGCAACGGCAACTGACAACGCTACATCGGGCTGCCTGCAGCCGGCACCGAAGCGCCGTCTCCCGACGACAGGAACCCCGTCACGACGCATCAAAGATCACACGTACCGTCTCCTTTTATTGGAATGCCAATATAAGAGCCCTTATATCGTAAGGGAAGCAACGTGACTTTAGAGCCTGAACGGTACGATATGTTGCACCCCAAACACCCAGACAGTAACCTATGCACGAGTAATATCGGTACACAGCGTGACGCGCGCGCCAGACTTACAAAAAAAAAATCACAAGCGTCCATCGACGGTTCAAACGACAGAAATTACTCATTGGTCTTAGCTGACTGCAGTGCGCGAACGAAGCGGACAGAGACGGTGTCGGCACCACCGACTGGGGCGCCCCGGCGGGCGCGAGACTGCTGCAGGCCGGCCGGGCCGCGCGGCGGCGGCGCCCGCGCTCACGCGGCTGCGGCCGCGCCGCCGAGGGGGGTCACAGAAGCTGGGTGGCGGTGACAAGCGCTGGCCGTCGCCAGCCGCGGCCGGCAGGCGGCGCCACCGGCACTGGAATGGCGCGCTCGCGGCCGGCGCTACTGGTCGTCCTCCAGGGTGTGCGTCACCTTGGAGAAGTCGAAGTCGCAGCCGAAGCCGCGCCGGAAGATGTCCAGCACGTCCAGGCAGGTGGTCTCGAAGTGGCTAGTGGCGTCGTAGGAGCTGGAGATGAAGATCTGGGAGCTGGTGCCGTCGTCCTTCGGCTCGAAGTGGTCAGACACCGTCAAAAACCTGGCCAAGGCAGGGACGTTTTGTGAATTACGGAGACGAGAGCCGGGGGATGGGAGACTGGCAGAGTTCGGCGTGGTCGGATCCCTCTCACCACTGCAGCTGCCTCCCACGTTTCAGCGATGTTTGTAGCCATAAACCTCACATCTTTCAGCCAACGTTTTCCAACGTTTACTGAAAACGATGCGTCGTTTAACCTTATAACCATGACACCTTATCGTACGGAGTCTAATAAAAAAAACGTTTTCCAAATAAGGTTAAGCAACAACGTACTTCGGTTATCAGCCTAAGAGGAAAACACATGATCAGCCTTTAAGCTCGAGCCTTTAAGCCGGACACAATCAATTTACCTCCAAATTCAACTCCGATGTCTGCCTCTACACTTCAATGGTGTGTGAATGAATCATAGTCAGGTTTGCTATCAGCCCCGTTGGCGACAAGGAAGCTGACCCTTAACATTTCGAGTCACCGCAGCTCGAAAAGCTCCCCTCCTCTGCCGACTCACCAGCGCGCCAAGCGAGCGAGTTCTCTGATTCATCAGTCGCGTTTACATAGCAATCACACATGTCCACCAAACAGCCAGCGCCTATGGCCCAAGTGGCTCTGCGCTCTAACCCAAACCATTCAAGGTCTTGTCCTCTTGTTTAGGTCAGCATCTGGTCTCGAAAAACTTCGGCCAAGCTCGTCTAGTCTGCCCAC
The DNA here is from genome assembly GCA_030062745.1 of Capitulum mitella. NCBI lineage: Eukaryota > Metazoa > Arthropoda > Thecostraca > Pollicipedomorpha > Pollicipedidae > Capitulum > Capitulum mitella. The sequence goes on along the minus strand of CP099839.1, from coordinate 2,947,030 downwards.
GCTGCCATATCACGGTCACGAAACTGGGCAGGCAATACCGAACATCTGCTGCCATCTTCATTGTAATGAATACTGCTCCCCTGCTCCCTTGTTTAGGATTCTATGGAATACAGCAATCATTTAACATTCTACGAAGTACTCTGAATTTCTCGCGGGTTTAGATGAGAGGATGTCCTCAATCCTTCTAAAGCACGAAGAAATTTCATCACATGAGCCACCCAGCCAGACCACCACCAGATTGAACTCCCATACGAAGCATGCCTGTCAACATTCCTCCGCAATGTAAACGCGGCTATCGGCGGCCGGCCGAGGTCGCCGCTCCCCGCGGCAGACCGCCAGCCGCCGCCCGAGCCACCTACTTCTGCTTGATGGGTCCGAGCAGGTCCAGCCCGGGCCGAATCTCCGCCTCCGGGTTGTCCGTCTCGACGGTGGTGGACACCATGGCTATGAACCAGCCCTTGGCGGCCACCTGGTGCGTGTAGGACACCAGCGAGATGTAGATGTCTGGAACGGGGGGCCGGTTCGTCAGCGGCGCCGACCGCCGCGCCGCAGGTCAGTGGCGGCCGGGCAGTCGGCACGGACGACGGGGTCGCGTGGGGAACGATAACTGTCCACCACTGCGATCCACGAGTGATAAAACCAGTAGCTAAGGCAGGATAAGCCCCCTTCAGTGTCACGACACTAAAACACGGAAATTAATGCCGTTAACCATACGTAATACAGCAATAATACGTAACATATATATAATATACATATATATATGTATATATATATATATATATATATATATATATATATATATATATATATATATATATAATACGTAAGATAAATACTAATACGTAATAGACACTACGCACGTAAAAAGTATGACAAACCAATCGAAGGAATCCAGGCACGAAACCCACGAAACACTCGAAAACCCTAGTCCCGTTTCTTTTAGTCCAGTCTTCCGTTTCATCTCCATCTACACAGAGCATCAATGCAATCGCACAGACATCAGGTACCAATCGCGGACGGCGGCGGCGCCTTACCCGAGTTCCTGTTGACCTGCTTCTGCGGTATGATGATCTGGGTGGAGAGCGCGTCCTTGGTGTTGGGGATCGGGTGGTCCATCAGGCAGATGCAGCGCACCACCTTGCCCGTCTGCCGGGCGGCACGGAGCGATCCGTCAAACACGCACCGGCGCGCCGGCCGGGGGCCGGCACCAAATACGCAGCAGGCGCAGAGACGACAGCCCGGCGAATCCGGCACATTAGGCGACATCAGGTTAAACACAACGTAAAAACATGAAGCCAATCAACGATCTATGAGAAGACAACTGCAACGGCATACCGCAGCCTACTGCGTCTTCCGAAGACTCACGCAAATGCAGGTAAAAACACTCGTACTTTTAGCTGACGAAGCGATAATCGGTCGCGAACTAAAAGTGCTCGCAAGATTTACGAAAACTGGAAAGAAAGAACTGCGTCAGGTTCTCTTGCTTTTCCCCAGCTGGACCCATGTAAAAATGGAATTATCTGCTTAAGGGCAGGGTTACCTGGGAGTATTGTGTCACTTTTGAGTCCGATTAGGGATTTAACGTTCCCCTGTTACTGGCACCTCACCACCCAGGTGCGATTTCATTAAGTTATGATATCCGTATAGAAAAGCAGTAAGCCACCCAAAAGGTTTAACAAATTGTGTCGCATCTACCAAAACAGCGGGTGGGTCGGATGAAACCTTATAAATGCACAAGAGCCGAGCAAAAATGGCAAGGCGACCAACCTTGGTCATAGCAAACTAAACATCCACGGTATTCGCGGAATACCTCCAATGAGCCTAGCGTAATGACCAATATCATACCCCGTTACGACAGCCCATCGATTCGGACTACTGCACAGTCGAACCAAAATCAATGACAGACACGAGCAACAGGCACACAGCCAGGCAACCGAATCTGACCCCACCATGTGCACGTAAGCGCCTGACGCAACACAGCAGCGCGGCGCGGCGCGCCGGCCGCCGCCACCGACCTTGGTGACCCTGTCGGGCATGTAGGTCGGGTCGCAGTACACCTGCTTGCAGCGGGCCACCTCCGAGCCGGAGCGGACGCCGACGGCGCGGCCCTCCTCCACCACGATCTCGTCCACCGGCTTGTCCAGCATGTACGTGCCGCCGTAGATGGCGGCCAGCCTGCGGCCGGGCGGGGCGGTCAGGGGAGGTTCGTCTCGGGGTGAGTCACTACCCGTCCGGGATGAACGAAGCCGACAACGCCGGCTGCCGCACTTTACGGTCGCTGGTCGGCGCCGCTGCGCGCGCCCCCTGCCCTTCCCCCTGCAGGGTCAGACACCCGACGTCTGCGACTAGCCCACATTGGGACGGTTTGAGCAGTCCAGCCGCCAACAGACACACCGTGGCGATCGATGGAGTGCTTTCAGTCAAGTGCACATAAACAACGGAAACAGACGAGCCCGCCGCAACGTGGTGATGTCATGGCAGAACAACGCCCCAAGGTTATCGAACCAGGAAAAGTTTAAAGAGCACTATATCAAAGATGCTTTCCTTTGTCAACGACAGAGTGCCTGTAAAACCTAAGGCCGTGTTACTGCCGGGAAGCAGGTACGAAACTCCAAGCTTCTCAAAAGGCAGAATCTGATCGTGGAAACAAAAACAAGAGCAAAAAACTGCCTGTTACCAGCACTGTCATACAAAACTCGAAGAAAATGGCTTCACTGCCAAAAAAAACTGCCAACATCTTTAAAACAGAACGTCTCAAAGCTGGAACAGCGTGCAGCACACCAGAACCGTAACTCCCAACCTCAGACCGCCACAGACGGGCAGTTCTCGAAGCTGTCCAGAAAAGCGAGGCAACACTGGAGCGTCGGCGCGGCGTGGCGGCACCCTCACCTGGCGAATCCCTGGGGCAGCTCGCCCAGTCCGTACATGGGGTACAGGTACGGCGACTTGCCGTAGCGGGCCAGCGACTCGCTGTAGAGCTTGATCCGGGCGATGGTGATGCCGCACGGCTGGTCGATGTACTCGTCATCCCTGTAACGGGCCGTCGCCTGTCACGCCCTCGTCGCCTCCCTCCCGGAGCAGTCAGGCTCTCCTCGCCTCCAGGCGCCTCCGTCACGGCTGGCTGGAACCTTCGGTACCCAGTCCCACAGCGACACCTTCAGGGACCGGCGCGCGCGGCCCGTACAGTAGCGGAACCCGACAGCGACAGTGGCGAGTCGGCCCGAGCAGCCTACAGCCGTGACCCTGCCTCCGACATACGCATATCGGCCGCAGCCCGCGCCGCCGCCACAGGCTGCGGCTCCACGACAGGTAGAATGGACCCGGCGCCCACCGGGCCTGCACGGGAGCTGGTGTCTACGTCACGCGCGTGCCGGGGGCGGCGCCGGCGTGCCGCAGCTGTCGGGCGGCGCCGGCCAGCCCGCGGCGCCCACCTGTGCAGCGCCAGCGCATGCCCGGTCACGTCGATGGTGTTCTTGTCGACGCCGAACTTCTCGAACACGGCGCTCATCGGCGACGTCTTGGGGTCGAGGCCCTTCCAGGTGTTCGGGTCGTCCTCCTTGAAGTCCTGGATGTAGGCCAGCATGTTGCGGAAGCGGCGCTTCTCGAAGAGGCCCATCAGGTCGGAGCTGAGCGCCTCCCGCTCGTCGGCCGGCACCTGGGCGGTCAGGCAGGTCACCGTTAGCCGGCGGCGGCCGGTCGCCAGCCCACGCACGACGGTAATAATACACCGCTCGTGGCCGATCGAGGATACGAGGACGCAAACGATCGACGGCTAACAATGCCCGGCTGCGTGCTCACGGCCATACAGAGCATCCGTACTATTCCGAATTGGCTGCACTTATTATGGGTAGCACTTGAACTTATCAGCTGCTCATCACGTCGTCGTCTGGTGCGGTTCCCAGTTCTCGTCATGGACATGTGGGTACGATGCAGCAAAAACACACTGCACAAAACCACTCTCCCGTCCGACGAGCGCGCGATCGTGGGCATCCGTTACACTCCTCAATCCAGCCATTTCGGCGCCCCCAGCACTGGGGCTAACAATCGGGCGAAGGCAGCGAAGGTTTCCGTTGCAGGACCGGCCAAAAGCCGGGGCCCGCGTACCTTGGATATTTTGCCGCCCTTGAAGACGTAGCTGCCCTCGACGGACTTGAACTCGAGGTAGCGGGTGACGCCCGTGTGGATCAGCAGCTTCACCAGCTGGCCGTTGGCCATCAGAAACTTGGGGATCAGGTCCACGTTCCAGTCTCTGTGGACGGAAACGTTTTTCGAGTGCTAGAAATGGTCCAAAACGCAATTAAAAGATATACTGCCTGTGCCATTCATTCGGCATAACTTCTCACCAAACGATAGGACATTACGTGCGAGAACAGACAGCTTCTCGGACAGTTTTATGGCTTCCAGTGCTGCCATCGACTAGGGCACTGTTTAAGTTATATTGTTGGTTCTCTCAGAAGCTGCCTTGTAACATCACTATACAACATATTCAAGCTTGAAAAAAGGGAGAGGCAACACAAATACGAACCAAAATCCAACCATGCCCCTCGCTCTCCGCCCCCCCCCCCCCAAGAAAAACTCACCCAATTTAGGTAAACGCAACTTCACTTACATGATCTAGGTCCAGCTACGATATTTCCACCTGCCTACATTACCCGATTCACCGCAGTCATTGCATTCACGAGCCCATACACATCGTTGGGTTTAGGGCCAAAGTCCTCGGATGAAATGACAAACGGTGGTAAAACGCATTGTTTTCCGCCGGCCCAGCGACACACAAAGCCGCCAGCGGTGGCCGCGCCGCGCGGCGAGGACCATGAAGTGGACAAGGTCAGCCGTCCGTCTCACGGCCGACCGGCGGCCAGGAATGCCGCGCGTCCCCGGCCGTCTCGCCGGCGGCTTTCGAAAGTCCGCGCCGCCGCGCCGCCGCTCGCCGGCCCGGGGCGCCGCGGCGGTCACGGAGCGGGACCTGCGGCCGGCGCCGGCCCGTGACGCGCGCCGCCTCCCCCGCCCGGGCCGGCGACGCGTGCAGCCCGCGCCGCGCCCGGGACAGGGTCGGCCGGGCCGCTGCTGGCGGTCGCCAGCCGGCGCCGCTGCAGGGCCGAAACAGGGCAGCGGCGCCGGGCCAGCTCCTGACGAGCGTCAGCGCCGGTTTACGGTCTCCGCCAGCACGGCGTTACGGCGACCGGCGCTGCGGACGGTAAAGATATATCGATCTCCCGGACCGAGAACAGCTGTCCACCTCGCCAGGCCCCGAGTCGGGGCAGTTACAGCACGTCACAGGGGCGACTCCCCCTCCTTACCGGCCGCGGCCGTACGACTCGTCGGGCTTGGGCAGGCCGAACTTCTCGAATATCTCCTCCAGAGGCGTGATGGAGGCCGACTCGCCGCCATAGTACTTGTTGCGGTCGATGTGCAGCACCTTCTTTCCAGAGACAGAGAGCAGGCCAGACAGGATGCACTCCTGCCAGAGGGTGACACAGGTGGGGATCATTTACTCTGCTGGTCTGCAATGCACATGCAAATCTCCCAGTGTGGTTGATCATTCACATCCAGATTGCCATGCATGACTCTGTACACAAATGCAAACCCAGCCAATTCCAAGGTTACAAACCTGAAGGCCACAGCCAGGTAATGTTCTTCCATACATGAATAATTCTCCAATGTGATTTCTTATTTCAAGAGGAAAAATGGAGAACAATTTCTCTTTCCTCCTATGTGGCTCAGGTCAAGAACTTATTTGGTAAACCCAAACAGCACATAGTTTAGCAAATAAATAAATAAATATATATATATATATATATATATACATATATACATATATATATATATATTATATATAGTTACCAATTTCAGAGCTCACACAAATGCTTTCATACAACAGTTAAATTCCTGGCAAAACAACAGAATCCTCCCAATCATATGCAAGAGAAGTTTCATTGCACTTCCTTGAAAAGACAATGTCTTATGGGTTCATACACAATGCCCTGGAGCAAACTGACAAGGACTGCATTAGGCATTTTAAGCACATGCACAGTTCTTGATTTGTATGCAAACTACAACTGACTTTCTACACATAATTCAAATTTTGCACACTAACACCTCAGAATACAGGCCAACCACAGAAGATTAGTCTTGACATCTGTCAGATTCCTTTTTTAAAAAAACCTCCTGTTCTGGCAAATTAAAAAAAAAAAACTAACTCATGTGCAACACCACAGGAGACAACCTAAAACTTCACACCTTAATATTTTGACTGGCACTTATCTAACATCAATAAATATGGATAACCAGTAAAAATCGGCTTTTTTCCACAACTACTTGCTACAAACTGCTGCATATGCTTGTCATAACCTATAAAACATCAACTAATTACTGCTACAAATCATTGATTAAATAACATGACAGTACTATTTAATCCTGAGTCAGTAGTAATCATACATCATTTTCAACCATCTACAATTAATTGTTTCCTATATCCTAATACAGAAGCCTATTACTACACCAACCTGTAACTGTAAGCCTAATCTGCTGCAAATTGTTTATCATGTCCATTACAAAGACCCAAGAATTCATGACATACTAGAAATGCTCATCACCTATGAAGTAACAACCTGTAAAAATATACTGAAAACCATTATTCTTTATCTTATTGGTTGCCAAGGACTATTTCCTTATGAAAATTGGTTTGTGAAGCATTATGTTCATTTTGTTCAACGTTGTTCAACAAGCTCAACAACAAAGATGATAGTCACTGAACCTTTTTAGTGCTGACAAAGTAGCTTCAGCCTTTATGCAAATAAACTGAGACATGAAGAGTATGGTCAAACATGTCTGAGACAAAGTAGTAATAAATCAATCTTGCACAAAACACAGGTCTGTGACAAAGCTCTACCTATAAACCAATCACATGATAATGAAAAACAAAGGCATTAATAAAGTATGATAATGCCTTTAATGCAACCAGCCACTTCATATTCTTTGGGCAACAAATACCACAAACAATATCAGCAATCCCAGCATCCTTCAATGCAGTGTATTTCACACTGTACTCAATGGCACAATAAGCAAAACATCTGGTTAGAATTAAAAACATATCAAACAACTTCACGTGGCCAATACACCCATCTCCTACACCCATTGTTTCTTACGAAAAAACGAAAACCACGTGGAAGCGCTGATGCACAGAAATAATACGCATATTCAACGAAAAATCGTGCCGGAAAATGTTTCGACATATGAGGCGCAGGGCCACAGCGTTAAAGATAGACTCTCCAACAACCAACTTACCTTCAGACCCGTTCCCAATACAATAGCGTCATATTCTTCATCCATGATTATTTGTCTTGTCCGTTAAATGTATCTAGAAAATAAGGTTTATTTCGTTCAGACTATCCTATGTGACAAGCGCAACTGCCTCGCCCCCGTCAGCAGAGATCGTCTTGTGTGGTGGCAGCTCTTGTCAATCCGGAAAAGTAAGAGATTTGAAGGACTTCTAAAAATACCTTTAGAGCTCTTAAGGAGTTTTTACAGCTTTTATTTTTCTAGTGATTTTTTAGCCGAAGGAGAATTAAATGTAGGGATTTTGTTGGTTGCCGTGAATGGTATTGAGATTAGTTTTTATCGATTATTATTATCGTTTTTGCTCCATTTCAGAACGTCCAGTTTGTTGTTTCCAAACTTAGCACCATCTTTACTAGGCATTCGTTACTTCGATGACGCTGTGGTTTTTATGAGACAAAGACTGCATAACGCGTGGGCCTTGGGCAAGAACTGTTTCCTCCTCTGGCCGCGGACCAAGGCGGCGATGAATGCGGAAAGATAATCTTTGGGAACTCGTTGTCTTGACATTTTTCAAAATGGCCACGGAGTTCACTGCCACAAAGTCTGTGGCCTTTCTGTAGAGTAAACATCGAAGAGTTGATGCCCGAAACATGTCCTTATGAAATTAATCGTGAAATCGTAAAAATATGAAATTAATGCCATTGTGTTACATTTTATTTACATCTTCCTAATACTTCTTGAATTATGTGTGTTGTTATACCCTTAAACCTAACAAAGATGGTTCCGGGGGAGCGGCTTCGATGTTCGTTGAACGCTCTTGCGAAATTGCCAAGTCAGCTATGGAGTAGCTGTTTACCATGACTGCCTCACACTCCTATAATCGAAAGACATTGTCCTGTTCGAAGCGTTTCTTTCGATCTTTGTTTGTCGCTCTTCATTACAGTTCCACCCAGCACCTCTTTCGTGCACGTCGTTCTCAGCTTCATTTCGCGAACCGTTTTTCGTCATATGTCCAAATATGCGGATACGTACACAGACTGACGGTACCTGTGCCTCTCAGGCATAATGGCGGGTGAAAGGAGAAGGATCTGAAAAGGCAGCAAGATAAAGCTGTTGCTTCCAGAATTTTAGTGGCCAGGGTAGGATGCCTTAGATTCTATCGATCTTACAGAGGAAATGTGCAGTAATGGGGAGCATGTCTGGTGTCCTAATGAGCAAAGGTATATCAGGAGCTTTTCTTATTATTAGCACAAGGGCGGCGGAAGTGAGGGGGCAGGGCGGACAGCTGCCCCCTCCCCCCCCAATTGCGATGGGTCTGGGGCAAGACTATGTTTCTGCCCCCTCCGCATTTGTGATCCTGGGGGCCCTCGTAAGAAATTGAAGAGAAATGAAAATGGGGATAAAATCGACGAACACGTAAAAAACCAAAAAGAAGAAAGGAAAATGCAGTTATGCAGGCAAGGAAGTAGGCACATGGCCTGCGCGTTCTTTCAAATCTTGCTTTGTTAGGAGCTTCAGCTTTCTTCCGGTAGGGGCCTTGAACAGGTTTGGCCCAAAACTGGCCAGAAAGCGCGAGCTTATAATTTTTAAGGGGCCTCGCGGAATAGACCCGGTTGGCCTATCCCGACAAACAGTTCAGACCCTGCTAGGGGGCCCGGCTTCCATCCAATAGAGGGCCTGGTATCGATTACACTCAAAGGTGGTCCAGCGATCAGGACTCATAATTTTTAGGGGCCTCATAATTAATGGTCCGGGAGTAGCCTGCGCTGAACCTGGGTTCGAACCTTGTTAGGAGACCCCGGCTTAGGTCCAAGAGAGGGCCTCTTACTGATTACACTCAAGGGTGGTCCAGCGACCTCACAGAATTCATCGACAGGGCTGGCCTGCGCTGAACCATGGTTCGAACCCTGCTAGGGGGCCCCGGCTTAAGTCCGAAGGAAAGCCTCTTACCGATTACCACTCAAAAAACAAATCAGGGCCCGGAAACTTACAGCTTTTCGAGAGGCCTCATAGAATGGGCCCAGGGGCCTTCGCTAAACCAGTCCGGGTCGCGGGGGGGGGCTCCCCAGCATCCGTCCGTAAGAGGGTCTTGCGTGTATCACGCTCAAAAATGACCCAGCGACCGGGAACTTACAGTCTTTTAAGGGGCCTCGCGGAATGGACTTGGTAGGCCTCTGACAGAGTTCGGACCATGCTAGGGGGCCCCAGCTTCCATCCAAGAGAGGGTCTCTTGTCGATTATACTCAAAAGTGGCCCAGAGACCAGAAACTGACAATTTTTAGAGGACCTCACAGAATGGACTTGTGTTGCCTGCGCTGAAGCAAGGTTCGGATCTTGGAGGGTGTCCCAGCTCCCGTCCGTAAGAGGGCCTCGTGCCAGTCACACTCAAAAGTGACCAAGACACTGATGGGAATTTTTAGGGGGCCCCGCAGAATAAATCCGGGTGGCCTGCGTTGAACCAGAATCAACCCTACCCTGCTACAGGGCCCTGGCCTCCGTTCGTGAGAGGGCTTCATACCGATTACACGTGAAAGCAGCCTAGAGACCGGGAATCTAATATTGTTAGGGACCTCACAGGATGGACCTGGGTGGCCTGGGTCCGCTCTCTCACGTATAAATACTCGCTGCCAAGTACGTTCTGGGTGACTGCTGGGAAGAAGTGTGCAGTGGGTTCCACCAGAGCTCATTGGTACGGCACATTTGGTAAAATAATACAGCAAGAGAACTCACTGGCTGCGTCCGTGCTAATAATGACAAAACAAAATATGCGAGCCTAAGGGGGGCCCGCCCTCCCCCCCCCCCGCCCGCGCCGGTGCTTTGTAAACCTTCCGTTAGGACCCTAAAAAGGATTTAAAAGATCCCGATCCCTACCTATTTTTAGCCCTCCAGAACCGGCCAGTGCATTCGCCTCTGTGGACTTTGTAACCCGGTAGCTGAGTTCAGGAACACGTCCAAGGAGGCGGGGTGGCGAACGGGGCGGCCGCCTCCCCCTCCCCGTGACATTTTGGCGCACTTATCCGCCGAGGGCGCCAAGTGTCAAGTCCTTAGCTGCCGAAGGCCGAGTTTGGGCAATGGAGTTTGGGCGCCCCGTTATTTAATTTATACCCTGTGACACCAAGGGGTTGTCCGCACAAAATGGCGAAATGTCAAAATGGCGAATGACTTTTCGGCAAATGCCAGATGGCGAATGCTGAATTGATGACATGGAAAAAGGCGACACGTTAAAATGGCGGCTGGCCAAATGGCGACATGTAAAAATGGCGACTGTCGAAATGGCGAACGGCGTAATGGCGACATGTTAAAATAGCGACATGCCAAAATGGCAAATGGCCAAATGGCAAACGGCTGAAAGGCGAAAAGTAAAAAAAAAATGCGACATGCCGAAATGGCGAACTGCAAAATAGCGACAAGTAAAAAAGCGACATGTCAAAATGGCGGATAAGATGACGAATGGTTAAATGACAAACGGCAAAACGACAACATGTAAAAAGGTGACAGGTCAAAATGGTGAAGGTATGAATGCGAATGACTAAATGGCAACATTTCTGAGCAAAAATTATACTCGAGTGGTTTACCCAGATGAGTTTGGGCTCAGATTAATATCAAGCAGACCTTACCACCTGCACCTTAAATCCATTGTCCAGTGGTACAACTCATTGACGGACAAGGGCGTCGATTTCTGTAAATGATGGGGGGGCCGAGCCGAGAGTCCAACAACCTAACCTCCCCCAAAATGTGGGCATCTCAGCGGATTTAGCCCACTTTTTTTTGACCAGCGGAAATTTATGTTTTTTATATTATTATTTATCAAACTAAAAATTGTTTTTATCCCTCATGTTTACAGGTATGTATATATATATACACACACATATATATATATATATATATATATATATATATATATATATATATATATACATATACAGATAGAAGAAATAGAATGATAACCAGACATATCGCTTTAGACCTTGTTCTTTACTCTCTGCCTATCTCTTATCTTTTTCAGCCGTTGTTTTCGTTATTATTACTCATTTCTCTTCAAAACCAGCAGAAAATATTGTGTGGGCCAATTTGGCAAATGTTGCCAAATGTTGGCAACCAACCAGGCCAGGCCAATGTTGGCAAAACCATCATTGGGCTGGCCCAATTCAACATTCAGTGGACCAGGGCCCTCTCAAAAGAATACAAATCGACACCCCTGTTGACGGACCGTCTTCGTTGCGGAAGAGCCTGAAGGGGCTGTTGGTAGGTATTGACAATGCGTAAGGACGCACTGAAGCAGTCTCGACAGTCCGGACCGGATAGTGTCCCAGCTCTGTGGTCCCCTGGCGTGATTGGCAAGAGCGAGAGCGGTGGGGGCGGACGGACATTGTTGAGGACTCTGTCATGTCTCGGCACGTGTTGGACCCCTTGGTTAACCAAAATTGCCAGGGAGGCACCTGAGATAGAAAGACCTTAAAAGGGTGCCTAGTACGGCATAGGGAGACCCTGGCTAGCCAGAGGGGTCCCTGAACAGGGTTTCGTGGGTGACCCTCTCAACCTCGAGAGGAGCCACAAATGAGCTACACTGGCCTTTTTGAAACCTTGAGGGGTTCTTGATGCTGTCAGGGGTCCCGGGAAGGTCAGATGGTTTCTGAGACGGCAAGATGGGTCCGTACACCGCAGATGACCCCTGAGACCGCCAAAAGGGTCGCAGGGCCCCCTGCGATGCAAAGACGATAAGAGGGCCTTTGAGACGGTATTTGGGTTTTATGGGGCACCTGACGGTCAGAGGGTCCCCAAGTCTAATGAGCGGGCTTCTGGCATGGGCAAGGCCCCACTGAGACTGCCAGTGAGCTCCCTGAAGCGCCAATAAAAGCCCTTTGTTACGGCTACACGGGCCTTAAAAGACTACCAGATATACCTCATGTAACAGAGGAAGACCCTTAATACAGCCATGGGGACTGCCGGAGACGTTCAGAGGGCTTATGACACTGCACATGGGCCCTTAAATTGCCGGAAGGTCTTTTGTAACTTTCAGAGCGCCCCTGAGATGGCAAAAATATTTCCCAGAGACGATGAGAGGGGTACCCAGACCAGAGGAGACAACTGAGACTGCTAGAGAGGGACCTTTGATACTGCTAAAATCTCTCTATCGCTCGAAATCTCTAGCAATAGGGGCCCCTGAGACGACCAGAGGGGCTCCTGAAATTACTAGACCTTGAGACGTCCAGACCGCCTATGAAACGGCCAAAGGATCTAGAGGATTGCCAGAGGCGCCTCTGTCACGGCAGAGAGAGACAAATAGGGGGTCTTTTTAGTGCCTTGAGGGGCTCCTTAGAAGGCAAAAACGTCCCAGGAACGACAGGAGGGAATCCGAGATGGCTCAAGCGTCCCTGAAACAGCCAGATGGGTCGCTGAGACTGACCGAGGTGCTCCTGAAACTGACAAAAGAGCGTCTGAGACGTTCTGCGGGACACGTAAAACTGTAAGAGGAACCTGGGACCAATAGAGGGTCCTGGCACGGCAGACAGCCAGAGGCCATCAGAGACCACCACCAGACCACCCCTCTAACTGCAAGAGGAAACCTAAACTGAGCTGACAAAAAAAAATCCCCAGAAGCTACTGGGGGGGGGGGGGGGAACAGACGGGCTCCTGGACAAGATACAGACACGACATTTCAAACGGAGGGAGAGACGAAACCGCCTAAAATCTCGCCGTTTTTGTCATATTTCGTCCATTTTGTTCGGGAACAAAACGCAGAATTTTTTCAAATAAGGTGACGCGTTTGAATTTTTCGGTTACTTTTTATGGTAAAAAAGCAGAATTACATAATTTTTCATATTTGGAGAGCTAAAAAGTGAGGGCCCCACTCTGAACATTCGTCTTCACCCCTCCCCCCGCCTTGGCGGAATCCTGGATCCGCCCCTGGCGAGGGCTCCCATTGGTCACGAGGGCCCCCTTTATCCGACTTGCCCTCCCCCCCGGGTGGAGCCCTGGCTACGCTCCTGTTCTCATATATCTTCTCTGGTCTTTTGACCACCATCATCTTCGGTGTATCAAAACTTCAGTCCTTGCCAGCTATTTGTTATTCATTTTCTAGCGAGACGTTCCAAAGGCGCAATTAGGGCAACCCTGCCATATCTGCGACACATGATGTGTCTAATGGCGCCACCGTAGAAATGATACTGAGTTCCAGGTATTTTGCGGCGGCAAAAGGTATAATGAACCACTGTCTGCTATATCATGGACAGTTTCACTTTTATTCTGTTTGTAAATATTTGCAAACAGGTGGGGAGAGGTGCTCAGATCCCGACAAGACGTTGGGCAGCCCCATGGAGGCGGCTACAAAGGCGTATCCAGTAGGCTTGGGGTCCATACTCCTGTAATCCGAAAATGTTTCCCTTTTAAACCTGAAAATACAACAGTCCTGCATTTCCTAAAAGTCGAAATGAGGCCACCGGAACCGAAAGAGTTTTTGGGTATGAAAAGGATGCATTCTACCCCTTCAGGTTCCATTTTAGCGTGTCAGTTAGGGAACACATTCCTGCTGAGGGGTAGGTAAATCCCCCGGATGGAGAGAGGCACAGCGAGGTCACCTAGCTCCTAAGGGCACAGTGAGTGTGGTCAGGGGTGATCCACCCCCTCTAAATGAAATGAATTGGCTTAAATCTGAAGCGCATTCACCCGCAAGATTGATAGGAGATCGTCGTTCCTAGAGTGTCGCGAGGATTCTCGGCCTAGGGGATGCCCGCGAGACTCGGGGCGCTGATTACATGGCGAGTGAGAAGAATGGTGTTTTACATTAGTTTCCGCGGCCAATGGACGGCGGGGGCTGGAAGGGCTCCGCGAGAGGGAGGGGCGCCGGGGGAGGGCTAAGGGCTGCCGCCGTTCCAAGAAGGCGCTGGCGACATATCTGCCTCACTCTCAAGGTGTCTGCTCTGCAGCCGGAATCTCTCCCCCCGTGACAATCGCTTTAAATGGGTCTCATATACGTGCGAAACACTGGAGCAGCCATCAGCACACCGTTAGTTAGTCCTGCCCCGATTGTGCTACTGAAGCAATAAGACCCGGCAAATTGTGGCGCAAAAAGGGCAATGGCTCTACCACAACAAAACTAGCCGCGGATAAAACGCGCGAATGTATCATCTCTATTCTGATCAAATGGGAAGGGTGATTCCACAAAAGAGGCACTGCATAGGATCAGTTTTGCTTCACGGTATTGATAGCACGGCAATACACAGGCAACATAAGGCAGAAAAATATTCCAAATTTGCATTGAAACTTCACTGACCCACCACACGTCTGTACCGCTGACAGAGAGGAAAACGGAAGGATCAAATTTGCAGACATGATGTCTCTCTCAGAAAATATCCTTTGTCTGCCAGTCAGTTGTCTCTACTGGGAGATAATGGGGGTGGCGCCATTAGGCAGGGTGACGCCCAGTGGGCAGCTTTCCCTACTCGTTTCCCTTCAAAACTGGCAGAAAATATTGGGGGGAGGGGCAAACCAACATGAAGGGGGACAAATCAACATTGGGTGGGCCAAGGCCCTCTCAGAAAAATACAAATCGACACCCCAGAGCACGAGTACGTGGTGAAGCCCACTAAAAACGTAACATCTTCTTGAAAAACCGACAAGTATTTTCTCCTCCCATTTTTGTTCAGCACCTTTCGTGCATGGTGCTTCGAAGCTGTCTTCTGTTTGGACACTCTATCAGTAGGTTTATCATTTGACACCTGAGGGAGACAAAGCACTATTTATGATGCCTGCAGAGGACTGACGCTGATATCTGGAGTAATGATAAATTCCGGCGGCCGGCCAGTTATTGACCTGGAAGCAGCAGAGCGCCTCAAGAGCTGGCTGGCCTCCCTGGGCACGGTATAAATGCTGTCCGAATACTAGTCACGGTATACCTACATAAGATGACTTTTCCACACTTGGTTTTTGTTGACTTTTGTATTCAAATCGATTTACCTGTATGCTCTGGACAATATGTTGATGTATATACATCAATATATATGTATATATATCAATATATATATATATATATATATATATATATATATACATATATATCGCCAACGGTTCCTTGGGCGAGTGTTACCCCAAGTTGTACCAAATATGCCTTATCATGTGGTTTTCTATTGCAGGCACAGTAGTTGGGATCTTTGCTGTCTCATTCAGAGACGCATTCAGTGTCCAAAACGTGCTTGTCTGAACTTCGGCAAAATTTGCCATGCTGCACATCTAGAGGCAGTGGTAATAACGGGTGGCAACCCTTTGGCCAATGCCTGGTCACATGCCACAGCGAGGAAAGGTGTCTGAGTCGCACTTTGAGCCTGCCGGCGTCTCGTCTCCGCCTCAGCCCGCCTGTCGGAGGTACACCGTCCGCCACACCCCTGCCGGCGCCCGGAAGCGGCCGTTTGTTTCGGCAGCCGGTGAGTGATGGACTGTCGGCGGGCGAGGCGCCGGGCCCCGAGCTCTGACCGGAGCCGGCCGCCGGCGACTCCTGACCCGCCGACCCCGCACGGCCGCAGTCGGGACTCTGTACCTGCCGAGGCCGGCGGCGGCGGCGCGTCCGAACTGGTCCGTCTGGTTCCGCCGCGGCCCGGCACGGCCGGAAATAGCCGGTGGTTCGATCGGCAGGCTCCTCCTCCGGCGACGGCGCCGGAAGGAGCCGAACTTGTCAAGTACGCCGACGGAATTCGGATCGTCTGGAATTTGACTGCCTGAGCTGTGAGAAGTCGGTGTACAGGAGAGGTGGGGGAAAACAGTGTCTTAAAACAGTGTCGTGTGGCAGCAGCACTGGTGGATCCGGGAGGGAAACGGGGCCATGACCCCTTTGGACCCAAAATTTCTTTTGGGCCTCCTTTTCGGACGGAGAAATGCGCTTTTTGTTTCCGAAACATTTTCGAAGGAATATATTCTAATGTTCGAAAATGTCGAAACAAAGTGGCCGAAATCAAAGGAGAAACCAACTTTTGGGAGGTAGGTTAATTTACACGGGTAAAAATTTGCCCCCACCCCCATGAACACATGGTCTGGACCCGCCCTCAGGCAGGAGTTACTCCAACAATCCGCGCATTCGTATGTTGCACATTAACAAACAAAGACATTTAAATCCTTTCTTCAGGACAAAGAACGTTTGACACGGTGCTGTTGGATCAGCTTCATTTTTTTAAGTGCGCCGGTTCTTTTCATTTCTCACCAGTCATCTGACGACTGCAGGTTCTGTTATTCAAACAAGGTCAAATAATCAGTAACACAGTCCGCTGTTAAATACATTCGGGCCGTGAGCCAGACGTTTGCGCAATGGTGCGCTATCATTGCGTAAGGCGATTGGGAGCAGCGCGATGCCCTTTAAAGGTCTCCTTGTGAGCTATCTGTGTACAAAAGTGGCTAATAAGCTTTGGAAAATATTCTTCAGTTCGTTATTCACTCCTAATAGAATCAGCGCACGTTAATGGCGTAGGCATTCCATGACCAGTTTCTACTCATCGTATGCAAATATAGCGAACAAGAAAAAACAACCTCAAAGGAAGATATGGTGCAGCGGTGCCGAAAAAGTGCCAAAAGTTTTTTTTTGAAAAATTAAGGATACGTGTAGTGAAACTCTATGTGCATCTACAGTGTAGAACATGGTAGGAAGCTTATTTTCAATACAGTTGCTTCACGGCTTTCTTTTGTATCAAAACTGCACTGGAATACGCGATACGGATAAATCACTCACATGTTCGTTGCCCTATTGCGTTTCGCGCATGTTCCCATCAGTTGTCAAAATGTTTGCAAAAAAATCGTGTAATTCCAATTAAACCGTCATCCCAGCTGACCAAACCATTGACATTTAAACATAGCCCAAACAAAACAACTGATGAGCTAATCTGTAAATCGAAACTCCGTGTACCGCGACCAAACGGGACCGTGTCGCACATTCCGCTGCCGTCATGGTGCACGTGGTACCGCACGTGCCAAGGTCAAGGCCAAGCGGCCTATCTGGGTCGGCTCGGGGCGCCGGCGGCCGGCGGTGCGACTCTGGGTCGCCGGCACGCCATGTGCCGACTCCACCCCAGCCGGCGACGGGGCGCCCACGTCGAAAGTGAAAGTGAGGTGGGCCGCCGCGGTGTCTGGCCGGCTCACAGGCCGTCCGCCGCCGCCGCCGCCGCCGGCCGTCCCGCGTCGCTCCGCTGTTTGTGCGCGCACGTGAGAGAGCGCGAGCGGCCAGTGCCTGCGTCCGCCGGCCGCCGACGCGTCTCCGGCCCAGGTGAGTGACCGGGCCTGCGGTCCCGCGCGTGGCGCGGCCGGCCGGCCTCTGACCCCGACCCGGCCCGGCCCGGCCCGGCCCGGTTCGGCTTCGGGCAGCGGGTGTCACCGGCCGCCGCACGGCAGTGACTGGCGCCGGCTGGCCGCCGCCTGAGGTGAACACTGCGCTGGTGTGGTGACTCGCCGCGTCCGCGCTCTGACGGATCGGGAAGGCCGGTACGTTTTTACCGCGGGCTAACGGCGCCGAACGGCGGCCGTCCGTTGCTTCGACTGGAGTCCGGAACACCCGATCCCAGATGTGAAAAACTCCCGGTCACACGGAAGCTCACTGCTTTCTTACACCCTTTTGCGATGAGAGCTCTTTCCAATGGGCGTAAAATTAATGGGAAAATGAATATGTACGCAAATGTAAATGTTCGTTCCTCTCAATGCCATCTGGAGGTCTTCGATTCATGCCTAGTGGTCTCATAAGCCTGCGATTGCAGTCAGGAATGCAACGTCCACAAAAAGCCAGGCTGCGGCCGAGCCAACAAGGTGGTGCATTTCAGTTGTGAAATCGTAGAGCAATGACCAGAACGTCAGACGGCAACCCAAGTTGTCGAATGAGCGCGTGAAACTACCATTCAGTTCTGTTTGGTTCTGAATTTGTCCGGCGAAGCTGGGCAAATTCAAAAGGTTTCCCATAGCCTTCCGCGCGTTATGGGAAATTTCCAGGTGTCGTAATCCAACCGTAATTTTCGTTTCTAATAAGAGCATGCTCTACTGTGCTGCTCTAAACATAGGAGACAAGGGTAGACGGAATGGAGGCATGAGCAATCTGACATGATTATCGCGCTTGGCGCACTAAAGTCAGCTTTCAGTTTAGATGTACCGATCGCCTCAACGGTGTCGGAAGGGTGCACGGTTGGCAGAAATATTTGAACCATGTAGCAAAAGAACCATGAGAACCATTCGTGCTTGACCAAAGCTCTTCTTTTTCGCTTTTTTGCGTTGCTCCACGGCAACTGCCCTAGCACTGTGTCGTGGCTTTGGCTTCAGTCACCACCATTTGCCGACGGCGTTCCACAGAACGCGACACGACTGAACCCTGGTGATCGCCGCGCCACTTTTCTCATGCAGCCGTTTGCTGCCTTTACGAGTTTGCGTAACTGTGTCGGCCAGCGGGTCATTGTCGACAGACGTCCTTGGTCAAGGACCTGTTAGTCATGCCTGGGTCGGCCCGAGTCATGTGCTGGGATCGATTCGGATCTCATGGTTAAACGGGTCTGCGCCATAGGCTTGCAAACGTAGGGAAATTAATTTACTTTAATCATGAATCGAATAATAGTCACTTGTAATTTTGTTTGGTAGTTTATGGAGGCAATTGTTTGTCAAGGAGCATTGTAGTTATGCTACAGCTTATTACGTTAATACCATTGAAGATTATTGTCTTTTAAAAGCACGAACTGGACCATAAGTTAGCCCTAACTAGCCGGTAAGTGGCGTTGATTGAGCTTTGTGAATGGGTTTTTGTTGTGCAGCAGAGGGCTCGTTACCATAACAACAATGTCGGTGGAAAACGACGCCCATTAACATCCTGGGAATGCCACCTTGGTTGTGAGAATTCGAGATTTAGGAAATTTGGAAATCAGCACCAGATTATTAAGATTTCGAAAAGTTTTGGTGATACCTTGGCGGGTCCCCGAACTCGGCGTTCGTCGGCGGGTCCCCGGGCCCGGCGTTCGTCGGCGGGTCCCCGGGCCCGGCGTGCGTCGGCGGGTCCCCGGGTCCGGCGTGCGTTGTTGGGTCCCTCCGTCAGCTGCGGCGGGAGACGGGCGGTCGCTCGGTCGGCCGCCTGCCGCTGACGGAAACGGACGCGGCCGCCGTCCGACCGCCGGCCGTGACGACTGGTGACGGATGGGCGCCAGCGGCAACTTTCCCCCACCTCCCGAACAAAAACCAACCGATTGAGCGGGCGCCCGCGTGTCCCTCTGCGCTTGTGCTCGGGTTGCACGGGAAACCTATCGTGAGCGAAAGAGCTTGTGCTGGTTTTGTCAGACTCTGTGCGATCATGCAGCCATTTTTGCAGTCAGTCCCCCTGTGAATGTTCGTGTACATGAATGTGGTAGGAGTGCGCGTGCAGTCGTGAGCGTGTAAGAGCGTCACTTAACAAAACAATTTGAATGTATTTCGGAACGATACTGCTGCCCCCCCCCTCCCCCACCCCTACTCCATTTTTTTAGATCTGACATTGTGCCTTCAGGTAATGCATGGAAAGGAATGACGTGGCAGTTGGTACAGCTTCTGCTTTATTATCTCTTAAATTGTTTACTGTAAAATTGCCTGATTGCCTTAAATATATATTTTTTACTCACATCACTTGCCGCCATCCCTAAACAGGAAGCAGCTCTGCCGAGACACCTGTTACACCTGGTCTGGTGATTACTGGTTGGCCGGTCCCAGGTTTACCGTTACTCCAGTGAAGGTGACGGCACCCAGACGATGCGTGAAGAGGTAAACCATTCACTTCCGCGCCCGGTCAGAACAGCTGACATGGCTGCCGTTCGCCCGTGGCAGGCCTCTGTTGTCGGCCCGTGAGATGCTGCGAGTGCACCTTTTTATCGTTTCATGGAATGTCGCGAGCTAGTTGGTTGGTTAGCCAGGATGAGTTTTTGTGCGTTTGCGTTGGACACGTTGCAGTCATTTGGATCCAGTAATAATAAGAGGCATGGGGGTGATATACAACGAATGTACAGTGCTATTATGCGATGGCAGGAGAATGTCGCATACAAACGTTTTTGTCAGAGGAAGATTTGGCTATGAACAGAGGCTTGTGAGGAAGGAAATCGCATTTGCCGTTTTTGGGATCAACGTGCCGCGAAGTACAACAAAATTGTTTAGATTCTGCGTCATACGAGTATACCAGGGATGAATTGCTTACCTAAACTCTGAGGTTCGCGAGACCATTTCAGATCCCCAAGCATCAAAACGAACTTGGAAAATAAGCCATCTCAGTCTCGTTTCGATCGCAAATCATCGACCCCCTCCATTGTACCTTGCTCAGTTGCCTGTCATTTCGGGCTATGCAAATGAACTTGCATAAGTGAAATTAAATAGGCATGTCTGTTACGACTGCGCTGTGGCAGCTAAAACTGAGCGATTACAGCTCAAACCGTTCAGTTCTGGCTTTGGACCTTGCCAGAAACATTCACCACACGCTCCGTTAACCACGTTCGCATCGCTTGTTGGGAATATCGACGATGCATGGAACGTTAGCTCGAGAGATGGCTTCCTCGGTTCGGAAGAGGTGCTCACCGGATTTCGTTTATTTTTTTCGTCAAGGGAAATGCTGTCAGTCTACTCGTAAAAGAGGAGTGGTAGCCAAACAGGACGGAAGTCAAAACTGCGCAAACACTTTCTAGTTGCCACGGTCACTTGGAGACAGTGGTGTGTCTACCAATACCCAGTTATACTTGGATCTGATGTACCTTGAGCGTGTACACAGACTTGGATCTGGTGTACCTTGAGCGTGTACACAGACAAAACGCATCGAAAACTGAATTCGATGTTATGCTGGTTAAAATTCCTTCGACCAGTTCTGGTCGTTTCGGAATTGTGGGATTAAGGCGAGAGAGGCACATTACTGGTGCCAGGAAAATAGAGTAAACGAGGACGCGGGACGGGGCATTGTCAGGACGAAAGGTTAAATGAGGGAATACGAGGAATTTTGGCAAATTTCCTGAGGTTACCGATTAGTTGCTGTCGATTTAAGATCCAGCGCAGCAAAAATATCATGCATGCTTCTGTTCGAAATAGTCTGACATCAAGATTACAAAACGTTCTGCAATTAGGGGACATATGGGTAAAACCGGACGGTACCTAATATTGGACACTCGAATTTCTTAGAAACAGGTCATGTGGCAGCAGAAAGAAAAACACCTGCGCCGGGCCCTCCTTCCTGTCCTGAACCGTGAAGTCGCGTGAAAGATTTCCGTTAAAGCTCGTTTTCCTGTGATCTAACTGGAACGTTTCAACGGCCTCAGCCACGGATTGCTTGTGTGACAGTGCATGCTGCCGCGTATAAGCAAAACATGTGCTTAGTAAGACGGGCATCTCTACTGCCGATTTCGCATCATCAGTTGTCAAGCGCTGAATTTGCGCAGTCAGCTAATCAAGGTAAACCACCGGTGCAGACAATGCCGGACATGTGTTCTGTATAAACTGAACAGCACAAGACCTATTTTAGGAGCAGATCACTGGGAGCGGGGAGTGATTTTGGCCTGCCGAATTATGAAGAACATAAAAAAACAGTCTGGGTATTTCGCCAAACTTGTTTTGTTCGACCTCGTCGGAGCTCGGTCTTCACGGACTGGTGCGCTGAGACTACCGGTCGCACGTGGCTGAAACTTGGCTGTCTCAGGCGTTTGGTGGCACAATGCATTGTGTAAGATTTCCGGGTTTCTGGACTGTGGGGCTGCGCTCGGCACGCGCTGGAAGCCTCCATAGAAGTTCGCATGTATTTTGGGCAAAATCCGACATATTTTCAAAAAGTTTAGAGGCGCGCCGCTTCCGGGCGCTCAATCTCGGAAACTGCGGATCGCGCCGACACAAAACCGGCTGCGTTCGACAACGAATGGAGAATTGCTTTGCGCGGGAAAGGCCGAGCCGGTACCGGCATGTGGTGCGTGCAGGCTGCGGAAACACTAAAAACACCTTTTTGGCAAGGGTTTAAAACGAGGTCATGATTTCGGTAGCCGTTTAGGATACGAATCCGAAGACACGATGACCGACCACAGCAAGGTATCGGTAGGGAATCATTTCCTGGAGTCGACCTCATCTGCCAGACGGGGCAGCCGCGGTACGCGCCCAGCATGGTTTACACGTGGATTTCGAATGCGAAGCCTTCATTGTCTGACACGAAACTGGTACCAACCGAAAGCCCGTTCTTTTGTTGTCCCAGTAATGCAAAATTCTAATCAGGTGTGTAGCG
The DNA here is from genome assembly GCA_030062745.1 of Capitulum mitella. Lineage (NCBI taxonomy): Eukaryota > Metazoa > Arthropoda > Thecostraca > Pollicipedomorpha > Pollicipedidae > Capitulum > Capitulum mitella. The sequence continues at coordinate 2,924,538 of CP099839.1, read as the reverse complement.
GGCGTTCCGGCCAAGCAACCCCACATGAACCGATGCAGGAGGCGATTTCGCCCATTTTCAAGTGAGCTCGAGACCATTGCCAACTGCCGACACGACGTTTCTCTCAGCGCCTAACCTCACCATACCGGGTCGCACCGAGACGAAACCTGGTCCATTCGACACAACATTGGTTGGATAATAGTCATGTGGAACACCGCGCGCGGGAACCGGCACGTCACTTGTGCTAGCCACAGGAACACTAAAAAGACCGTTTTGAAAGCTTTACAAAATAGACTAACACTAAAATGAACCTTCAGTTATGACGATTCGAGGCTATGTAGCCCCACGTCACAAGGTACAGACTGCATATCATTCCATAGGGCCGACCTCGTCCGCCAAACGGGGTAACCGCAGCACGCGCTCAAATTGGGCGCATTTTCGGTTTTCGGGTCCTTTGTGTTTACACTGTGATTGCGATGACAAGGAGGGTGGGATTTTTGGCAGAATTAATACTAATGGAACGAACGGATTTTAATCGTTTTGGCGTTGCAGTAAACTAATGGCAATAATTCGCCTAACTTGTACTGCTATGACGCATTAGGTAAACCGGAGCAAGTCATGATTTTGCGGAAAATCGACACATTTCGAGGTATTTATGTTCGATTAACCCTATTCCCGGAGGGCTAGACGGTATGGCCGATTCCCGGCAGGGGGGGGGCGGATTCGGCCCCCCTGAGATCTCGAGAACTACTTATCCGATTTCATCGCAACAAACGGCAATCGATTTGCCGTGACGTGAACTACATTTTGATAAAAAGAAATTTTCAAAATTTTGAAATTTGTGGATACAGGGGGCAAAAATGTCAAAATGGGGGGTACTTTTTGACTTTTTATAACTCCGTTGTTTATGGACCGATTTCGATGAAACTGGCATCAATCGAGAGATTATGGATAGGGCTTTTACCATGGGTATGCAAATCTGAAATTTTGAGAAAATTCATGGGCGTTCACAGGGTTTCAAAAATAGGGGGATAAGTTTTCTAATAACGGAATGAACAAAAAAGGTAAAAACACTTTTTTGGCTTCTGCTAGTCATGTTATGCTAAAGAAGTACAAATCGCATTACAATGTTTGTATAATGTTAGCATAGGCGGTGCCAGGGACATGAGAAAGGGGGAACTGTCATGGTCACACGTTTCTCAGATCAACTTGTGACTTTTGACCTTAAATGACCTCCAGTGACCTTGGGGTCACCTGGAATGATGTCGTGTGCATTCAATATTATCTGTAAATGTTTTTAATCGATTAAATTCACTCTATTCCAAAAAATTCATTTTTTGGCTTTTGCGATATAGGGTACGTGCACTGACATTTTAGGTCATAGCTCCGTGACCCGACCTGATATCAAGCTGAAACTTGGTACACAAGTAGAGGGCATCTTTCTGCGTCATATATATTCCGGGTTTGGCATTTGAAGAAACGGCGCCAAAATTATTGCGAAAAAACAAATTTTGACTTTTGACCTTGACCTGACCTTGTAAAATGACCTCAGATAAACAAAATTACATATGCACATTGCCCAACTATTTAGCTATATATTCATCTAAAGTTTTAAGTTCTATCTTAAAAACTCTGTTTTTGGCAGACATTTTCCTTTTACCCTCAACATGGCCAAAAATGACCTGAGGTGCCTCCCAAAAACGTTGCCTGGCTCCGCCCCTGAGCAAAATAGAATTTCGAAATTTTGTCACGGCGCGTAGAAGGAATAGCTAGGAAAAGTGACCAAGTTTTGTGAAGCTGCGTTAAAAAGCCTGGAATTGGCAAGCAAAAAACCCGAGGGGGGGCGGATTCCGCCCCCCCCCCTGCCGGGAATAGGGTTAAAGACTGTGGCGACCCCACTGGGAGCATGTCGTTTAAGATACTACCGCTATGTTCCTCGGTCAATTGTGAACACGTTAGTATAAGCCATTTGGTGTGTCTCGTTGTGGTCGATTCAAATGAAAGCGTGCAAAAAAGGTCCGCGTGACGCGTTCTGTTGATCACGATCGAAAACCAACATTTCTTGTGGTTAAATAAAAATTTTATCATTCCGTCTGGCTCAGTTTGAACTTGACGTGGTCTCCAGTTTCGGGACTTCAAATACGCTACATGACTAAAAAATGTCTCTGTTATATGCATAAAGGTTCGGTCAGACACAGATGAAGATAGGCAAACACAGACAGGGTTACACATAGATGGGCCGACATTGGTAGACAGAGACAGATACAGAGAATGAGACGAAGACAGAAAAAGAGACAGAGACGGACAGAAATGACAGTGAGTGTGGGAAACAACGAAAGGCTGGGTGGGTGGAGGGGAGGGGAGAGATTTAGGGACACCGAGGAGACCGGCAGGGACTGACAGAGGTCGACGGACCGATGGAGATCGATAGAGACCGGTGGAAAGCGTTGAAGACCGGTAACGATGAAAAGAAACTGACGAAGGTCGTCTGAGACCGACAGAGACCGACAGACATCAAACGAGCCTTAGAGAGACCGAAAGACTAATAGACTGGTGAAGAAAAAAGGGGACCAACATAGAGTAATGGAGATCGAGCTGGATCGTTGGAGACCAATCGAAACTGATGGAGATCCATGGGCACCAAGGAAGACTTGCTGGCACCGACGGGACAGAGAATGCGAGTAGACTGAGAGATAGACTGAGACTGCGAAAACTGACGGGAATGGAATATATATAAAAAAGCATTTTGTATCTGTCCAACCTGGGAACCTGAAAAAGCGAAAACAAAGCAGGAATGCGGCAGTGGGTGCTTTATACGTCAGGGCGCTGCATGACGGGAAAGTGGTTGATATTAGCTGAGGAAAAAGATTCTGATTGGGGCGCCCTGCGCTCGTTTACATTCGAAGTAGACCGAGTGACTCACCCTACTCAAAGCGAGCGTGTGTCCGAGCGCGAAGTGTGAGGACATACGGGCAGACCAACCGGCCAGGGACCGTCTTCTACCATGGAAGCTCGCAGCGCGATTGTGAAGCAGTACTGTGGGCAGCTTGATCAACCGTTCAACAGGAACTACGCTGGAGTGCGCAGCATGACTGTGAAACGGTGTCGGGGTGCTAGCGTGACAATTTTGCAGAGGTCAGACTGCCGACGTTTGGTTCAACAAACAGAAGCCGTTTGTTGGCAATGAAGCGTGCAATGTGGTCCTTGGGCGGTACCGGGGTCAATTTGATCAGCTTTTTGCCAAAACTTGATTCAAATGCAAAATTCGTGCGCGCAAAGAGCTTGAAATACGCGGCGAAGCAAGCAGCAAAAAAGCGACCGGTGCGTCCGAGAAACGCATGCGTGTTGTGGCGTACTTGGGACCTAGAGGGTCGCGTTTTGGGGTTATATGGGTGGGAACAAAACGGCAAAAGGCCGTCTACTCACGTTTCTGTATCTATGGGCCCCCGCGCGATCTGTTTGTTTCGCTCGCGGTCGCAGCAGTTCACGAGATTGAACCAGTCAGAACGGAATCCAGCAGAATCGTCAGAAACATGAGGAGCACTTACACTTTTTGGTGATATTTTTAGACCAATCTTTGTATTCATCTACGCCAATCAAATTCGAGATGACGGCACTGGAACCCTGTCTGATGTTACACGATTGTGCGCCGATTTTCCATTTTCTTCTTTTTTTATTTGCGAATAGCTGCCTCACCATACATATATTCCAATGTAAGTCTCTTCCTAAAGCATGTCAGATCAATGTTAGTCTCTTCCTAAAGCGAGTTTTAGAAAAGCTAGGCCCCCGTTCGGGGGAGGGGGAGCTGCACACTCGCGACCTTTGCGGAAGAACTTGACATAGGCGGCAGAAGTTGCATGGGAGCTGAACAATGCTTTTGAGGTGCTGCGGCCTCCAGCTCCCCTGCTGGTGACGTCACCAGCTTCCGATACTACCTACACCAAAACTTTTACTATGACACCGTGAAAGAAAGGGACAGGCATGGGGAGTGACGGGAGGGCAGGAGCACAAGGACTCGTCTAAGAGATTTCGACGAGGCAGTGCATGTTGAGAGGGGGCGCCGCTGCTATTTCGGTGTTTTCCAGTAAATCAGTTCAGTGGGAGGTGCAGCCTAAGGAGGGGGTGGACTGACGTTCCAAACAGGGTGAGGGCGCATTCCGCGAGGTCTCCTCCCGCCGTGCACAGCGCATTCCACGACTGTGCTGTGCGCCAGGAAATCATCTAACGTGTTTGGTCTGTCTGGGGAGGGTCGCAAACCCCTTTAGGGGATTTTGCATTCCACGAACTTAATTTTGTTCCAGAAACCTGCCTTTGGCAGGGCGACGCGTATCAAGCCATAGCAACCCCTCCATATGCAACTAGTAACCTCCTGACACCAACAGCAGCATCAGACATACCATTTACTGGCTTAAGGTAGGTGTATTGGGTATAATGAGCGAGTGTTCAGTGTTAACAGCAACTGTCCGATACACTTCCCACGCGCACACTTCAAAGAAAAATACCACTGCTATAGAAAAACCTAATTCGAACAGCGCCCACATTTTTGCCTGTGTAAATCGAACCCCTGCCAATGCTTGGAGCGCCCAATATTAAACTTCAGGAAAATATTGGGAGAGATATGCTGTCGTTTAAAAACGTGATATTCCCCTAGTTTACCCTTTATAGTGAGACAGACGTATTTTGAAAGGATTTCACGAGGACTGCTGGACGCCAGGACGCTTCGATTCGATTCCGCGTGCTCCTGCCCTAGAAAGCAAGGTCAGCTACGAAACTCAACACGAGTAAGTAGGACGTGGACATACCGTTCATGGTCCAGCGTCTCTACATCTTTACCACAGGGGCGCAGCCAGGATTTTCTTAAGCGGGAGGGAGGCGGAGCTCAGTATGGACTGAAATCGTAAGAAAACCGCCTGCTGGGAAGACGATGTGCAATGGTTTTCACATGAAATGCGAGCCTAAGGGCGAACGCACTCCCCCTTTGGCTGCGCTGGTGCGACACCATTTAGGTTAATTTCTGGAGTCCATACTTTGATGTGCATCACTGATTTCGTTCACGATCGCTTAAGCTGTCATTGATCTCCCCTTCCTATGCGTGGCCCTCTTCAAACTTAACGCATTCGTGGAAGTGAAGGACATTCTTCTATCCTGTCTGTCGTATTCAACGCGGCGGCGGGTGCTACGGTCGGTAGTTCGCCGGCCGGCCGCAGCGTGTCGCCACCGGCGCGCCGCCCGCCCGCGCTCCAGCGGTGAGTGGACAAGGCCGGCCCGGCACGCCCCTCGACTCAGGGCGGGGTCCTGCCGGCTGGCCGGCCGACCCCTGCGCTTCCTGGAGCCGGCGGCAGCACTGCTTTGTTCCGCTACGACAGAGGGCTCCGGTCGTTCGAGGTTATCACCATTCCGAGCGGCCGGCGGCGGCAGGGTACGGACTGGCGCCCGCTGCGGCGGCCGACGTCTCCACTGTAGAGAAGACAACTGATAGCCGCAGCCATCCTTTATCCAGTCTCTTCTGTGACATTTTGCGTCTGAGGGCATCGGTAGTCCGCTGTCATCCCTGTGGTAGGCCGCACAATGTCAAATCCAGTGAGGGGCCATCGGACTACACTTCATCCGTCCGTTGGAAAAACTGGGGCAATTATGTCTTTTTCTCCCCATTTTCCGACAGAGGTTACGACATTTATGTACTTGAAGTCAAGACGTGCTAATATAAATGCTCATTGTCAAAAATAACGGGTAACGAGACAACCGAAATCCGAGAAAAGTTAGCATTTGGGGATACGTTAGGCCACACGAATGGGGACTCTCCCTCTCAGCATGTAATCTGGATCCGTCAGTTAAGTCACAGCTAATGGTTCCGTCCCCTAGCCGAGCTTCTCTCCCCTTGCTACACTCAGCTGGTAGATGCCTGTTCATGGGGCGGCTGACGGCCGAGGTGCGCGCAACGCCTCCACCCCCCCCCCCCCAGAGCCCCCGAATCGTCCTGGTCGGAGGGTCTGATCCTCCAGTGGTTCTCTGGCTCTCTTCGCCCCAGAGGTTACGCTGCTAAAACCTGACAGACTTCTGTCGATCCGGGTCCGGCGCCGTTTGACCATTAAATCCGATGCTATATAATGCGAGGTAAACTTTCATATCGGTCTGTTTCGGAGTACCATTTGCTGTACTGTCACTGAAAATGCATACGGCCCCGGTATCGGAGTGTAACAACGCAAATAGACACTTCCACTGAATGATAATAATCATCGGAATGTTCGTCATTTTCCCAAGCACCCTCGTACCCATGTGGAAGATAAACGATCGTCTAGAACCGCAAACAGCCGGGCCTCAGTGAATTATCGTGGTATCCTCTTACCCTTTCACGCCTCAGTTCATTTGGATAACAAAAAATGAGTGTGATTTGATTTGACGAAGGTATTTGGTCAGTTTCTTTTGTTGCAGCGTCGGAGCAAAGTTGAAGGTTTGTTGCCATCACATCCGATGGAGGACAATGCCACAGTAACCTTAAAGTCGTGGTCCTGAGGCATTCGACAACTGTGCCGTTTAAAAGCAAATGTGCGGTTTATTTCCCATATTTAGCCCTTCAGGTCAATTGCAACTGCGCGCATCCACACGGTGAAAAAGCACGTATGCGCAAATTTGGCTGTTTTCGAGTCAGATGACGAATGTCATGCACTATGCATTTTACCTCAATGTACATACAGCTTTTCCACCTTCTTCTGAGCTTTTGAAGGACAAAGGGAAGATGGCTTTGATTATCACGGCGCTTGACAGCGACCCTTTCTGTGGCAGAAGCAGTGACAAGCTTACGACCATGAAGACGGTAATGCTAGATTTTAATCGATACTGGATTTGAGGGTTTCATATACTCGAGTTCTCATGCATGCGAGGACAACCGACTCCGTTGAGATGGCTCGGCTTGATTCGAAATGTGCGCAGAAAACACACCTCTGAGTAATTAAGCGGGGAATTAGCGGATTGGCGGCCGGCGGACCAAATGAGCCACAGTTTTACAAAATACGAAGGCTTGATGCGTTGCTAGCCACATGTGACTGAAGTTGTTTAATACCTCGTTTATATGACCACTAAAAGTGATTATCTGCAATGCACGGCAGCCTATATCAGCACTTTGTAAACAAAAATTGACACTAAATGGAACACCGCACGCGATTTAAATTAGACAGCGGGGAGGCAAACAGACGAGAAGACCAGAACAATTACCGGTACGGTTGGTTTGCATTCTGATGGCATAAACATATAGGCAGTGATCACCAGCCTAGTACCAGGCGAACATGTCTGCCTGTATGAGGGCAGCTGTTTGGCGTGATTGAACCTTCAGACCGGTTTTTCCCATCGGTCGCCTGAGGATGAGTGCGGAGACACGTTCCGTGGCGTTCCGGACCCAGGGGGCCCTGGCGATGCAGCGGGGTGGGTTTCCCCAGGACCCCAACATCCCTCCCTTGGGATTAACGTAATCCCCGATCAGCCCAGCGAGTGGCTTCTGATAAGACGTCGCGACGCTCAGATTTGAAGACGACGTGCTCGAAGCACGTCGTCGTTTTTCTAAACTTTGCTTCGCTGCATTTTGCCCCTTATCGCGGCATCTCAACTGCCTTTAACCGCTCTGATGGCGCCGTGCTAGACGGCCTCCCCTTGAGGCAAAAGCGCTGGGCGTCGCCCCCCGCCGCCGCTCCCGGCGCAGCCGCAGCGTTGTAGCTGACCATTGCTCACACTTCCGAGCCCATTCGCTTCCGCCTCCGAACCTCGCCTGCTGGGGCCGTACCCTGGCAGCGCGGCCACCATCCCTCGTTCGTCGGCGTCCGCAAAAAAAGCGGCGCAGAGCCGGCAATAGCGCCAGGTCCCCTCCGCGAGGCCAGATCCGCGAGCGGGAGAGGCGCCGGCCCGTGGCGGCGGCGGCCGGTAGGCGGCGCCGCCGTCGGACCGATACCGGTCCGGCCCGGCCCGGGTATATAATGGCCGCAGTACGGCCGCTCGTCTCTTGTGTCCGGGCAGTGGAGCGTCCGACTGGTCCGTCAACCTGCGCCAACTCACGCCGGAGCCACCAGCAGGTGAGAGAGCGGTTACGGGCAACGCGACCCCCGCCAGACAGGCACGGCAGCTGTCAGGAGGCGAGAGGACTGGTACAGCCGATGTGGCCCCACCAGACAGACAGGATCGGCCAGGAAGTGGAAGGGCAGGCACGACCAGCGTGACCATCACCAGGCAGACGCAGGATCTGTCAGGGGATGACAGAGCAGTGACTGAGTGACTCTCGCGAGACAGACACAGGAACCGTCAGGAGGTCAGAGAGTGGGTACAGCCGGTGTAACCCTCACTGGAGAGACAGAGGAGCTGTCAGGAGGTGACAGAGCAGGTACAGCCTGTGTGACTCTCACCAGACACAGGGGCTGTCAGGAGGTCAGAGAGTGGGTACAGCCGATGTGACCGTCACCAGACAGACACAGGAGCTGATAGGAGGTGAGAGGGCGGGTACAGCCGGTGTGACCCTCACCAGACAGACACAGGAGCTGATAGGAGGTGAGTGGGCGGGTACAGCCGGTGTGACCCTCACCAGACAGACACAGGAGCTGATAGGAGGTGAGAGGGCGGGTACAGCCGGTGTGACCCTCACCAGACAGACACAGGAGCTGATAGGAGGTGAGAGGGCGGGTACAGCCGGTGTGACCCTGGACACGTGAGCCGTCACTGTAAGCAGCCGATCGGGCAGGCACGGCGACAATAGTGATCAAGAGCCAGAAATATGGCCCGAAGACAGATAAAAGGAAGGTCTTTACTCCGAGCCTCGATATACTGCTGCAACAGTTATCCGCAGGTGGGAGGACTGGTTAGTCCATGGGTGACCTGGGAGCCTAATCGAGGGAGCTGCCATCAATGGAGAGGGTATTGCATTAGATACGACCACCGACAAGGCAAACAGTAGGCTGAAGCATAGAACCTTTCAATGCGACGCTCAGCAAGCAGGTTCAAGGACTGCCGACAGGAAAGGCGTTAAAAAGATTACCCTTTTTACGGCTTACAGACGTTTCGGGTTTTACCTGTCCGGGTTCGTTCTGATGTCGTCTTAATGACAACACAGGTGCCACATACTGTACAGCGCTGACTTTCTGTACATTTCCTTGCTGGTTTAAGATGCATTTTTTGGGGTAAAGCTTTCTGCGCAACCCCTTGAATGGCGATAGTTCCTGAAGTTAACCAAATGGAAATGAACCGTACCGCTGCATCATCTTCATAGTTCAGCTTCATCCCTATGCAGAGGCCCATAGCTCGCAGTGCAGCGGTGCCTATGGACGCCGAGATCATGGCCCGAGATCAGCGTGCCGTGACCGGCGCGGGCCCGACGGCCCACTGGCGTGAGGCACCAGACCGATGGGCCTCAGGCGCTTCAGGGCCAGGTACCTCGGGCTGCGCGGCGTCCGCCAACTGGCGAGGTCGGCCGGGTCAGAGGCATCAGCTGTTCCTTACTCTCGCTGTCAACCCTCTCGTGGCGGTTTCGTCACCGCTGATTTACATCCTTCACAACCGAGATATTGCTTCTGCTGCGTCAACGTTCCTCCAATGAAAGCTCGTGTTCGTGTCTCGGGGCCGGCTTGCTTCAACTGACGCCTGCGTGTGCAGCAGTCGGCTCCTGGTGGCCTTGTCCGCGAACGCCTGACATATTCATTAAGTGTTTGGAGTTCGGAAGAAGTAAGCTGACCTGACGTGGTGCGTGAAATTTAACTGATCCTATTGGAATCGCACATGCCACGGGTGTGGGTGTGTTGTTACCGGATTGTTGGGTATGGATAGTATAAGGTAACGTGTCAAGTTTGACAGCCACGCTGCGGACATTCCTCACAGGTTGAGCTCTCGCTTTTACCGACGCGAGTGTATGCCTAGGTGCTTTATCCTGGCTTGTCATAGTCAGTTTTCCGTCTAAGCGTCAGCGGTTTTTCACAATAACGTTTGTTTTCGCTCGGTCTGATGAATAGTCCGTAGTCGATACGCTGAGCCGCCGGCCTCTGTGGTACTCTGCTGTGCATTTTCAGAGAATAAAACCAAAACATTACGATTACCTTCAGGTATGCCAGATTTTGATATGGTTTCTTGCTCAGACAGCTCTGAGGCAAAGAGCACCGGAAATTGCTCAGCAATGGGGTTGACATCTTGTATTCTTGTGGTAGGGTCCAAGCCCCACCAACGCAAATGTAATGTTCCGACCGATGTGGTATTGGTTTATTTCAATGCAGGAAGCCAAAATGAGGTTAAAATATTCGTATTTAAAGTGCAACTGTGTATGTATGCGTGAAATGTAAAAAGAACCCACGCTCCGCAAGTACTCTGTCGCCTGACATACACAGGTATTAAGCAAAATGTCTCTAGACCAGTGCAGAACTGTGATTAAGGAATATAGCTGATATTATTACTGTGATTTTATTGGCGTCCAGAACCGGACACAAAGAACTGATGTTCACGTCACAATAGCCCCTTTTTATCGGAGGCAACCTGTTGCGATCTGTTGAGACATTAGCGGGAAATTACTAGACGGGACACCACCGTTTGGTATTCTAATGGCATATTTGGTGTGCTAATGGCATATTTCAGCGGGCATTTCTGTGGGATCTTTATCAAGTTTATTTACCTTTTCTAGTACCGCCTGTTATGCCGACGGCGCGCAAGTTGTATCACGGCATGAAACAAAAACCCTGACGTTGTCACTGCCATTCATGTGAATCTCTTTGTAGTTCAAACCAGTTTAACAAGCCCCTGAGCTGCTCAATGTTCATCCTTGGGGCGGCGGTCTCCCCGACGAAGTTCCGAACGGACTGTCTTCCGCCACGCAGCCCGCGAAGCATGACTTGCGGGTAAGCGTCAGCCTCGTCACACGGAACGTGACCCCTGAACCTGGCTGCGTGGCTGGGTACATGGGCGCCCGCGTGGCCGTGACAAAGACCAGCCGTCGGTGGGCGGAGGCGAAAACGGAAGCCGTCTGCGGGTCAAAGGGTGGATGCGGCGATAGGTTGTCCGATGTGTGGGCGGGGGGGGGGGGGGGACTCTGCCTTATCCGGCCCTAATCGGAGATTTTTACACCGAGACGTCTGCGAGCCAGTGTGTGCTTAGGCGTCAAGTGTGACGGGCTATCGCATTGGAAATTGCATCGCCTTATCGAGCTCGCTATGCGGATTCAGTTGTTTGGACAGCGCGCATTTTAAGCGAGCAGCTAATGACCATGAAAGCACTGGTAAACACCTGTCAGCCAAAGGCCTCGCGGCCCTCGCCGGAGCGTTTGAAACGGACGCTCTCTTCACCCCTCAGCCTGAAGTGGTCGGCGGTGCCGACATGGCCATTAGCCGCGGCGCCCTCAGGTGCGAGCAAAGGGACGCTGCGGCGGCGGAGCCCCTCCGCCACGTCCAGCCGGTCCCGGGGAGCGACAGGTGGGGGGGGGGGGGGGTCGCCTCCCCGCCGAGCGCGGAGACCTTCGCCGCCGCGCGGCGATTTTGTAACGTCGTCGAAAGTACGGCCCGGTCGTGACCATGAGCGGTCGTCGCAGCGTGTTGCAGACGCGAGACACGCCCGCGCCGGCCGCCGCGGCGCCGGCGCCGACCCGGCCGGCCGCTCGCGCCGCACGCTTCACGACGTCGGCCTCTCGTGGCCGGCAGGGGCGCGCCGGTACCGCACGGGGCCGCAGCAGCGCCCGCTCCCCTCCCCGGGACCTCGCCCTCACCGCTGCGGTCCTCACGAGCTGCGCTGGACTGTGATTGTGTCTGATGACTAACGGCTATGCACACTGCACCGCTGCCCTGAAATGGATCCGTCGCTTCCGAAACTGGGCGGGGTAACTGCGGCGCAGACCGAGGCGGGCGGGCCGCAGGACAGCCGAGTTTCTGCGCCGTGCGTTCGACGGCTGGCCCTGGCCGCTCGGTCAGGTGTAACACAAGGCCTTCACGGCTTGGACGAGGGGCCTTCACACACCGAACTCGGCCGATTTCCGGAAATACTGCGGCTGCTCGCTGCCGGCGGAACGACAAGACTTCTCACAACACCGCCGCGGCGACCGCCAGGCGCCGGCAGCCGTGCAACGCTTGCGGCGATCCGTGAGCGCGCCGGGGGCGTGCCCGTGCACGGGACGACTGCCGCCCGTGAGGGGCCGCGGAGGCACGCGACGCCGGCGGCGGCCGTGGCGCGCGGGGAGATAGCGGCGCGCCGTCCAGCCAAGGTCGCCGGGTGGCCGGCCGGCGGCCGCCGGACCGCCCGGCCGGCGCGGAGGTCGCCGCCGCCGCCCCGGTCCCCAGCTGGCCGGCCGCCGCCCGTTAGCTGCGGAAGCGCTGGTCCGCCGGCACGGGCCGGGCTGGGCCTGAGTCGGACCGGGCCAGGCCGGGCCGAGCCGATCCAGGCCGTGCCGGGTCAGGCCGGGCCTGGCCTGGCCGGGCCTCGTGGCCGGGTCGGGCCGGGCCGGGTCGGGCCGGGCCGGGCCGGGTCGGACCGAGCGGGCCCCACGCGTCCCGCCGATCAGAGACGATTGGCACCATGGCTGGCGGCGGGACTGGTCATGGGAGGCGCCCAGGGTCGCGCGCGCCGCTCTCAGAGGCCCGAGGTCGGCAGGACGGCCGCACGCGCTGCCGGCGCCGGCGCGGCGCCGACGCCCGAAAACTGGGCTGATGCAAATTTATAGAATTAATTTGTTTCTCGCTGAATATCCTTTATTAGTGTTGGCATTTTATTAATATGAATTCCAAATTACCACGCTGCCCTCATGTTAGGAAAAATGCGTTTTTACATCGCTTGAAATTGCTGTAAACGCCCGCTGAAGATTTGCAATGAAGCCGGTTGAAAAGAATAGATGCTTAAGAACTCCGTTAAAGCACATTTGTGAACCGTCAGCTACATGCGGTTGCAACAACACATTTTCTTGCTCGTTTGTTGCTTTGTTCGGTGGTCAATACAACTGGTCGACGCCAGTCGTCTTCAAAGGCCAGTACGTCAAGGAAACACTTCAGCAGGCGTCTGATATCGATTCGCTCCGTTGCGCTCTGTTTCCATGGATGCCTACGTCAGGGCTTAGGCGTGGGCAAAAGCGCCGGCCGGCCGGCCGCCGGCCCGCCCGGCGACCGAGCGTCAACAGTCGGTTCCCCGCGGACCCGGCGGCGACCGGCGGCGACCAGCGGCGGACGGACGGCTCAGAGCCGGCCGGGCGGCGACCTCCGCCCGCGGCCGCCGCCGAGGAGCCGCCTCGAGCGAGGAGCAGGTCCTCAGGAGCCACGTCAGTGAGAAGTTGCTTTATTACTCAAAGGCCGATCCAAGAGAGGAGCCGGCGCATTCTCGCGAAGCAGCTTGTTGATGATAACGGCCTGTTCTTCAGTGGCTGCCCAGTGGGAAGGTACTCCGCTTCTTTCTCGGTGACCGACTCCAGTGAGCTGCTAGTCATCCTCCACCTCGGCGGCGACGGCAGTGTCGGGGTAATGACGGCCTGTTCTGACGGCACCTCGTGTCGTTTCAGCCGACATGATGGACATGGAGAGCCTGCGCAGCAAGCTGAACGCGGCCGGTCAGGAGCACCTGCTCAACTTCTGGGACAAGCTGGCGCCCCAGCAGCAGCAGGAGCTCCATGACGAAATCCAGCGGTGAGGCGTCGACTCGGGTCGATATCGTAACGGCCGGTATTGCTGAACTGGTCGTGGGTGTAGTTAACGAAAGATGGGAGCTCTGAGTGCTCACTGATTCAGATATTTCACCGCATTATGCCTCTTTCGTTTGAAAACTTTGCTGCGAAAAGAGACAATGTGAACGTAAATGACGCTTTGCCTTTTCAAAGCCATCGTTCGCGTGGTTACCTCAATTTCCCTAATAATGTGTACCGTGAGGTTCTTACCACACAAAACCAAGTTTACGCCTGCGCCTGGGCAGATTATCTTGTTCATGGTCACCGAGTTGTCATACGTCGAAGTGGTCTTTTAACGGTGTGTTTTTTTCGCGTCACCGACCCGCCGTCAGCGGCGCAGGCGTGGGCCGCGCGCTCGTGGCGTGACGCCATGGCGTCGCTGCCGACAGCTTGGACCTGGAGGAGGTGTGCGGCTTTTTCCGGCGCACCATGGAGGCGCAGAGCGAGGAGCAGGCCAAGCTGGACGACCGGCTGCAGCCGGTGCACTCGGACGACTTCGGCTCGGTGGTGCGCTCCTCCGTCCAGGAGCTGAAGGACTACGAGAACCTCGGTCAGTCGCCGCCCGAGTCGTGCAGGCTTCTGCCGGCCCTGGCTGCAGTTCTCACGACCTCTTTCGACGACTTCCGCGAATCTTCCGTCCCTGTCTGGCAGGTGTTGCTGCCATGTCGTCCTCCACCTCAACCGTTATCCAAGAAAGCTACAGCGTCATCCACCGCTTCGCGGTTTCGATCTGCCGACGTGCGCAGCCGTATCTGCGTAGCACAGAAATCAATGGGTTGATAATGGATCTGAACATTTCGAGCCGTCCCGGCTATCTGGCGAATGTTTGTCCAACCTCTATGTGACTTCCGGCTCGCGGTTCGCTTCGTCTGAGTGCGGCACTTAAGTGTGGGCGAACCACGCGACGCGATTTCGTGGCTGACGCACCGTTTTTTTTTCGGTAAAAGTGCAGTTATTACACACATGTCTTAGACACTGGCCACACTGTGCGCAGACAGCTTACCAGCATGCGTAAAAACCTGGCCTGACTTGGTTCGACTCTGGAGGGTCAGCACTATGGACGCCACCGGTCTCACTGACATCTATAGACTTTTTCTTTCAACAACTTCTCGCTCCTCAAACAACGCGTAACTGCCCATGACAGTCGATTTCTGGCCTTCGTACCTTGGCCGTTACATTATCACCTGAGGTCAGAGCCGCTCCGATGCACTTCGCTGGTTGCTCGCGACCTTCACGCCTGACGTTCGGCGTTCCTCCAGCGGACCTTGTGACCCGTCCTACGGCGAACCAGCTGCTATCGGGGGGAGGGCGAGGCCAGTGCTGTCGCCCTTCTGCAGCACACCGTCCCGACTCAACCTCGACTCGACCCGTGACTCTGAACCCTGACTCTGAAGCCCACGCCTGTCGAGCTCCGGCGGCGGCGGCCGGACGTTCCCTGCCGTGTCCGCGGGCCGTTCCCGGCGGCGCGGCTGCGGCGTGCCCATGGCGCGGCGCACGGCCGGCGGCGGCGCGGAACGTCCCCGACGCGCCGCCGCCGCCGCCCGACGTCGTAGGATTTTGACCGGCCGCGGCTTAACGGTTGCAGCTCGGCGGCCGGCCGCCTTTAGAAAGTAGAAGTCCTTGAGAGGAGGCCAGATTCGCTCGGTTTGCGCACAATGCCGCGTTTCGCCGGCTTGCGCTGTTTTTCGGCCATGGCGCTCCGTCCGGCGGGCGCGGCTGCGTGCTGGGACGGCCGCGCGCGCTGGTTCCGGCTTCGCTGGAACTCGGGCAAATGGCCTGGCCCTGAAAACATGATCACTTTCGCTCGTCCTCTGCCCGGAGAGCGCGGACCGGTCGCGATTAGCGGGAATGGGACGCCACCTGCTCCTGCCCCGGGCGACGTGCATATTCATGCGGTACCGTTTGGAGACGTATCCGACTCCTCAAGCGACGCTTACGTTACGGACCGTAACGGTACTCCGCACTCGTACGCGACTGCTTACGTGCCGACCGTGCATAAACACTAGTAGTCACGAGCAGATCTGGCGCTGAGCAGTTTTGCCGTCAACAAAGCGGCTCAGCGCAGACCCCCCGCGGCTGTCCTCGCCCCGATCCAGCAACAAACACGACCGCGGCGGCCGCGCCAGGAAGGACCGCTCTCGGCGTGGCCGGGCCGCCAGCGGAGACGGACAAGGACCGCCCCGGCCGTTTGTTTACCGGCCTGTCAGCAGGTGGAGCGCGAAGACGCGCCCCTCCTGGTCGGTGGCGCCGCGGTCGTGACGCGTGTCCGGCGCCCCTGAGGTGTTCGCCGTCACGGGGCCGGGTCACGTGACGCAGGGGTGGCACGTCGAGAAACTCAGCATCGTCAGACACGTTCGGCGAGGGTGATGGGTTCGCTTTGCGGATCTGGCCAAGAGCCAAGGCCACTTGCGGTGTAGAGGGAGACACAGGGCCGTACACATTAACTCATTCGACGAGCGGTCTCTTGCCCCTGACGTTCCACACGTCTCTGAAGGTGTCGATGCCTTCCACGTCCTCGCCTCTGACGTTCTGCGTCTCTCGACAGGCCTGGAGGCGGTCGCTCGCGGCCAGATCGGGGTGCTGCTGCTGGCCGGCGGCCAGGGCACCCGGCTGGGCGTCAACTACCCCAAGGGCATGTACGACGTGGGCCTGCCGTCGCGCAAGACGCTGTACCAGCTGCAGGCCGAGCGGCTGGTGCGGCTGCAGGAGCTGGCCGCCGAACGGACCGGCATCGCCGGCGGCGCTGTCACCTGGTACATCATGGCCAGCGAGTCCACCAAGGCGCCCACCGAGAACTTCTTCGAGAGCAACGACTTCTTCGGCCTGGACAAGAAGGACCTGGTGTTCTTCGAGCAGGGCACGCTGCCGTGCTTCACGTTCGACGGCAAGATCATCCTGGAGACTCCCAGCCGGCTGACGCACGCGCCGGACGGGAACGGCGGCCTGTACCGCGCCCTGAAGCGCGAGAACATCCTGCAGGACATGCACAGCAGGGGCATCAAGTACCTGCACGTCTACTGCGTGGACAACATCCTGGTGAAGATGGCGGACCCCGTCTTCATGGGCTACTGCATGTCCCGCGGCGCCGACTGTGGCGCCAAGGTGAGTCCTCAGGCTGTTGCGTAGGAAGGGTAGGATCGGACGCCGTCAGGACGGAGGATTCATTGTAGCTCGTGTCCCCCCCCCCCCACTGGCTCCCCGTTACGTTGTTTCTATGCACAAACCCCGACTGTTTGTTCTCTGTTCTTTAAATTGTCGCATTTTTACACATTTTACATTGGACTGCACGACGTTCCACGATGGTCATTCTAACACGCCATCAACGGAAACTGCGGCGGTTTTTCCTCCACTGTGTGGGGGCGATTATTCAAGCCCAACGAGCTGTCAGAAGGTGGTGCCACGTTTATTTTCATTTCTTGGCCTTAGTCGAATGGTGCCTTTCCAGTGCGGAAGGTTTTATTACGATCGTATAATTCATTCACCCTGAAGAACAAATTACAGTGCCTCCAAGTATGTCGCCCAGTCTTATTATGCGATTGCTGGCTTTGTGGTGCGTTCACACTTCTCCGTGGAATTTTCCAACGGGACCGCGTACTACTTCCTTTATCCGAACGGACCATGACTCACTAGCAGTCAGCAGCCAGGAGCCTGTCTGACTGTATCCAAACAACGCCCGTTATCTCAGACGTGAAACCCTTCACCGGGGTATCGCACCTGTGCCATTGTCGCGGTAGATTATCCGAGCTTTGCGCCTCGGAGTAACCGTGGCGGCGGTGCACGAGACCTTGACGGTCACTGCTCCGGCCAACGACCGTCGCAGCCACGCCAAGCCGGGGCTTTTTACAGGAGTGGCGGGCATTTCGCCCAGGGGCCCTCAGACTGTGCCCATCGGCCCTGTGTCTGTGCGCACCAATGAGAAACGTCGCTTTTGGAGTAAAGTACCGCTGGAAAAGCAGGATTATGCCTCCTGTGTGAAAGTATCCATTGAATGCGGAGCACTTTGCCAACATCGTTCACAGTGTGCCTTTATTGCGTTGCGCGTTGCGTCATCTTAACCCGGGCTGGAATTTCTTATTGGACCCTTTGTATTTTCCCATTCCTGTCGTTCTGGACCGTGTGGCACGTACAGCGCCCTTTTTTAGAGGTGAGAATGTCAGCGGTGAAAAAGTCTTTTAATAAGCGCAGGTCCGCGTCCGGTCCGCCGGCGTATCAGTCAGCCTGTGACCATTACCTTGATCTTCGTCCTCACCTGTCACTGCCAAGTCGCCGCTCCGATGTCCGCGTGTTTGAGTCCGCCTGGCTTATTACTCTGCGATGACCCGTGACGTAAACCTCTGTATTTATGGCGTCCTATCGCGGTGTCGGGCGAAGGTCCGTCAGAGGCGCCGGCAGAAGTGCCATGATTTTATGGTTTTTACTGAGCGCTAGCCCCAGGGTGGCACGTTTGTCAGTTGCCGCGTTTGCCCTTGAAGTGGGAGCCGATAATCTGTGACGGCAGCGGAAACCAGAAGTTCCCTCTCCGCTTCAGTTCGGCGAATCCAACGACCCGGAAATGTCATTCTCTGGTACAGCCCTTATTTTGTAGGCCGTCGCTCGTGTCGTCGTCCTGTTCCACGTTCATTTCAGTTACCTGCCTCTAGTCATTTCAAGAGTGCCTTGCTTATCGCTATGGCTTTGGACGCCTTGGTGAGCCAGACAAAGACCGGGTTCCTCGTGCGAGTGTCGCTTGAGTGACGTTTACGACTTCCAAGGGCAGTTGTGGCCAAAGCCAAAAAACGATCTCTCAGCGGTTTTTCTGAAGCCTTGTGCCGCTGCGCACCCTCTCCACGCATCGTTTAACGCCCGTACAACCCTCAGGCCGGCTGAGGATTCAGAGCCCGTGACGTGCCTCAGGTCGTTGTCTCGCAGCCCTGCGAACTGAGAGCGGCGATCGGACGGTTTCAGCTGACATCCCCCCTCAGGTGGTGGAGAAGGCGTTCCCGACGGAGCCGGTGGGCGTGGTGTGCCAGGTGGACGGCCATTACCAGGTGGTGGAGTACTCGGAGATCACGCTGAAGACGGCACAGAAGCGCAACCAGGACGGTCGGCTGACTTTCGCCGCCGGCTCCATCTGCAACCACTTCTTCACCATCGAGTTCCTGGACAGCGTCGTCAGGTTTGTCCTCCCGCAGTCTGCCGGACCTCTCTGCGCGCGTAAACCATGCTCTGTGGGTGGGTCATCTTGACGCTGCAAGCATGAGATTTGCCGTTTTTGCGACGAATTTGATTGAATAAAATGTGTGACGGTTTTAATTCTGGGCATAAAAAAACACATTGCGGAAATGGTCTTAGCTCCTGCTGGAGACCGCGGGATGCGGTCATTCCCGGACCCTGCCCGGCACTCTTCTGTGCGGCCATCGTCGTCCGTTTGGCTAACAGCAGGGGCAGTGATTCGTCGGCCGTATCACGGGCTATCTGGTGCTGCGATCCTGTTTACCGACTACCATGTATGTGGTGCCTTCCGACCACCAGGCTATGATTGTGCACTAAAGCCCACACAGTTTAGCGTTGTCTTCTCCGTTGTCTTTATTCTGGCGTCCGTCTGCGTCTGGTCCTGGTCAACAAGCATTCAGGGCATTCGCGCTGGCCACCGAATGACAGCTGAACGTTTCATTGCCACGAGGCCTGTTCAGTCAACGGACGACCTGAGCTGACCCCGGGATGACCTGGGAGGACCTTTGTTGACCATCCGCGCCAACTTGCAGCGAGCGTGAGTCCGAGCTGGTCCACCACGTCGCCAAGAAGAAGATCCCGTACGCGGACGAGTCGGGCAAGACCAGGAAGCCCGAGAAGCCCAACGGCATCAAGATGGAGAAGTTCGTGTTCGACGTCTTCCAGGTGGCCAAGTGAGTAATACGACATGCCGTTGATGCTGGGCAACGCGGAATTGAAAGATGACTGTGAGAACGGTACGATGCCCGGTTGCCCTCAAGGGCTCACTTGTGTCTTGTGAAATACCTCAAGGCAGTCCAAAGACATCCGAAAACAAGCGTTTCACAGTCGGGTAATTGTCAGGATCAGGATGTTAGAAAAGATGTCAGGATGTCAGAAAGGATGATCGTCTAATTTCATGCCTTGATGTACAATCTCGTGTGCTAAAAAGTCTTTTTGGTGCAGTTAGCCAACCACCACTTCATTACCAATTCCGCATTTTACGAACATACTCAGTCTCAACGTAACACTTGAGGCCTTGCTTCAGCAAACAAAGCACAGTTTCGTTACATCCGGTCACGTTCAGGGCGACAGACTGATGACCATGGGACCGTTTTGTTCGTATCGACGGCTGCGCATTGTGGTGCAGCCTTGAAATAAACTGTTTCAATCAATGGCCTGATTTATCCCGAGAGCTAGATCGTTTTAAACGGTCTGATTATTTGAACAACGCAGGCGATATGCGACGCGATGTCGGCGGCGACGGATGACGGGGCCCATGGTACACCGTTCCGATCACATGCTGTGTATGCAAGCCCATGTTTACGCATGTTACGTGGCGTGACATTGCATATCGCTGCCAGTCTGACGTCCGGAATACTTTGCTCCAGTTTTCGGAGCAAGTCGAATGTATCGTGACGGTCGGCCAGTTTGTCCGCATCTGTCTGAGGCAATGGAGCATAGACATGCTCGGCTCAAATGCCTTAAGTCACCAAATTTCGCTAGAAAGCGGTCTTTCGAAAACTGAATATTCTGTCAGTGGTGGAACATTGAACAGCACGAATGCATACTGGCCCAATAGCAAATACTGGAGCAGGCTGGAAGTGCTCTATGTGCGTTTTGTCTTAGGCGGATGTGTTCTCAGAGACCTTAAAAAGGCTGATAGGGCCGTGGGCGAACGGTAAAACGTACGCTTCCTTTTAAATGCAGCGTAAGCCTGTGACCAATTATTCGTGGAGGGATGCTTTGTGCCCAAAAATGTATCTTTCAAAAATGGTAGCTTAATGGGCACCGTTTGAGTATGGATGTGACACATTATTTAACGTTCATCGTTATTTCGTCACCAAAACACGAAATTAAGTCACCGTAAGTAAGGCAAAAGATGGCGCAAAACTTGCCCAGACACGGCGAAACAGTCCCGACCAAGCAACCCGATCCCACTACCCCTCCAACCGTCCACCGCTCGACGTCTCCCGGCGCCTCCCTCTGACCGCTCCCTCGTCGCCCTCCGCAGGGACTTCGCCGTCTGGGAGGTGCTGCGCGAGGACGAGTTCTCGCCGCTGAAGAACGCCGACGGCGCCGAGAAGGACACGCCGACCACGGCGCGGCTGGCGCTCTGCTCGCTCCACCAGCGCTACGTGCTGGCCGCCGGCGGACAGTTCGTCGACGAGGACGGCCACGAGATCCCGCTCATCCCCAGGTCGGTGGTCCGGGCTCGGGACGGCGGCGGGCGGTGGTGGGGGCTGAGGGAGACCGGTGTGCCGGTGGTGGGCTGAGAGGAACTGTGAACGGAAGGCATGCAATGTACTGGTACACGGGTACACTGGTACAAGAGCCAGTCGTCATGTTGGCGGAAGGGGACATTTCGGAAAAAGGGCCGCAGCGCCCATTAGCGTCTTTGCCCCGCTTTCTGACAACTGGTTCTTTATGCACGTTGATATCACGTAGTTAGAAACCCTACCCAAAGTCCACACTGGTCGTCAAGCCCCTCGATAGCCTGAGTTCTATCAGCTCTCTTGGTTGAGTAGAAACCCTACCCAAAGTCCACACTGGTCGTCAAGCCCCTCGATAGCCTGAGTTCTATCAGCTCTCTTGGTTGAGACACGACCGGCCGACACGTGCTGCGAAAATATTGCGCTCTTTGTCACCATGATGACTCACCGGTTTGTGACCGCCAGCCCGTTATTCGATCAGCCTTTCACAACAGCTTTTAACACTGCACTTCCGGGGCTTGGCATGAAGGCTGCGAGGGGACAGTTTGTCATTCCACTGTTCCTGGGTTGGCTTCTGGTCGATGCTATTTGTCGGCATGCATGTCTCCTGTCATATGTAATTGTCCCAACCTTTACATGCTCTCTTGATCCTTCAAAAACACGATTTCATCGTGACCATTCGCATATATCTTCAGCTTTCTTCATTTTCTTCTGTGCTGATTTCAAATGACGCGCGCTATGTACGAAAAGGTGTCTTCCCCAGTCATATCTATCCGGTTCCAAGCAGACGCAATTGGTGAATACTCGGCCATCGGTCTACCTAAGTCCGCTTCCGTGACCCTCTGTTCTCTTGTTCCTTGCTGTCTGCCTTCTTGAGCCGCCGCTGTCTGACAGCCCCCTTCTGTACCCAACAGTCCGGCGGCCATCAACGGCGGCGAGGCCAACAACAACGAGGCGTGAGTACACCTGCACGCGGTCCGCGCCCGCGGGCGTTCCGGCGTCGCTAACCCTGGTGTCACTGATGCCGACTATCTCGACTGACGCAGTCCGCTATCGGCCGAGCCGCGTCTGACAGTCAGAGGTTGATTCGGACATCTGTCGCTCGCGGCTGTAGCCGCCGGAAGTGGAAAGGTCGAGCCGGTCGAGGAGCTCAGCCCGCGCATGATTTACACGGGCTGTTAGGGTTTTCCGGCGCGCCCTGCCTGCGGTCAGCGCCATCTGCGCAGACTGCGCGTCGGTGCCGGCAGAGTTTGAGGTTTTCCGCCACGATCCGTCGCCGGCGACTTCAATGCTAACCAGATGTCACACCGTCCCGGCGCCTAAACGGAAATGACGGACTCCGTAACTTAAATCGTCGAACGTAAAACAAGTTGGAAGTTTTTTTTAGGTGCGCTTCGATTGTGGCGCGGCTGTCGCATTCATAGCGCATAGTAGCTGGCAAAAACATTCACAACGAACGTTATGAAAAACATCTTGAGGACATGTTTAATGTGGCTGCTTTTGACGTATTTTACTTTTGACCGGCACCGTACCTTAAACGTTCAGCGGCTGACTCCGTCTTTTGCGTTTTAAATGTTGCCGCTTGTCGCATTTGCATCGTACCAGCGGACAGTGAGCTCTCTGGGTTCGGCTGTTGACTGAGAGACCGTCCTGCCGCTGTGTGCGGCATCACCGCTGACCGCGCGCCGTCTCTGTCTCTGCAGCCAGCAGGCGTGGCTGAAGCGGGAGGAGCCCGCGCTCTGCGAGGTCTCGCCGCTCGTCTCCTACGCCGGCGAGGGGCTCGGGTCGCTCGTGCAGGGCAAGCGCTTCCTGCCGCCGCTGTTGCTCAACGAGCCGGAGAAGCAGGTGAACGGCGTCGCCAACGGCCACTGATGGACGACGTCTCCGCCGCAGCGCCGGCAGAGCGGCGCCAGGGCGCTCCGGCGCCGGACGCCGCGGCGCTCGCGGCCGCCTCTGGCCGAGCCGGACGGCTGCTCGGCAGCAGAGTACAAACCAGCCGCCTGCCGAAGGCCCGCCCGGCTCCCGTCGCTAGCTGGTTTCCGTCTTGTCTCCCGCGCGTGGCTCTCTCGTGCCGTGACTTTCGGGCGGTTTTGCCGCGGTGAGCGCCCGTCCGGCGGTTGCCGTGGCAACCCGTGAGTAGCCGACCGCGACGCTTGCTTTGGAGTTTGTCCCCATGCCCGTGTCACTCACATCACTTTTTTTTGTTTTACGCAGCGCGTTTTGATTCCGATGCCCAGGGTGAAAACGGATGATTTTAAATTCTCCCGATGGAAAGAAGGGGCACGGCTCTATTGCCGATGAGCTTTTAGGGGAGAGCATTTATCTGAGTATTTGAAATGAAATGTTGCTCAACCGCGGCGCGGCGCAGCGCGTTTTTAAACAATTCAGCGGCGCGTATTCCCTTTCATCGCTATCGAGATCAATCAACTCATACTTTTCCTACGTTCGTGGGTTCCATCCTATCCGTGGCTGTCATCAGGCTCCTCTCTTCTCGTTTTCCGTTTTCGCGGGTACCGGGTGGACCCTACGGAACCAGGGAAACGCCACCTGATATTGTGATATACGCATACACGCATTGTTCATTATAAGACCGGCGTTGATTTATTTTTATACACGGCCTCCGTGGCGGGAGTGCACGAAGGCGGCTCGTGCAATAGGCAGTGACGTCACCCCGGCTCTGACCGGTGCGTCCAGGCAGGCCGCCCGTGCAATCGGCGCCGCGCGGTCATGTGACGAGCAGCCGGGCGTCGCGCCGGCGCACGGGACCCACCCGACGGCTAGTTTTATAGCTAATTCCGGTTAGCGTGTGGTGCGCCGCCGGCCGGGCCGAGGTAGAGGGGTCGCAGCAGCTGCTGGCACGCGAAGGTACACTCGGCAGGGTACGCTACAGATCCTCCCACCTCTTCTCGGCGTCTGTCACGCCAGTTGCGAAGTGAAAACGTGTTGCGGTGCGGAACATCGCATACCTGTGCCTTCTGTTGCCGACAGATGACCGGTAGTCCAACGCCCAGCGCCGACCCATACGATCCCGAAATATATGTATTTTATTATCCTGCGATCCAGCTTTTAAGGTACTGGGTCGCGCGGTTTGTTCCCCATTGGGACTTCATGTTACACCGTTCGGAACGTAAATGATTGTACATCGTTTGGAAGTGCCTTGTGGATTTTGATATTTACCACAGATTTGCCCAGCGTGCCTTGTCAGCGCTGCCATTTCCACGAAATACATAGCAGCTGCAATCCCTGGCGTTTTGAAACAACACAGCGGCGAACTAGAAGTCATGTATTCCGCAATGCGTCTGAAGTATCGTTTAAATAGGCCTTACACCGACTACGGAGGCGGAACTCAGCAGAATGGGGCCACTATGACGGCGCAGGTACTGAGAATGTCTGTCTCTGTGCTCAACAACCTAAACAGCGAGACGGAGGGCGGCTACGACCGGCTAAAACGCTACAGAGAGACGGCCGACAACGAACAGCGCTCAACTTATCACTAACGGCCAACAGATTGCGACGTCACGATAGAACGCGTGCGGGCGGCGGCCGGGGCGCGCCGGGCCTCGCTGCGCAGGGCGCCGCCGACGCGGGCCGCCGCCGACAGGGGCGCACCCGCGCAGGGCCGGACTGTACAACCGGTACGAAAATAATCTAACGACGCCGGCCAGGCCGTCACTCGTCGTACTCATAGTCCTGCAAAGGAGATCCGGGCGTGTCAGCCACAGACGGACGCCGCCGCCGAGGAGAGCGGCATTTAATGACACAGAACAGATCAGGCAGAAAGGCAATTAGTTTTTTAGTCTACGTGAGCATAATGGAGTTTTGGGAAATATTCCAGAAATTCTGTAACATCAAATGCGTCATGCTCACCTATATTCTGAAAAAAAACTTTGTTGCAACCGAGCAAAAATGCCACTATCGACTCATATAAAGCAACAGACCATTACGGAGATGGACGACTCCCCGAACTGAGTGGATCAGAGGCATAAGCCACCACAGAAAAGTCAGTTAAGCAGGGTAGAACGCCTCACGCAGAAACACGGACAACGGCCGATTTACGTTCCTCAACAAGGCCAAGGAGCTCGAGGTCGCCTGTACGACAGCACAAGCCACAGGAAAGAAACTGCGTCGCAACGAAAGTACCCGGTGTCCCATTCCGAGTCCACAGACGGCTGCTCGGGTATGTCTGGGCCCGCCCGCGCCCCTTCAGCCGGCCCGGGGCGGCGCCGAGTGGCTGACCTCGCTGGTGCGCGGCTTGACCGGCCGCGCCCGGTAGGTGGCCGGCATCACGCAGACCGAGCACTGCCAGGCGTCGACCAGGCCGGCGCGGGAGGCGCACCGCCGGTGGTACAGGTTCGGACACGACTGGCAGACGGCCAGCTCGTTGCGGTGGGTGCGCGGCTGGTCGCAGTACATGCAGACGGCGCCCGCCTGCTGGATCTGCCGGCGAGCGGGCACGGCCGCCAATGGCAGGGGACAAGCACTGACGACAGCAGAAAGCACGGGGTCGAACGTTCGGCGAGTTCGGACTGGGACCCAGTCGTGGCGGAGAAGGCGGCGCCTGAACCACAGCCGACTGGCCCCGGCTGAGGGCAGCCTCCTCATTGCGGAACGTACAGCGGCCTATCACTGGAACCCCGCCGCCCAATCCGCGCCTCGTCCCCACTCACCAGCTCCACCTTGCTGGGGGAGGGCCGGGTCGGCTCTGCCGGCGCCTCGGCCGGCAGTGGCGACACCACCACCACCGCCTCCAGCGTCTCCACGTCGCTCTCGTCGGGCTCGACGTAGGTCTTGCGCGGCGCGCGCAGGCAGCGGCGGCGCACCTCGACGCGTCGCGCCACCGAGCTGCGCCGCCGCCGGCGCGGCGCCTCCTCCTCGTCGTCGTCGTCCGAGCTGAGCGCGCGGATGCGCCGCTCGTCCTCGGACTCGCTGCCGCCGGCCAGCTGGCGGTAGCTGCGGCGGGGCGCGCGGCCCGACCGGCGCGGCTGGACCGCGGCGGTGGCGGCGGCGGCGGGCCGGCCGGCCGAGCGGCGCCCCGCCGGCGCAGGCGCCTCTTCGGCCGCTGGCTCCTCGTCGGAGCTGACCACGCGGAGGCGGCTCGTCTTGTCACGCGCCGGTCCCTCCGCGACGTAGCCCTCGTCAACGTCGTCGTCGTCGTCGACGTCGGACGCGTCGCTGACCCTGGCGGCCCGTAACAGCTCCGAGGGCAGAGGTCTGGTCGCTCTCCGACCGCCGCGCTTCTTTGGTGCCCCCTTGCAGTCCATGCACGCCCAACCCGGCCTGTCAACGGAGGGGTGTACATCTCCGGTAAAATAAAAATTCCCACGGTCCAAACCGTTACACCAGATTGCCTTTGCATTGTTCAGCAGGCAGGGCAAGGCTGTACATCAGACATTTACCAAGCAGCACATGCTAATGCTTTTGGCATGGTCCGGAATTTAGTCAAACACCTTTGGTGCCATCCTGGGGCCCGTTTCACCACATGAATAGTATCCCATCAGCGCGTGGCATATTATCCCATTCAAATTATGACACGATTATTATTCCGTTTCACCATTGCCGTAAGTATGCCTTGGCGCTAGGAATATATTCAAGGAAGTAGTTCGCGTTTGCACTCTACGCGCAATCGCTGATTGGCCGGTGCGGCACTATTTTTATCCGGCGGTTACGTTCAACTCATACCAAGGTCAGTGCTGTCCACGGACAACCGACTGACGACTGATGAGACACACGACTTGGCGCAAGACTAGTCGGCTTCCGACTACAACGGTTATGGTTAAGTCTGACTGATGCGTCGAAAAAGAAGCCAGAAAACAAACAGTTCTGTTTACGACTGTGAAAATGGCAGCCTTCCGCGACGAGAAGAGGGGAAGGGAACTGATTTCCTGGGCACCTGCAAAGCGGTAAGTTACTAGATGTCAGCGATATTCGTTTGAATCTTGTATTAATTTTTAAAATCTTAGCGCGATTTTTTAGTAGAAGCGCTCAGTATCTTTTACGGAGTTTGCTCCGGAAGTGCTAGAAAAAGAACGGTAAAGTATTAGATGAAAAGGTTTGTTCTTCTCTTCGTGGCTTCTTTTCATGACATGCTTAGAATAATCTGCTTCAGCTCCAGCAGCTTCTGCAATATCTGCACCATCCTCCAGAGCCCAAACGCTTCAAATGAACTCTTTTCGAAAAAGAAACAATCGCAACACTGATATAACCTCTGGAACACCGACAAGAATCGCGCGATATGCCAGCAAAACTGGCATACTCTGATCGACCGCAAACTCGGCAGTCCGCTGACTAAATGGAATAATTATGACAGGCCTGACGTCATAGTACTCCGAAAGCGGGATGCTATGCCGCTTCATGCTGTCATACTTTGAACGGGGTAAATATTCATCTGCGACGGTTGGTGAAACGGAATGTCATAAGTATTACAAAAGTGACTAAATATGCCACCTTCACAGAATATATTCCTGTGGTGAAACGGGCCCCTGGAAGGAGGAGCAGCAGCGGTTTGTCCCAGGTCAACAGCCCGCGTCTTTGACTTTCATAACCCAGTTCGAGCCGCGACCTTGAATGCCAGTCTCCAAGAGGCATTACCGCAACATGCCTCTCTGGCATCAACAACACTCACCTGACACGCAGCAGCACGGGCGGGTCGTGACAGTGCTTGTGGAACGCGGCAGGACAACTGGTGCAGAATATCATGTCCTCTTCCTCCGGCGACTCGCACACTCGACAGACCTCCTCCTTCTTTAGATGTGCCTCCTCGTTCTCCTAAAAGCGGCAACAAACAGCCTCAGCGACAACCCATCCGCACTGCACGGATCACAGCAGCCAAACATCATAGCAACGTTCACAGGAACGCCCCCGAACACCGCCACTCAGCGTCCCACCGTGAGGCTGAGCGCGCCGTCCGCACCTCGGCCTCGTGCCGGCCGCTCACCTGCTCGGCGGCCGAGAGCGGCTCGTCGGCGGGCGGCTTGCGGGCGCGCAGCCGCCGCTGCTGGCGCGGCCGGCACGCCGGGCACTGCCAGTCGGCGGCCGGCGGCTCCTGCAGCTGCGGACGCAGGCACGCCCAGTGGTAGAGCTGCTTGCAGCCGCCGCACAGCGAGACGGCGCCGGCCTCCTTCGTCCGGCACACCTTGCACTTCTGCGCACACGGACAGACGCATCGTCAGACCGAGACCAGGCCGCTGGCTCAAGACGTCACTGTCGTGGTCATGATCATACGACCGCACCGGTGACATCGTGAACGCTATTATGTTTGTCATATCTGTAAGCTTCACACTAAAATAATAACAGTAATAATACAGCCCGTGCTATATCAGCCCTATGATCACGCTTGGCAGAAAGCGTGAGTGAGAAGGGTATTTGTCAGTGCACACAATATTCACATATGGCTCACTTCAGAGGCATTCCATCAAGGAGATATAAACTACAAAATGACCAAACGCATCTCCAGTTACAACGATGGAAAACGTATCTTTTTTGGTTTTGTTTTCACGGAAACGGTGAATGCTTCGACACGGTTCACCAGTGACACAGATGCGGAGGCAAACCGGCCGGCCACTCACCTTTTTGGCCGTGGAGAGGTCCCACTTGATAGAAGAGTCGAGTAGGCCCACCAGCACGTGGAGCCGGGAGAAGGTGCGACACTGCCGCACCGCCTCTTGCCAGCGCCGCTCGCGGGCCGACGGCGCGGTGGCGGCAGCGGCGGCGGCGGCGGCGTTGGTAGCGCCGCCGGTGGCCGACTCGCCCGCCGGCGGCGCCATCAGACCCTGCAGCGCGTGCCGGCCGATGTGGCGCTGGCACTCGAGCAGCGCGTCGGCCAGCTCGGCGACCGACTGGGCGCGGAGCACGCGCTCGGCCCAGGCGGCCGCCTCCGGCACGGCGCCCAGCCAGCCCTCCGACAGCTCCTCCTCGATGCCCAGGATGTCCTCCTTGAGCGTGGAGAGCAGGAACTGGCGGCCGTCCGGCGCCGCCGCCTCCTCGGCGTCCGCCCTCGGCGCGGCAGCGGCCTCCGTTCCGGCCTCCGCCTTCACGTGTGAGTCGCTTTTCGCGTCTCCGCCGGCGTCAGCGTCTGCCTCCGCCTCCGCCTGGCTCTCGCCCCCAGCGCCGTTGTCCTCCTTGCCTTCCGTCTTGGTCTCGCTCTCGACCTTGACCTCGGCCTTGTCCGGCCCGGCCTGGCAGGGGCCCCCAGGATATCCAGGGGGACCGTCCGTGGGTGCCTTTCCGTCCCCACTCGGTTCAGGTACTGAAACACTGGAAACGAACATCTGTATCACGAGCAGAATCGCTGCAAACAGTGTCACCCCGCAGGCACGGAATGAGTGATTGATTATTGGGGCTTATGGGAACGCAGACTTCGAGGTCATTCGGCGCCCAGCCGCAGGCACGGAAAAACACGCACGGTCAAGGCCTCGCTGGCACTCGAACCTGACCGACAGTACATGGCGAGAAAACGGACGATGAATTACAGGCGACAAGTCAGCGCACCACCTCGACGGTACCTGGCAATCGCGATCTAGCAGCGGCCCAAGCACCGGGCATGCCAGTCATGCCAATCACCATGATACATATACCATGATACATATACCATACCATGATACACATGCCAAAGACCTGGTCCAACGCAGCTCACAATGAGCCTGACTAGACAATCCTCTCGGGGCCGGCGCCAGGCGCTCACGTTTTGGGCAGCGTGGCGCTGATGAGCGGGTACTGGGCGGTCAGCGCGTCCTTCAGCGCCGACTCGCGCTCGCCCTTCTCGGCCAGCGACGCTATCAGCTGGTCCACCTCGGCCAGCGACGTGTAGCAGAACCACATGTTCTGGCCCGGCTGAGGCGTCGTCGCCTGCCGGTGGCGGGAACAGAGCGTCGACTCCGCGTTCTGTTCCCGGACACACAACACAACACTGCGCGGCGGGGCGGAGCGCGCCGACTCAAACTCGGTGGAGCCGGCACCCGACCGAACACAAAACGAACGGTTGTCAGCATGACCTGACGTCAAAATGGCGGAAAACAATGATCGCTTTTCTATTCCGGTATCGGCTATCGGCATGACGCGGGCTATGTTGCGGCCTGAGACGTAAGAACTATTGAAGAACGGTTTGGGAAGAACGAACACTAAGACGTAAGATGTAACAACCCATTTCTGTCTCGCAAGGCTTTTCCACCCGGTCGGTTACCCGCTCCCGCCCACGGCGCAGAGCAGGGCGCGGACCGCTCACCTGTTTATGGCTGACCAGGATGACGCGGCCGCGCTCGCGAACCTCGCGCTCGGACGCCGCGCGCCGCTGCACCACCTTGAGCGGCTGCTCGTCGTCGTCGTCCGAGGCGAGCGCGGCGCCGGCCGGCGGCGGCACGCGGTACTCGAGCGTCTCCGGCCGCGCCCAGCCGGTCTCCACGTAGAGCGCGGCCGGCAGCGACGGCAGCAGCCAGTAGCGGTGGTGGTGCCGGTCCAGACCGAGCGGGGCGCGCCGCTGCACGGTCTGATGCTGCGCCGACGCCAGCTCGAAGTCGCGGAACACGGCCGCCTCGTCGCGCTCCTTCTGCAGCTGCAGCAGGTGCTGCTCCCGTCTGCGGCCGCGGCAGCGGTGGACGGGACGGTCAGACACCGGAGTCATACAGACAACGGCCCGTCCGACAACGGGCAGCAGACGACGCCGCCGCAGCATAACGGCGGTACACGACAAGGACAACCACTTCATAATTCGGCAGTGAAGCTCGTGTCCAATCATTAAGGAGTCAGTGCAACAAACAAAACCTAGCCCAATAAATGAGCACAGCCACAATACATAAAACCTCCGTACTCCATAGCAGGTTAGCATGCGGTTTTAACGGCACTCTAAAATAATTCGACTACAGACGGACAGCGTTTTGGCCAGCAGCCGGCACCGACTCACTTCTCCCTCATCTCCTGCTCGCGCTGTTCGCGCTCACGGCGCGCCTCGTCCAGGTTTCGGCGCGCCCGTTTGGTCCCCGTGGCCAGGTCGTCGCCCTCCGCGGACGCGTCCGCTGCCGGCGGCGGCGGCGGCGGCGGCGGAGGCGGGGCCGGCGGCGGCGGCGCGGCCGTCTGCTCGCCCTCACGGCGCCGCTCGGCCTTGCGATCACGGTAGATGGCCAGCTTGCGGGTCCACATGTGGCGGTGGCGCTCCTCCAGCTCTTCCAGGTGCTCGGCCAGCGCGCCGCTGCCCAGCAGCCGGTGCACGAGCACGCGCAGCACCTCCAGTCGCTCGGCCGGCGTCAGCTCGAAGAGCTCGCAGCTCTCGAGCCGCGCCATCAGGCCGTCCGACTGCCGGCCGGGGGCACCGTCAGCGCAGCGGCAGCAGGCGCAGCGTCAGCAACTGCTGAGTGTTGCGCCACGGAACACACGCCATGTACAAAGAACAAGGAACAATGACACTAAGGACACAGATACATTGTCATACAAGGCACTCATGCTAGAAACGGCAGTGACACGATTTCCGAACCCCTTGTAACGTTCACTTTCCTGGTCTTTTTGAGGTCTGTGGCCGCAGCCACAGCTTTCAACAAATGCCCGGAACGATCAGGTACAACTACAGGAATCCAGCGGATATTCCTTCTGTGCCGAAGAATACTCTACGACGCGTTCCGGTCAACACTCTGTCAACAAACCGCTACCGCCACGGGCCCGTCCCGCGCCCAGTCGCCGCACCAGTTCCTCCTCGATGGAGTCGCCGTCGTCGGCGGCGTCGCTGGCCTCGCTGCGCTGGTCGTCGGCGTCGGCGCGGCGCAGTGCCAACCGCACCAGCTCGGCGGCCGTCTGCGGCGTGGCCGGGATCTGGCGCAGCGGCGTCCACAGCTCCCGGTAGCCCTGGCGGCGGCCGGCGGCCGGCGGCGTCAGCGATCGCCCGCCACAACGCCGGCGGCCGCCCGGCCGTAACAAAGCCACCACTCGGTGACCTCGGCTTTAGTGGCCAAATACGCTGCGACGCAAGACGCCCGCTGGGCAACACAAAGATGTGAGACGCGCCAATCTGATAACGACTGCCAGGAACGACCACCTCAAACGATATTCATAGCAGCCGTCAAAAAAAAGAAAACTGGAAAGAGGAGCTACAGATCTCCACGACTTCAAGCGTCAATTGTAAACCCAGTTCTGAGCCAGCTCAAGTCCAGTCAGGAAACGGTGCAGGCATACTCACCTCGGCGATCTCGTCATTCAGCAGCACCTTCAGCATCATGGTGACCACGTCGAGCAGCAGTTTGTAGTGCGCCTGCCGGCCTGCCAGCGCCTCCATCAAGTCGACGGCCGAGACCTCCTGCCGGCCCTGAGGCATCAGCAGGCCGGCGTAGGCGTGCACAAACTCAGTCACCATGGCGACCTCGCCAAACAGGTCGTTTGGCAGACCGTCAGGCGTCTGCACCAGCGTCGGCTTCGGCAGTGGCTTCAGCTGCAACGTTTGATCCTCGAACCGCTGCAGGAATGGGAGCGCGGGGTCATACATCGTAGGCGGATTATGCCAGCTGGTTGGTTTAATCATATGCTAGTACTCAGGCTAGGCGTTGGATGAAAAACGCCAAAAATTCAATCAGGTTATTGGCCGATGATCAAGTTAGTCACACAATGCTTCAAATACAGAGTCGCTGAAATTCTGCCACCAGATATGCTAAAATGGAGCCTATAATTGCTTAAAGCAGCAAAGGCCACACGTCAACGCAGCACGCCTCGCTGGACGCCTCCGCACAACAGCACATACCATGCGCTTCGCGTTCAGCTTGGCCCGCCGCTCCTCGTCCTGCTCGATCTTCTTCCGCTTCAGGTACTCCTCCTTCTGCTCGGCCGTCATGCGCGACAGCAGGCGCTCCTCGTCCAGCTTGGCGCGCCGGCGCGCGATCAGCTCGCGCGTGGCCTCGTGCTGAATCAACGCGTAGTGTTCCCGCTTCAGCGCCTTCACGCACATGGTCAGCAGCGGGTTGTGCATGTTAATCTTCTTGCCCGACTCGACCTCGCGCGTCAGCTTGCGCACGCACGGCGGCAGGCTGGGCGGCTTCTGCGGCGAGCGCTTGGCCGGCGACTTCTGCGGCGTCGCGTCCGCCTTCTTCTGCGGCGTACCCGGCTTCTTTTTGCCAAGGTCGAACAGCGACATCTGCTTCAGGCCCTTCTCTTCGCCCTTCTTCGGCCGTCCGCGCTTCTTTTTCTCGTTCTTTTTCTGGAGGTCGAACAGAGACGTCTGCTTCATGGTCTTGCTGTCCGACTTTTTCGAAGAACTGGCCTTTCCCTTTTCTTTCAGCTTTTTCTCTTTGTCCTTTGGTTTCTTTTCCCTCTTTTTCTTGTTCTTTTCTTTTCCACCCGCTGTTCCCGACAGTTTGGCAGAGCTACACAAAACAGCGCTTGACTTGCCCTTCTTGCCAAGCAACGCCTTCTTTCCCGGCGACCCGCTAAAATTAAACGACAGTTTCTTTGGTGACTTGGCGAGGACGCTCAGCTTGACGTCGTCCGAGTCGTCGCTGTCCCGGTCAGCGGCAACGTCCGACAACTTCAGGGGCGACAGCACCACCGACAGCGACGAATTGCACTCGTTCTTGCCCGGCGACAGCTTCAGCTTAAGCACGCTCTTGGTCTTCGACGAGGACGCGATGTTGGCCAGCACTTCGCAGTCGCTGTCCGAATCCTGCGGGACCGTCTTCGGCGGCGGCGGCGCTGCTGTCTTCGCTTTGGTCGGCGAAGAGCCCTTGGAGGCATTCCGAGGAGTCCCATCGGTTTTGGGCTTCTTACGCGGCTTCTCTCTGTGGTTTTCCAGTTTCCTCTTCTTCGGAGGGTGCACAGTGTTCGAACTGTTTTTCTGTAACCCAAAATGTTGGTCGTCGGGATATATCGCGACCGTAAACGACAACTTAATCATCACAAACCTTGACGATTACCTCAATGGGCCCAGTGCGTGTCACTCCAATCATGCATGGACAAAAACATTTCAATCGCAAGACAAACGCACAAACTAAATCTGCCATTTCCGCCGCGCGTCAGAAGACGCCAGCCTAAGCCGTGCGCTGTAAAATCAGACGACAACCCGACCACAATACAGATGATACTGCCTGTAAAACCACGTGCATGCCCACCTAAAGCATATGGAAAATGTGTTCCAGGAAGTAAACAAGGTATCTTGCCGAAATAACTGTTCCGATTTTAACTGCCAGAAAAACCGCCACAAACCGCACCAACCTCAACCTCACGTCCCACGACAACTCGGCAGCAGACGTGGGACCTACCCGCTCTGTGGGGGGCAGGAAAGATGGCGGCGATCTTGTTCTTGAGGCCGTGCTTGACGAAGAGCGGCGCCGAGACGACCCAGGGCGCCGTCGGGCTGCTGCCCTGGCGGACGGCGCTGGAGCGGATGAAGAGGCGCAGCAGGTCCCGGCTCGGCGGCCGTTCCGCCCGACTGTGGGCGCGCCGGCGGGTCGCGTCAGTCCAGCGCCCACCCCCGACCCGGCACCAGCCCAATGTCCTGACAGCGCCAGCGTCCAGCCCGCCACGGATCGACGTCCGGCTACAGAATAACGTCCAGCCCGGCACGCGTCGACGTCCGGCTACGGAACAACGTCCAGCCCGGCACACATCGACGTCCGGCTACAGAATGACGTCCAGCCCGGCACACATCGACGTCCGGCTACGGAACAACGTCCAGCCCGGCACACATCGACGTCCGGCTACAGAATAACGTCCAGCCCGGCACGCGTCGACGTCCGGTCACGGAACAACGTCCAGCCCGGCACACATCGACGTCCGGCTACAGAATGATGTCCAGCCCGGCACACATCGACGTCCGGCTACGGAATGACGTCCAGCCCGGCACACATCGACGTCCGGCTACAGAATGACGTCCAGCCCGGCACACATCGACGTCCGGCTACAGAATAACGTCCAGCCCGGCACGCGTCGACGTCCGGCTACGGAACAACGTCCAGCCCGGCACACATCGACGTCCGGCTACAGAATGATGTCCAGCCCGGCACACATCGACGTCCGGCTACGGAACAACGTCCAGCCCGGCACACATCGACGTCCGGCTACAGAATAACGTCCAGCCCGGCACGCGTCGACGTCCGGTCACGGAACAACGTCCAGCCCGGCACACATCGACGTCCGGCTACAGAATGATGTCCAGCCCGGCACACATCGACGTCCGGCTACGGAATGACGTCCAGCCCGGCACACATCGACGTCCGGCTACAGAATGACGTCCAGCCCGGCACACATCGACGTCCGGCTACAGAATAACGTCCAGCCCGGCACGCGTCGACGTCCGGCTACGGAACAACGTCCAGCCCGGCACACATCGACGTCCGGCTACAGAATGATGTCCAGCCCGGCACACATCGACGTCCGGCTACGGAACAACGTCCAGCCCGGCACACATCGACGTCCGGCTACAGAATAACGTCCAGCCCGGCACACATCGACGTCCGGCTACAGAATAATGTCCAGCCCGCCACGGATCGACGTCCGGCTACAGAATGGCGTCCAGCCCGGCACACATTGACGTCCGGCTACGGAACAACGTCCAGCCTGGCACACATCGACGTTCGGCTACAGAATGACGTCCAGCCCGGCACACATCGACGTCCGGCTACAGAATGACGTCCAGCCCGGCACACATCGACGTCCGGCTACAGAATGACGTCCAGCCCGGCACACATCGACGTCCAGCTACAGAGCAACGTTCAGTCCGACACGCATCAAGGTCAAGCTGCACACCAGCGTCACGCGCGCCACTGCCCGGCTACACAATGACGTCCAGCCGGGCACCAACGTCCAATCCAGCACACACCAACGTCCAACACATCGCACACCAACACTCAGTTCCAAAACAAATTCAGAATGGGACCGCATCAACATTTAGTTAAGCATCAAGGCACAACCCACTCAGCCACGTACAACCGGAAACGCAGTAACGCCCTGACATGTACCTCAACAATACTCCCAATCACCCCAGAGACAGCAGGGGTCCCTTCACACCGACAGACGGTCAACAACGGCCGCACACCGTCCCCGTGTGACGGGCTGGCTCACCTGAGGTCGGAGGGCGGCAGGCTGGTGATGACGCGCCCGGACTGCTCCAGCCGCACCGCGTAGCGCAGCGGCAGCATGGACGGGAAGCGGCCGTTGGGCTGCGGCGGCTGGCCGGCCTTGTTCTCCTTGTCGCTGGACGGCGAGCTGCACGCGTTCTCCGGGTCGGTGACCTCGATCACCTCGCCCAGCGCTCTGCGACGGAGACGCGGCGGCGGACAGGTCAGCAAAGGGAGCGCGAGCGAGCTGGCTAGTGGAGGGATAGAAACAGCAGAAACCAGGGCTTCAAGCCAGAACAAAATACATGACTATCCCAAAGACAATGAGGACATTTCATGACGGTTTCAGGAGCCTCCATCACCTTTCATTCTTTAACTGCTTCTACAAAAAATCGACTTCTTGTCACCAACAACATTGGGGATGCACCTTAAACGATCCTAGTCATGATACCCAGTCTCCTTTCCTTAAATGGAAAGGTTTCTGATATCTTGTTATGCACGCCTTTCTGTCCAAGACATGCTCTAAGAATAGCTCGTTAAAACGCGAGCGTTCTTCTGCCACAAAGGATCACTTGCATGACAAAGATCTCATCGAGCGTGCAATATGCACCAAGCACAACGACATCCAGGCACAGACTACATGGGGACAATGTACTTCAGGCCATGAAGTGTGTAAGGGAAAAGAGCCAGCACTTACTTTTCGTGTTTCAGGCACAAGACTGGCTCGCCATGGTGGAACCGATTGTGGA
Source organism: Capitulum mitella (assembly GCA_030062745.1). Taxonomy (NCBI): domain Eukaryota; kingdom Metazoa; phylum Arthropoda; class Thecostraca; order Pollicipedomorpha; family Pollicipedidae; genus Capitulum; species Capitulum mitella. The sequence continues at coordinate 2,887,739 of CP099839.1, read as the reverse complement.
CGAGATTAAATGCCTCGTCAATCAGGGCGTCCAGTGGCTTTGTACCTGGAAACATTTAAAAGATTAAAACATCACCAAATTTTCGTCATCAAATCAATATAAGAAGTCACCTTTCTCAGAGACTGTCATATCCAGAATGAACCAGTCACACCAGCCATAACGAAGAAGCCATGATTTTGTTCTATCGCAATACAACAATATTCTTGGTGTACTCCAGGTACCAATGCTTTTGGAAAGTAAATCTATGAAACTATGCTTCAGAACTATCAGTATTTTGCCTGACATTACTATGCTGAAGCTCACAACTAAACATTATGGCAGGCTGAAGTCGAGATTCGTGGTATATATCCACTTACTGTGATGCACAATTGAGAGTATTGGCTTGTGCAAGAACTCTGGGAAATGTTTGTCCAGCATGCTGCGAATCTTGTGCTCGCTGTCCCAGGCCTCTTTATGTGTGAGTCCGGTGTGACCTGTGCACTGGCATACCCAAACCTCTTGCTCGTAAAGCTCACAACGGCTTCGGTACTCACTGTAACAGACAGAAAATGGTTGTAAGTATACCACGAGCACTATAAACAAAACACCTGACATCTCCAACACACACACAAACACACAGATATATATATATATATATATATATATATATATATATATATATATATATATATATATATATATTCCCATATTTGAAATGAGAAGCCAAACACAATCAGATTACATCATGCTTTGAAATGCTTTTCTAGTGAAAACCATTAAACATGGTTTGCTGTTGCAATGGCTATTATGCCTACTGATCAACGAGATGTACAGAAAATATGCATTGGCAACAAGCTGAGTTTTCAAATTCTGGACATGACTCATATGGAGAATTCAAATACATACCCTTGAAATAAAAAGGAAACTGCACAGCTAAAACAACATAAACATAATGTAATGTTCAGATCAAAAGAAAGTTGCTAATGCCGAATCACACGCATTTGCATGATGGACTCACTATATGCTGAGGTTGAAAGACAGACTGTTTAGTTTGGCAATCATCCAAAAAGGACTACGGGATGCTAGTTGGTGAATGCATGGATGGTCTGAGAAAAACCAATTATGCAATATTTGCTTAACCCTCCCCAGATGGGGGTGGTTGCCAAGGGGATGGTTGCCACCCCCCTCTGTCAGGAGGCTTTTCTCAGTACCAGCCAATGACCTGGATCAAGAACCCAAAATTCACAACAGCTGGCCTTCAAATATTTTCTGGACGTTTTACTGAAATAATTATTGCCAAGTCATGCCAGGTCAGCGAGTTATGGCGTCATCCAATCTTTTCTGAATAATCTCCAGAAATCATTACTGCTAGATCATGTCAGGTGGGTGAGTTATGGACACCATGACTGTTTCAATATATGCTTTGCAGCATACCTAGTTTTGACCAGTCACTGGACTTCCCAGGTCGTCAGTGACGTCAATAATTGGGTATGACCTCAAAATACATCTGACTGGACCACAGTGTATTTTTTGGCACTGATTTCAGCAATGTCAAGCTACCTTTTCCACAGAACAGATTTCTGATCATCATTTTCTTGATGATCAGAAATCTATTCTGTGGCAACAAACAAGTTTATGGAAAATCATGCAAGAGGCACCATGGGATCAAGCTATTTGTAAAAGGACCACATCTATGGGCTTCACTAACTTCAAAAGACTCAAACTCACGGTCAACTGAGGTCACTGAACCTGAATGACCTTGGATAAAATGGACTGAACAAACCTGAATGGTACAAAATGGATGCCAAATTTAAAATCACCATTCCCAAAATACCCAACAGTCAACCCACAGTAAGTAAAAGTCAACTGAGGTCAACTAATATCAATGACCTTGGATAACATTGGTTGACCATTTTTGACCTCAGGCTGACAATGAGGTATTTATAGGTGCTGCTTTCAGATTTGCCATACCTTTTGGATCATTAATTTTGTGGCAGCTGGATGGCTTTACATTCCACACTATTCCAGCAGGCCATGGAAATTTGACTTGACCTGATCTATTTCAATGACCGGAAGTAACGATGGATGGTGCCATTACATCTGCAAGGCTTTGAGGAGTCATATGCTTCTTAACAGGTATCTCTAACAGTACAACGTTATGCTCTGTGACCTTCCAACCAAAAAGATTTACCATTTTCGCCAGTCTGGGGTCAACGATCTGATGCGGAAGGCCAGTGACCAACCCAAAATCTCAAGAACTGGACATCAATGGTTTCCTCTGATTGCAGCGTGATTTTGTTCCTGTTGCTGTTGTGCTCTGCTTGTGTTACTACAAGATATGTACAGAGGGGAGAGTGGTGTAATTTGATCCTACAATCCAGGCTTAACAAAAATGGCCCAATGCTTTTGGCAGTCTGGTTTGGCACACAGTTAAGCATCCATTTCTAAATGTTTGTTAAGTCTGTGTAGCTGAGCATATATTCAATTCCTCCTAGTGTAGATTATCTGCCCTTACTCTTGTTTCAACATGCCTGCTTCAAGATCTTCAGGGTAAGTTTGCTTGACTGATGCAGGCTGCAACAGTTCTCCCCTATGTACCTGTTGAGAGGGGGTTGCCCCCTCCCACCTGTTTTATTTCTGACTGAGATGGAGTGGCAAAACAAAAATGAGCATGTAATTTGTTTCTTTCTAATTCCACTGATGCCTCATTTGGCAACCTTCAGGTCACTGTAAAACAGTGTATCACACCACTTGCTATATCTGTTCAGCTTCCATAAACATTGAAACAAGCCCATAAAAGGATGAAATAACACAGAGGTCCACAAAGGTTAATTAAAGCCACTAGTCTGACCTGACACTGAAATGTATTTATTTCAGACCATGTTTTGTTGCATGACTGCAATTTTAGCTGTTCAACCTCAGGAAACAATGAATCTGCTGACAGCACCAGATTACCAAGAAAATGCTGTCATTTTTGCCTAAAACTGGTGCAGACCCTTGAGAATGATGTCATACCTTTGTGACCTGACCTGGTCTCCATGAACTCCTTTTTCAAAATACGTCCCATGAATGAGAACTCAAGACACCAAAAAATTAAGCATTCTAGCCCCAATACTTTTTATCTTATCACAGACTGACTGGGGGTGGAAACAGCTCCCCTCAACAGGTAAGGATTACAACATGATGCACAAATAACACATCTAGTGCTGTAAATCAACTGGATATTTTGGTCACTTCATAACCAATACCTAGTTAGGGGCAGCCTATGGTATTAAACCTATCAAATTCTGTTCCAGCTAAAAAATATAAATGTGCTGCAGGTGCTCCTTTACATGCATACATACCATATTTCACAATGGAATGTACATTAGCATAATAAACCAAGATAACTGCCTTGTCATATCTCTGATACACTCCCTGAACATCTCTCATAATCAAACCTGATGCACAATTGCCATGATTTATGGCAGAATCAATGTGGCTTGGAAAATTTAACCAACTATAACCAATCTAATAAGGCTACACATGTTTGAAAGAAGTTTAAGTTGTACTCCTATGTCAAACCATGCTGGCAGTTGCTGCTTTTTAAGGGTGATCCTTAGGTGAAAACACTTTGTTGGGTTATGAGCAATATGCGATGTCTCATAACAGTCTTTGCAATGGTTCAATCATTTTAAAGAGATGTGCGATCACCCAAATCCCTGACAGGGGAATTATCTTACCATCTTTATTGTGTTACATCATAAACCTAGCATAATTCTGGGCAATCAATTTCTGGGCATGATCTGACACTGCTTTTCAAACATAACCAGGTTCCCCTTACCTGCTATTCAAAACATGGTATGTCCTCACTTGGGATATGTTAATGCCAAATGAAGTCCATTCTATTATGGTGATCAGCAGCTCATAGAGCAAAGAGGTGTGCTAAACAAGCTCATAGAAAACATCAAACATGCACATGTGGGAACATGTGGGACTGCTGAGGCAGCTAAATCTTACATTCATGTACTACAAACAATACTGTGCCAATACTGTTACATTCTTCCCATTTCTACATGGACACATGTTCATGACACACCAGGCCTACTGACTAGATGACTCATCCACAGTGTGTGGCCACCATATGAAGCCATCCAAGCCTGCTGAGAATTTTATGGGCCAGGTTCACCTCTCAGAGAACCTTAGCTGACTGGTCCAGGCTCCTCTCTCAGAGAACCTTAGCTGACTGGAACTCCTCATCCTTCCCCCACCCTCCCCTGTTGCCAGTGCATCATCCTTCAACCAATTCCAGTCCTGCCTTGACCATCATTGCCATTATCCACTTCTTTCTTAATTCACCACACCATATCCACTTCTCCCCTTGACACTGAATGAGGTGTCCTTTGGGCTTGTTACAACAGGGGCCCACAAGCTTAGTGTGACTTTCAAAATCTCTACATTATGCAATGTTAAGTAATTAACACATGTGACATGGCTTGCATACTGATATTTATATTGTCATGACAGAAATTTTGCAGAACCAGGCTACACAGCTGATGCCATCATGTCAATGTACCCTTAATTAGCAGTGGACAGAAGTGGCACCTCATCAATTTACTCTTAATACAGAAACTGGGTTTTAAGATGATCACAGGCCCATGAGATGGTTTTATACCACACTTAACATCCTGTGGCAAATTATCCCAAAAGAGTAGGGCATATATGCAAATGTGAATGCAAGTGGCCACTTTCAAATGAAATGGCAAGCTGGGATCAATCATAGTGCATATATGGTTAGCAGCTTCTAATCTCCTCATGAGGACATATTAGGCTCATGACTGGGACTGAGAAGGCCTTAGCTGGAGGAAAGGCCACCACCAACCAGGAATACAATTGATAGTCCATTATGAAGTTCCATGACATGATTACCTGAATTTCATGACATAATACGTACAAAACAATGTTAAGAGGCATGTGTATCAATTGCATAACACGACGGATCAAAGCACGGCTCCTCACACTGCGCCACATTTGTCAAAAAGAGGTCAAACACTTACTTTTCATCCTTAAACTGCTCTCCTGTATGGGCAATAGTAAATATTTTATCTCCAGAATTGACACCTTCTAGGGGTTTCACTGTAGAGAACACTCGACGTTGGTATATTGGCATGACTGTTCCGCCAGTATCACATCACCGCGCAGTTTCACACGCACCACCTTGCCCACAATACAAGCGGTTGAGCTGCCGGTCAGCCGCTGGCGCGCGTTTTTTACTCTGGTGATGCAGTTTTGCGACCCGCCTTAACTTGGGCAGAACATTTCTTTTGTTTGTCAGGGGTCAATACTAATATGTGATCGATAAACTACGAGGGACTTATGGCATTCCTTTCGCCGAAAAACCGGTTATTTCCTTAAGCTATGCTGCTGTTTCTTTTGTGTCATTATTACGCTTTCTTTGTGGACCTTGTTTTTGTGCAAAAGTGCACCTCTAGTGTCCGAGAAAGCTGTCGTGAATTGAATCTTTTTACGAGGATGTAGTAAAACGGATGAGCCATGTTCATTGATACATCGGAACTACGAAGATGGGGACGCAACTATACTCGCCAATGCACCGGTTCAGCAGCGGGGTGTTCTGTTGTTCCGCAGAGGGAACCCGCAGTGTTCGGATGCGCACGTACGCACAAATTTCTAACGCGCTCCGTCAACTATGGCGGGCTTTGACATCACGCACGGCCGTGGCATGCTGAACAATTCATTTAAGAGCCTTCTTGTTCTCGAAGTTTCTTATCTGCGCAGCAGGCCGCGAAGACTCAAGAAACGACCTTTCCCTTCATGTGCTCGGGTTCAAGTGACCGTTCCCTTCCCGAGGAGGCCTCCAACCACTTCAGGGATGAATCATTTTGACACTTGCAATATACTTCTCATCAGGTTGCTTCCCAGCGCGCCGAAAATACTTTGTGAATACATGACACGATTGCCTCTATGGGCACTGAGAAGCAAGGATTTTTGTGGTACTTTTGGAGCAGGGGATGAACGTAATGAGCACGGCCACGTAGTTTCCGTTTACAAGTTCCCATAGCTTTGCGAATGTAATCAACAGTGCTACATGCATGTCATGCCCCTGGATGGGCAATGCCGGCAAATGTCAGTAATGCTGCCTGGGAAAGAGCCATGGTCAAGGTCCGAAGGTTTCCTGAATGCTGTATGTCTGGTGGGGCGAACGCTATCGAGTGTCTGATGCCCATTAAAATAGTCGAAGCAAGAATTCTGGTTGAATAAATGCATAGTAGTGCACTGCATTGTTAGGGATGCGTTTCATTTGACGGCCATCCTCAAAAAAGTTAAAATACCATCCTGCCTGCAGTTCCTCTCATTGCAGAAACATAATGGCGCACCCGTGTCAAAATATGAGTGTACGCAGACCGTGAAATCTGGCAGATGACTGACTTACGCCCAACGAGGCAGAAAGCGAATTCAAGACACAGACGTTTGCCCAAGAGGCTAGGCGTCCTAACCCGCAACAAACGAACAAACAAGTGGAATCTGGCGGAAGAATGATATATCGTTTACCTTGATATGGTGTACTGGTATGCATTAAGTAGATGAGTGTGAAGCAGCATTGGTCCATCGCATTGAAAATGCTTAAAATTGGTGCTGAATCATCTTACTTGAAATAGGTCATCAGGGTACTGCAAGATCCAAGTAAAGGTGAGGCGCACCACAGCAGTCTGTTGAAGGCACTTAGTAGCACATAGCCTGGATAGGTATAGTTAGTAATCATCTATCTTGGTTGTGCATTTTTGTATAAAGCTACAGTGGCAGGAGGAATATGTAGCATTTTTGGAAGTGAAGGTAATGTAGTGAGCTTCATATTGTGAAAATTTACATGAGATGCTTAAGAGTTGCAAAAATGCCAGTTTGTTTTCAGATGTTTCCATATTATTGAAAGTGCACTATGTTTGGGTAGTTAACCTTCATTTGGCTTTAGCACTGATGCACTTCTTGCCTGTGTAACCAAGGGTTGACTAAGAAATTTCAATTAGGGTGCACTCCCTATGGGGGTTGCCATGGGCAGCCACCAACAAGGTGCCTCCAGCTGGGAGGAGGTGCCTTTGACACTGGATGTGTTGTATATGGAGCCTGAACAGCTCCAGTTAGGAGTGAGAAGCCTTGGACACTAGAACTGCCTTATAAGAGTCACCTTCATTAATAAGTGGCAGGCTTGCCTTCATTTAGTTAGGATATTTGTTATGTGATCAGGTATCTTTGTTGGAGCTTGGAAGAGATGCCCTCAGTTAAGTCAAGGCCAGTGGGAATGCTTCATTTGAATAAGGGCACTTTTGATTACAGGGATGCTTGCATGTTTTTGATTTAGAGAGAGGGGATCACAGACCCTGTGTGCCACCTCCCTGCCCCACATCTGCAACTATGCCTGACTCATCTGAAATCACATGCTATCAGAAATTCTGTTTAACATTTCATGCCATTTGGTGAGTTTGGCTTTAATGTTACAAAATTGTTTTTCCCTCTAGTCAAGCTATACAATGCTGGGGGAATTTTGGCATGCAGTTACATACTATGGCACCACCACCCATTAAGGCATCATGTTCTGGTAGGATTCATGAAATATACTTGTGCAGGAGAAATGTGCCTTTTGGGACATTTTTTGTTGTATTTTTCATGTTTGAAGGTAGAATAAACACTTGCATTTTAGAATCTCATATAAAAACGGACAACAAAAGCACATTTGAGGAATGCAGTGTACTTAGTATGATATTGGCAGGAAATTCTATTTATTGTTTTTTTATTTTGTTACAGCATGTAGCTTTCTCTTCTACCAGATTATATGCCAGCCACATTAGAACTATATGCTGCCATTTTCTGGCATTTTACCTTCAGTCCATTTTCTGGCTGTCATGGACAAATATAATGCCTACTTTGATTTTATGATCAATGGCTACTATCATTACCTAAAGTTTGGTACTGGAAAAACTCATTTGTATAAAAATGTGGTCCAAAGGTGTGCCAGTTTTGTGTTGCAACTTTACATATGATCATTATATAGCCATTTCTGGGAGAACATGCTTAGGGTTTTTCCTGAAGACATCCAGGATGCTGCCCACCTAGAAAATGAAGGCAGCAAAGCTTGACTGGAACCAGTGTTCTTCATTTGTCAAGGAAGGCTGCAAAGGTACATGTTCCTTATTACCACAATTCACATACATATTCTTGAAAGCTTACTCAGCTTGTCATGTGTCAGTGGTGATTTTGGCCCTGCTTTGCTTTTGCTGGAACATAATTTGTCCATGTACTTTTGTCAAGTCATCCATAGCCTCCTGCAGGACAAATGGTGTCTGCTAACAAAATTTAATGTTAAAACAGTGTTTGTGTGTGGGAATCTCAGCAGGGCTCCAAGAGACAACAAAGGATGTTATGCCTGGTCCCAGTGACTCCTGAGAGCTGTAACAGGATATATGTGCACCTGTTTGCTCTTTTCTCAATATGCCAGTCATTTTGAGGACAAATGTATGCAAAGATATGTGTATGGAATTGTAAGCATTGTGAAGCAAAAAGTAGTTCATGGTAATAATATTCATGTTTCCAGCAACAACAGTTTGCTGCAATTTATGCAAGTTTTGGAACATTGTGTGGTAGTTATTTATGATGTTCCTGCTGAACTGGCTCAGAAAGGATCATTATGCATGCAGTGTTTTTTTTTCGGGACTCATACAGGCACATCTGATAGTGTCGTTACCACTCCCAGTTGCACATGAGAAGTACAGTTGATTTGTAGCATAATTTGGTACAGCGAAATACCAAAACCAGGAAGCAAGTAGACGGGCACTGTCAAGTTCCAATGTCCGTCTCCCAAACGCAGATTACTTGATTGTAACGTGTACGGCGAAATTGCACACTGGCAGCTGGTGATCACTTCGGTGACGTTTTACAGACCTCCGACGGCGCGATGGCCGAGAAAGAGCCGGCCGATGACGACGACAGCTGGCTGACAGTGGGCGCCAAGCCGCGGCGGAGGGCTGTGCGCGCCGGCCCGGCGGCCGCCTACACGGCCGCCGAGGACAGCGCCGGCCGCAAGAAACGCTCCGCCGGCGACGAGGCCGGCGCGCCGCGGCGAGCCGAGAAGACCGACACCGACTGGCGGCTGGTGATGCGCTCGCGCCAGGCGCTGACCAAGCTGCGCGACGAGGACTTCGCGCTGACGCGGCTCGGCCAGATCCACGCCGGCGAGCCGAAGCGGCCGGAGCCGCGGCCAGCCGGCCGCTCCCGGCTGGGCGCCAAGTTCCCGCAGAGCCTGGCGTCCGACCGGCCGAACCGGCCCGTCACCGTGCTCCGGCGCGCCACGCGGCCGCTCATGCCCAAGTTCGACGTGCCGCTCGCCTCGGAGGCGGACTTCCCCAGCCTGCGCGCGGAGGCGGCCGGCGCCGACGGCGCGCGGCCCGCCGCCGAGCGGCGGCGCTCCAGCGTGGCGCTCAAGCTGGACGAGTCGCTGCGCTCGATGGCGCAGCAGAGCGAGGCGAACGCGCCGCCCGCGGCGCCGGCCGCCGCAGCGCCCGCGGCGCCCGCCGCTGCGCCGGCCGCCGCGCCGTCCGTCGCGCCGCCGCCGCCGCTGCCGTCCAGGACCGTCAACTACTCTGAGGCGGTCACGCGCAGCCGCGCCAAACGCGAGGCCGTCAAGAAGTCGGAGCGGCGCGACCTGGTCCGCGAGGACATCAGGGAGGACGTGGCCATGCTGAAGACGACGGCGCCGCCGCAGCCGGCCGAGCCGGCGGCCAGCGGCGGCGACACCGCCGTCGCGGACGCCGCCGAGGCCGTCGCCGCCGAGGCGGACGAAGCCACCGCGCGGAAGCGGGAGAAGCGCGCCCTGAAGAAGGCTAAGAAGAAGGAGAGCCGGCTGATCCTGGCGCGCATGAACGCCAGCAAGGACACGCACGTGCAGCTGGTGACAGCGCACGCCTTCGAGCGGCTGCACGGCGCGAGCGGCGGCCGCTGGCGCGCGCGCGGGCCGGCCGAGACGGTGGACCTTCGCGCGCACGACCAGTACCCGAGCCTGGAGGAGACGGCCGCGTCGGCCCGCGCCCAGGCGGCGGCCGAAGAGGAGCCGCGCCCGGCCGACGCCAGGCAGGGGAGCGGCGTCAAGTCGTACAGCAGGATGCTCCGCGAGCTGCCCAAGGCGCTGCCGGCGCCCGTCGAGGAGGTGGTGGTCGAGACGGCCGAGACGAAGAAGAAGAACCCGAAGAAACGGGCGCCGATCGAGATGAGTCTCTTGGACCTGGCGGAGCGCAAGGTGAGTGAAAATGCCAGCTGGCTGACTTGACGTTATCGTACAGTGTAATGCAGGGTGACAGTTTTTGGCAATTTATATGCGTATTGCTCGTGCTGTGTGCAAGAATTTGTTCTCATGGGAACGATGGATCGAATATCGTAAAACACTTGCGCTCTCCGGATGCCGTTTGTCGATTGCGAAAGTATATACATTTTATACACATGCTCTGAACTTAACCAAACTCATCGCGATGCTGTGTATTGTTTCGGTGCTGGTCCGGCGGTGAATGACCCGCCTCACCTCCTCCCCCCCCCCCCGGCCGGCAGCCGGCGGCGCGGCCTAAGCGGCGGGACGTGGTGCGCGGCCCGCTGCACCGGCGGCCGGCGCAGCTGGCCCGGCTGACCGGCAACCGGCTCGACTCGACGCCGCTCGTGCGCCGCGGCGGCAAGGAGCGGCTCGTGCCCAAACGCAAGAAGCCCTCTCTGCTGAAACGGGTCATCCTGCGCGAGCGGGCCGAGCGGCGCCGGCGCATCGCGCTGGCCGCCCGCCAGGCGGCGGCGGCGCCGACGGGAGAGCCGCCTCTAGACGGAGTGTCGGAGCCGGCGGCGACGGCGGCGGCCGCGCCGGCGGCGGTGGCGGAGCAGGCGGCGCCAGCTCCGGCCGAGGGGGAGGCTCCAATGTTGCAGCGGACGGTGGTGGTAGCAGCGGAGGGTGATAATGCCACGACCCAGCAAGCTGCTGCCACAGCAACGGTGACGACGGCCGTCGGCAGCAGCAAAGAATCACGTATGTTTGGCTCGTAGCAGTATTAAAGCATGTGAAAGCTTTGGCTTTTTCATGACTAACGCGGTTTTATGTATGTTGACATTCACCTGGATCATATGCCGGGCTTAGTTTTACCGATTTGGTGAGTACTGAGCGTTCTTGTTCCGTGCCTCCAGAGGTGACTGGTGAGCCCCTCCCTGCGTCCCCGACGCCGGGCCAGCCGGCGGAGTCGGCGCCACCAGCACCAGAAGACGACAGCGACGAGGACGCTCCGCCCTCACGCGGCCCCAACTACGTACCCACCTTCACGGTCGACCCCAAGCTGCTGATACACAGCCGCAAGTTCAGGGAGTGAGTTTGTCCCGGCCTCCTGTCAGAGGTAGCGAGACGGTGCGGCTGTGCGGGCTGGGTGGATCTGAAGTAGGTCTTATTTGGCCGTGATGGTGGCTCTTAACAATACTTTTCGTTCCCGATGCAATGTTTTTTTTCTTAGATATCAGGACACGGCGCACTGAAGCATGAGGCCTTGTCAGCAGTATTGGAGAATGTGGAGGCAGCATGCATGCTTTCGGAGCTCCGTTTTTGTTTCTAATGGAGGAAGTCCATTTGCTTTGGACACTTACCCTGTTTGTAATGGGCCGTCCGGTCCGGACAGGTACTGCCAGCAGGTGCTGAGCCCGGAGATTGACGAGACGGCGCGGGCACTGCTGCAGGACCTGACGAGGTTCCAGGACCGCCTGTACAGCCGGGACCCCATCAAGGCCAGGTCCGTTGCGGGTCGCCCTCGTTGGGCTGCGTAATGTTTGCGACGGTGAAAAGGTGTCAGCGACTGTTCTTACTGGATCGCTCTGCTGGCTAAACTGCTATGATTATGTAGCGTGGAGGTCATTAATTCCGCTTGGTTCCGCCGTTTTTGTCTTGTTTGTTTTTTCACTTCTAGATTGACAGCACAGCTCTTCGTAGCGTAGGACGCCGACTGAGGTGTTGGAAGTGACCGCTATCATTCGAAAGACCTGACATAAGAAAACACCACGCTTTTTTCTGCAGGTCTCGCCGACGCCTGGTGTATGGTCTTCGGGAGGTCTCCAAACACCTTGCCATAAAGAAACTGGCATGTGTTATCCTAGCTCCAAACATTGAGAAAATTGAAACGGAGGGTATGTGGTTATGTGTAGCCGTTCGGCAGTGTGATGTGATACAGTGTGATGCAGATTCTCAGTCAACTTCGTTGTGTTTGTGGCTTGTAGTTTGTGTGCCTGAAGCATGATATCTTGAAAGTCCCAAGGGATGCTACGTAGCTCGTGCCTTTATTCCGTTACCAACGTAATTAATAGCCGGGAACGCATGGATTCGGAGAACTTCGGTTAGCAGACGCTATAGGTGCCTCTCCTCAACGCCGCGATGTAACAGTATCGGCGGGTAGAGGGCACGAAAGCCACATTGGTGTCGCCTTACTGCAAATGTTTGTCGTGTCGCGTCGCACTTGTCAGCTAATTGCTGCTATATTTCGCCTCGGTGAAACATGTCGCCGTTATCTCGTCATCGACTGTGCTGGTTATTTGAAGGACGTCCCCTTTCGGACAATCTTTATTTCATTATAGTGGAAACGAGGGAGGTATATTTCATTGGTAACAGAAGTATTAATGGGATGTTTCGTTGATAAGAATTTGGTAATTCATTATGACAGTCGTATTTCGTGATATTTCATTACGTTGTTTCCTGATAACGTCATCGCTTCTGCTGGACGCTCAGTCATCTCCCCCTCCCCCGCGGCCGTCTGACGCCGGCCGTGCCCCGGCAGGCGGGCTGGACCAGGCCGTGCAGAAGTTGCTGGGCCTGGCGTCCGAGCGCGAGGTACCGCTGGTGTTCGCGCTCAAGCGGCGCTCCCTCGGCCACGCCTGCAAGAAGCCGGTGCCCGTCAGCTGCGTGGGCATCTTCAACTATCAGGGCAGCGAGGTACGGTCGGCCGGCGCCGCGCCGCGCTTCCCTGGTCGGCGCGGTCTCACGGTCACGCTGGGCTGCCCGAGGCTTCGGTAACGGGTAGCTCTTTCATCGGGATTGCTGACATTCCCTTTGTGTGACGGGCACAGCGTCCTGTATGATATTGTTCATCATATATAGATTATGTGCTTATGTTTTGGTGAATACTGATTATTCGGGGATGTGGAAGCAATGTGTGGCTCACCGGTTTCAGGACAACTTTAAGCGGCTGATGCAGCTGGTCGAGGTGGCCCAGGATCGGTACCGGACCATGTTCAGGGAGGTGGAGCACGCCCTCAGGCCCCAGGCCAGCGTCAGCGACCCGGTCCAGTCGCCGTCCGACCACCTGCTGGGCGTGTTCGACCGCGCCGGCCGCCAGCAGCCGGCCGAGGCGGGCGGCGCCGACCAGACGGACGACCCGACCGTCTCGCTGCTGGCCAAGCTGCGCGCCGTCACGCTGGGCAGCCCGCCGGAGGTCAGCGGCTGACCCGACCCCGGGTCGTCGGCTGGACGCGGCGCGGCTGTGGACACGGAGTCGGGCGTCGCCGTGCGTGTGGGACCGCGAGTGGTGCGACTCTGCAGTCACGTGGGCTGACTGGTGCTCGCTGCTCAATAACTGGATGTGATCTGTGCCATGCAGCTGGTGCTTGAGGGATTGGTGGATATGTAGTCATGTCGACATGTGATTTGGAGTTTTATATGTCGCATATCAGGTGGTGATAGGTACTTGTTCCTTGTGGAAGTCACTTCAGATATTGTTGGTTGAGATAAATCGTGTTTCCTTTGTGGTTGTTACAAAATAGCTGGTGTTGTTTATCTCCAGTATCAGTTCATGAGATAGGTGTTTTGGGATGACTCAAAGATCTGTTTTTGTTGTTGGGAACTTGACTGGCTACGCTACGCTCCGGGGATATGCTTTCTGGTGTGAATCCATGGTCCGTTTTATCTTCGGAGGGCAATACATGTTTCATTCATGTACGATATTGTACGGAGCTCCGAAAGCCAGGGTGTGTATCCTCTTCAGATTCCCGTCATGGCCTGATGGTGACAGACTGCGCGACGCCGTTTCAAACCGAAGCGGACAGTTGGCAGCGAGGCTGATGTTGGCACCTCTCTGTATGGCCTCACTGCTGATGGTGGCGCCCCATCGGTCACACCGCCGCGACATATACTGCCAATAACTCCTGAGCTAAACGGCAGCGACGAAACACGACGCCCTTCCCTCGAGGTAAAGTATCCGCGATATGCTGTGCTCGCCTTGGTGATGAAAACCCAGCAAACGGTCTACCCGCGTGCATGCGAAGTACACAAACGCAGATCTGGGACAGGTTCCAACGTGTTTTGGTTTGTGAACAAAACTTCAGCCAGCAAATGTGCACACGCCGGACCCTGAACATCGGCCCAAACGAGCGAAGCAAATGGTGCAGTTAAAAAACTACGACACGCCTTTGGCAGAAGCACTGTCTTTATCCCAACTGCTTAATGACTGGTCCAGCGCAGTGCGCTCAACGTACGGCTCACGGGACCAGGACGAGCCACAGCCATCGACGCTGGCTTCCCGCAGTGACACGAAAAGCATACACACTGGAAATCATCACAGTCCGGTGCACGTCGCGTGTAACGACTTCGGCCCCGTACAGCAGACATCGTTTCTACATCGCAGCCGACCTCAACGAACAAAACATCTTGCCACGCGCATCACGCCAAAGGACATCTACTGACGCTGCGTCGCTCATCGAGCAACATCAGCTGCGTGACCCTCAAGCGCTTGTCCAAAATTGCCGGCCACGCTGTTTCCTGGCGGAAATTCTGTTCGACCCTGAGCACCAGCATCCCAAGCTCGACTCCAACAGCTCGCCCGGAGCCTTCCGCGGCCCCAACCCCCCGCACCGACCAACACACGGGCCAGCCTCCGCCTCCGGACGGCGACCGCGTGGACGGCGGCCGGCCTAGTCGGGCCGCCGGAACACCAGGCTGGACACGGCGCTGCCCGAGCGGCCGCCGAACGAGAAGCTCGGCGTCGGGATGGTGAGCACGTGCGTGAACGCCGGGCAGAAGTGCTGCACCAGCTCCGGCCCGGTCCAGTTGCAGGAGGTGATCACCAGCAGGCCGCCCGGCCGCACCACGTGCCGCACGTTCTCGATGTACCTGCCGGGGCCGCGCGTTAGGAGGAAGACACAAACGACGACACGGCGCGAGAAGTGCCTGCAGAGGGGGGGGGCGCGTCAGGCGGTGAGGACCGCAGACGGCACGACACGGCGGAGCGGTACGGACAGGACGGCACGCCGTGCGCAAGGTCGGGCCAAACGCGCCAGGCTCCGGCCCGCACCAGATATTACTGCCGTAACGTGCAGCGTTCGTGCTAGACGGAGCAAAGCATCCGTGAGGAGCGAATACCAGTTAGTCTACTTTTCCGTTCACCCAAAATGGCGTCTATGACCGGCTCGTAATATCCGAGTACAGGAAACGGTGCCACAATTCGAATGGAAGCCACAGAGATAACAAACATGAGGGTAACGAGCTTTCCGCTGAAAATGCCAGCAAAATCTACCAATCGACAACGCGACACGCACAGCTGGCAGAGGCACTGTGCCGTCCGGTGTCCCGGCGCAGTGAGGGCGACGTCGGCCCGCCGGCGGCTGTATCGGGTCCGAACCTGAGCCGCTGCTCCCTGGGCCGCTCCGGGCTGAGGCTGATGGCGTCGTAGGTGCCCTTGTCGTGGCACACGTCGTACTGGCGCTTCAGACACGGCGGCAGGTCCGGCGACGACCGGTCGGTCATGAAATCCGCCGCCTGTGGCGTGCCAGCAGTCCGTGTTGTATGGCAGTATCGTAACTCAGGCTCAGAAACAAAAACGTCGGCCAGAGCTGGAGCATTCCTATCGGTAGGTCTATTCACGTGTCTTACCGAACGGCAGAACTCGCTTTGTCCATTTTTCTTCAGCTGTCAATTTGTCACTGAATTCACTGACAGTCATGATGTTTGATTATAGGAAACTATTCTGGAAGAATACAGTTGACAGACACCTCCTTTCTCCTTGAGTATTTTGCGTTTTTCACTTACACACCTAAACCTTTAAAAGGACAGAGGGCTGGACTCCCCTTCACAGAGATGTTTTGTGGGAACATATCCAAACGTGCCCATATCGCTTTGCAGTTTGCAAAGCTAGAAGTTCATCTTGCTATCAAGTATCAGGGACCTGTGACCATTTGTCGAGGTTCGGTGATGAAGAAATTCTGGTAAAACGCGGGTCTGCCATTGCAGAGCACGTATTTTCAATTTTTTGCAATATTTAGTCTTATTAAATTTTACATAGTGGTGTCAGCCATGGTGTCAGTGACCTTTGCACCTGGGTAAGCATCACTTTGGGTTAAAACCATGAACCGAGACTGCTGATCTTTTACCTTGAACTGACTTTGAATAAGTTATGAAGTCAATGGAGGTAATGAATCACAAGTTCATAACAGTATTTCAGAACCTATTCGTAAAAGCCGTTTTAGGACCCCTAAAACGCTCTGCAGGATTCATCCCATATAATCTAAGTGGAAACTTCAATTCTCTGACATTGTTTCACTTGAAGTCACCCATAAGGATGCCGCTAGAAACGGTCAGAAGAGGTATCATCGTGCAGCCAAAAGATCAAGTTTCACGTCCGTTTCTGTTCCACTGCTTTATCATGCCAGGTGTGAAATGAGGAGTCTCATACCAATCAACCTCGCACTGGCAAAGGTGACCACATAGCGAGTATTGGCGAGGCTAAACTGAAATGGGCAGCTTTATGACCAACTGTGGACACATGAAGACTCTATTAAGTCATTAAATAATTCACCTCAAACGCGACGTCCACCTTCTTGTCTTCGGCCACCAGGCGAGCCAGCTCCACGGCACCCTCCGAGTAGTCCACGCCAGTCAGGTGCTTGTACCCAGCACACGCCTGGCGCGTGGGTAGAACTCGTGGTTATAGCTGACAAATCCTTAAAGAGGACTCGCTTACCTCTTCACCATAGTCGGCTGACCAAACTATTCATGTAATGATGCACCAAAACACTGGTTACTGGTGCAGAACGGAATGAGAAACTGTTCCAATCCTCATGACTTTGTGCAGTGATTGCAGTCAGTAACACTTACCAGCTCTACTAAAAATATGCCATTTCCACATCCAACATCCAGAATGAAGGATTCCTCAGTGATCTCATCACTCTGCTCTATAAATCTGAAAATGGCAAATAATGAATTAGGCCCAGACCTAATTAAAGAGCCATTCCCACGAATGGCAGTTTCACTGTTCACTTTGGATCAGGGTTAGAAGTGTTTTTATTTTGTGCTGAAAGGCACCAAAGAATTCAGCTCCAAAAACATTTTATGCCTCCAAAATTTGCTCCTGCGGCTCCATTAAAACACTACATCATAAGTATGATGACAAGCTTCTAACTTTGGAAACAAGTGGCTCCTCCATCCAGCTAAAAGCAGTTCTGATAACATGACTGGCTTAGACCTAGAATGCCAGTTTGAACTAGTCTTTTTCCCATGTATGTTTTGTAAAATTGAACACTTCCAAGAAGATACACACGGCGACACCAAGAACAAAACCCAAGTCTTGAACCCTACTTTGGATCACCAACATAGGCTTTTTTGGTCAAAATTGTTATACAATGCAAACTGCAACCTTGGGTTAGTTAGAAATGCTCATTTACCGAGCTGACAGTCAATCTACACTGGCAATGACATATCACCTGATGACACGATCCATGGAGTCCTCTCCAAACCACACTTCTCCTATATCCTTGTGTGATTTGAAGTTATTAACTTCCACACTATATGTTGCATCCCAGCTGCAAAAAAAAACAAGGTAAAAGAAAATGAATGGCCATGCTCTGCAGTTTAGTTAGGACTTGAGAAAGTGCTGGTCTCCCATCTTGGCAAAATGGGTTCAAATTGCTTTGGCACCCAATCTTTCACCTAAGTTTCAGCTGACACATATGGCCATTTGTTGTCGGGCCATTTGTCTTGACAGGTGAATGGCCGTATTGGCTAGCCTATGACTGGGTTGTATCTCTGGTTGTATGCTGAGCTTTTGCCACCATCAATGTTGTTGTTGCTGTTTCTTGAACCTGTTTGATCAAGTGCGGGATTTCTGGGTTTGTGCACATGTGGGCTTTGGGCTGTTTAATGTGGGCTGTGATCACAAAAAAATCCCCTAGAAAGAATTCATAAAGCTGCAAGGGCATACTCACAACTCTTTTGTTCCTAATTCTGATCCATCCAGCTCCTCAGTAGATTCCATTGTCAATGATGTTTCAAGTTCCACAAAACAAGGAGAGTGATGCAGATTCTCCTTCCCTGTAAATGTCATAACATCACTGTTTGTGTGATGGCATTGCTTATAGGAAAGTACACAGAGGGAACACAACAATGAACACCAAATGGGAGAAAAAAACAAGACAAACAAAATGAACACAAAGGAGGAATCACAAAACCAATGCTAAAAATCAGCCCCTATCCATTCATTTATCATTACATTATTTGTTTCCCAGTGTCTATTTCATAACCTTGCACCAATATCATTACATCATTTATCACCTCATCTGGTCCAGAGAGGTTCCATGGGTGGGGCTTAAATGTAAATTAGGGATGCAAGAACATCCCTATCCAACTCTGCAAAAATGACATAACTTCCACAACAGCATGTGGAAATGATACCCTCCACATTGACATCTGTGCCTCCCATAATTATGCACAGGTCCCAATCTATGTAAAAGAAATCCTGAAAACCTCACAACCCTCTCAAAATTACTGAGGCCACTTAGAAAACCTGAGGAGCCAACACAAGATCCTGAATGAACTACATTATATTGCAAATGTGGCCTTAAACACTTATTTTGCATTGTCTCATCCTCACACCATGGCAGCCAATAAAAGAATTCCTGTATTGCCTGCCCTGGTGTCAGATCAGCGCCGCCTCGCCGCTGCCACCGGGCAAAGAAGGCATGGGTGGCACCATGCACAAAATATCTACACAACTGGCGCGTATGAACGTGCCAGTGCCAATCGCAGGAGCTCCCTGCTGCCCCTGCAGCCCCCCACCCAGCCACAAGGTCAACATGAAGTCATCATCACAGGATCAGCTGCTGTCATTACAGCTGCCTGCATGCTAACCCCCACAATATCACAGGCCCTCACAAAGATCTGATGGGCTTTTGTAGCATGGTGATCAGCCATTCAGATTCTAAATGTTATCTTTAGGGAGTTGGAGCAGACACAAAGTTTAAGAGGACTCTCCAAATAATATGGGAAAAGGACATTGTGGAGATATCTGAGAGCTCTCCTGAAGCTCTTCCCACTTTCCCAATACTGCAAATCTTCATGGAGATCAGGTGGATTAAAATGGATCTGAAGGTTGTTATATATGCCTGAGAGGTCCAGTCATGGCTTAGAAAACCAAACAAATGTGACATCCCTGTATAAATGTATTGGCATCCTAATGACAACCTGAGGCATCAATGAAAATACTTGGCATCATGGTTGGAAATTTGGTTTTCATTCTTGGTGTCAGGGCAGAATTCATGTTTTGGAGTGCAGAATTTTGCAGACAGTAATACTGGCTTAAGTTAAGATTCTTGTTTAAGTCAGTTATGACATTCTACCTGCTTCTTATTGAATGGAGACAAAGTCATTTGCTTGGAGTTAGAAATTTGCCAACATGGTTATAATGTAGCTTTCTGATGGGGCACAAGAAATTAAATTTTTGGAATATAAAATGACTGGAGCACATATTTTGTGGTATTCTACAACAGCAAAAAAGCATTTTCCAGCCTTGCTGGGCACTCCTTAAGATCTGAGGACTGCTGAAAACTCCAAAAGGCCAAAGAAGATGTGGAGGCTCTCACAGACATCTGGAAAGGCATCATCAAGTCATAGGTGCAATGAATCTGGGAAGATGCAGTTTATAACATTCACAGATACCTACAAACCACAACAAACCAGAAGAACATTATAGGGTTTTCAAGAAACTAAATCACTTCATCAAACTGAGCCTCCCTAAATGGCTTAGGGCACCTCACAAAGCCATCTAAAGTTGATTAGACCTAAATACCATGAGGGCTGTTTAGGGTCACAAAGCCCTTAAAACTTGATTAGACTTAAATAATCTGAAGGAAGGTTAAATATCTGAGGGGCATGCACAAAACATGAAGTTCCCATATGTAAGTCAAAACACAAAAACTGAAAGCAGCCAGATGGGCCCATGGAAGGATCTGAAGAGCCCTTGAGGTCTAAGGTACAACTAAGGTACAACCTTGAAGTCTAAGGGTGCTTGAAATATTATAACTAGCCTCATGTGATCTTTGTCTTAACAGGTTCAAAGTTTCCTCATGTAGGACTGGCATACCCTTGCAAGACTTCACTGCATCTTCAGAAAAATGTCACCATAGCAAAGTTCATCTGGGACCTCTTGGAAACCTGGGGCATCATCAAGGTATGAACATGCACACCACCAGTACTATGACTTGTTCACCCTTCTTGGGTAGGGTTGATGGCAATCCCCCATATTGCAATCTCTATTAATATTAACATTACCATAACATAAGAAAACATTAGAATAACATAATATCAAAAATGGCTGCAGTATTACAAGGAGTTAAAAGTAATAATGTGCAATGCATTATCTTGCAATATGATTCCAATATGTATTGGAAAAAGAAGGCTGAAAAATAAAACATCCAACATAAAACGAGATTTACTACCACTTCCAGTATGATAAATATAACTTGGTTAAATGGTTCTTTTTATTACTGGTGCCATGCCAGAGTAAACATACTCTTTCAGAGTATACATTTCGCACACGTGCACACAAAAATACTTGGCCATTACGCGTCCCTTTTTGATACCTTTTAGGTTGTTGGTGAGTTACAATAACAAACGACTGGAGTACATAGTGTTTCTGGAAAATCATTTTGTCGTTCCTAAACATCAAAAATAACATTTTCCAACCCTGACCTACAGCACACACCACGTGAAGTACGCCAGTCCTAATGCCTTGGGTCCATCCACCGCCGGCACACAGGCTCGTCCCGTTTCTCTCGCGTTAAGCAAATGGCTCGCTTAAATTGTTATCATTTTGCCCTTGCGCTTGCAGCAACCCTGTTTCGCTTTAAACCAACTTTGACGTTTAGAAGGGAAAAATATAATTATTGCCATTATTTAGTTCTTTTAATAAAAAACAATTGTGCAAAAGACATAATCTTTTTTCATTTTAAAGGAAAAATATGAAAAGTATTAATGGTAAATACGTCTTGGAATGTCAAGAGACGCTTCGTGCTCTTTTGCTGCAAATACGGAGATGTCGGCCACAAATGTGATACGGTTATGCAAGTTGAGTCGTTTGGTTTTTCGCCTATCAGTCCGCTGCATACAGCGGAGGTTAAGGTGTAGGAAGGCGAGGAAAGAAGATTGCCTTGTTTTGACTAACAACGGAAGATACGCTCATTTCCATTTCGATGTGGCCTTTCTAGTATTTAGTGTTTCATGACATCTTCCACCACGCTACCCTGTGCGTCAACTCAAAGTATCTGGCTTTGAAGATCAGAGAAATATCGTTCCCACAATATGAGCGCACTTTCTTAAAATGTGTAGATGGTAGCTCGTCCATTTTATGGATGCCTTGCTTTTCTCTGTACATGTCTCGCATTGGAAGTGGATTACCTGTGAATTTTTGGTATGACACTGATATAATTCTTTAAAGGCCATGGCTCTTCAGAGTTCGGTTAGATCATCCCTTTTGGCTGTGAAGCTGGGAAGCTGTGGTAAGTTTTCATAATGGACCTTCATTGTTGCAGAAACTGGTTTTGCTAGTCTTTAAGTCAGATTTCCTTTGACTGCTGTATTTTATTATTTGAATTCAGTTGTAGTGATGTAATATTCTGCATGACTGCAGTGGTGAAAGGTTAAAGATTGGTGTATCCTTTTTGCTTATGACATTTTTACTGTATAGACATTTTAGCAATGTGTTGCAAAAATTCAGTGACTAAAAACCACTGAAATCCTGTGGTTCCATGTGGCATTATGTGTTACTTAGTCTTGTAGTCAATCCATTTTACTATGGCATGATGTTTCCTTGTACCTGTGGTATTCTTAGTTCAAAAACCACTGTTTTAGCAAAACCAAAAACATGTGCATCATCAAGACATAGACAAATGCTCACCTTTGATGAAGCTGGGGAACTTCGTCAGAAACAGGCCAAGCAAAGTTTGTTGTTTCAAGTTCAATCCCCAAAGTCAGCTGGTCCATTGGGGAGCAGTTTTAGAAAAGTATGGTACAGTCAGCAATCTATTCCACTTCACATCAGAAAAGAAGGTGAGATTTTTTAACTTATATGGCTGCTAAAGAACACAGATCTTGTCAACTGGGCCATATATATATATCTGTGGTTCCTGGTTCTTATAGCTTTTTTGCTCATTCATATGATCAAAATTAATCAGTCTGAATAGTTTATTGGGCTACAGAAAGCTTTGTGGCTAATTCAACTGAATTTGACCTCCACAAGCAGCTATTTACGACAAACT
This sequence comes from Capitulum mitella, assembly GCA_030062745.1. Lineage (NCBI taxonomy): Eukaryota > Metazoa > Arthropoda > Thecostraca > Pollicipedomorpha > Pollicipedidae > Capitulum > Capitulum mitella. Next base: position 2,865,194 of record CP099839.1, on the reverse strand, counting down.
GACAATTGTGGAAAAGTTTGCTAAGCACTGACATCCCATTTCTCTTTCTCCACCTGTGTGGGCACAGGAATTCCTGTTTGTGGAGATGTCGTCGCGGGCGGAGGCGGAGGAGGTGATTCGGCACGCGCACCACCCTGCCGCCGACACCGTGGTGCCAGTCAGCTCGCCACTGCTCTGGTTTCGGGCGGGCGGCCGGGGACAGCCGGCGGCCGAGGCGGACGCCGCGCTGCCGCCCATCGTCCAGGAACCGTCACGGTCGGAGGCGGAGCTGGCCAGGCAGATCGCCGAACGTCCGACGGTAGGAGCGGAGCGCCTGCTCGTTGCAGGCCGATCACATGCTGTCGACAGGACGTTGTGAAAAACATTTCCATTTTGTTATTGCTGTAAATCTGTTTTGTTGTAGCATTGTTTTGATGTGGACTGTGTGTTTATGGCTCTGGTCAACGAAAAATCGCAGCTCTCCAATGTTCGGATTTAAACACTCCACCTGTCTGCTGTGGGAGGCCAGCGACATCGGCCTTGGTGTGCCGATGTGCGTGCCACTGTGCCGCCCGTGCCACCGTGCCGCCTCTGCCACCGTCTCATCCCTGCCACTGTGGCGACCCTGTCACTGTTCTGCCTCTGCCAAAGCCCCTGCCACAGTGCTGTAGCATTGCCCTCTGCCACTGTCCCGTCCTTTTCACCATGGTGCTGCTGCCGACAGCTGGACGAGCAGCTAGTGCGTCACCACGAGCTGACCCGACTGACGGAGCTGGGAGCCCGGCTGCGCTACTTCACGTGTGAGCTGCTGGAGCGCGCGCTGGCCGGCCTGTTTCCGCACGCGCGCGCGCGCCCGTTCGGCTCGTCTGCCAACGGTTTCGGCCGGTACGACTGCGACGTGGATATGGTGCTGGAGCTGGCGCCGGCGCGGCCAGAGGTGAGGGCCTGTCGACTGGTTACGATGCAGGGGCCAGTTTGGGTGGGTGCTGATCGGCGCCACTGCTGGGTTAGGGTGAGAGAGTGCTGACCGGCGCCGCCGCTGGCGCCGTGATGAGAGGCTGCTGACCTGCGCCGCCACAGGATTGGGGTGAAAAGGCGCCACTGGTACGTCTGGGTTGAAAAGTGCCGCGGCTGAGGCGGGAATGAGAGGATACTGATGGGCCCCGCCGCCGGGGCCCTCTCTGTTCGTGCGGTGCGGGGTGAGCGGAAGTCGTTTCTGATGGAGGGGATGGATGAACTTTGTTGATAAAGGTCTGGCCCAATGTGGGAGGGCACGGTGAAGGTGACTGCGGAGGTTGTTGTAGCGGCCTGCCAGGAAAGTGTTGCTAGCGGCTTCACTAGTTCACCTATTCCCTTTTCGGGGCAGTTTAGTCGCGGAGATCGTAGATCTTAGTTCGACTTCAATTGGCGTTCACCTATTAAGCCAAGAAACAGATAGCCGCACGAACTTAAAAGCTCTCAGATCCCAGTTCACGGACCTCGACCCTGCGGTGATATTCCGTTTCGCGGCAGACGTCGGAGCGGCTGGCCTTCCAGACAATGGCGGCCAAGCCGGACGGGCGGGTGCAGACGCAGCGCTACCTCTCCATCATCAGCGACATGATGGCGACCCTGATGCCCGGCTGCTCCCAGGTGAGAACCTGACGGAACTCCGACTGCCGTCTGAGGCAGGAGTCTCGTGGTCGTGGGGGAATCGTGGGGATGCTCGCAGGAATCGGGCGGTAATCACTGGCGGCATCTTTTGAGTCATTCATGCTTGATTTTTTTTTAAACAAATTACTGTGTCGATGAAGATCACAAAATAGAATTGTTTGGCACTGGCAGTAAAGACTTCGAGTCTTGGCTGGTTTCGGTATCGTTTCGACCCTTTTGCGTATATTTCCTCTTTTGTGCGTGGTTTGAGTAGTTGATTTCAGAAGTAGAGGTCTAAGTAACCGGCGGTATCCTGATCAGGTCAGGAGGATCCTGAAGGCCCGTGTCCCGATTGTCAAGTATACCCAGTTCTTCACCGGGATCGACTGCGACCTTTCAATGCAGAGGTGAGGAATTGGCGATTTGCGGCGTTGGCTGTCTTACTAAATTTGGAAACGTAACTAATTTCGTCGCTGTTCTGTGTTCGCGGCGATCGCGACTGGCACTGGAGATTGCAGTTTGAAAGATTAATTAAATCATAAAAGAAATGTTTGAATAATATATATGTTTATATTGTGGTATGTACAATGATATAAATGTATATGTTGTATTTGTATAATATAATTTATATTTTACTGTATTATATATGTAATATAATAATTTGATGTATATGATATGTAAAATGTAAATTTATATTGCATATAAAATTTGTGTTATATATATTTATATAATCTAAGGTATGTTATGTAATAATATATATATATATATATATATATATATATATAATAAATAAAATATTCCAAAATTGGTCTTGTCTTGTGAGGATTTCAATTCCTGGTTTTTCAGATGACATGTTTGATGCTCACTGCAAACAAACCATCTTGCACAATGCACAAAAATCGATTGTTTTTGGCGATGTTTTGTGCCTGCTACGTGAGCCCTTAATTTTTGACCTAGTCAGATTTTTGTTTTAATGTAGTAATGTTTTGAGCTCATTTGTCGTGCTTCTTGATTTATTTTTATAGGTAAGGTAAACTTTGTGCGTGCAAAGATGGAACTTTTTGAAAATGACGGGAGGGGTACAAATGGGACTTTGAAACCCATTTTTCCAGTCAACATCTGTAGGAGCCACGATAAATGTATGATTTTTTCGGGGGGCGGGGGCACGTGCCCCTGCAAAACATATAAAGTCCCATCCTTGGATGTGTGATTGACACAGTGTGACTGTGGCTGTGACTTAGTATTCAAGCTTTGCACCGACCATTATCTGAGCTGCGTTTTTGCCTTGTCAGGAATGGCCTGCACATGACTGAACTGCTGTACGTCTGGGCACAGCTGGACCAGCGGGTGGCGCCGCTCGTCAGGGCTGTGAGACACTGGGCAGAAAAGGTTCGCACACGCTTTTAAATGCAGCCTGGGCCGTGGCGTCAGGCTTATGTATACAAAACGTGCACCACTACACATAGATGGGCCTGTCGACCAAATGTGGTGATATTTCATGAACCATTAACACGATTCTTTCATTTTTTTTTGTTAAACACAAGCGATATTTGATATTCGTGTTAGGCTTTTACGTAGCGAGCGTTTCAATCTTTAGTTTTTCACTTATTGTATGGCATATTTTGATACAAACGTTTTTGTCACGAAACATTGCCTATGCCATTGTTGCCATGGGTATCGCTAAAATGGAAAAGGCCTCTTTTCCACCATTTTTACGGACTTAAACGTAACATGTAATGCAGCGCCTGTAGATGTTGCGGGAAAAGAAATGCCTTCGACACTTTGTTGCCCCTCTTTTCTTTATAGTTTGACAGTTTCTTTAACCTTTGAGCCCTTACTTGTGGTCGTGCATATATCAGACTGAGATGCGACATGATTTCACCTTTTGTTTGTCTGGTCCATTGAAAGACACCCGTGACCCCAGATTCACCTAACCAACGCCATATCGGGATCGTCCGGAGCCGGCCGCTGGATCTCCAACTTCGGCATCACGCTGCTGGTCATATACTTCCTGCAGACTAGACCGGTGCCCGTCCTGCCTTCGGTTAATGAGCTGACTCAGAGGGCCAGTAAGTGCCGCGGGCTGCTTCCTGTTCACCATGACCTCAGAACCAACCATAAGCGAATTTATACATTTTACCATCTTTCCTGGCTGGGGAGGCTATAATTCTCCAGCCACAACGACGCCAAATATGAACAAGACGTTCATGTAAGACAAGGTGGTAAACTCTGGTTGATCAGTAGGGTCTTTCAGTTTGGTCTCCATATTTTAGCACTTCCAAGGCTGGTGCAGTAACTGGTCAAATCGTCTTATGGCATGAGGTCATGTGTGGTATTTCTTTCACTGTGAAGACTTCTTTCTCCTGGAGTCGAGTGATGTCTGACCTGCTATGTCCGACCTAAGTGTGCCTGTCTAACGCCCCCCCCCCCCGCAGGACCGGGCGACTCGGCCGAGGTGGACGGCGCCGCGTACTCGTTCCTGCGCGACCCGAGCCTGGTGCCGCCGTCGGCCAACAGCGAGTCGCTCTCACAGCTGCTGGCCGCCTTCTTCGCCTTCTACGGCGAGCTGGACCTGGACGCGCGCGCCATCTCGGTCGTGTGGGCCGGCGACTTTCCGCGGCCGGCCGGCGGCCCGCTGCACGTGCAGAACCCGCTCGACCGCGAGCTCAACGTCACCAAGAACGTGACCGGCGAGGAGGTGCGGCGGCTGGGCGCCGAGGCGCGGCGCGCCGGCCGGCTGCTGCGCGAGGGCCGCTGGTGGCCGCTGCTCCTGGACGGGGACGCGGCCGCCTGCGAGCCGCTCAGTCCGCCGCTGTCGGTGCGCGCGCTGTTTGAGGACGACGAGCCGGCCGTGTGTGCGGGCGCGGGGCAGACTGCTGTCCAGCGCCCGCCTGCGGACGAGCCTGAGGGACGGGTGAGCCCGGTCCAGGACGGTGAGCGGCAGGGGGACTCGGCCCGGGACGGTGAGCGACGAGGGGACTCGGTCCAGGCCCCGCCGGCGGAGCGGCAGCGGCAGGCGGGCGCCGCGGAGGTGCAGCACGCCGCGCCGGCCGCCGCTGCCCCTGCTGCTGCCCGCACGGCTGCCCCGGCCGTCCCCCAGCGTACCGTCAGCAAGCTGGACCTGGCCAGGCTGTTAAGGAGCGGCAGGGCGGGCCGAAACCCGGGTCGGGAGCCGTTTCCGACGCCGCCGGGCGCTGTCAGCTGGAGAGTTGATCTCGCGCCGACCGAACCAGAGCCTCCTGTCGAGGGTGACGCCGCGGACCCCGGCACGCCGGAGAGGAAGCCGAAGAAAAGGCGGAAGAAGAGGCGGCAGATGTTGTAGCGTGGTGTAGAGTGGCTGTGTTCAGGGAGTGTTTGTTGTGCTTGTCGGTGTGATCATCAGCATGAGTGTTTGAGATGGTGCCATCTGTGATCATAACATGAGAGCGTTGATGGAGCTCAAGCAAATTACATGCGTTTCTTTCGCAAATAGAGTACCCAGCCATGAAATTTAAGACGTCTATTAATGGCAGATCATGCATTACACAGTCTGTTCCCAATATGGTCTCATCCCTGAAGGGTGATCCCTCTGTTCCGTTTCTCAGATATTGATGGAGAGGAATGAGGACAAGAACCTTTCTCCTCTGGTCGCGGTTGATGTCGGATATTGTTTTTAAGTAGTGGCCTGGATAACTGCTTGAGGAGCCGGCATCCTCAAGGCAAGAACATGATTGTTGCCGATGTTCCATTTACTCAGCAAAACTTTGCTGACGGTGGACATATAAACCTCGGGAACGGATTGCGTGCAAAAATAGCCCACTGGCCAATAAAGTTAATAGGCAGGCTGCGCAAGCACATTTGCTGGAACAGCTGCGGCACTTCAAAATACAAAATCATTAATCATACGACGGAGGGAAACGGATTTCGTGGCGCTAAGCTTTAATCTTTTGATTCATATGAGGCGCATCATAGACAAAAGTGTCGGCCAGTCGTCAAAGCTGGGAAGATAGGAAAAAGGCAGTGCACTTTTTCGTGCTGTGTTCGGGACCGTTGGGTAAGACTGTTTTTCACCACTAATTCCGTACTGAGGGAATTCTTGCTGAATTGGCATGAAAACATTCCCTTGTATACCCTGACAGGAGCGATTGCTGTTATATGAAGTGCACTATGTTATATGTTGATGCAATGTCATTTCCGTTGTCGCTTACGTGAACTCTGTTGTTTTGTTTTCAGAGGCTTAAAATGTCATCAGCACTCCACCTAATGCATGGTCGTCTACGAACAAACATTTTCAGAGATGAGGCCCGCCAAAAACTGGTCTCTCTGCTGGAAAAGGGAAATGGCACCAAGGTGGGGCATACTCAACTTTTTTGTGATGTCCACAAATGTCTCATGAAGCCAGTCTACAAGTGTTGGTCAATTCCCCATGAGTGGTTTCTGTTTGTGTTGTGTCTGGTGGATTTCTTAGTGGATGAGAATGACACCATATGTATACAGATTAAATGGCATGGTACAAAGAAGATACAATACAGAATGCCCATGATACTTTGGGAGAAATATTGTTTCTGGACATCTACAGGTTGTAATTCCCATACATAAAATGCACTCTGTACTTCATTGAACAACCCTACTGGCATGCCTCTGGATACCATTATTGTGACTGTAGTGATAGGAATGCTGATGTGCTACCAAATGCCTCATAACTCATAACTGAGCCATATTGTCATGCAAGATGGAAAACATTTTTCTCATGTGAGCTAATTAATACAAGAACTTGAAAGTAAAATGATAATAAGAAAGCATGGAAATATTATAAATGACACATAAACAGGAAATAATAAGCATGATGTGCTTAAAAGCCAAAATGAATATACTTAACTTTGAAAAAAAGTGTCTAATAAAAAAAGTGGTACTGAAAAGCTAATATAAAACATAATAAAGTATAAATGAATGAGTGAAAATCAGAATTACTGCCTCTCCAGCTAATGGAACTTGACTGCAATCACAACCAATTTCCCCATAATAATCAGCATTTGCAGAGTTTTCATCTTTATTTGGGCAAGTTTTCCTGCCAGGCATTTTAAGACAGGCACTTTGATTTTTTGAAAAATAATATGATTGAAATCAAAATGGACTAACATTTGAATGAAAGGCACACATTGCCACCAACAAAAAGCATCTTGAGGATATTTTTGCAAAAATGTTTTGTATTCTGGAGAGAGTGTTTTTGATTCTTCATGCTGCAGTGACATAATGAATTAGACACATGCATTTAGATATGTACATTCTTCAAGCAGGAGGTTAATTAATGTGAATCACTAAAAAAGCAAGTTGTATCCAAAAGACTGGATTGACAGCTGGTCACCCACTTAAGGTTCATCATAGTCATGTTCTCTGCCAGTACCATTTACTCTACACCACACATTTCATGTAATCCAAATGCAGTGAGTCGGTGCCCCACCCCCAGAAGAAAGCCCATGGTTGGGTTGTTTTCATGTTGATACCTTGAAAATGCACTGACATTTGATATGCATCAGGTGCTTAGATATCCAGGGCAGTGGTGTTTTTATTGATATTCAAATGATTGCACACTAGCACCTCTATAAAATTATCACAAAAAATCAACAATTTTCATTGTTATAAGCATTCAGTTTCAATTAGCATGAATAGTGCCATCATGTGTCATGTAAAATTCTCTCATGTGGAGCTTCAAGGGAGCACAAGTTGAGGGCAAAAAGTGTTGTTGTTTTCTGTTATTTTATACTTGCCATTCAATGTTAATGGATGAAGTGCTCATATTTTCCTCTCATTTTATTATGGGTCATTGAATGGTTATGGATGAACTGTTCCCATGTTGTGATATCCTGTTTTTATGCACAATGCAGAAAACCCTGTGGGTGACACATTGTGCAGCAATGTCTGACATCCTCGCTTGCAGCACCTCTGTTGACTGTTTTCATACATGTGCCTGGCACCTTGTATCTGATGTAGGCTGATTGCTGCTTTTGCCCTCAGGCGATCGTCTGGGACGAGCGGCTGATGGGGCCATTCGGCCTGGTGGCCGAGTACTCGTTCCTGTCCGAGCAGAACGTGGTGAAGATGTTTCTGCTCCGGCCGGGCCGGTTGCCGCCCAGTGACGTCGACAATATCTTCTTCCTGGTGCGACCTGAGGTCGGCCTCATGGAGGCGGTCGCCGAGAACGTGCAGAGGTCTGTGAATCCGGCCACCAGCGACCTGTGCAAAGCTCTGAACTGTGCACCAGACAGGTGGCCATAGTGGTGCTTCTGTAGACTGGCCAATCTTGGTCTTGTTTCTTTTTTTTTGTAGTGGAGGGAGATGGCTCGTAGGCAGTCATCTTCAGGTTATGACTTCTGGCATGTCACGACGTGGTGCCCTGAAATCGTGCAAGTTTGCAAGAGCATGACACTACCTCATTTATATGAAATATGCGCGAAACTCTGAGGTTAGCTGGAGGAGACTGATCTATAGTTGCCTTACAAGCTCATTTGCTGATAATAAATCCGCCATCTTTGCACATAAACATATATAGCATCTGTGGGCTGAATATAGCTTTATAAGATCCCATCAAATAGTTTGAATATGTTACCAGACCTTCTGCTACTGTTCAAATGATTGCTGCCTCCACTCTGTTGTACATGGGGGACATGTCTGCTGTTGATATTCATCAACCATTGGCTGCCAAATTGCTTTAAAGAATCAGCCCTTTAATTGGAATCCATTGCCAGCCATGCTGCTCAGAATATCGGAAACAAGTCGTCCTCCGCAAATTCTGTAAGCCAGCAGCCTGGCCAGTCATAAGACCCATTGCAGTTGTTTTCCCTAAGGGTTTGGCGACGGTTTCAGGGAGGAGGAGCTGGGCGGCCGGCGGAAGGAGTTCTTCCTCTGCTTCGTGCCGAGCCGGAGCCGCGCCTGCGAGCGCGTGCTGGAGGAGCGCCGCGTGCTGGGCACGTTCTCGCAGATCACCAGCCTGGAGGTGCGCCTGCTGCCGCTGGACGCCGACCTCCTCTCCATGGAGTACCCCGACGGCTTCAAGGTGCGCGGATTATCTGACGGAGTTCGCCACGGACCTTGAAATGTTGTGTGGTACTTGAAGAGTGATAGTAGCGCCAGCGCATGGATTCGAGTTGCTTTACGTCATTGCCATGTAAAACGTGATGGTGCTCGGGTCACGAACTAAAAGGCCAGCATCAGAGCTCCTGGAATGGACCAATTTTCGCTTTACCGTATGACTGAGCGGAGGAATAGCCGCCAGCTCGGAAGATAAGCCAGTTATCCTCGGAGTGATGGAAGCACAGGATACGTATAAGGGGGGATTCTGTTGGGCTGCAATTTTGCGGAATCTCAGTAATGTTTTCACTTAGCTTGTTTGGGGATTTATGAACTAAAGGACTTTTGGCCCTTCTTCAGGAGTACATGCTTGAAAATGACCCGAGTTGCCTGTTTGAAGCCGCACAGGCTCTGCTGGACATTCAGCTCAAGTTTGGAATAATTCCCAACATCTGCGGACAGGGCACTGCGGCCAAAAAGGTACGGAACGTGCTGCCTAGGAAGGAACAATAGCTATGATACGACTTATGCTGTTGTTGAACGTTAAAAACGTGTGATTGGGGCAATCAGAAACACATTTTCAGTTCAAAGTGCGCCTCCGCGGGTAGAAACGCTGCATAACCAGAAAATCCAACTGACTCATTTTTGGTGTAAAGTTTGAGGCCCATTTTACATCGTTTGTAGCTCTGTGTGGCTTGTCGCGACACCTGCCGACCGTGGATGCAGTGTGACGTTACGCGGTCGTCCGTCAGGTGTATGACTACATGCTGCGACTGCGGCGCGAACGGACCGACTCGGAGTTTCCGGCCGTCTGCGAGATCGACACGCTTCTGCTCATTGATCGCGAGGTCGACCTCATCACGCCTGTGGCCACGCAGCTCACCTACGAGGGCCTGATCGACGAAATTTTCGGCATCAACAACAGTACGTCCTGGCGGCTTGTGACCACCTCGGTTTGGGTGTTGAGCCGGCTCAAAAGCCTCCAGTTTTTGCCCAGTTGTCAAAGGCAAACATCTAGCATATGTTTTAATATGACTAGTCTTACATTGATAAATGCAATTTTTAAATTTTAGTTTTTGATAGAAATTGACGGGTGTCGATAGAATAACAAGAATAAATAAAATAATTACATATATAATAAACTATATAATAAGTAAAAAAATAAATAGAAATAGCATTATCGGCCACGGAAATGGAGACCATTGTTCAAATTGTCAGCGTCACTTCCTGGGGATCTAAATGGGCTTGCGCTCCATCGGCAAGTGTTTTTTTTCTCAGGACATGTCCGAGCATTCATGACATTGATCATCCTCACCTAATGTCACAACTATTTCGTCAAACCATTAGTTATCTGGAGCACAATGCGGAAGGGAATACGGCGAAAGGATTGCTGGCCTGATGACGAATGGGCTGCTTTGTAATTTTTTTTGCCTGCCACGGGACACGGGCTGTGGGAAAAGCTGGGGAATACATGTTAAATGTCTAACATGATAGCATGATGTTAGCTTCGGTACAGACATTTAGTACAAACTCATCCAAGTGATTTACGAAGGCGTGCCTGCACATCTTCATAAACTCATTGCTGACGCTTCCTGCCGGCCCTGGAGCCAGCTCGAAGCGTCACTGACGTCGTGATCCATATGAACCCGGCCTCTGCCGCCGTACGTAACGTAACCTGGTGACAGAGGCCGGCTGCGGGGGAAGGACAACAGATCCTTTAGTGTTCACTGGGATATTGTTTTCTAGAACAAAAGGTCGGTCGTCAGCCGCGAAGATTTTGGACACGCTCGAGGCATGCTTTGCGCCGAACTGGAAACTCGAAGGGGTTTAGGGCTTCGGCGCCGGTGAAATATGTCTTAATTTGGTACGGAACTTGAGTGTCGACATTTAGACGTGCGTGTAGCAGCTCTTGCTGCATGTGGCTCAGGATATCGCAAATGATTCTTAAGGAAACGCTGGCTGTCTTTTTTTCTTATAACTCAACTGCAACGCAATGTAGTTGTCTTGATGTACCCGGCGCACTTGTTCCATTGCTCAGAACGCAAAATGGAATAAAGGCTGGCCTCGCCTTGTCATGGAAATTAGAAGGAACTAAGAATGGCAGAAGCAGCTGGGCCAGTTGCAGAGATGGTATGGATAATTTTGGAGGGAAGCAGTCGCCAAAAATCAGGTGCTGTTCGGTCCATTCACCCATTGGGAGCTGGGTGAAACCAGAAATTGGCGTAAGCGAATGGGAGTTTTGATTTGGAGTGGGGGTGGCAATTGGCCCGTCAGGTCGGTGATGAACAACGGTCAGCTCGAGGTATGTGTATTATGTGAAGTTTGTACTACGCGAGTTTGAATGTTGACAGTTATGTGATAGACGTTTTCATCTGGGACGATCTTTGCATGCCCCTTGCTAGGACATTTGTCTTGCTATTAATTATTCACAAATCAGAGGAAATGTCGCAGTGGGTGTTAGGGGACAGGTGCGAAGTTTGTTTAATTAAAATTGCAGCACACAAGAGATCCATGTAAAAGTGAAACTGACATTGGTCATGTCTGTCTCCCTCGCGTCGTCATTGGTAGAACAGATGGGCGATACTCCTGTATATTAAGTCATAAACCTTAGTTTCGGACTGTTCTGAAAGCTGAAATTGCTTTAAATACACGCGAACGATTTGCGTCAGTCCTATGAACTGATATAAAACACAGCAGTCAGTCTAAAACGAAGTACAAGCGATCCACCGTTGTGTGAAAACCTTGGCGTCGTTGTTTGTCGGACGAGAAAGTGACCACCGTCGAAAAAAACGCAACTTTGTCCAAAACCAATTTGGATCAACCATGGTGATGTTTGTCAACCATGGTCAACCACGGAATCTGCCGTCTAAATGCTTGCAGCCGGTCGGCGCGCACGCGTAAAAGTTGGCTAGTTCCGCTCCGTATGCCCGATTACGGACTTACTTTCAGTAAAATGCCCCGTATTATGTGGATTTATTAGGCTGAAAATTACAGTAACACCGGTTGAACCTATCGTCCTTGGACCGTGACGGCGCGTAGCTGGGCGCATCAGACGTGACTTGGACTTTTCTCATAGTGACCGACATTGCCAGACATGCGGGTAGTTTCACACCAAGTGAATGCCTTTATTGTATGCCTGGAACAGGATAGGAAAAACTCAACAAAGTGCCAGTTTGCCTACAAAATATTGTCTTTTCCGTGGAACGCAAAAAGGAGGCAGACACTCTGCCACCGGGCCGACGTCTGCGGCTCGCCACATCACACAAAACGCAGCGTCACGCAGAGGAAAGGAACACTACTTCCGCCTATCCAGACTCATATGTTCATGATAAATATCGATGCGAGAGTCAAGGCGACATCTCTCACCAGAAACCTACGCGGCTATTCTGAGCGGAGACCACCATCCGTCCGGCGCGGCGTGGCCCGGCGCGGGCTGCTGTGGGAACTCCGTCAGACTGAGCGGCTGGCCCCTGACAGTGGCAGTCGGGCCGTGAGGTGCGGCCTCTGACGGCCCTCGATGCTCCTCCGGCGGCGGAACGGCGGCGGCGGTGACGGCCGGCGCGCGCGTCGGGCCCGCCCGCTGGCCCGGCCCGGACGCGAGCGGAACTGAGCGGCCGGGCCGGGCCGGCCGCCGAGCGCGGCCGCCGCCAGCAGCGGCAGCGGAGGCGGCCGCGCCGCCGCCGCCGCCGCCGGCCGCCAGCGGACGGACGGTCATGGTCCAGGCGCCGTCGGCCGGCGCGTGGCTGGCCGTCACCCGCCAGGCGCCGTCCACGGCCGGGCCGGAGCGAGCCGTCACCGTCCAGGCGGCGTCGCCGGCGGCCGGCCGCGGGGACGCTGTGATGGCGTTGCCGTCGGAGGGCGGTGTCGGACGGTCTGACGGCGGCTGGTCCCAGCTCCTCGGGGCGGGCGACGCCCCGGAGGTCACCGTCCACGCCCGGCCGGCCTCGACCGAGTTTGGCGACACGGTCCGGGCGCTGTTGGATCGGGATCGAGTTGTCGGCCACCAGCCAGGAGTTGACGCCCGGCGGCGGGTCGGACGACGGTTCCCGGAAGCCGACGGCCGCCGCCGCGTCGGCCTGCGCGGGCCGCGGACGGCCCGCAGGCGCGGGCTTGGCTGTGGGCGTCCAGCCGTCGCCGAACCCGCTGTCGCTGGCGGGTCCGATCTGGAGGGTCTGCTCGGCATGAGGACCGACTGCCGGCGGCCGGCCGTTGTTGGATGCGGTCGAGAGGGGCGGCACGTCCTGCCGGCTGCGCGGCTGCGGCCCTCTGACGCCGCCTCAGGGGCAGCGAGCCGGCGCCGTCCCTCCAGTCATGAGCTGCTCCGCCTCCACCGCTGTGACCGCCTTCTCCTCCGCCGCCGTCACTCCCTCCTCCGCCGTTCCCACCGCCGCCGCCGCTGCTCAGAGGAAGTGAGCCGGCACCGTCCCGCCAGTCCCGCACGACCTCACCTCGCTCTTCTCCGCCGCCGCCGCTGGTGCGCCGGCCGAACTCCTCGCCGGCCTCGCGCTTGGCGGGCGCGCCGAAGCCGGGCCCGCCGCCGAAGCCGGGCCCCAGGTCGGCGGTCAGCGCCGGCAGCGGGCCGCCGAACCGGAACGTGGGCGAGCGCGGCGCGGCCGGCGGCGGCGGCGCGCCGGGCGGCTGCTGCGGCGCCGGCAGCGGCACGCCGTCCGGCGTCTGGTACGCCACCGTGGCGCGGTAGCCGCCCTCGTCCGCCACGTAGTTGACCACCTGGGACCGGGCGAGATGGAGTCAGCGTGGCACAGGTCCAGCATGATTCGGTTGAGGACCTGGGTCAGGGAAAGGCTTAGTCACAGTTGTGTATGTAGTAATGAGGGATGGATGATCTAGTTGGCTTGTATCGAGGACAGAACTACAAGTTTGCCGTTTATAGAGTTTGAAAAGTGACGTGAGTGAAATTGGGGAACCGTGCGCTACCTGACGACAAGTTTTGGTGGTGGCTCCCCTTTCGCACTAGTTGTTCTTCGCGTCAGTCTCTCCGTTTCCGTCTGATCAGTACTGGTTCCGTCCGACCTGCTGGCACTTACTACAACCGCGCACTCACCCCATCTCTAAACGCACCGTATGGCCCCCGGTTGTCCCGTGCCGGCCCGGGCCGCCTCGCCCCAGCGTCTGACCTGGACCCGGCCGTCGGGCAGCAGCACCGAGTAGAAGCCGGTGACGGCGTTGCCGTTGCGCTGCTCGCTCTGTTCCGAGTAGGTGGCCTCGGCCGGGTCCTCGGTCTTGTAGCCGAACGTGTACTGCGCCACGCCCTGGAACCGAGGGAGCGTCAAGGGGGCCGGGCGCAGAGCCTGCGCCGGCAGGAATGAGTGGCCGTTAATAACATTGCTGGGGTGGGGTAGATAAACGAAGCCTTACAAAGGACCTGGTTGCCCTGGGCGGTGGATTTGGTCGCGTCTGTTGGTTACTCTGGCGCACTTTTTGCGATGGCTGCTGACTGCGAAAGGCTGGACCGATGATACTGCGTCTGTCGCAGGCTTAACATTGTGCTGTGATAGATTTAAACAGAGAGAGACGGCTACCTGAAAGTAGACGTGACAGGTGACCCTACGAACTCGTCATGTCGAACTCGTCTCGTCATGCATTGCATGTTTCGGCTCTAAATACCAAGAAAGCACTTGTCTGTGCTGCACGTACTTACGTCGGAGAGTCCTGCCCCAGCGAAAAGAACTCATGTGCTATGACGCCGAGCAGGAAATAACATTTTCAGGAGGCGTGTATCCCAGCTCTCAATACTCATGTCGAGGTGGGTAATCATTCTCATTTCTGAACACGCGGCGCCCGTCCGTTTGTAAGTACTCAGGTCAGGCACCACTTTCCCCTGTGGTAGCTACTTACGTCCTGGGGCGCCTGCCACAGCTGTAAATACTCATGCCTGGGGCACCTGCCCCAGCTGTGAATACTCACGCCTGGGGCACCTGCCCCAGCTGTAAATGTTCACACCTGGGGGACACCAGTCCCAGCTGTGAATACTCACGTCTTGGGGGGACACCTGCCCCATCTGTGAATACCCACGTCCTGGGGGCACCTGTCCCAGCTGTGAATACTCACGTCCTGAGGCACCTGCCCCAGCTGTGAATACTCACGTCCTGGGGCACCTCCCCCAGCTGTGAATACTCACGTCCTGGGGCACCTGTCCCAGCTGTGAATACTCACGTCCTGGGGGCACCTGCCCCAGCTGTGAATACTCACGTCCTGAGGCACCTGTCCCAGCGGCGTGAGCGGCGCTGGTGCCAGCGGTCCGGAGAAGAACTGGTTGCTGGGGTTCTGCTGGGCGCGGGTGCCCGCCGCCAGCCAGAGCAGGATCACTGGCAGCATCTGCGGCACGGCGTCATTCCCCTGTCAGCCGCTCTCAGAGTGCTGGAACACAGGCTGGCGGAGCTGTGGGCGTGTCACGCACGCCGTTTCACGTGCGGAGGGGACAAACTGGCAATAATAATAGTAATGACATATATCCGGACGGTTATAGGCGGTGCCGCCCTGCTTATTATGAACCATTTACTGTGTGGACAGTCACTATACGTGGCCCTTTGGAAAGTTGGGAGAATGTGTCTCTGGATTATGGTGTTTCGAGGGCTAGGATTTTGACATGTTTCCAGCCGTTGGAATTCGGTGGAGAATTTGCGCTGTAACATTTTTAACGTGTCCTTCGTAAGCCGAAGACCTTTGAATCGCAAGAATCCGGAAGAGTACCAGAAAGAACGAAACCCCGACAAGATTCCTGATAGCGGTACCACCACCTTCACTGCACCAAACTCGGACTGACCGCAAGGTTATCAGCGAGCGATGCCGTCCGCCGTCGCCGTCTCGATCAGCTGTTATGGTACTCCGCCAGCGTCCGGCGGCTGCGGCGCCGACCTCTCAGCTGGTCCTGGTCCTCTCTCCCCTGCTGCCAAGCGGGCTGCTCCCGGGACACCACTGCCGGGCCGGCGGGCCCCGGTCGGTTTTATGGCGCCGCTGCGGTCCGTTCTGGCCACCCTTCTCCGCCCCCGCGCCGTCACCGCCCCCCCCCCGTCCTGCACGCTTTCTGGCCGCGGCGGCGACGCTGTGGAGCCGCCAGGTCGCTGCAGTGTCGGACGCCGCCCCCTCCCCAGCAGTGGGGGTGTGCGGGGCTGGTCCGGGGATGCTGGGGCAGGTGGACGTTAACGTTGCTCTCCGGTGGGGCGTTCGCGGAGGAGATGGGAAGCGGTCGAGGGAGAGGTCTTGCGCCCGACTTGCGATGTTGTGGCGCGCATTGGTACAGAAAACGTTGAAAATGGCTTCCTGTTTTGTTGAGGGTACGGTGTTTTGATCATGCGCGAGGTAGCCGAAACCGTTCGTTTGTTGCCTTTCTTTTTCGTAGTATTTTCGCCGACAGCCGCAGTGTCAGCACGTCTTTCTCGTTACAGACGTTCACTATATGAGATACAGGGTTGCCCAACAGCATTTGTTGTCGAGTAGTCGTAGATGTTGTCTCGACGCCTTTCTTTCTTTTCTGAGGTGATTTCCATGTCGTGTGGCTTCAGTTAAAGGCGAACGGCTTGTCACTGGTTGTTGGGGATTTTGTACGCTTATGAAGTCATTAACATCCACTTTCTTCAACGATTTCGCCGTAGATGTTGCCATTTTGAAAATCGCCTGCGATTCCGCCCTTGCTTTTGTAGCCCCGCCCCTTGCTGCAGCCTGCGTTGTTTGTGGGCTTTACGAGCGAAGTAATTTTCAGTTGGGTATGACGGCGTTTTGTTTTTCTGCCATCCATGTTTTCCCGTTTTTTTGCTATGTTTATATTGGTATGGTTTTTCTTATTGAATGGACTCTGGGACAGCTGTGGGATATGTTTCGTAATAGTAAGATTAATAGGGCTCCGTAGAAATACTTCGTATTTGGATGTCTATTTGTGCGAACTCGTAGACAACGCTGTTATTTCATGGAATGAATCTTAGCGCGTAATAGTGCGCCGACAGATTTTGTCGCGGCGTTTCGCTGCATTGATTGTGAAATGGACGGGTTGTGTTTATGTGTTGGTGACCCGCCCGAGATACCGTAGTTCGAAATTTTGAGAATTTGTTCGTCTGAACGCGCATGTACGTACAAGCGTCCACTGAAGCGTCGTCTCTTCAAACAGCCTGATATTTTCGTTACCCCGATGGCAGTTCCCTCTCTGTTCCTTGATACGGAGATCAGTACGCAAAACACGTGGCCTCATGGGCCAAAGCGCACGCAGGGTCGCGGACGCCTTTCTGTTTATCGGGGCTGAACGATCAGCTGACACTGCCCGGCGTCGCCCGGGCCGCCCCGCCATTGAGGCCGGTTTCACCGGCGTTTAACGGTGACGCTGTTTCGCCGTCGCCCCGGCGGCCGGCCCGTATCGGGGCGGGCGGCCGGCGCCGCTCGGCCGCCCCTGACGGGCCCAGTTGCGTCAGCGGCCCGCTAAACGGTCGCCGCTGAGCGCCGTCATGGGGCCGGGCCGTCCGCTTCACGGGCCGCTCCACGGTCGGAGAGCGGCCCGCGGCGGCAGCGGTCGCAATGCAGGACTCACGAGACCGGAGGGTTGATACCCTCGGGTCTGAGCTGGCCGCGAACGGCCGAAAGGTGTGCGGCGGCATTGGCGTCAGGGCGCAAACGCTGTTTGCCTGAGCGAACGGCTTGCTGTGGTGTGGATGTGAGTTGGTCTCGTCGTCAGCCACTGCCCGGAGGGGAGTCCGTTTTCGGCGGCGTTACATGCGAAGAAGAGGTGCCATTCCAAAACTACTGGCCAGTATCTGGTTCCATCTTTGTCATCTCTTCGGGAAGTTTTTAGCCGTCCGTCTCTTGTGGTGATGTGTAGTACGACAATGGGCTTAACGTTTCCTGGCACGCATGACTGATCGAAATACTTTATACGTATAAGCAACAGAATGTGTTTTCATTTCCTTTGAAGGGACCTCGCAGGGATACGTGAACAGTCGAACTGTTTTGCGTACAGGGTTCCTAGTGAGGTTGTCTGAAGCGTGACAAAGCGACGCTTGTGATGAATGAAAGAAATGGAGAAACCGATTGTCATACTCCGAGACATTTATTGACCCATTGTGTGCACGACCGCAAACAATGATTCGGGCGTACGTCGTTGGTTTCCCTTGCATGGAACGCGGCAACGTGTGGAACGGAAAGGATTTTATGACGGACAGTTTGTGGTCAGGTAAATGATGTTACATAGCGTCCATCAGTGCCGTTACATGTCTTAATCGCTTGTGCCCTGTAAAGGTGCTGGTGACAGCGTCTGTGTTTTCCGTGGCATGGCAGGCCGACGGCGAATAGCGTAAAGTGACAATAAAATTGCGGAGAGCAGCCGAACTGAAGAGTAGTCGACTCCACGTTGCCGCGTTTATGCGCGCCCGAAACTGCCAGCAGCCGACCAGCCGATATTCGTTGGGAAACTTTACAACCGACTGCCGACAAAGGGGAGCCTCGCGTATTTAATGGTGGGTGGTCGTCACAGCTCTGCTCGCCATCATTCTGTCGCAGAACGGGAAAGATGGGGTCGTAATACCGGCGTTTTCACCCGAACTTGTCGGTCCGTGAACCGGCCAATGGTACTGGGTACGCGGGAACACGCTGTCAGCCGACCGATGAATGTTTCTCCGTTTCGGCGAGTTTGCGGTGTATGTCCGTCCATCACTGTTCTTCCATGCCTTCCTAGCATTTTGATTTCCCATTTGGCGTTCGGAAATGCTTGAGTGATGCGTTCGGATCTGGAACCTTGAATAAGACCTGCATTTCGGCTAGGTCATCGCGTCGCCAGCGCGTTTCTGTTCCTGCTTTGTGAACGGGACTGGGACGGAAGTTGGGTACGATGTGCAAAGAACCGCCTGACTCTGGTTGCAGACGAAACCATTCGAGGTGACGTCACAACGAGGTGCGATGTGTTTGAAACGTGATGTTTACCGCGAAGTGTGGAAATGGCCGATGAGAATGCGGTATCCATATTCACGAAGTTTCTGGTTACTCGTTTAAAATTTCGTCGCAATGGGCACCAATCTCACCGTCATTTCAAAACCCTGGAGATATGGTCTTTCTCATTACCATGCATGTTTTAGATTGACATATCGAAACCTTTGAAATATTTGTGGATGAAACTGATCTCAAGTTTTATATGTTGGGTGGCGTTTCATTGAAAGAACTGTATCTTTGGAAGATATTTTTTGGAAGTTATTTCTGTTTCAGTCTTCCTCTCGGCTAGTTTTTAAGGCATGCTAAATGCGTTAAAACGTTGGGGAAGACACTGAGGCGTCCCCTGCCATTTGAGCTGCGTTGCCTGTCCAGGGTCCGATGGAGCTGTCGTTTGTCTAAACGTGACGTCACACGACTAATCCATGTAGTCTAAAGCTGTTCGCTGTCGGTGGGTCGAATCCCGTCTTCCGCTATCACGTTGCATCACCATTGTTTGCTGTATGTCGCTCTAAACGTCTGACCGTTACTGGCGTTTTTTTCCGTTGCGGGTTGCACGGTTTCCCCGCAATTGCGCTTCTTCCAAGCGTGGCACGCGGAAGATTACGCAATGCTCGGCGCTCCGTCCTCATTGCAGCAGACTGTGAGCACGTCAACCGTTTGACCCATCCGTCACTTTCACGGGGTATGTCACTGTCGCTGCGACGTTTAGCGTTTATTATGCGGTATGCGTTGCAAGGTTTCGAGTAGGACCGCTTGAACCATACGTACATCCGATTCTGAGCAGACGACGCGGATTTGCATAGACGGAACGCATGCCAGCTCCAGCTGTTTTAGTCATAACTGAAAATTTTTGGGCGGTCTGAATAAGATTTCAGACCGTTTCTTCCCAGTCACTGCCATAGAGCCAATGTTAAGATTTCCATAAAGGTGAAAAGTAAGGTCTTGGCACTCTTAAGTGCCCCTCAGGATCCAAGGCCTTGATTTTGGCGGGGAGATTGTGGAAGAAGCGCCGACGTGCAACGATCTGCATTCGCGTTGATTTCGAAAAGGGCCACTCTGTTTGCTCTCACGTCCGCCGGCGCTCCTAACATTTTCACACCGGTGTCAGCTGGTGGGATTCGTTTAGGTCCTCCAATTGATTTCGTGATTTCGCTATCGGTGTTTTGTCGATCCGTCACGTTGGTGGGCACCAAGAGCCCCGTTTTGGGATTTTAGGACGAAGACTCGGACACCGGTGAGCGATTTTCCGTTTGACTGGCGTCGACGTAACGCAGCGTTCGACGGCCTGTCGCCTGTGCCGGTGACCCAGAACGGGCAGCCGTCTCAGAGAGGGACCGAGAGTGTCAGCCGGACACGGCGACCGTGTTGTCAAGTTGATCGGCACGGCAATGATCCCCCAGCGTCGTCCGGTCCGGTGCCAGGGGCAAAATTACTTCGGATTTTTAAACAAATGGGGAGTGGGGTCTGAGTTTCCGCAGTAGTTTTGACGTTGCTTGCGCTTGGGTCCCGACGCTTCTCCAGGACATTATAACATAATAATAACATAATAACATATGGCTAACGAAGCCTGTGTATTCAGAGCTTTCGATTACTCTGTCACATTGAGCTCTTCATATCACCTTTTTTGGCTTTGGCTTTACAGGCCCGTGTCATGAATTTTATTAACCGCAGCCAAAAATTGGACGATCCTTAGCGCTCGCGCGGTGACGTGCAAAGGGGGCATGTTATCTACTTGCTGTTCTTCGTAGCACTTCTGTTCTTGGTGTTACGGCGAACATCGGGACTACGGGACACTTGTTTTAGCCGCATAGGAAGAGTTCATGATTAATTTTGGAAGAGAAACTTTTGCAGATGAAGACGCCGATGAAATACAAGCTTCACTGCCATGAAATGTAATTTGCCCGTGGATCTTAATCAGCTACGCTCGGCTATCACAAACCTCTGCGATAAAAGCACGTATTTGCCGCGAGCGAAGGGAGCAGTTTTAGAAAACAGACATGAGTATGGTTCGTAAGTGCACAAGCGCTCGGCTTGGTCAACGTGGCCGATGTATTTGGAGCTGCTTCCTCTATTCTCAGACACGGTGAAGTTACCGTCAGAAAAGTTCGCCAAGTCAGACGGAGGCCCCATCGAGATTCACAACGACAAGAAGCAGTTTTTGCTGAGTTCGGCGGAAGAACTGTACGCAGATGTCAGGTGAGAACTGGGACATTTAGAAAGTGACCTTTCACCGATCGAACCGGAGGTGCAATAAATGCTCCACACGCATTGCAAATGTCAGACAGACCAGCGGATCATAGACCTGACCAGGCGTGTTGGTCGAAGATCGGGGGATAACGGGTGCAGTGCATTCATCTCACGCAGTGGCATTTCGTTTGCATATTTGGAAATAAGTTGTATATATATATATATATGTGTGTGTGTGTGTGTGTGTGTGTAATATGAGTTGCTGATGAATTTTGAGCAGCTTGATATTGTGACTAGTACAGTTATATCATTAGCCATGTTGTCACCGTCATGCTGGTAATCGCCCAAATCGCGTTCTGTTTTTGCACGGTCAATGCCTCGTATTAATTGGCCGATTAAACACGTAGCCCGCCTTTCCAGGGATAAGAACTTCAACGCCGTGGGTCCGGCGCTGAGTAAAAAGGCAAAACAGATCTCGGTTCAGTACGAAGAGAGGCATTCCCAGTCTGTCAGCGAAATGAAAAACTTCGTCAAGAACATCATGCCGTCGATAAAAGCCGCGAAAGACTCGCTGGCGCTGCGTACGTGTTCCGCGTCTGATGGATGTGGGCATGGATTCAGTTAACCAGTGATATTACCGATGCCTGTGTGGCACGTGCGATGTGTCCAGTTTACTTTTCCGAAATACGTCGCGGAGGGAAGTTTCGTGCTGTTGAAAATGTTACGGATGCCTGAAAAGTCAAGATTGCTGGCTAATCGCGGACCCATAGCTCATTGTAGATAGACGCCATATGACAATACAATTAACGCGCCCTTAAACCCCCTTTCCCCCAGAAGACAGGAAACTGACGCGGCACAGGTGTCCGTGACCTGGTGACGAGTTCAGACCCGCCGTGACCCAGCTCCCCTCGTTCGCCTCCAGACACGTCCATCGCCGAGCTGATCAAGGAGCGGACGGACGGCGAGGCCTTCCTGGACTCGCTGCAGGTCGAGCAGGAGATGATGAACGGCATCGACACCGACCGGCCGCACCCGCACATCGAGGAGCTCATCGCCAGGAAGGCCGACCTCTCCAAGGTGGGGCCGCCGGCGCCGGTGGGAGGGCTGGGCACGGGCTGTTTATAGATTGCGAAAGTTTTGTGAAGAACTTTGCTTTCATCTGAGCTCTAACTAGATGGTGATTTGTGGCCGAGAAGGCGCTTCTCGAGTTCTAGCCAGGTAAGGTAAACCGTGTTCCTACCAGGTTAGCCATATGTTGAGGCCATTTCCTTTTCCTTGCCGTGAAACTTCACTAGGACCTCCCGAATATTACCCCTAACCTGACATATCAGCACCCGCAATCACATCTCAGCCAAATGAAGATTTTTGTTATCGTAAGAGCTGTGGTCTCTTCGAGCACCCCGGTATATGCGCCACCGGAACTTCCTGCCCAGCGCCACCTCATGGCGTCCGCCACGTTCACGGATGGTCTGCCCGATGCCGGACGGTCGACCGGCGGTCGGCGCTCTGACCGCCCGCGCGCGGCCGGCGGCAGGTGCTGCGGCTGCTCTGCCTGCAGTCGGCCTGCAACTCGGGCCTGAAGCCGCGCGTGCTGGACCAGTACCGGCGCGACCTGCTGCAGACGTACGGCTTCCAGCACCTGGCCACGCTCGACAACCTGGAGCGGGCCGGCCTGCTGCGCGCCCAGACCCGGCAGACGTACGGCGCGCTGCGGCGCGCGCTCCGGCTCACCGTCGATGACGTCAACGAGCAGACGCCCACCGACATCTCGTACACGTTCAGCGGGTAGGCGGGCCCGGCCGGGCTGCGGACGGGGAGGCGACGGAGGGGACCCGGTGAGGTGGATTTGCGAATTCGGTGGAGAAATCGACGGCTTTTTGTCGAGGTCATTTTGGTCGCAAATAACGTTGCCGTTGGCCCGCCCTTAAGCTCGAATAACCATTATCAGCGTCCATTATAGCAACGCTTTCTGGTGTCTTCAAATAATTGCTGATTAATCTGCGGATTAAACGAAGGAAGAATAGTTTCAAGGTCACGCATGACTACTGCTAAACTGGATTCGATCACACCAGGCATTCTGCTTTTCTGTTAAACGTTGAAGCTGCACTGCTGCATTTTTCTGTTCTTTACGTCACATACGAGCACTGAATGTCGGTGCTGAGTTGACTTCTCCAATCTAATTCTGTTAAGACATCGGATTAGCCATGTTTTGGACTTGTTCCCCGTAAGATGACATTATCGTCTGCCGTGATTGCAGGGGCGGGAACGGTGATCGTTCCATTGTTTCTCGCAGGCCAATTATCACATTACGTATTCGCATCGTGGCAAGGCCACAATAAGAAAAACGGCCCGACAGAACAATGTCGCTATCAAAACTTAAAAAGTATTCCAACGACATCGCATTGTCTGCGATGCAGATTGTCGGCCAAGTTGTTGTAGTAAACAAAGCACCTGCGGCACGAGGCGTATTTTCTTTCCGGCTAATTGGACGGGCTTTGGCGTAAACAGCAACACCTCATTGCGTTGTTTGACACCAAATGACGCACACCTCGTTTTTTCTGCGGAGTACAGAACCTCGCCGGGATACGGCTGTTTACCTGGCAGCGGCAGTCCGCTCGCTGCGCGTTTGCCATGAACGAGCGGGCGCCGCTGTCGCCCGCTCTGCCACGCCGTCTGACAGTGAGAGCTAGGACCGTGCCCAACCAGACTGATCTGCGGCGACTCAGCGTCCCAGAATTTCCGATTCCGGGTGGAAAATGACACCAGAGAAGCAGCCGCTTTCCACTTTGACCTCCCTTTGGTATTTCCGTCATTCCTAACGCCAAGGAAGCCAGACATGGAAGAACTGCACGAGAAGAGTAATACAGTGGACGCACTGACAATGCCTGCCGTACCGCCGCAGAATTGATTCCTGCAGTACATAATTAATTTCCAAGCCATTGATTCTGCTAATGGACAAATGGCTGTTTTTCATGCTTTTGGCATTCACAGAAGGAACTGGTTGTGAGCCCTGGATTGAAGCTCGAATTTGTTCTGTAGTGTTTTCCTGACTGGCGTTGTCCGCTCTGACACCCCAGCGCGAACTGAATTGTTGGGACACTGTATAACGTTGTGTGGTTGCGCTCTGACACCGTGTCTGTGCGGCGGTACAACAGGCATTGTTCGTGCGTCTACTGTATTGCTTCCCTCGTGTCTGCACGGCAGGTACCTCAGGTATTTCGAGTCCCTGCTAGACCGATACCTGTGTGCCTCTGCATGGCGGAATTGACACTCACTGTAATTGGTCTTTGGTCCCCGTGTTTTTGCGCGTTTTCAAAGCAGGTATCGCGTCAGCGCCGTGTCCGGTGTGTAACCCTGCGCCGTCCGGCTGCGACAGATACGCGCCGCTGTCCGTGCGGCTGGCGCAGCTGCTGGCGCGGCCCGGCTGGCGGTCCGTGTCCGAGGCGCTGGCGCAGCTGCCGGGCGACACGCTGCAGCAGGAGCAGCGTGCGCCGGCCGCCGCCAGGAACCGGCGGGACACGGGGCCGCTCGGCCTGGCCGCCGACGACGGCCGGCTCACGCTGGTCTTCTTCCTGGGCGGCGCCACGTTCGCCGAGGTGGCCGCCCTCCGGTTCCTCTCCAGCCAGGACGACGGTGAGAGGGGCAGAACGGGAGGGCCGCGGTGAGAGGGGCGGAGCGGGAGGGGCCGCGGTGAGAGGGGCGGAGCGGGAGGGGCGGCGGGGAGAGGGGCGGAGCGGGAGGGGCGGCGGTGAGAGGGGCGGAGCGGGAGGGGCGGCGGTGAGAGGGGCGGAGCGGGAGGGCCGCGGGGAGAGGGGCGGAGCGGGAGGGGCCGCGGGGATAGGGGGGGCGGGAGGGGCGGCGGGGGAGGGGGAGCGGGAGGGGCCGCGGTGAGAGGGGCGGAGCGGGAGGGCCGCGGGGAGAGGGGCGGAGCGGGAGGGGCCGCGGGGAGAGGGGCGGAGCGGGAGGGGCCGCGGTGATAAATGTTGACAGAGGAAGGCTCGCCGTGACAGCGCCGAATAACGGTCACGAGGACGGATAACGCCAAGAAAAATGGCCGATTGGACGGGATGATGGTTGAGGATGGATGAACATTGACAATGCATGGAGTGAAGAAAAGGCCACTTGGTAGGATGATTGAACGGTTAATTACAGAAACGCTCCTTAATAGAGCTGGTGGGTTTGGGTGCGTATTTAGTCAAGTTATTTTTGACAGGATTTTTGTGGTTCTTCATGTCTAGCTTCCTTGGCGTCTGCGTGTACTTTAAGTCAACACGAAGGTGCCACAACTAATTATGCTCGTGAAAACTTCTGTCCCGTCGTTTCAGCACCGACAGAGTACGTGGTGGCCACGACCAAGATGCTGAACGGCAACAAGCTGATCGAGTCGCTGTCTGACGAGCTGAAGACACCCAGCTGAGGACGGCACCACCATGACCAGCTGACTGCAACGTTCCGCATGGACGGCCGTTCCGGGCCAACTGACCAGCAGCCACTGCTGCCTGGGGCGGCCAGCTGACTGCAGCGCTCAGACGATGGACAGCCGATCACGGTCAGCTGACCAGCAGCCACTGCTGCCGGGCGCCGCCGTCGGAGCGGCCGTGACGCCGCCACTCAGCTGACGGCCGTCACCTGAGCGGCGGCAGCTGATGTCCAGAATCCGCCTTGCCGGCCGGGGCTGGGTTTTGCACTCGTGCTGACGCCATGCGTTTTGACATCGAGCCTGCGTTGGGCGCCTGCTATTCCGCTGTATCTGTGTAATTCAGGTGCGATTAGGCATTTTGTATGTTGTTAACCGCTGCCGACATTAGGCCACTGCGCTCTGTGCGAAGCTTGGCTGGGAGCTTTGTTGCACGTATCGCGTCACTTGGCATGTATCTTGTGTGGCCTGGCCTTGTTACACTTTATTTGACCTCGTTGTCGCCAGCGCCACGTTTTCCATCCTCTGGCATACCAGTGGTGTTCTCGTGCGACCGAGAACCTGGGGAGGTACTCCGCGGCTTAAAGTCAAACAGCAGCGGGTCACGCCTACCGAGGCGGGTATTGTATCCAAAGAGACCGTCTCCATTCTGCAGGGTTGTAAGAGCTTGCAGATGTGATAATGAGAATATACGCGTAAAGAGGAACGGCGCAGGCGATTTTCTGTGAGTTCTGTTTTAGAGAACAGGAACGTCATGTCACCGCTGGAGCCGACCGTAGTTCCCTGTCGTCAACAGCGGGGGCCGAGGATGCGAAATGACGTGGAAAAGGTTAGGATTTTCGGTCTCAGCAAACGAACTTCAAACCCACACGTAACGAGTAAAAGTGACGGCATACAGTTCCACATAAGATACACTGAACTAATACATATATTCCGTAAAAAGTGGATCCATAAATACACGAGCTTGTAGTAGTAGAAATAATGCCAGTGATTTCTTCAGTGCATAATAAACATTGTTGCCAGTAGCATGCACCATGAATACATAAACGTGACGTTCGAGGTTGAGGACCTGCAGACTAGCGGTTACCATGTGTGTATCTGATGCGGGAAACAGGCAAGTGGCTCCACATCGGGAACAGGAAGCGTCGCCTTCCAATGTCACAGTTACCTCGCTGCCACACAGACTGCCTCCGCATCCATGTCCGTCACAATCCTCATAGCAGCTTACACCTTGGCCGGTGAAATACCCCTCACGGGACCCCAGCGCCAACCGGCACCTCAAAAAAAAAACGGACAGCCACGGTACAGCAGCGCAACAACACCTTTCTCTCGGCGGCCGCAGCTTACTCTCTGTGGGGGCTGTCTAGGGTTTGAGCGTCTGCCTGTACTGGCCAATCTGCTCCAGCACAGCGCGGCTGTTGGGACCGCACAGGCTCTCCACGTGGGCCAGAGCGTCCCTGTCGCGCTGCTCGAACGCTATCCTGGCTGCGTCCTCCAGGCATCTGCGGCGGGCCGGGTCACCGGTAACCGGCGGCAGTGACAGCGGTCCAAACACACCGCCAGCCTCGTCACTGAAACTTCTCACAAACAGCCGGACTGTGACGAACCTGCAACGAGCGCTTTCAGCGAAATGAAAGCGTAATGTGTGCGGACATCAGCGTCTCAAAGACATGCGCGTAAATTCCCAACCGACGCAGATCAACTAAAGAGGCAACATTTGCCATAATGCTTACCCGACTTTGGCGTAGTACTTCACTTTCTTTTCGTCAGCCACCTTGGGCACGTACTTCTTCGCTTCCGTCAGGTTGCCGTGCTCCATGCACGCATCAACGAAGGGCTGCGATAACAACGATACACCATGACGACGAGGTGTCTCAATGCCGGAAAGGTCGCCCACAAAATGCCTTTACCAAGTTAATCCTCCCCGGTCGTCCAGCGCAATCATACCGACGTGCAATACTGCGGACTGGTTCGACAAATGACACAAAAGCACAACATTAGCCCCGTTTGGACACTTACGTAACATCAGAAACCAGAAATGCAAATACGCACGAACACAAATAAATCCTTACATCGATAAACGTCAGCACCATGGAAATTTGAACCAGCCACCAGACTGTCTTTCAACCGCGCATTAATGTCCACAACCAACAACACTTCAAACCTGAGCTGATTTTGTGACCCCTCGCAACAGACCGGACGACATGGAAATCACCGTTACCCCGACGTCACACGGCTCGTGCCGCACTCACCTCATACCCGACCGGCGACTTCTTGCTCTTGGAGAACCGCTCCAGCTCCGCCCACTGGGCTCCCTCGGCCAGCGCCAACAGCTTGGTCCACCAGAATCTGCGGTACGGCGGCGCTTCTCAGCCCGGCGCGGTTAAACGGAACGCGCCAGCTGGGTTGGCTTTTCAGAAACACGTACTTGGCGGATGTTAAAAAATGCTTTTCACAACACGTTTTCCGCAAAATATCTAGAAGCACAAAGATGCTATTCATCAAACACCATGCTGTACTATGAAAAAAAGCAGAAAATGCCCATTAAACACCAAAAATTCATGAAATTATCCGTTGGCATAACCCAATGCTGACAATGAACGTACGCCTTTTGCAAACGCGCATTGGCCTGTGCCCGTTCATGACGTGACACAACACCTATAAGTAAGTGGCAGCTGAACAGGACACAGGGCAAACTGTGGGAATCGCAATCAACATCCAGTGTGTAGAGTTATGAGATTAATGTGTACTACAAATCAGCTTCTAAGACTGCACACTACAACTCGGCTATTTCGGCTCAAAGCAAGTGTTAAATGTGGAACATTCCCTTGAATGCATTTAAATAGACCACGCCCATACAGCAATGGCTTTTCATGGCTCGAGTCGAATATATGACGTATCATTGACTGCGCACGCGTTAAACGGAACCCCTCACAGGTGGATGCCGTTTCATACCACTGCTTTTGCCGAGGCCCAGGTCAGACCAAAAACAAACGTACCGTTTGTCGGAGATTTTGTATTCGTTTCGCAGGCTGTCGGCCAGCTTGTGTCGCTCAGACAGAATCAGCCGCTTGATGGTCTCGTGCAGCGAGAGGCCGACGTACTCGCGGTTATAGTTCTCCTCCAAACTCGACTGCCGGACGAGGCAAGTCAGGCCTGAGACCATGTCACGAGAGATCCCGCTGACAAAACATGTTGGTTGCTTGGTAACATTCAAGCACGCCAAATCGATCTGCGGCATCCCTCCTCAGATCGACGCACCTGATGTTTGAGCAGTTTGTGCTGGTCCTCGGTCTGGGTAGCAAAGAACTCGTTCTTGGCTTTCTTGAAGCAATCCTGCGCGGCCACCAAGTGCGCTATCCGGAGGTCCACTCTCTGACGGCAAATTACATCATCCTCAACCATTCGGACCAGCAGCTCCCCTCGCCGCAGCAGCCATGAAGCAACGAACCCACGCGCGCCTGCAGTACGGCGAGGGATCACCGTACATCTCCGGTCTCCCGAGACCGTGTAACCACCAGCCGGCGCGCGAGCCCCCGGCACCCTCTGCCCGCGCGACCGGCACTCGTGCGGCGTGCCCACCGTCTCCTGGTAGGCCTCGGCCACCCGCAGCCTGCCCTGGCCGTGGAAGTCGTCCTCCTGGATCATGATGTCGCGCAGCAGCTCCGTCTGGCCGCGGCTGCGCAGGTACTTGACGTACAGAGACTGCATCAGCGGGTAGTTCCGGATCAGCATCTGCGGCGGGGGGAAGGTGCGACTCACTCACACTGAGTACAACACCACGTCGGGTGCTACTATCAGCTGAAGTCCGTTAAACGCGACGCGCATGGGATTGCCAGTTAGAGAAGTGTATTATCTTACAAAGGAAAACTAGAATCGAAAGGCTGCATACATTGAGAGAGGACAGGGACTGTTAGGCCTTTGGGCAACCAAGACAAGCCAACTTACCACTCACAACCATAAAAAAAACCATAAAAAACTGTCCATTAGTTCGTCAGTGAAGGTATGTGGCAATGACTAGTCTTTTAACGAGACCTCAAACGCTTGGCACCATGTTCGACACCCATCACACGGGCTCGCTGAGACCGGCGGCCCGGACCCAGTCCGCCGCTGCGGGGACGGCGGCGCCGCCCACCTGGAACTCGGAGCGCCCGCGGGCGTCCCGCAGCTGGAGCAGGGCCGAGTGGGCCAGGCCCGGGTCGCCGGAGGCAGCCGCCCGCTGCAGCGCCTCGTCACACATGTTCAGGTCGATCAGCAGCGGCACCGTGCGGCGAGCCTGCTGCTCCAGCGCCAGCAGCTGCCGGAGGTCAGGTGAGGTCAGCTCAGGTCCGAAATATCCTGACGCGAGGTTCCAGCGCAGGCTACGAGAAACACAATGGCACAGAAGAAATTCAAGCGCGTATTCCCACAAAAGACAGACCCAACAATCAAAAAGGTTTCACGAACCAAAAACTGCGGAAAAAAAATCCATTTATCACAATGCCTTCAGCATAACGGAATTCAATTGAAAAAAACGCCCAATCTAACCCACCAGTAACCCCATCCGTATTGCGACGACCCGCGGGTGACCCCACCTGTATAGCGGTGCCGCGTTTCCCTGCCTCGATGGCCGTCTTGGCGACGTCGGCGAACGAGATGCCGGACTGCTGGCCGAGCCGGTCGGCGACCTCCTGCGCCACCTGCTGGCCGTCGGCGGTGGCCGTGCGCACCACGTGCTTGGCCCAGGCCTCGAGCACGCGACGCTCGCCTTCCGCGCGTGGCGTCTCCAGGTGGCGGCAGACGCGCAGCGCCAGGAAGTGCAGCCGCCGCCGCATCAGCCGGTCCAGCAGCGCCGGCACCGGCATCTGGCGCAGCCTGACCACAGGACGGACCGGCCGGTTAACGACCGTCGTCGCCGTGTTTGGCGCAGCCCGGCCACCGGTGGACCGGCCGGCTAGCGAGCAGCGGCGCGGAGAACAGCGCCTGAGGCTAAGGGCGGCGACACGGGGACGATCGCACCGAACACGACAAGAACGCGCGAAAAAGACGCCACATGACTGGAAGTAGCGAAGCGGCATAGACACTCCACGCGGCTGAAAAATCAGCATACTGTACCTGAAGAGAATCAGTTTCCGCTAACGCAAGCTTCAGCAACGTCATGTCACGTAAAACCCACTAACATCCATCTTTCTCTCACAAAAATTATCCGCCGTTTTTCAGCTTGAAGTTGGTGTGGCACCAACGCAGGCGGCACTCACTGGCCCATGGTGAGCGGCATGCCATGGCTGTGATGTCGCAGCGAGTTCAGCACGCGCAGGTACCGGCACGTGGAGACAAACAGCTCTGGGTCCATATCGGGCACGAAGCTCTTGCCGTACTGGGCGGCCTGTACACAGCACGGCGGATGCACTAGGTACGGGGGAAGGTGGCTTAACTCCAACGTAGGCACTGTTCGCCGTCACGGTTCAAAGGTGACGATGTAAACGTACGGGTTCATCAGCAGGCAGCAGGCGCGATAATAAAACAAACTTCAACACTCACGAGCTCAACAAGACTGGCGTAAGGCTAAAGCGCAGGATCTTGAAAACTTCCCAGAAATACGTGACGATGATCGTCGTCTGACCATCTGCAGCATCTTTCAGACGACATTCCAGGTCTTCCGTACATGAGTTCCTGAACCTCGGGACTGCTGACCCTGAACGGGAATTTCCGGGCCCCGAGGACTACTGATCCGGAGCGGGAGTCACTAGATCTCTGAACTACTGACCCTGCAGCAGGAGTTTCTGGAACCTGGGGACTACTGACCCTGAGCAGGAGCTTCTGCACCTCGGGACTGTGTTCGTGACCCGCTGCCTCGATGCATGACGTCACCGCCTGGCGGAGGTCGCTCCAGATCATGCGCAGATACTCGTCGGCTCGGTGGCTGCTCTTCTGCAACACACAGACAGCACCAAACCATCAGACGCCCGACAATGAAAACAAACAGCGGTCAACAGGTCGACGATGACACACGAAGCAAAGCGGACAACAATGCCACTGTAATCACGGGTGCGGCCACTCGCCTGGTACTCGCGGTGCGTCTCCAGCAGGACGGCGGCCGGATCCATGGAGCCGATCCTGAACACGGCCACCGAGTCGCTCCACACCTGAACAAGGCAGCCGGGGCCAGGTCAGGGGAACGGCATGAGGCCGGGAAATAACGGCCGGCCACGCCGCACAGCTCTGCATTACACCGCTGGCAGAAACACGAACACCTTACGCCGTAAACAGCATTTTTTCAAAGGTTGGAATTATGCTTATGTCAAAAACGCCATTCGTGAATCGACAATTCAACCCAAAGGTGCGAAAAAACAGCATCTTCGTCCTGTAACACCGCTCAAGCTGTATATCAACAATAAGCAACTGTATGCTGATCTAACACAAGACTCGGCATGCTCCTTAGCCCTGGTATTAACCCAGCGCGTCTACACAACGCGCCGCTCGACAGACCTGTTCGATGAGCTCGTGGCTGTAGGGCGTCACCACCCGGAGGCAGTCGCACTCTGAACAGAGCCGGCCGGGCGCGTCCAGCGAGTAGGTCACCGTCTCGCCGCGCCGGTTCACCACCAGCAGGCTGCTGTTCCAGTAGCCGACCACCGCGTACGAGCCGCACCTGTCGGCAGAGCGGGCCGCCTGTCACAGAGGAGAGGCCACGTGGGAGGCTCAGAACGGACGCCGGCAACTCGCAGAGGTCGTGGAACGGCGGAAAGTCGTGTTCGTTTTCAATGCGGGGTTCAGTAGTGGTACATTCGCGCCACGAACGGAAGACATACGGCTCAATGGAACCACCTCTCGATTAAATGAATACACACAACCGTCACAGGTCAAGACACCACGTTGCACAGGGAGTTACATACAAACAATGCATTGTCCAGATACACATTCAAATACCATAAGGAGCGTAACGCGCAGCAAAACGAAGGAGTGTTTCTTTGGAATACCTTGAAGAAAAACACTGATCTTTCCTTACATAAACTAGTCATGCCGCCCAGACTGCTGGCAACGGACCTCTAACGCACCGGTAATTCAGAGCCCTCGGCAAGCAGCAAAACACCCGATTCCGCACTGTTGCACCCTGAATCAGACAGGCACTGACACACGGCCTCGGCGCGCGTCCGGCTCACCACTCGAGCTGCTTGGCCGGCTGGCGCGCGCCCGTGTCCACGGTGCAGAAGGTCTCGCGCTGGTCCAGCGTCGTCATCACCAGGTGGCCAGAGTCGGTCAGCAGGGCGAGCAGGTCGCCGGCGCGGTTCGTCACCAGCTGAGTCACGCGCTGGGCGGCGGCCGGCAGCGGCACGAGCTGACGACGCAGACCACCGTCAGCACGGTCAGGGAAACAGAGCCAGCAGCCACGAAACCCAGCAAGCATTTCTTCAGCTGAAACGGTTGGGTGAAGTCAACCTCCACAGTCAACACATTTAGGAGACAAGGTGGATATGCAGTCGCCGAAAACGCGACCCCACTGCACTTGTTCCTACGAATTCGCTTCCAAAATCCACCAATCACAAACATCCCTCATTTATATCACAGTGTATGACAAATTATACCACAGGAGGAATGCCTGCACAGAGACTGGTCGGTTTCTTCAGCTGCCCACAGCACCTCTGGCTATCAGTCCTTCGCACCGTCCCCGACGTTCCGCACCGTGCTCCGCCGGCCAACTCACCAGCGAGTGAGCCTTGGAGTCGGCCTCCAGCAGGGACACGTCCAGTCCCCTGGCCACCAGCACCGCTGACCGGTACCGGTCGGCAGTCACCGCCCAGCAGCTGGGCGCACCGCTGCCACCTGCCGGCCACGACCCAAACTACAGGCAGAGTCCCTCACCGCGTCCCGGGACGGAGTTCGTCCTCACTCAGCAGCCATCCATCTCCAGAACGTGGCGCAGTCGGCGCGGACCACGACCAGGGTCAACGCATCGCCGCCTTTAACAATGCCAACAGCCAGCACGGACTGACACCAGTGGGGAGCACTCCAAACCCATCCCGGCACCAGTCGCGTTATCAGCGCGAGTCTCCGGCCCTCTCACCGGCAACGTCCGGCAGCTTTTTGACGAGCGGCTGGTCCAGCGAGGTGGTCACGTAGAAGCGATGGTTCTTGCAGAGCACGGCCAGCCCGGTGCCCTGGTGGCTGAGGAACACCGTCGCAGACTCGACCGTGTACTTCTTCACCTCCTGCGGAGCGGCCGGCAGGCGGAGACGGTCAGCAAGACGAGAGAAGCGGTCCAATTCCGTGTCTGTTAATATCGACAAGTGCTAGACAGCTCATTTATGCATGCGCGGAAAATGCCGCTTGTACGTCAGTAGGCTGGGCTCCGCTACAACAAGGCTGCCTGCATGAAACTGAAAGACTCTTGGGCTACAGCTCCCAACAACAGATATCAAAACCGAAGGATTCCGCCAAACACACAAGCCTGAAGGTCAGCGAGCCGCGGCTCTGGACGGCTGACCTGTCCCAGACTGACGGTGCGCTCCATCTTGCCGAACATGTCGTAGACGGAGACCTGGCCGGCCGTGTCCACCAGCACCAGGCGTTCGTCCGCGCTCCAGCCGGCGCCCGCCAGCTCGCCGTTCCACTGCGGCAAGGCGCGGCCGTCACAGCGCGGCGTCACGGCCACACCGTCACGACACGGCCGTCACAGCTCGGCGTCACGGCCATACCGTCACGACACGGCCGTCACAGCACGGCGTCACGGCCATACCGTCACGACACGTTCGTCACAGCGCGGCGTTACGGCCATACCGTCACGACACGGCCGTCAAAGCGAGGCCGTCACAGCGCGGCGTCACGGCCACACCGTCACAACACGGCCGTCACAGCGAGGCCGTTACAGCCCGTCGTTACGGCCATACCGTCACGATACGTCCGTCACAGCGAGGATGTCACAGCGCGGCGTCAGGAAGGACGAGGCACAAGACCACATCACGCCGGCAAGTGCACCAATATCAGGCAGGGGGAAGAAGGACCACAATACTATGAATACCATGCGTCATGCTCCTAATCAAACGAACAGACAGGCCCAGAAGCTTCATGGCAAAGAATTCAAGTCACACAGTTTGGTTCCTGAATACTAATGTGACAGGAGAACCAAGCTGCTGCTGACATTTCAACAATCTTGTACCGAAACTTGAACGAGTCACCAGACTGTCTTACTCACCCTGCGCTCCACAAGAGTTTGGGCGAGGCGAATTTAAGAACAACGTGTATCCCAATAACACCTTCACTGTTGCCAAAGAACAGCACCGAGATTCCAGGCCATGGCCAACAGGCCACGGCAGACAATGCCCACGCTACTGGACAAGCGCGGACCACGATATCCCGCGCCAGAGCCCGCCGGCCGGCCGTCTGGCGGCGGCCCGGCCGTCCCGCGGCGTCCCCAGCACCGACCTTGGCCAGGCCGAGACTCTGGCCGGCGCCGTTGTAGACCATGATGGGCACGGCCGAGTTGGTGGCATCCCGGCAGACGGCGATCGGGCCGCCGGCGCTGCCCACGCACACCAGCGTGCGCTCCGTCCACACGCACTCGGCCCAGGACATCGGGTACAGTTCATGACGCCTGCCCGACGGAGGACGTCACCACTGGGCATTACTGGTCTGCCGCCCGCCACGTACGGCCACAGCAGGGCTGGGAATTTGGTTTTTGTTTCCTATGTTGGGGTATGAATGATATTTTGGGGTATACATGTTTTAGGTGTACAAACAAAACTGCATGTCTAAACACATAATACAGTGTAAATAATTAAGTAAAATCAATGCCTACTTATTATCACTGATGCAGCTTTTGGCTGCTGGATAAAGGTACAAAAGAAAACTTTGTAATATGAGTACGACACATTTTAAGAACACAATTTTGTGGTCTTCTGGACAGCAAAATGCAACATTTATCCAAGTCTGGTACAGATGCTTGGAGCCTGATGCATAATGTCTTTGTTCATTTCAACTTCTTAGTCTAAGGCAGAAGTTCTTTTGAAGAACTTCTGTTAATTCCCTTCCCTGCTCAACAGTACTAATTGTTACAATATATTTAATCACACAAACCAATCTATGGTACGAACAATGAAAGGTAATATTCCATGGCAAACACAGGCTCACCTGAAGAATGTGTTATCACTGATGGGAGTCCAATCAGAAGTGTACAAAGCCATTACTGTGGATGGCAGTTACTATCTTCCTATGTGATTTTGTTGTCTTTTTGAACATATATCTACAATGCAACTGCAGTTATTTTGATCTGAAAACAAAGAGGGTTACGTCTGAGGAATACCCTTAAACATCATCTTAGACTGTAATATTTGGATTATTTAAACACAACTTGCAAGTGGAATGGTAAGACTGGATAGTGCAATTTCCTTTTGAATAATGGCACAATTTCCTCCCAAATCATGACAGCACTAATTAATAAAGTAAACATAATGGCAAAAACATTATCAAGAGAATGTCCAACCAGATTTGTGCACATATACAAAGGGAAACAAATAACACCCATGCTTTAAAACTTGCAATAATGCTATACTGCTCCATGACATAGTTCCAATAAAATTTGACCTCCCCATCCCTCCCTGAATTTCTACACTGAGGCAAGCAAAGAAAGTTAAAGGAGAAAATATGTCTGCACACAATGGAATAAGGCATTGACAAAACAAACCAAATGTCAATTAGCAGAAACTGGCCTTGCACTTGGACTTGGGTACAATTACATTCATATGTGCTGATATTTGTTACTCAAGTACATCCTTTTTTGTTAACCAGTTTTAGTCCTGCAGGCCATATGGGACATCTTGCTTTCCAGGCTTGCTGAGGTTGAATATGCTGGCTCAGAAATCACCTGGAAGGTGCAGCCATGTTGTGAAGGGTCTGGAAATTGTCAGTTGGAAAAACACTTTCTTGAATGTGCAGGAACACACCCATTGGCCAACAAAAGCAAGATGCTTTGCTTTCAGAAAAAAATGCTCAAGACCATATAAGTAGGTATGTGTGATGTTACATGATGCCAAAATTAGGCAGGCATTTACAGGTGTACACAAATCTTTGAAATCTAAAAGCATGACTAATTTTGGGGTATTTTATTACCACACAACTCCATATGGCTTCCATGAAACTGACCACAAGGGGCCACTACTGTCTACTCGACCATTACACTCATACACAAAATGAAACAGTCCACCAAATCCACTGTCCAAATAATATATGTCACATAAAACAACCTTACAACAATGTCGAATACCTCCTTCTGGTTTCAATTTTCAGCAAAGACTGTAAAAGTGTTAGGTATTGCACCATTGTTTAAACTATTTAAAGTACTGTTCAATTTGTGAAATTCTGATGAACACTGAAATTACATAAATATGCAGACTCATTCTTCCGGATTACCAGAACCCCCATATAATGAAACAGTGTCTTTCTGGTTAAGTTGTTGTGCAAAAAAGGGTTCCCACATTGAGAGTTATAGGTACTAGGCAGTTTCTACTCCTGACGCGAGCCTGTTACACTTCGAACGGGCCCATTACTCCTCCCATTCATATCATTACGCTTCTCCTACGTTTGTCAGGCACCGCAATATATTTTGCGTTGGAGCTGTATCTGGCGCGCCGAATATGAATACCTTATGCGACTCCATATTGTGACCATTCCTTCCCTATATCCTTTACAAAACCCCCTCGACTGGAGCCTGACGAGACACAACTGTGGACGCCTGGGCCGGCGCACCCAAAGGGGGGTCCGGAGGGCCCAGGCTCCCTAGGGCTACATTTTTCGTGGAAAACTATTGCACAACGTCTTCCCAGCACGCGATTTTCGTATGATTTCAGTTCACACCGAGCTTCCCCCTAAGAAAATCCTGACTGAGCCCCTGCTCAAGAGGCTGTGCGCCCTCAGTCTGCAAAAATCACCATCGCAATTTTAAGCCCAGTTCACTTCCAGGTCGTTTGTAGCTTAAGTGCGCAGTGCAGACTACGTCATTTCTGCGGGCATGGGATGTAGGCATCGGCGGCAATGTGTAAAATAAGCGTAGCGTACGTCGAGTATAATGCTGATTGACCGGACACAGTGAAGCAGTGCTGCATGGACATCCCTACTCGTGGTCCGCGCTTCATCCTTCACCCGATGCTCTTCAACAGGAGTCAGGAGGAAACCAATGGTTTTCTGACGTTCCAAACAAATTCCTCGACAGCGACCCAAGTGCTTAAGAGGCAGCAACGCACAACGGTCATTTCCGTGTTTCAAACGTGCCTGCGGGCAACCCTAGACCATCAACATCTCACCGGATGTGGTTTCTCCTCGAAGTTTCCCTCGGTCCCTCCTCTGGCCATTAAAGGCCCTATCTGAAGTATAGCTGCTGTCGGAGAAATCCGCCCGTGACCGTCAGCGTGCTCGGTCGAGCCTCGCGCTCCACAGCAGAAACAGGACGCCGGATGACATGCCGTTTTATTACCACCGAATGGGGCCTAGTGCCACGGACATGACTGCCGCCGTCCCAGCCGGCGGCTCGGACCATGTATCAAAACTGACGGGAAGTGATCGGGAAGCACTCGCGGAGTACATGGCTGCATAAACGCGACTCGAAACTAGCGTTCTTCTCACTATTCACACAATGTACACGCGCGCTGTGGCGACGTCAGCATAAATGACTGGGCACGACTCTCCTCAGAGGTACATAGTATGCCGAACTCAAACGATCCCTTTCATTCGCGCAGAATAAACAAAACACTTCTCAAGTCAGCACCAATTATGCGTCGGACAGTTTCTTCAACATCTCCGGCGAGAGCTTCGGCTTCTGCGCCACCTGCGGCTTCACCTTGGCCTTTGCCCGGAACGAGCTGACGGCGGCCGGCGGCGCAGCAGCCGGCTCGGCCTGCGCCGGCCTCGCCTGCACGATCACCACCTCTCCGGCGGCGGCGGCCGGGACGACGGCGGCGGCGACGGCGGCGTCGGCGGCGCGCGCCGTGCCCGGCGACGTGTGGCCGCCGCGCTTCAGCGTGCACTGGTTCTGGCGGGCGAACGTCTCGGCGGCGGTGGCCGCGTCGGGCGGCGAGCCGCGCGCCGGCCGCGCCGACTCGGGCGGCAGGTCCATCACCAGGTCGGGCGTGTGTTTGGGGCCGCGCTGGCGGGCGGCCAGCGGCGCCGGCGACGCCGACGAGCCGGACGAGTCGCGCGACGAGCTGCGGCCGCGCGGCGCGCCCGACGTCAGCGTCTCCCAGAGCGCCCGCCGCGAGCGCACGCTGGTGGCCGCCTCGGCGGCGGCGGCCGCGGCCGCCGGCGGCTGCCTGCGCGCCTCCCAGGCGGCGCAGACGGAGGCGCGCGGCGGCGGGGCGCGCGCGCCGGGCGCCGGCGGTTCGGCCGGCGGCTCCGGTGAGTCGCCGCTCGCCTCGTCCGAGAGCTCGGCGGCGCGCAGCGTCTCGGTGACCAGCTCGATCTGGCGCATGGCCTG
This sequence comes from Capitulum mitella, assembly GCA_030062745.1. Taxonomy (NCBI): domain Eukaryota; kingdom Metazoa; phylum Arthropoda; class Thecostraca; order Pollicipedomorpha; family Pollicipedidae; genus Capitulum; species Capitulum mitella. Next base: position 2,826,564 of record CP099839.1, on the reverse strand, counting down.
GTCCAGCTCGCCGGTGCTCACCTCCGGGTCGTCGGCGGCGCCCAGGTCGGCGGCCGTCGACGGTTCGGAGAAGGCGCCCGTCTCGGACGACGACGCGGACACGTCGGCCGCGTCCGGCGCCGCTCCACGGTCGCCGTCGGGCGTCGCCGACACCTCGGCCGGGCCGACCTCCTCCGGCGTCGCCGGCGCGCCGGCCGCCTCCTCCAGGCCGGCCTCCTCCGCCTCCGGAGCGGCGCCGACGGCGTCCACCGCCGGACCGTCCTCCGGCGTTTCGCCACCGCACACCGCCTCCTCCTTCACCACCGCCGCAGTCGCCGGCGAGCTCACCGTCACCTCCCCGGCGGCGACCGTGACGGTCGTGACGGCCGTCGCGGCGGTGTGGCCGGACGTGACGGTCATGTCCGGCGCCGCCGTCGATGCGCTCCAGGCCGCCGCCGGCGGCGCCCGAGCTGACCGAGTGTTGCAGCGTCGGCCGCTGGCGGCGGGCCGACCGCTCGCCCGGCGGCAGCGACAGCGACGCGGCCAGCGCCAGCGGAGGGGACGGGTCGGCCGGGGGAAGGGTCGCGCCCCGGGCCGGTCGGCGCCCGCCCTACGGTGGGGTTAGAAACGCGTTACTACGCCGCCCGCTGCGCACGCGCCCTCTGCCTGTCAGGTACACTCGGTCAATGCCAAAAATATCACATCGTCTGGTGGAAAACGTTACTGCAACGTTACTGTGCGTTACTGCAACGTCACTGAGCGCCACTGCACCACGACGACAGGCACGGACTCACTCCACACGCCACAGATATAAAAATCACGACCGGCACGGCTGGGCGTGTCAAGCAAAGCCAGAGCGTGCGGCACACACACCACCCGCCAGCCGAGAGGACGCAGCCAGCTGACCGGCATGCGGCGGATAGACGCCACACGAGAGGCCACAGCCGAGCCAGGCCGGACGGACAGCAGAAGGCAGAGCGCGACAGGGCAGGCCCCCACCTCGGCGCCGCCGACGGGCCCGACCCCAGACAGCGCCATCTACCCGCCGCCGGCGGCGGCGCCGGTTGGCGGGCGCGCCGCGCGGCGGCGCTACACGTGCGTTTCGGTTACCTCGGGCGACTCGCCAACGTCGGGCGGCTCCGGCGCCGGGGCGGGGGTGGACGCCGCGGACGCGGTGGACGGGGTGGACGGGGGCGCGGGGGTGGAGGCGGCGGCCGGCGCCGTCGACTCGCTGGAGACGGAGGCGCGTGGCTGGCTGCTCGAGTCGGACATGCTGCTGCGGTCTTCGTCCCTGCGCGGACCAACGGGCGGTCAGCGACACGTCACGGCGGGACGTTACGTCTCTGACGCGTCACTCGTGACGGCAGAGACCAGCGGCAGAGACGTTACAGAGACCGATCGGCAAACAGACATAAATTACATGACGCGGTAGCCTCTCAGGAACAGAAATCAAACCACAGACGCCGTTACGGCCTGAGGTCTATACAATGCTCTGTGATACACGGCGGTAAAATTATATTTTTCGTTTCCACCGCAGCCCATCCTTGGCATCAATAACATAACTAAAACAGCAAACCTCAGCACAGCTACCGCCAGACTGCGGGACCCCGGTCCAAAGCGACCCAGGGACCCGGGCCGGAGCCCAGCCAGCAGGCGCGAGCCCATCGCGCCCACCAGCGCAGCGTCACCCACCTGATCTTGAGCATGATGTACTTGTCGGGCACGAGGCCGTCGTGGCCGCGGAAGTGGCCGCGCCACCAGTCGGATGACACCTGCCTGTAGAGCGTCAGCACGTCCCCGCTGCGGAAGCTGAGCTCGCGCGGCGAAGCGGGCCGTGAAGTCGAACTGGGCCACCGCCTCCAGCTGCTCGCTCTCTGCGGGCACGCGGGGACCGGCCGTCAGACACGGGCTGCGGACCGGGTGGCGCAGTCCGAACGACGTGAAAGCCAGCGATGTTAATGCTGTTCTATTCGTGACCAGGATCACGGCACACGAAATCAATTACCTCTGGCAGAAAAAAGGCCAGTGAAAAGTGACAAAATTACCCAAACACTTGCCGGGTTTGTCACAGCACCGCAGCAAACAGTACATGGAGAAACCCGGGACAGGCCCGTGGCATCAGCCTTTGAGTTCATTCCGTACATCATTTCCTGCTTCAGGCTCAGATATCCTCGCGCCCAGGCAGACACCGTCTGCTGTCCATGAACTGCAGCAGACTCTCCAGCGGCGCCCAGCTGCGACGCGATGCCGTCGACCCGCCACGCGCGGAGGAGCGCCTCACGGTGTCGAGGCCGGCCAACAGGCGAGACGCCGCCGACCCCCGCCTGACAGCGGCCAGACTCCACCGTTCGCTCCACATCGATCAACGCTATCGGCGCCGGCAACCGGCCTCCCGTGACCATGGCGCGGTCAGACTCTGAGCCCCTCCCTCCTTCCAATCTCAAGCCTCTCTGGCTGTTTCACTGAGCGCCAATCCCCTGCAATCTTAAGACTCTCCGGCTCTTTCAGGCCGTCGAACGTTATCGCTCACCACTGCTGTTGTCCTGCTGTTTACTGTCAGCCCCATCGTCAACCTTCACTTTTACATTCCAGTGTTGAACGTTACCGTTCCAACGTCAAACCGTCCTCGGAAATTCCTGGTTGCGATGGAGCGTATCTTTTTACCGGCAGACGCACACAACCACCCTTTGGGGGCATAATCACATGACCAACTCACCAACTTACAATAGCCATAACAAACGGGTCTGGCCAAGTGACCGCCTTCATCAAACCCAAACAGGAAACGCAAGCGGAATGCCATTTGCGACTGATACTGTTCTCAACAGTGTAGGGACACCGCCCACGTGTGCATATGCGTGCGTGTGTGTGTCCGCGTATGTATGTGCGCATGTAACGTATGTGTGCGGAAAAGAGTAGATGACGACGAACCAACTTACTGCCAAATATCTGCAAGCTTATGTCCCTTTCTTTTAAAACGGAATCTGAAAAGAGACGCAACAGAACATGAGAACTGACGTCGGCCGCCGCCGCCGCCGCCTCCGAAGTCGGGACGGTCATCAACGGGCCAGCAAAACACGCGAAGCGGGGCCACAGCTGCCGACACTGACGCCCAAGCGTGCACGTTAGCAGGACGGGGCGTCCCATCGATAACAACAGCAACCACATGCCTGTTAGGACACACGTGTCGTCCGCAGCCAGATGCTACTTACGCCAGGGTACACTCACATCACTGTCAAACGCCTATACACAGAACTGATCAAAACGACCAACAATCTGGCATTAAGCAAATTAACCGAGCCACAGGAAACGATACAAATACTCAAACGCATACAACATGCAGCCTACGTACACAACTGGAGCCACGTACGGTTAATACCTAGAACATATACTACCCGGTCATCTATTGTAACAGCCGAAAATCAAAGTACTATTTTTCCTTACGATGACACAGTACAAACCCAGCAGGAAGGTTCTGCCTTCCCCACCACTAAGCCCAGCATCGAACCATGGAGGACGATCACTTACCCCTCCTCAGACCAACGCTCTCGGAAACTCCTCACCGTCCCAGGAAAGCAGCTCCAAGCCCCGGCATCCCTCACGGTCCTCAGACGGTAGCTGGCGGTCACCGGTGACCTCCCGCTTCCCCCGGAGGACAGCCCGCCGCTCACCGTCCTCAGACGGTAGCTGGCGGTCACCGGTGACCTCCCGCTTCCCCCGGAGGACAGCCCGCCGCTCACCGTCCTCAGACGGCAGCTCGCGGTCACCGGTGACCTCCCGCTTCCCCCGGAAGACAGCCCGCCGCTCACCGTCCTCGGAGGGCAGCTCCAGGTCGGGGTCGTCCACGGTGCTGGCGATCTCGGACGGAGCCTCGCCGATGTCGTCGTTCTCGTCCAGCGCCTTGCTGATGTACTTCTCGTAGACGGGCCCGCCGTCGCGCGGGAAGATCTCCTCGTGGCGGAGGATGATGTGCTTCATCAGCTCGTTCACCAGGTTCTGGTACTGGACCTGGTCCTTGTCCTCCGGGATGGGCAGCAGCGTGGGCCCGAAGCAGATGGCCAGGTTGTACGGCTCCATCATGTTCTCGTCGCTGAACTCCGAGAGGCTGCGGGAGGGAGGCGGAGGCCGGTCATACAAACAGGCAATGCCGGCGGACGGCGGGGGGAGGGGGCTAACGCCACCAGAAGCCGGGAGGGAGCCCGTGAGACGCAGTGGCGAGATGGGCAACGTGCAAACTTCATGCCACCTGCACCCATCAACTTCAGAAGGGAAAAGCATACAATGAAATCATCCACAAAACGGCTAGTTCTCCTCCTCCTGCATGTTTATGCAAAGAAGCAAGGAACACAAACGACTACGCTTCTCCGGAACGTCTCCACGTGCCCGGGCAACAGTGGTCACCTCTCGACCGCCGCCAATCAGCGCGACGCACAGACGGCCACTCACTGGTTCAGGAAGGCGAACAGGTACCGCATCACGACGAACACGGGCCGGGGCAGCGAGGACACCACCTCCCGGATCCGCGCCGTCATCTCGTCCGCGCTGCGCAGCTCTGCGGACACGCGGCAGCCACCGGTCAGCGCGCCAGCCTCGGCGGCGCACCGCCAAGCCGGCCGTGCAAATGGGCCTGGCAGTCTCAGGGCGGTGAGCGTGCGAGTGGCTACGAAACTACGGGCGGAATCGACCAGCGATCACAGCAACGCCGCAGCGGCAGCGGCACTGCACTCACAGTGCAACGGCACAGACATGAATTGGACGTGCGAGCTATGCTGGCACGAGGGCACAATGCTGCGACCCGACATCCATTCAAAGCGAGCTGTTTAATACCTCGCGCCGGAAATTACAACGGCTCGTGCCACCCAAACAGGAGACATCACGACAACGGTCCTGATTGGCAGGTTGGCATAGAGCCGGTGGTCTTTGTAGCCCAACAACAGTTGCTGCCCTCAGTCACCGCTATCTGAGTTTCCTGACCGGGAGCAGGTCGTTTCGTCAGTTTCCGGGAATGCAGCGGAGACCAGCCACATCCCGTGACACGGCGCAGCCTGCAAATCGCAGACACCGCCGGCCGACACCGGCCAGCAGACACAAACAGTCCGCAGATAACACTGCCTCCCGCCACCCTTCCCCGAACCAGAACGTCAACCCCACCGGGCCCGGGCTCACCGCTTCCTCCGGCGACGCGGCCGGCGGCGCCAAACATCCGCCCCCACTGCGCCACTCACGCGCTATCTCCATGAACTGGTCAAAGTACAGCGTCGGGAAGAAGGGCTCGCGCAGCTCGCGCAGGTAGAGCTTCAGCACGCCGGCCACCGAGTTGATGTCGGAGGCGTCCGTCACGTCGGCCAGCGGGTCCTCGCCGCGCTCGAAGCTGTCGCGGAAGTTGTTGATCTCCACCTGCCGGCCGGAGCGGTGGGTCAGCGGTGCGACCCTCTGGCCGGAGCGTCGGTGAGCGAACAAGGCCGGCGCAGCTGCAGTCTGCACAAACTGGTTCCCCGGGCGGCCCGGATTATTACCGACCTTTCGATCAGTCACCGGTAATTGATGCTGGCGGATTACGTCCACCGGTCAGCGTCGCGCAAGCAAAATGCCCACCGAAGATCTGAATCAGGACACTTCCACTCGGCAAACAACAGTGAAACGATGCCATCTAAGCGCCCGATAATCACCGGCGTTCCGGAGCCAGAGTGGGTTCCAGACATGATGCAATCATCGGTGCAAACTCCATAGTCAGGACAACTTTCCAACAACCATCCGCATCCGGTACGAATTCCCGCTATCGCAAGAGGTGCGGCAAAGCCTCGTGCGAACACTTCCGACCTGAACGCCAGCCACTTTCCCACATGACAAACGGAACCACAAAACGAAAATCTTCCATCCCACCATTCCGCTCCATCCGTACCACCAACCGCCCACCGCCTCCGCACCGCGGCGGCAGCTCACCTGCGAGCCGGAGACGCGGAAGATGCCCTGGTGGTGCAGGCCGAACAGGTTGATGACGCGCACGCTGGAGCGCACGATGAGCGGGATCTCCTGGCCGCTCAGTTCCAGGTACTCCTCCAGGCTGCCGCCGAAGAGGCGCGGCTGGCCGCTGGCCGGCGCGCGGCCGATCCGTTTTCCGGCGCGGCTTCTCGCAGATGCTGCGGCTGAGTCGGTTCAGCTGGCGTGGTGTGCTCGCCCAGGCCCGAGCGCAGCGTCTCGTACTTGGCCTGCAGCCGCGCGATCAGGTTCGACTCGCCGATGTACTCGGCGAATTTCTGCGCGGCGAAAGAGGACGTCGTCAGTCGGGCCTGCGCCGGAGCTCGCCGGCGGGGAGCGGGCAGGCGAACCACGCCAAGTCGGGTTCTCCCCGTCGCAAAGCGTTCGCAACAAGACTTGCGGGGACTGACGCACTCGGTGACGTTGCTGTGGGCGCTGCTCTCGGAAACATGACCAGCAAACGTGGTAACGACGGCGACGTCTCGCGCTCTGTGTGGCGGAACCGCTCTCTCCTGCGCCGGCCAAGACGACGTGACGGTCAGTCCGAGACGGACCACCGGGTCCGGGCGTGAACTAAGCGGTCTCCGGCGACGCGGGGGCACCAGACCGACGCCCTGGATCGAATCGAAGCGGGCCGCGCCGCCCAGCCTGCCGTCGGCGACACCGCAGCCGCCGACCGGCCGCTCGGCCGGCACCGCCGCCAGCCGGCCGACCGGAGGAACAGCCCGCCGGAGCGTCACGCCGTGACGCTGCACCCAGCCGGGAACGTGACGCCAGCGTGGCACGACTGCCCGAAGATCGATGAACGGCGTGAAGGGGTGGCCTGTTCCCCCAGGCGGCTGGCGCGGAGGGGAATCTCGACTGGGCCATGCTTCGTCACGTCCAGCGCCATGAAGTCTGATTATTTTTATACAATCCACGAGGCTAACAAAGGCCGATGATGACGCGCAATTCTGGACGAAAACAATGCACGCTCCCCAAGGGCAGCTGTACCGGGCTCGCCATTTTCGCGTCGGCCCTGAACAAGTTTGAGCCGCGCCGGCGCGTCCCACGTTTGGGCTGCGGTAAAGCGGGCCGTTTTTGTGGTCGGCTATGGCAGTGATCCGAGCGGCTCGTCCGAGCCATCAATCAATCAGGCCCGGCAGCCGTCATCGCGCTCATTCAGGCGTCGTCCGGCGGGCGTCGAAACTCTGCTCGCAGCCGCGGCCGGGGTCGGCGTCCGTCCACACTGACCGCTCCTAGCGACGGCCCGACAACGGCACCGGCCGGCCGGGCCGACCAGCGTGATCACAGCTGTTTATCTGACGGAGAACCGCCTGTGTAAACAGGCGGACATGGGCCACACAAACTGAAAACCTACACGCCCGCGGGAGAACAGCGGTTGAAACACACTATGAACTTCCGCAGTCCGGGGGCACGGATGCTCGTTTCGGGTTCGGGTCCTACTCCAACACAGGAAACAAGGCAATGTGGCTTGTTTCCTGTGTTGAAACCATATACATCACTCAACCCCCACAACATTAATCCGCCTCTGCCAGCCCCGCGTAGCCTCTTTTCCATGCAGACCACCTCTGTCCCCCCCCCCCGCATGTAGAACTGTTCCGTCTCCACTCACCCCCATGTAGAACTGCTCCGTCTCCTGGTGGTCGGCGCGCAGCTTGGCCAGCGCGGCGTCGGACGGCCGCGAGCCGCCGCCGGGCCGGAACAGCGAGCGCACGTCCACCTCGTCCGTGGCCACCATGGCGACCAGCGAGCGCTCGGCCGTCTCCATCGTCTTCCACACCTCCTCGGTGGAGGTGCGCAGCGAGGTGATGCGCCGGCACAGCGCGTCGTAACGCAGCTGGGTCTCCTCCTTGATCTCCGGGTCGACCTCGAACCGACTCGTCTGCGGGGCGGGGCGCGGCGTCAGAGGTGGCGTCAGCGCGCCGGCCACGGCACACGCCGGTCACGGGGCCAGGAAGGGGATCACGGGCCCAAGGGTCACGAGGAGCGGGAAGAGTGGTGAGTTGACATTAAAACTGTCTGTTCTGCACATGCGTCGACGAGGTGATATCTCTCGATAAGATGGTCCCTTTGCTTAACCGATCAGCCGATACAAGTGGAATCGATTCCCAGTCAGTATCGTGCAAGACCTGCCAACGCTTGAGACTGTATCCGGGTGCCGTGGGCCCGAAGTTTGAGTTAACCGGTTCTGACCTTCCCATACGTCACATCGGACGGACCCACGCCGTTCCGCCGACCTTTGCGGAGCCAATCAGCGGAAAATCCAATCCAGTTATCAGCAACACTGGCCACAGGCCACAGACGCACCCTTCCCCTCCCCGGTGACGGACGAGAACGGCTCCTGCCAGCCACCTTCCCACACGACCAATCCGCACTCCGCCCTGGTGCTCACCTGGTCACCCCGGTGCGGGGCGAACTCGAACTTCTTGGGCAGCATGAACGGGTTGTTGTTGGCCTCGATGAACTTCTGCTTGTCCAGCCGCGAGTCGAGGCCGCTGATGGTCTTGTGGAGGCCGTCGCAGCCGGCCTTCTGGCCGGCGATGACGCACTCCTGCGCGCTGATGGTCATCAGCAGGGCGCGCGCCAGGCCCGTGTGGAAGCCCACGTCCATGCAGTCCATGATGTCGGAGAGATCGTCGGCGAAGTAGCGGTGCACGGCCGCGTTGGCCGCCTCCAGGCTGAGCAGGAAGTCGTTGCGCGCCTGCAGCGCCTTCAGCCGCGTGTCCTGGTACTTGTTGCGTCGCTGGAACGAGCGCGGCCGGTCAGGCGCCGCCGGACGGGCCGGCAGACCAAACAGACGCGACAGCGCCCGATATCGGGTGACGGACCACTCGCGCTCGGCACACCCGGCCGCCGATCGAACGCAGGCCATCAGCCCGACGAGCCGGGCCGACGGCCGCCCTCCCCGCCCGGACGTCGGCGCCGGCGGCCCGCTCGAGCCGCCGATTGGGCCAATGCCGGGCGGACGTCGGCCGGGCGGGCGGGTTCGCCTCCCGCGCCGCCGTCTGGCGGGTCCGCCGGGCGGCAGATCACGCGCCGTCCGCCCGCCGACCCGCCTCATTAATCCGTCACTATCGACGCTCCGCACAGCTGTCGGGCGTTATCGCGACCGGCCGGACCGACGGCGGCGCCACGGGCGATCGGCGGCGGCGGCGGCGGCGGCGGCGGCGGCGGCGGCGGCGGCGGCGGCGGCGGCGGCGGCGGCGGCGGGGGCGGCGGCGGCCGCCGCCCGTCCAACCACCGTTAGTCGGCGAGAGGCACACAAATAGCCGCAGAGCCCGCGGCAGGAACGCCCAACACGCACCTCCCGCTCAGGTAAACAGGCACCAGATTTGGGCGCTGATCTCCGGGCCGGCCGGCCTCGCTCACCTTGAGAATCTCCTTCTCCACCAGGCGGAACTTGCGTGACTTCTCCAGCTTCTCCTTCGCTATGTTGAGCTCCAGCTTGTCCTTCTGGTTCTCCACGTACTGCAGCTTGTTTTCAGCGTTGCTGAACTGCGTGTAGTACATGTTGTACGTCTTGGTGGAGACCTGGAGCTCGTGCAGCACTTTCAGCAGCTCCTCGTGCGATTCGGCACATATTTGACGACACTGCCGAAGAGAAGAGCTAGTCAAAAAACACCGCCACACATGATGTGAGCCATAATAAAGATCACACGCCATCTGGGACATGGTAAGCTCGCATATGACGAATCACGCCGCCATCACGTCAAAACACGCACAAAAACAGGTCGGCGTCTTCCGACCCCGGAACGGTGCAACGTCCGGAGACGTCAACAGGGCCGGCGCCGAGTTTGGACACACATGACCGCCCTGGCTCCGCACTCCGGCCGGGGCCATCTGGTGCGCAGCGCCCTCACCAGCCGTTTACCCGGCCCCGCTCAACATAAACACCTGCTGGTGGTCTCGTTTCCTCCAAAAGCGGCGCGGCGGCCGGGGCAGGGGCCGTTCCGCCGGTCAGGTCGGGTGAACGGGTCGGGTCGGGTCGGGTCGGGTCGGTTTCGGACCCGCCGGCCGGCGCACCGACCGAGCGCACACCGTCTCCGCCCGGCCGGCCGGCAGCAGACACAGGCGTGTTTATTGCCGGACGATATAAGCGCCGGCCGGCTGGCGGGCCCCGGACCGCCATAAAAAGCGGGCGGCTGTTCCTGTCCGGCGGACAGGGCCGGGCGGCCAGGGCCTTCCAGCAACAGGACGCGGTGAGTTAGCGCGTACTGCGGCGGACTGCCGACCGGCGTTCGCACAACGCCAGCACGGCCCGCCGCGGCCACGGAACCTGCCGGCTCTACACGGGCATCGGCTCTGGACAGGCGGCTCCGATCGTCACGTCAGGCCCCGCAGAACAGGCGGCCAGCGCCGGCGGCCGCCGAGCGGCAGTCGGGGAGGCCGCCGGCAGCCAGAACAGTCGGCCACAAACGACAACATCGATCACGGAAACAGCTCTCGCTGACCGCGTGATTCGCCCGAACAGGCTGCTCTCATCACACTTTCCGCCGGACGCTCGCCCTGGCAATACAGACAGCCTGCTACCAGTCCAGAGACCAATCCCGGCGGAACGCGCGCCCGACCACTGAATTCGATTCAGGGAAACGCATTAGCGGCTTTCTTATCGCTGACAGTTCTGAAAGTTTGTTCAAATCCAGAACGACAACAGACCGTTCCGGTCATATTCACAAAGACGGATAAATCCATATCGAGAAAAGACACCAGCTTTCTAAAAATAATGACCAGCTTTCCAAATAGTTTGCAATAACGTATTTCCGGAGACTCTTGAACGCCATAAACTAAATAAGAAAACTTCTGCGAACCAGGTAAACTTTCCAGACATGCTTGCCTGCATCGAGCGGGCAGGTCTGCTTCCGAATTATGTTTTAATCGCCGCCTACCCTCCTCACGCGGCGAGAGGGGAGAGAGCGAGGGCGCCGGGCGCGGGGCTGAACGCATCCATTCACCTGGCAGCCAGCCGCCGCCGCACAGCGCCGCCACTGTCGGCCGCTGCCAAACTTCCGCCTTCCGGTGCAAACAGGGCGCCGGCGGCGGCGCGGGCGCGTCGGCGTCGACACACGCGCGCCAGCGCAGCCACGCACACACACAGGCGTGCGTGCGCGCGGCGGCGGGCGGCGCGGACGGGCGGCGGGCGGTGCGGGAGGCGTTGACCCCGCGGCCGGCCGGGCGGTGCCGGTAACGAGCCGGCGGCCGGTGCGTGACACGGCTGCCTCGCCGCCGCCGCCGGCCGGCTGCTCACAAACACGGCCGCCCGCCGACGGTAAACAGCCCCGTGGCGGTGGCGGCGACGGCGGCGGCGCGGGCTGCAACAGGCCGGCGGCCGGCGCCCGGTCGGCCGGAGGGGCCGGCCGGCACGTGGACAGAGCGCGGCGCCGGACCGATCAATCAGCGGCGGCCGCCGGCCGACCCGGCGGCCCGGCCGCGCCCGATCTGTGCCGCGACCATTAACTGGCTCCGTTTCCGAGCCAGTGGCCCAGATCCGTGCGGCGCCGCGCCCGGAGCCGCCGCCGGGTCCGGGCCAGATCGGACCGAGGGGAGAAGACGGCCGGCCGGCCGCCGCGCCGCTGAAAGGGCCCGGAACCCGACAGCGGGGCCGTGTCGGCGCCGCCGCCGGGTTCGGTCGGCGCCGGCCGGCCGGCTGGCGGGCGCGGCGGCCCGGGCTGCGGGCAGCACCTGGCCAGCCGGTCTGCTGACGGGCCCACCTGGCGGCGCGACCTTCTGACGGCGCAAAGGCGCCGCGGCCGCGGCCGAGACGGCGCCGGCCGGCCGGCCGACGGCTCGCCCCGCCCCGGCCCGTCCAGACCGGACGCACGGGAGTCCGCCGGCCGGACACTGCGCACCAGAACGCAGAGGGCACGCAGGATACGGCGGTCGTTTGGTGATGCCACGGCACTGCCGGAACTCGAATTAGGAACAGAGGACGAACCCATACCGCCCGATGTGTGCCTGATTGAGTTGTTTATCTACGCTTTCCCATTCCCAGGGTCATTTCTGCGTCGCCACCACTTCGCCGATCACTGCGGGATCAGACGAGTTATCGAGCAGAGGCCAACTGTCCACATCCTCCGAATGGAGCATGCCAAGGCTTACTATAGCCGCGTCGTCACAAAAGCACGAGCGGCGAGCAAACGACCACCGCGCTGCCGACCCGTGTGGACACAGCGACAGAAGTGGCCAATAATCGACTCTCCTTCCCGTCATTGGCCCGCTGACCCGGCGTCCGTTCTCCACGCCAACAGCCGGCGGCGGCCGCGCCGCCCAGGCCGCCGAATCCACCGCCTCGCGGCGCCCCGCTCAGCGACGAGGCGCTGTCGCAACCCCGGCCAAGTGCCACTTCGGAGTCGTGCAGGGCGCCGGACGGCGGCCGCCGAAATAGCCACCGCCCCCGGCCCGGTCCCGGCGTCATTAGACGAAACGCGGGACGAAGGTGAGCCGCCGCCCGCGGTCCGCGCCGTCCGACGCCAGAGGTCACTCACGCCCGGCTCACGTCCCTGACGAACAGCCAACAGCGCGGCGGCGTCTGCCGGCGCCCGGGTCCGGCACGGGCCACAAAAACGGGACGCGTTCGCCTCCAGCAGGTGGCAATTGAGGCCAGCGGGAATCGCCACCCGGCCAGAGCCGCGCCGGCGCCGGCGCCGGCAGCACGACCGCTGACCGCCGGACGGCGGGCGCCCATTAGAAAAACGGCCGGCGTGCGGCGGCCGGCCGCCGGGCGGTGCAGCGGCCGCCGGCGCCGGTGGCCGGGGAGACGGCGGCGCCCGGTCGGTGGCGCCGTCCCTGCAGTGCTCATTGCACGGCCGCCGTGTAATTAGACACCGACGCCGCTGCCGTTCTCACGGGCCAGGCCCCCGGCAGAGTTGTACGGCCGACCATCAGGGGACAAGACCGGGCCCATCAGGGAGCTGGACTGGCCCCTCGAACGCCGCCGGGTCATTAGAGGACATGACCGGCCCCTCGTCAGAGAACAGGACCGGTCCCTCAGAGACCGCCGGCTAATCAGAGGTTACGACCGGCCCCTCATCAGAGAGCAAGACCTATCCGCTCACCAGGGAGCATTAACGATCCCTGGGACACGGCTCCCGGACACGACAGCTTCCTCACAGCGAGGGCCAGCCCTTCCAAACCGCGGCCGCCCCCCACACCGTGACCGGCCCTCCGAACGGCGCCGCCGACGGCCCGGCCCGGAGGCCGGCAGGGCGCCGTCCGTCGGCCGTCTCAGCCGGAGCGGCGTCGGCGTCGGCGTCTCACGTCGAGCGGTCGGAGGGGCCGCCGCCGACCCGGCCCGCCCCGCCGGCCTGTTACCACAGGTGTCTCGCCGCTGCAGCAGTCACCGCGGCGTGACTGGGGAAACGGCAGCGGGGAGGGCGGCGAACCTGGCGCCACGTGGGCCTGTTGCGCCAGCTGCAGCAGCGGCGCGGCGCCAGCAGCCGCCGCTGAAGGAACCTCCGACCAATGCCGAGCACACTCCTCTCGCGGCCAGGGCCTGGACTGGACGCGCCGCGTACGTCAGCATGCCGACTGAGGCCATGAACCGCGAACGTGCGACGTCAAACAAAGCAGCCGGCCGACCCGGCTAAAACACGACGCTCATCAGCAATGAATTATCTGAGAATCGGCTGGATTACGGGTCAAAGGGCGGCGACATTAAAAACGCCGCCGTGCCCGGGAAACCAAACAGTCCACTGACAACGCCGGCACTATCGCTCTGTGTATCATTATTTCCATGGTGGGCGGGCCGATTTTCGGTCCCGCCCACCACGACCTCCACCGGACGGGTGCTGAGCGCTGCGGCCGGCGAGGTCAGCAGACCCCGTGAACTCTGCTCCGCTCCCACCCTGCCGACGAGCGGCACGACGGCACGGCACGTGCCGGCCTCGAAATTACATCCGCGTTGGCTCGCCAGCTGTTTTATCCCGGCCGCGGCGAATGGCGGGCATCGTTCATCGGCGGGGGGCGGCAGGATATGACTCGTGAATACCGTGAGTGTGCACTTGTGGCGGCGGCGTCGGCGGCCGGGCGCGGGGTGAGCGCGCGCCGCCGCCGCCGCCGTTGGCAGTGCTGGCACACACCGAAGCCCTGCGGTGCACGTGAGCCGGACGGCGGCGGAGCGCGCGCCGCTGCCGACGGCGGTCAGAGCCGCGCTAACGGGACGTCGGCGCCTCTCGGCCGCGTCGCGACCGGCAAATGGGTCAAACGCTCGGCCCGGACCCGCCGGGCACCGGAGGCCCTGCCGGGAGACGGACGGCCTCCATCCTTCCAATCAGAGGTGCGCTCCGTCCGCCGCCGGCGCCGCGTTCGCCGCCGCCGCCGCCGCGGCCGACGGCGCAACACGCTGCCGGCCCGGCACGCCCGCGGACTCACCCGTTTGTAGATGCGCTGCAGGTCCTCGCTGATGCGCGACAGCTTGTTGGTGATGACGTTGGCGTAGATGTCGCTGAGCACGGCGCGGTCGCGCGACTCCTGGCGCGTCTGGTTCATCAGCAGTTGCCAGCACGAGTACGAAGAGAACAGGTGCATCTGCTCCCGCCTGCCGGACGCGAACGCACGTGACCACGAGCACGAGGGGCGCCCTCAGAGTGTGTCAAACCAGGCAATGCCGTGTAACAAGGCATAGGATGTCAAACCAGACACCGCCCCACCAGACACATCAGAAGGCGTCAAATCAAGGGCGACCTAAGGAACACATCACATGACGTCACAAAATCATACGACGTCACAATAAGGAGCCGCAGCAGGGGCTCACCGGATTAGAAAGTCACACCCGGCGGTAGCCGTAACAGAGACCAGTTGTAGCCGGCCGGACGGAGCTATTCCAAATTTCCTCCCAGTTTAGAAAACGCCTGCCTTGGCGTGCTGACCATACCATACCTATCCTTCGGAATTTCAAGTAACTTTGCAGCTGACGTTACCAGCCAACTGGTCGGAACAATACAATTCATGGCCGAAGTGCCGGCTCCCACCATAAACGACCGCCTCAGTCTCGTTTTTCCCTTTGATGGATTTGCACAACTTGCAAAAAAACAAACGTTTCATACCGCTTATGCAGCTGGCATGTCGACAGTTGTCTACCGTGCTACAGGTCTCTGATTTTCCAACATCACAAGACGACGCCTACCGCCTTCACTAAAGATCTCGCGCAGCATCACCAGCGGCGCAGCTGCCGCCTCCCTCTGTCGCGCCCGCATCACCGCCGCTTCCCTCTGCCGCGCCCGCATCACCGCGAGATACGAAGCCTTTCGGTGACGTCACCGTCCATTATCGGCGGTCGGTCGGGCCGGCCGGGCGTCTATCGGCGGTGTTTGGTTCGCCTGAACGCTCCGCTGCTGTCGGCCCCCACACCGTGCCGGGTCACGGCCCGCAGACAGCGGACCAGTCGGCCGGCGGTCGCGTGCCGCCGCTGACATCACACCCCGACCGGGCGGGCCGTCCCTTATCGGCGCGGACCGTCACTCGATCGGAATCCGCCCGCCGGCCTCCGGTCCCGGGAGACCGCGGCAGGCGAACGTCGTCGGACCGGCGCATCTCTCACTGGGCCGCCGGGGGACGTCTGACCGCTGGACGACAGACCCGTACAGAAGCCAACCCGCCTCCCGCTTCGCCGCGGGAGAGTTCAAACCGACACGCGCCGACGCCCCAAGTCCAGCCGCCGCGAGAGACGCCAGTCGAGCCCGCCGCCCCCTGACCGCTGCCCAGCGGCCGGCTCGCTCCAGAACCGGCGGCGCGGCGGCCGACGAAGGCCGCGCAGCCGCCGCCCGACGCGCTAATTAACATTCTGCGGCGCCGCCGGTCGGCTCGGCCCGCGCGCCCCGCGGCGGGACCGGCCGATCCAATCCGGCCGCCGCCGGAATGTTGTCTGAACGGTGGCCGTCCGACACCCCGCCGGCTCGTAGAGCCGTGTACGTTCAAACCGCTCATTCAAGCCGCGTCCGGGCCGCCCGTCCGCCGTCCCGGAGATGGCCTGGAATTCTGATCTCATCGCCAGTGCGCGCGCCGTCCGTATCTGCATCGGCATCTGAGATCTGCAGCTGTGAACACAATTTACGGGACGCCAGGTGTGAATGCCCAATCGACGGCGATACAAAATGACTAGACGGAGCAGCTGTCACGGTACGGTGGAGTAATCCGTTGCATCAAGTCCAGGGAAGGTCGTTACGACTTTCACATTACACTTGTTTTTCAAGTCCGACATCAGATACACAGCAGAGCCGAACCGGTGAAAGCACAACAGCTTACAGGGACGACAGCCTGTGTGTCGCGCAGCGATGACCTGACTCTCCCCCCCTCCGAACCCCTTTCCGCCCCCGTTCATTCATCATAACAGACCTCTCCCCAGCTCATGACTCACGCGGCAGAGGGCACGCGAGGGAGAGGGAAGGGGAAGAGGCAGGTGGCTATGATCTGTCCCTGGCGCGTGCGCAGCACGCACTAAACGTGAACAAGGGATTTGGTTCGCCAACAGACGACCAGCCGTCGCGCGGGCTCAACAACGACAAAGCAGATAGCGTTCGGATGGGGGTCCGTATCACCCCTGCGTCCTTGATCCGTCCATGTCCGCGATAGGGGCGCCATGGAAGCAGCTGCGGAGACGCGACCGGGCAGTGACGCCGCCGGACAGGCGCCGTGCCCTGTTGGCTTCTCAGCTCAAACCACGCACGTCGAACAAGGTACGGGTGTTCCTTTGAGGACACCCATCCTCAGCTGGAACACCGACATGCAAAACATCACTCCTCACAGCCATTTCTCCTGGCGACGGACCACATCCCATGACCTGCACTGGCCGAGTCACGACCGCCACGACCAACAGCCGTTCGCGCCCGATGGTCGCAGACCACGCGCTGATCATTAGCGGCGTGCCGTGATTGACGGCGAAACCGGCCGCGCCGGACGGCGGGGTGTCCGCAGGCCATCGGCCACGCGCCCGCCGGCCGCCGCAATATCCGAGGTCCGACCGCCGGCCGACGTCACGCCCCCGGGGAAAACCTGTCATCAGCCGGCGAAATAACCGCCGCCGAAAAGTCCGCGCCCCAGCGAAGTGCTTCGCGAAGTTAACGGCCTGCGCTCGCCGGCAGATCGAGCGAGGTGCCAGCGGAGCGATAGCGCAATCCATCCCAGCGGCCGGCGCGTTCTCGTCAGGGCTCTGACGGCGTTCAAGGGCTCTCCGGCCGTCTCCGGGGCAGACGGCCGCACCGGCCGGTGGTGGGTCCGCCAGGCGGCCGACCTGGCGCCGAGCCGTGCCTGTGCCTGTTTTTGTCCCGGCCACGAACCAGGCCAGAGCCGCAGGCGGAGGCGGCTGATCGTGCGCTGACATGCGCCGCCGGCGCGGCCGCACGCACAGTGGCGGAGGTAACGAAGCGGCCGGCCGCCCGCGTGGGACCCGCCGTCGTCCTGCGCCGCTCCGGCGTCACTGAGACGTCACGGGCGGCGTGACGGGCGGCCCGGCCGGCGTCCGTCACGCCGCGGCCGGACCCGGTTCCCAGTCGGCCGAGCGTCGCAGGAACAACGCCACCGGATCGATCACCGCGCTCTGTCCGGACTTAACGTCTCACTCCACGGCCGCACTTTCCGCGGCACCACGCTGTGGACTGAGAAGTCACGAGTGGCGATTTGTGAGCTGGGCGATTCTGGAGGCGCACTGACAGCAAAGCATACAGCTGACACGTCTTAGTTCCAAGGACCTAGGAATAGCGACCCAGGAGCCATGAGTCTACAACCGGAAGTCATAAACCGTGAGCCCAGCGCCGCCGCTGCTCCGCCCTTCGCGTGGCCACGCCCTGACGTGCCTCCGTGTCCGCCGCCGGCCGGCGCGGCGTAAAACGCGCGTCTAATCAGGCCAAGTGACGCTCGGCATGGCAAAATCACCGGGGCCTAATTAGGTAACGGGCCGGCCGTTGAGAGCACGGCTAATACCCCGCGCCGCAGTGCAATGTCACCCGCTGGGGGCGCAAACGGCCCACCGGCATGCTAATCTCCAGTGGCGCGAGGAGAGGTTAATGGGGCCAGCGGTAAGGTCGGCCGGTCGGCGGACCCGCGCCGCACGGCGCGCTTACTTTTGTTTGAGATCCTTGTGGCGCTGTGACAGGGATTTGTTCAGCTTGTCGAGATTCCTGCTGTACTCCATTTCCACCTCCGCCCGGCGTCGAAAGTACTCCTGAAACAAACGGAAAAACGGTCGAGGAAAGAAGGCCACAGGCGGCGGGCGCAGCAATCGCTCACCGCGACGATCAAGGCCATCGCTAAGTCCAGGTGATGAAACTGGCCTCACCGTAATCCTGTCGCGCCGGGGCTTCCTATATTGTGTACCCGATCCCGCGATAACCGGGCGCCCATTGTCTGACCGCCGGCAAACAAAGATACCATCGGACGGCGCCAGGACGCGCCCCACGGCTACACCGCTGACACGGTCACGCCGGCCAGTCCGCCGCCGGACCGTCGCAACGTCTCGGCGATACCTCTCCCCAAAACGCGATAGTCTGGCCCCCTCCTCGCACAACAAAAGACGACACAACGCTGCGTCGCCCAGCGCTCTCTCTCTCTCTCTCTCTCTCCCTCTCCCTCTCCCTCTCTCTCCCTCTCCCTCTCCCTCTCTCCCTCTCCCTCTCTCTCTCTCTCTCTCTCTCTCTCTCTCTCTCTCTCTCTCTCTCTCTCTCTCTCTCTCTCTCTCTCTCTCTCTCTCTCTCTCTCTCCCTACGCGCGCCCGGGCTGGCGCACCACTATTTCGGGCAGGCCCGCGCCGACCCCACCTCGCCCACGCACGGAAACAGCGCGCACCAGCGCACGGGCAGACGGCCGCGCGCGCCCGACCGTGTCGTCCCCACAATGAATAATGGACCGAGCCGGCGGAAGATAATGCCGCGCCCCCGCGGTGAGAATCTTCCCGCGGACGAGTCCCGAGACATGCGAGCCCCGCGCGTCGGCCGGCTTACTACGGCGGCTCCGGCGTGTGGGTGGGCCGTAAGCGGACAGCCGGCCGTATCCCGCCCGGCGGGTCAGGTGACTTTCCTCGCGCAAAGGGTTTATGATCGCAGCCCGACCGCGAGATCACGTTGCATTTAATCGCTCGCAACTGTGCACGATCGGGTTTCCTTCCTCCCCTGTAGTGGGCTCCATTCGATGTCTGCGGTTAGGGGGGGGGGGCTTCTACGACTTAACGTTTCCACGACGCGTGGGGAGAATTAATATGACGTGAGCAGTGCTGACGTTTCCCGTCGTGGTTTTCCACACCAGCAAGAAAACCTTACGAGCGTCCGCACCGGAGGGGAAGGGTTTCCACGAAGCGATCGTCACGACCCGCGGAACGGCCGCGGCATTCATGCTCCCCCGCCCGGAACAAATCCGTACGGGCGTGGACACGGGCGTGCCAGATACGGTGCTATCGTCGCACGCCTCGTATCGGTGTCGCGGCCCGGCCACAGGCGAGAACACGCCTCCGCCGCGCAATTCCGCCGCCACGCCGGCGGCCGACGCGCCCACTGCCGGAATCGACCGAAGAAAGTGGCCGCGGCCGCGTCCCCGCATTCCGGACCGCATTCCGGGACGGCGACTTTTCTGCCGCCGCCCCGACGCACCGCATTCGCCGCCAGCGTGCGGCGAAACCGCTGCGGACGGCCCCGCGCGCCGGTCACCGTGAGAACGCCCCAAACACGGGGCGGCACGAGCTTGAGGCAGGCGACTCGGACCCGGCCGGAAGCGGCCGATCCCGCTCGATTCGCCTCCGCCGCCGACGGGCAACAGACCGGGGCGCGGACAGCGCGCGGACAGGCGGACACGGCCCGGCGCCGCGGCCGCGGACAGCCCGTCCGTCAGCGCGCCAGTGGCCAGTGTCCGCGACTGGCCCCTGTTCGTCTGTCAGAGCGGGCAGCTGGCCACCGGCAGCCACGGCGGGCGCGGAGCACGCGACCGCAAGCGGCGGCAGAGATTCAAACAGCTGACGACGGACGGCGGCGAGGGCTGGAGTGACCGCAGACGTTGCCAGAGAATGACAGGCGCCTGAACGCGGACGGCAGCACTGACTGAGACAGCTCATCCCGGACGGCGTCATAATCCGAGACCACCAACCACAGACCACAGACGGTGGCAGGGACACCTTGCCAGGCGACGGCAGGGAATGAGGTAGCTTATCGCGGACAGCGGCGGAGAATGAGATAGTGGTCAGACAAATGACTGCACTCGGCGGCAGAGACTGGGGTGACTGGGACGCCGGCAGAAAACTGGCCACGGACGGTAGCACTGACAACTTCCACGGACGGCGGCGCGACAGAGACAGGCGGACAATGGACGTCGGCGGATAATCACACTGCTGACCAAACAGCTGGAGCTTCACGACAGCTGAACACAGCAGCTGCACGACAGTTTAACACGCTACCTACAGGACAGCTGACCAGGGGCCGTGGAGCCGAAATGGAGCGGAACAGAGCCTCCGTGAAAAGACGAAAAATTGTCGCAAGGCGCGAACAGCCAGCGCGACCCCGCCTGGCGACAGGTGGAAAGTACAGCCGCGCTCCCACACTTTCGCAGGAGCCCGGAATCCCCGGCCCGTTCGGAGGAGGCGGACGTCAGCGGCCAGTTTCGCAGCGATCACCGGCCCGCCGCGCGGACGTCCTTTCTCCCCACACAGCGTGACAAGAACCGAGCGAGCTCGCGGGAGCCGAGACATCTGTCGGACACCACCGCGACGTTTTCACGGACGCGCCGCCGCCCTCGCCCGCCCGCGCGGCGAAAAAACTGTCGCGATTAATCGTTGTCGCCTTGGGACCAGTTGAGCCGGCGCGTGCTCGACCGCGACGGCACGAAGCTGTCCCGGAACACGCCCTCAGCGATGTCACGCCGCCGACAGGACCGCCCCTCCCCGACACGACGAAAAGTTTTCGCGAGGGTCCGGACCCCGCCCGCCCCGTCAAGGCCCGGCCGGCGGGCACGGCCCCGCGCCCACCACCGCCCTGTCGACGGCCGGCGCCGGTGCGGTACGTCGTGACCGCAGACCAGCGGCCGGCGTAGCACAAGGTCCGACCGACGCGTACGTCAAAGCGCCGCGGGCGGACGCGCCGTGACGTGACCGTCCGCGGAGACTACCGCGAACTGCGGCGGCGGGCGGCGTCCGACCGGCCGTCCCGCCGTCCGGCCGCGCCGCTTCCGCCGCCGTCTGCAGCGCGCGCGCCGCGACCGACTCGCGGCCGCGACCGGTCCGCTGCAGCGCGCGGAGCCGCCGGCCGCCGACAGCCGGCCCGGCGGCCGTCAGCCGGCGGCGCACGTGCAGTCAGACAACGGCGGCGGCGGCGCCGGGCCGGCGCAGATGGGACGTGAGCCGTCTGGGCGTCGGCCGCCGCCCGTCCTGCCGGCCGGCGTTTTTGCGGTCGCTCGCCCGGCGCCGGCGCAGGGGGTCGGCGACGGTGGCGGCGGCGGCGGCGGCGGCGGCGGCGGCGACACGGCCGGGCGGGACTCCCAGGGTCGGGCGGCCGGCCCGTGACCAGACCTGGCGCGCCGGAGCGCCAGTCCCGGCCGCCTGGTCCCGCCGTCGCCGGGTGGGGCCGGCGCGCGGCGCTCTCACCTGCAGCTCCGAGACGACGGCCGACTGCGTGTCGACGCGCGTGTCCAGGCATCGCAGCTGCTCGTTCAGCTGCAGCCTCAGATCTGAAACGAGACACAGCACGGCGTCGGTCAGCCGGTCCGACCGCACTCCACACCGCCGGCAGCGTCGGCGCCCGGACCGCCACGTTCCCGCGACCAATCGGTTTCGGGAAGGCCGGTTTTCTCGGCGGCCGCCGACCGGGACGATGCGCGCCACTGATGAAGTCGTTGGCCGCAGGCGCCGCCGGTCGTGGCCTTGTTTCGGTCCCCTGCTGACGCCCCGGCGCACGCACAGTTGGTCCGCAGACGCCGCCGGCCGCGACCGAAGCGACGGTTGGACCACAAACGGCCGGCAGGTGATGGCGAACCGATCATCAGCGTGGGTAATCACCGATACCAGCGGCGCGCGGAACGAACATGGACAGAGTGTGAGTGAGCAGGGCCACTGAGACGGCAGTAAACAGCAGGTGTGTGGGAAACAAGCCGAAACACGACGGACACGCGCAAACGAATTCGATGCAGACGGAGGAAAACAAATGACACACGTGGGACGAACACAGGGTCTGAAAAAGACGACCAGCAATCTGGCGGCAGCAGGCGACGGTGCGATACGGACAGTCGCTTCTGACCCCGCGACAGAGCCGGCAGAGCCAGATCGTCCGAGCCAGACCTCCGATCTGCGGCCGGCTCCGCGAGATAACAGCATGACGAATGGACCGGGCGGGCCGCCGCACCATTACAATGCAGGCCGCCGGATGTCGGTCATATCAGATCGGATCGGATCGGATCGGATCGGATCGGATCGCCAGGCCGCTCGGTTCCGCCGCGCCGCTCCGTCCCGTGCCGACCCCGGAGCCACGCAGCCCCGCCGGGGCACGCAGCTCGGATTCCGCGTCTCAGAGCTTGGAAGCTCGGCAGCATCGCCGCCAAGTTCCGCGGCCGGGCGGAGGAGTTACATCATTCAGCGGCGGACTTAAGTGTGGAGCACGACCGCGGAGTCACACAGCTCGGCAGCACAACGAGGAAACGGCCGCCCCCGCCGCCTCACGACAATCCCAGGCTCTCGAGAACGGGAGGCGCTGCAGGGAGACCATCAGGCGCTTGCGACACTGTAAACGGCCGCTCTCGGGAGAGACCATTTGTCGTCTTATGACGAAAACGCTGCGCCGCGGGCGCGCATTGATTTCGATTGTCGGGCCGACTCTCCCGGCGTTTCGGACACGGCGGCGAACAATCGACCGGGCCAAAGCAATGTTTCCAAGAGGCCAGGGTAAACACTCCCACGTCGTGGTCGCCGCCCATTAGTCGTTACAACATGGGTCGTTTCGCCTGCACCGCTGAACTTACGGGCCCCGTCGTGACCCTACTCGGCACCGGACAGCAGCGGGCAGTCGGCGCGGTCGTGCCTGTAGTTTTTATACGGCTTCATTCCTTGTGAGGCCTGCACAGCTTTCCTGGTGCGGCCTTACCGGCGATGAACGGGTCTGCGCTCCGTTCCAGACGTCGACGCGACGACGCCGGCCGAGCCGGCGCTCCGCCCTAACGCTGGCCAGAGCGGCGGCCGACGAGCGGCGAGAGGGGGGGGGGGCGGCGCGGCGAGGCCGGAGCGGGACACAGCGGCGGGCCGGCGGCCGTAAGAATGAGGAAACGTGCCGCCCACAGCGGCCCTGTCTGACACCCGGCCGGCAGTGGCGGCGCCGGCCGACCGCCGGACCGTCTGTCGCCGCATCTCCCCCTCCGCCGGCTCCGTCGTCGCCTCGTCGTCGTCGGCGGCGCGGCGCCTGTCGCCGACAGCCCGCTCCCCGCCCGTCTGTCGCCGGCCGGCTCCTCGGGAGCTCACATCAGACGGGGCCGACGGCGGGCTCGACAGGCAGGCCCGGTCCTCTGTCATCGCCCGGCCAGTGCCGCCCTCTCCGTCACCTCCAGCGTCCCGTCTCCCTCTCATCCATCACCCACGGCCCCTGGCTTTATTAACTCTACCACCAGCCGTCCCCGATTCAACGTCTCGCAGCGCCCGCTTCAGTCTCTAAATCCCATGGTCCCTGCCATCAATCGGCGTGACATTACGGGCCCAGTTTCAGGCCTCCCACAGTCGGCGGCCGTGCCCGGCGACACCCGTCTCCGGCGACAGTCCGATCTGTTTGCCAGAGTTTAGACTCGGCCGGGTTCCAGCAGCCGCCCGTACATCAGCCGTGTTTACGGGATCGCCGGCCGGCCGCCGGCCCGCGCGCTGCGCGTGAGAGCGCCAGTTCGCGCCGGGCGGCGGCGCGGCCGGCCGCCGGCGCCCTGCCGTATCTAACCAGTCTTCCGGCGCTCAAACACGGCCCGGCAAAAAGCCGACAGCGCGGGAGCGGCCGGCCCGGCTCCGCGCCGCTCCAGCGCGGGGGACGGCAGACGGGGACGGGGCGCGGCCGCCGGCCAGACTCCCTCGTGACTCACACGGCCCAGCCACACGCGCCGCAACACGGCCGCCCAATCGGCGCCGGGAGCAGATCTCTTCCGCTCAATATACGGCCGGCGTGACGGCGTTCACTCGGCGGGGGAGCTCCTGGGCGGCGAGGGCGGGCCCGCACGGCCGCCGCCATTTCACGGGAGGCGGCCGCGGTCGCCCGCCAGGGCGCCGACAAAGCCGCGCCGCCGGTGACTCAGGGGTACGTGAGCTACCGCCGTGCTTGCGCGCCGATTTACGAGCGAGTTTGCCGGCGGTTTGCCGAAGACGCCGCGTCACTGCGGCACCTGATCGGCTGCGAGAAGCGCCGTCTGGACGGCGAGAAAAACGGACGCCGAGCGCTGACGCACCCGGCACAACTGCAGAGCGGCAGCGACCAGCAGCCGCAGCTGCAGGGAGCTGCCGGCAAAAACCCGGCTCCGCGGCGCTGTCAATGACCGGTTCCGGCGCCCGAGCACGGCGCAGCGACCACGCCGCTGTTTCCCAGCAGCGATCACGGCACGGGACCCACGACACGGCCGGGGGAACGAAACACGTCTGAAGCGGCGCGCTGCCCAGCAGAGAGGAGCAGGGAATGGGAAAGTGCACAGGACGGCAGCGAGCCCGATCAGCGAGTGTTGGCACCCCACGACCGGGTCCAGGGGGCACACGGCGCCGCACACCATAGGCAACGCAGTGGGTAATTACATCTGATTGTTGCGTCGTATTTCGCTTGCGCTGTCTGCTGAACCCCATTCCGGTCATTACATTTGCACAGCCATCTACACAGCCATCTACACAGCCATCTACATCCACAGAGCAAGTGTGACACGTCCTAGACGTCCGATCTGACGCCACAAAGGACCGCTCGGAACCGGCCGCCGCTCGCCGCGGGTGCCGGCGGCCGGCCGTCGCCCCGCGGAGAAGACCGGCAGCGGGCCCACTCGATGATAGCCGTGATGACGCCGAGCCAAACAAACCGCACCCACCGGAGCGGCGGCCACGCCGCATCGTCCGCGCCATGGACGCAAACAAACCCTTCGGCAGTCTCGAGCGCCAGACGTGATCGCTTTACAAAAGACCCGGACGGCGCACAGAGGAATAATAAACATACAGCTCGTGTTGCTTCCCGCGGGCGTCCAAGGTCAGGCGCGGCGGGTCGCAGGCCCTCCCCGCTCCGACGGGCCCGTCCGCCGACAGACAGCGGAACTCCTCACCGCCGCCCAATCAGAGCGATTGACGCCGGCCGTCATAAATACAGATGATCGCGCGCCGATACGTCACTCCGCGCCGGCCGCCGGCGCCGCGGTCGGCGCGCCACGAGCGCCGCAGGAGCGCGGCGCGCGCTGCCGACGCGGAAGAACCCGTTCGCGGCGCCGGCGAGAAAACAGGAAGCGGCCGCGTGCCTGAGATAATTGAGTCATGCACGGCGCGCGCGGCGGTCGGCCGGTGCGTTTCTCTGGCCGCCGGCGCCGCTCGGCAGCCGCGCTCATGACTGGCAGCCGCGGCGTCACGGCCGCCGCCGGCCGGAGCGCAGCGGACCGCCCGACGGAGCGGCGCGGGCCGCCGCGCCGGCCGGCCGGGCGCCGAACGTGCGGTCACTCCAGCCCCGCCGACGACGCCGCACCGCTCCGGTCACAGGCCCATGCCAGACTGCCAACCGTACTGGGGCGGACCAGAACACAAAGGGGTCGCGACAAGTCGTGACGGACCAGGCCGATCTAGACCAGACCGGACCCGACCCGGTCCGACCGCCGCCGCTCAGAAGGCACGGACGCCCGTCCCTCCTGGTCCGCGGTTACGGGTAGCTGAGGCTGAGCTGCGCCGTCGCTGGAACGCCACGCGTTCCCCGGCCGACGAATCGGTCCCCGCGCCGCCGCCGCCGCCGTTGCACGCGTTCGCGGCGCCAAGACGCCGCTGCCACAAAGGCGGCCGCCGGTGACGTCACTTTCCCGGCGACCGCAGACCGGCGGCCGACGCGTCAGCCGAAATCCCTCGGCGTCTTCGTTTGATTGGCGTCGTCCATTATCGCCGGCCGCGGCCGGAACCACGTCAGTCCGCGGACGTGAGGACAGTACGCGCCGCGTCACACCGCGGCCGTGACGACGGCCTGACCTCCGTCACACGGCGGTCCGACACCGGCCACATCACGACCGTGAGGACGGCCCGACCCCGTCAAGCGGCGCCCCTGAGGCCGGTCAGACGCCTGCTGGACCGGGACGGCACCACTCGGTCGCTCTCCGTCCTGCCGCTGCTCAACTGGCTGACGGACCCATTCGACGTCGCTCGACCGGCGCCGCCGTAAAGCGACGACGCGCCACGCCCGTGCCGTGAACGACGACCACACCGCGCGGCGAGTCAAGGCGGCACCGCCACGGGCTGGCTGGTGGTGTCGCCCGCCGCCCCGCTGTGGCGACGGCGGACAAAGCGGGTAATGAAAGTGGGAGGAGTCCCCTTCGTTGTTCTGCGAGGATGAGTCGCTGTAATCAGTGGACAATGTAGCTTCACAAAGACAAGGGGATATTACCATAATCTCTGCCCTGACACACGGCAGCTCTGTAGCCGAGAGTTACAGGGTGAACCGAGCCAGTTCTGGGGCCCAGTAGACAGCGTTGCGTCCGATCAACATGTCTATGAACCAGGAACACCCGAAGGTCCCATTCTGCAATACCGGCACTACGGTCAGGCCCAAAAGAGCTCCGCAGTTCACCTTATCGTCAGCTATTCCCTTAAAATAAACAGATTTTACTCGTATCTGAAATATTTAGGCAAATCTTCCAACAGTGGTTTGAGACGCAGCTCCCAAACCACCCCGCTGCAAAACCACGCCTGACGTTCATATCGCCAGTTCGATGCAGCAGCGCCCTTCCTTCCGTCTCCTGCAACCTCCTCGTCCCCCTCCCCTCCCCCGCTACCCGCGGTCTGTCTTCCTTCAGGAACACCGCGCCGCCGTTGTCTGTGTTTGACGCACCCTTCCGCAGCGGCCGGGCCGGTCGCCGGGGCCCCGTCTCACCCCTCCGGCCGGCAGTGAGCCCGCCACCACCCGCGCTCTCCGCGCCCAGCGACACGTCCAGACGTGAGGGACCGCGGCGGAGCGGTGCCGCCCTGAAACCCAACCCCGCCCGGCGCGGCCGGTCCTATGGGTGCCGCGGCCCGGCTGCCCGCGCAGAGGACACTGAACCCTACGCTCAGCCCGGGCCAGGCGACTGCGTCCGTCGACAAACCGACCGACCACGATCGCGAAGGCCGGAGACATCGCACCGCACGTGGTGACGGGACGCAGCCCGTGGCAACACGACAGCCTGCCACGTACGAGCAGCCTCGTCAAGGCTGAGGGCGGGCGTACGGCCGACTCTGGCACCGGAGCACGGTACCAAGCGTGGGCCGGTCGTGATGTGTGCGGTCATCTGAGGGCGATTATTCGCCGCGCGAAATCGGCCGCGAAAACACAGGATCACGACTTCTGACGCGCAAAAACGTCGACAACGCCGGCGAAAGTCGGCGCTGAGGCAAACCGAGAGAGAAAGAGAGAGCAGAACAGCTAAACGCACGCGGTGCCATGCACCACGCGTTTCGCGTTCATATCCCAGCGCCGTGGAGCCGCCGGCAGAGACCGCCCTCCGACAAACGCCTGTGGAGCTCCTCGGACGGCGGCAATAAACGCTGCCGGCGGCGGCGGCGGCCGACCCGAAACGTGCCGAGCCTCGTAAAGCCGGGCTCGACGTCCCCCGAGCCGGCCCGGACCGCGTCCAGGAAGCGCCGTCTGCCGTTATACCGCTCTAAATCACCCCGGCCGCGCACGGCGCGGCGGCGCGACGCCCTGCAACGCAACCCGCGCCCGTGCAGCGGGGCGGTGCACGCGCGCGCGGCCGACGTGCGTCGGGCTGCAGCAGCGCACCTGAACGGGCGCCGTTCAGGGCGCGTGTCACCCTGCCGGACACCGTGGCGGCACGCCTGCCGCCGCGTCGGCGGCCGCGCGCGCCGGCCGCTTCATTAACCGGCGGCCGCCCCTGCCGCCTCGGACGGAGACAAACAGCGGCCATCGATCGTCGCCGGGAGCGCGCAGGCCCGCGAGCCGCCGCCGCCGCCGCCGCCGCCGCCGCGGGGGACCGGCGAGTGGCGGCGCGAGGTGCCCGTCCGGAAAACGGCGCGGCCGCCGAGCCCGGCCACCCCGGCCACCAGCGACCACAGCAGTGACGCTACGCGACACGTCAGGCCGCCAGACAAAGCTTCAGGGTGGACGCATACTCGTGGTTAACCGGGCAACTGCGGGGGTTCGTAACACTGCACAGCCGCCGCCCAGCGCTCCCTCCGCTCCGACGGACGGCCGAGCGGCGGCCGGCCAGGGACCGGATGGCCGGACGCCGCGACACCGGACGCTGCTCATCAGCGAGCGCCGGACACAGGCCAGCCAGCCGGCCGGCCGGCCGGCCGCCGACCCCGGAGAGGTGACCTTCCGACGGCCGTGAGAGGCGCGGCTCCCGCTCCAAATCTCCCGACGAGCTGCACTCGCCCCGCGAACGCGTTTCCCGCCATTTCTGGGGAGGGCGGATGATTCATTGGCGCCGAGGAATCTCGGCGTCTCGCTGCCCGGGGGCGCCTGAAGCTGTCCCCGGAGGATTCATCGATGCTGAGTAATCAGCGTCCAGTCCAGACGGCTGTGGGGCAATTCCGGCGCGCCGCCCGCGAGCGACGTCCATCCTGCTCCCGCGCCGTTCAATCTCAGTCAGCCGCGAGGCATTAATCGTGTGTCACAGGATGTTCGTACAGCCGTACACCAGTCAAGGCCCAGACTGTTGATGTCTCATTCGGTTTGATTATTCACGGCGGCCGACGCTCGCGGACCCGGGCAGCGGCGTCCGTTTGGCGCCGGCGGCTCGCCGTCCGGCCGGCTCATCAATGCCGGCCCTCAGCCGGCCGGCGCCGGGCCGCGACGCCTCCGACAGGCGGCCGCCACGCAGAGACGGAGCCCTAACAGACCACGGCAGGGTGCCGGCCGGCCGCGCCGCCCAGGGTCACGGGCCAGACGTCGCGCCGCGCGGTGTCTCGGCCGGGGCTCCGCCGATACGGACTCTGCCGCTCCGGCCGCCTCGGGCGGCCCGGCTGGATCCTGACCGGGTTCGGGGCTCGCTCTCGACACCACACGAGCCCTGGAGATCGTCAGCTCCCCTCTCATCAGCGCTGCTCCGCCCCTGCGCCGCTGGCGGGCGCCCACCGCGGCCGTCCCCGGCAGCGAGCCGCCCTGCCCGGCGGCTAATTACGGACCGCGGCCGGCAGGGTCCGCCGGGAGAGACGGCTGCCCGGCCGGAGGTCGTCCGAAGGAGAGCAGGGCGCCCCGCCGGCCGGGCCACACGCCGGCGCCGGCGGGCGGGCCATTCACGGCGTCCTTTGTCCGCCGGCCGCGCGGCGGCGGCGGCCGGCCGCCGTCTCACTGTCCGCCGACAAACACGGACAGCGGCCGCGCCGCCCGCCCACCACAGAGCGACGAACCGGGCAGCCAGCGCCCATGAACGGCACATTGTCCGGCCGGAGGCGGCGGCGGCGGCGGCGGCGGCGGTCGGAATGCGTCCGCCCCGGGGCGGCGGAGATGAGCGCCGGCCGGGCCCGTCACGGCCTATCGTCCCGGCCCGGCCGCCAAGGACACGCGTCCACGACTGGTCGGGTCTGCCGACGCGTCCCGTGACGCTTCGCCGCAAACGACGCCGCCGGCGAGCTCACCGTCGTCACTGCCGGCACCGGACCGGGGCGGACCGGCGAGGCGGCGCCGTCCGCCATCACGACGGCGCCGGCTGCTCTTACCTGCCGTCATCAGCACCTGGCTCCAGTTGTGCTTGGGCGGCGCTATGCACTGGAAGAGGCTGCTGCCGGAGCTGTGGCGGCCCCGTTCGGCGCGTGTCTCCCTCATGGCGCCGGCACGCGGTCGACCCGGACCCCAGCCGACCGGCGCCCCTCCCTCCTGCGCGTCCGCACGCGACTGCCAGACCGGCCGACGGCGCCCGCCAAGCCGCCGCCTGGCGGCCGGCCGCCGAACTACGTGACGTCAGAGGGCGGCACGCACACCGCCGCCGGCCGCCGCCGCGCAGGTCTCGCGTTGCAAACCGCAGGAGGGGCGGCCGGTGGACGCAGCAGGCTCGCCGCCGACGTCCGCCCCACGCACACAGTCCGCGCCCTGCAGACCACACCAAATTACCGGCGGTTCTGTCAACACGGCTCAGCTCTGGCTAAACAAGCCGCTGCGCCGCGCGCACCACGCGTGGGGCCCGTCGCTCGACGGACACATAAACCACGCGCACTTAATGCCGCATCTGGCGCGCCAGCAGCCAGCCAGCGGGAGGCCCCTTCACGGCCGGCGCTGACCCAGTTCAGCACGCTTGTTCTCCGGGCGCGGATGATGGGTGGCCATACAGCTCGAGGACGCTGACCCGCAGCGGGCGTCCACTGCCCCGCTGCCCGGCACAGAGGGCGTCCACCCCCCGCCCGCCTCAGAGGACGTCTAAGGCCCCGTCCGCCGCCCTCCCCGCCGCCCAGGACTGGACGGCGGCGCTGGCGGAGAGCGGACGGTACAAAGCTCGGCAGAATCCGCGCAAAAACCCACGGCCGGCCGCCCGGCCGGTTACATTATGCGCAATGCGCAACACGCAACGCTGCAACGGACCTGGCGTTCGGCGCAGATCACCGTTTTTGCCCGGTGTTTGCCTTTCACGCAGGCGCGCAGGGGAATCGAGTGTCGCAGATGAAACGCGAGAGGTCCTATCACACGCCTGAATGTGGTCGTGGCTCGTGGTCCGAACACAGCTGTACTGAACGATTACTTGCGCTGTCCGCAGAGACTGCCCGCTGCCCGCAGAGCCCGTCATTTGCTCACTGGCTGGGTAATCAAACATGATTACGATCTAGTGTCGATGGTCAGAAACAGCTGCAAAGGGAGCCGCAAAATATGGCTCTGGACACAGACAGGACCTGGCTGATGGACAACGCAGTTGGTACAACGGAACGCCGAACGGACGCAAACAATGCGGTCTCGACAAACATACACCACAAACAGCAAAAATGACTGATCCGAAAAACTGTCAAGTTCATTTTGGAAATTTGAGGCCATGTTTGATAGCATCTCTGACGCAAGCGGCACTACTAGGAGCATTACACGCAACACGGAGCGGACGACGCAGAAAGCACTTCAACGTTGCTCGAAACCACATCGAAAAACACGTACAAGAAGAAGAATACGGGCATGGAGAGCCTCGTGTCAAAAGAAACTTAACGACTGCCAAGCATTCAAAACACTTATCGACGTCATTAAATTGCCGAAAAGATGACGCGATACGTTAGGGACTCAGTGCTCCTAAAAGTCCATGTCTTTTTCAGGTCACGATCGGTTTATATAAACGAGCACCGAAAGGCATTAGCGCTGTCCAAACATGTCTGCTGATGGAATCACCCAGCAGATGATGTCATAAAAATAGTTTCAACTGCCAGGCCACACACAGATTACCATTTATCCCTGGCACTTCATTCCTTCGCATAAACACACTTCTTAAACACAAGCAAACAGGATTTCCAACAAACACGCAATCAATTCGTTTCTTTGCCCGACTGTTAACCCGTAACCCAACGTGTGTGAGGACGAACACGCGGTCACCAGCGAACACGACGCACCCGCCCCAGCACAGCAGACCAACGCCAGTCACCGTTCCGCCTCATCTCGCCCGCAGCCCATGCTCGGTCGGCTCGGCCGGCCCGCCCGGTCGGCGCGCCGTTTTTACGCGCCATCTCGCCCGGCCGGAGAAAGCGCGACACTGGCGGCGCGGCGACGCACAGCGGCGCACGGCCGGCCGGCCGCGGCGCCGGACTCCGCCGGCTGCTCGGAGAAAACGCGACCGGCCCGCGCGCCGTGAGAACGCCACCTGTCAGCGGCCATTGTGCCGACAGAACGCCGGCGGTTAATGGGCGTCAGAAACGGATGCGGTGTGACCCTGCGCAGGGGATCGGAGCGCGGCGCAGGCGGCGACTGTGACCGAGGCCGTCGCGTCCAGTGCGGCGCGTCGTTCCATCACGACACGTTCTCTTCACGGCCTCGAAATTCCCGCCGTAAAGCTCGAGCGTCCAACAGTGCGACCGCACCATTACAGACGTGCTTTGACGTGACGCATCGGAAGGCCGCGTGATACGCGAGAGAAAAAAGCGACGGAGAGCACTGAGCGAGACATCTCATCACGCCGGCAATGGTGGTCTCTGCGACCGGCGCCGGCCGGGGCCGCCTCTCCGTGACGCTATCGGTCCACTTCCTGCCGTGCCCCGGCGCTGCCCCGAGCGCTGGGACCCCGCCAGCACGAGTCGACCTTCACCCCGGACAGACCACGGGGGGAGGGAAGAGCGACCGCCGGACGGAGGCTCACTTCCACTGAGCCACACAGAACACGGCGTGGCCTCACCGACCGCTCACAGCCCACCGCAAAACGTCTGTTGAGCAGACAGGAGGCTCACTTCGACAGCACTGCATAACACACGACGACTACCGGGAGCCGGACAAATACATGTAAAGCAAATGTACGTATGGCTAACGCAAACACGGAGATGTACGTACGTTAGTGTACGTATGCGCACATGCACTCAAGTGCAAATGAATGCATGTGTACGTAAAAGCACAAGCATGCATCGTGAATGTACATATGCCCGTATGGGTAGAAAGTACGTAAAGGCAAAATACGACCTCGTACAAATAGGCGAGCAGACCACCATAAAAATGGTTTTACATTTACCTAGGCATGGCAAATAAATAAATGGCCGGGATGACACACATAATTTCTTGAAAACTGGCCCAAAACACGTAACATAACCATGCCTGACACCACATGTCGTTTCGCAAGGTTGACGAAGGGTAACGATAACTTCATGTTCGTCGAGAAAGAAACAAGTGCATCGCATATTGATCTAGTCTTGGACGCACCTGTGGAAATACTGCACAAATGGCGTACTTCGGTAGCAAAGCACTGGTGAAACCTGACGTTTCTACGGTAACGAATATTGTTAGGGTGACTATTGGGTATTTACGGACCTATTTATGGCCCAAGAGACAAGCGTTCGGTAAAATTATGATACTCCAAGAACACAGGTACAAATGGTTAAGACACTGCTGCGTATGAAGGTCCAGTCATGCAGTCATTTCTTGCAGCTGATGACGCTGGCCTCAGCGAGCTGCGTTTACCGTGGTCTCACTGAGCTGAGGGCCATGGCGAGCAGGGGCATTAACATGTACGTACATTGGCGTACATCATGTCATACATACACACATTTGCGAATATGCCCATTTGCGTGCCTACATCTGCGCCTACGTATATTAGCTATATATAAATTCGTTTGTATACATTTGCACTTATGTTCATTTGCGCATGTACGCATTTGCCCTACGTAAATCTGTCATACGTATAATTGAGCTTACACACATTTGCGTCCATACATTAGCTAGCAGTGAATCTGTCATGAAAGACTACCCCATCCGGAGAGAGCAGACCGACAGACCATCACTGGCTTGAGAAGAGGTGCCCCCGGACGAATGCACGGCACAGGGACGCCGCCCCGCCAAACGATCAATGGGCACGTCATTAAACCAGAGCGATGATGAGAAAAATGGCATAGAGGCCCGGCCGGATGAAAGGGGGGCTGAGAGAGCAGGAATCTGATGACAAGCGAAACACGTGACCGGCTGCCCAGAGAGGGCAGCGTTGGTCTCCTCGTCCCGGCAGGGTGGGTTCGCATTGTCTCGGCGCTCGATACCTGACGCGCGGATCAAACGGCATCTCACTAATAGGGGCTGCTACTGATTACCACACGGCCGCGCCTCATATCTGACGGAACAACGAGCTCGCACCAGAAAATCGGCCACTGCCTAGAACTG
Source organism: Capitulum mitella (assembly GCA_030062745.1). Taxonomy (NCBI): domain Eukaryota; kingdom Metazoa; phylum Arthropoda; class Thecostraca; order Pollicipedomorpha; family Pollicipedidae; genus Capitulum; species Capitulum mitella. The sequence goes on along the minus strand of CP099839.1, from coordinate 2,792,713 downwards.
CATCGTCGATTGTGGCGCACAAATGCGTGCAACAAATCTGCTTAGAAGAGGGACAGGGAGGGAGAGGGAGAGAAAAAGCAAGGGAGTGACGGAGGGAGTGGGAGAGGGGAGAGGGAGAGGGAGGGAAGAGAAAGCAGAAGGGAAAGAGAGAGAGTGAGACAGAGAAAAAAACAGCGCGAGGCAATAAATGCATCAGCAAATACAAGTATACAGATGCAGTGTGGATAACAAAAGTTCCGTTTACCTCCGAAAACATCAAACACTCAACAGCTGGGCCACGTGCAAACAAACGGGACGGTTTACATCATACACTGCCAAGACCGTAAACACGGTCTGGCTCTGGTCGTGCGGCCTACCCACGCTCCGCCCCGCAGCTCATAGTCGGCGCCCGGTCGCCGACGCGACCCCGCCGGCGGGCGCCGGAGCCCCGCAGCTCAGACCGCCCCGGGGCGAGCCGCGCCCGGGGCGACGCGCCTCCAGCCGCGCCGCGCGCCGGCCTCGTCCGTGCCGGCCTGGACGATCGGCGGACGCCGTGCCATGGCCACCTGCAGTGACCGTGCGGTCACGACAAAGCCGCGCCGCTCAGCTGCGCCGGCGGCCGCTCGGCGCAGCTGCAGCCGCCGGCCGGAGTCAGGCTTTCGGGCACGATTTACCAGCCGGCGAGGCCGACCGCAGCACTGGGCGAACGGCCGGCTGACGCGCCGGTGCGGGTCCGGGGAGGGGCCAGGTCAGGCCTGCCCCGAGGTGCGACGTCAACTGCCACCGGCGGCCTTCTAAAACTGGCGCTCAACGACGTCAGCTGACGTGACTGTGACTGTGTGCCATGCGCCGATTGCAGCGGGATTTGAACTCGTTCTCGGAGGTTGTCATTTTGTCCCAACAGTTTTAATTTTCAATCGAGTTTCGCTGTAGCAGCTTCAAACGGTACATCAGAACAATGACGGTGCAAACAGAATAAAACCTGTTGGCCGGGAGATTTGCGTCACATCCAATCCCGGTCCGAATTTTGAGAGGCGACAGGATCTTGCAAAAACACTCAATGTTCCAAAACCTCTCCATCAACATCACGTTCACATCTAAACATCACGTCATGAACATCACGTTCCTGACCAGATTACGTGCAATAAAGCAACCACGATGCTTTGCTCTGACAGGCATGCTCTCACGGATTTGTGTGTTAAGGACGGTGTTATTATGCACGAAACATATACGCAAACCACGAATTCCTCCAGCGCGTTAGCAACACAACTGACAGAAATTGTGGCATCATTCGTATTCCGCGTCTTGGCGTAATATGACCTCAGCCAGAGCTAATCATAGGAAAATGGCAGAGATGCAACAAACGGACGCCGTATCCTGACCTTTTCGTTCATCAACACGCTGTTAACGTGCCTATGAACGTTCAGAGAGCCTCGTATTCTTCGTGGCACTGAGCTCATCTATTACATCACCGTTAGCTTCCAAGCCAAGAAGAGCGTCCGGTCGGAACCAATAGCTGGAGCTTACGACACCGATCTATCACGTCACCCAGAATGCGGAGCTTAGACAGGGGAATACTCACTAGTTCGGAGTCGAGAAATCAAAAGACAGTCACGATATCTCCGTAGGATCATTTCCGTTATCACGTTACCTACGGACACCGCAGCCTATAAATGGACAGCATCCAGAGTTCGAAAATGCAGCGTCCGTAAAAAGGTTCAAAGCATGACGCAGTCGGAACGACTCCACTGGCCAACCACAACCTACCAGACCCAAACAAAAATAACCGCGACATATCAGCCGTATTGGATTACGTCCGCGCCAACTTATAGACCCGCAGCCTGTGAGTCATAAGCATGGATCAAGCCCAACAAATAAGCGATTCATTTTGCATCTGCCCCGGCTGTGAAAACACTCGCAGCGCGGATTTATGTCAACGGCTCCAGGGTCGGCCATACCGATGGGCTTAACGAGGCGCGTGGCAAACACGACGCCGAAAACACAGCGCTGCATGAAAACACGCCGGAGCACGGCCAGCGACGGCGAGACGTCAGGGATGCAGCCGTCAGTCTGCGCGGACACGGCAGAGGTGACGCTACATCTCCGCCGACTGACGTCACGCCAATCTTGACGTCATGCGACGAACGACGCACCGCCAGGATCGCGAGCGCGCACGGCGGCCCATCAGCTCCGCAGCGGAAGACGCGACGACCTCCTCAGCCCGGTCTCCCCGGGCGCCAAGGCGGCCGCGCCTGTGTTTGCGAAGACATCACCGGCCGGAGACGACGGCGGGGGGCGCGGGCGGGGCGGGGCGGGGCAACACTCCGCTAATGAGCTCTGCCAGTCGGCGCGTGATGGGACCCAGCAGCACGCAGCGGTCCGCCGTCTGCACGACAGCTCCCTTCCGTCGCTGCTGCAGCGGCGGGGCGGCGTCTGAGCGACCAGACCGGCTCCTCAGAGGGTCCGGCCGTCACCGACCCCCGGCCGCGCCGGCCGACACCTCGTCCATCAGAGCCGCGCGCCGCCGCCGCCGCCGCCTGTCTCCGGGACTGTCGCGCCCAGACGCGCCGCGGCCGGCCCGACTGTCAGCGCTGGCCGCCCGCCCCGCGCAGCACGGCGGCGCCGCCGCACTGTCCCGACAGCCAGGATGTGATGTGGATCACTCGATACGCGCTTTCGGAGGCACACTGTTGATCAGTTCCCTTGCGAGACTTGGAACCAGGGTTGGAAATTTGGTTTCTGTTCTTGGTGTAACAGTATAATTTTTGTTTTGGAGTACAAAATTCTGCACACAGTAATAATGCTTTCAGCTGGCATTCATGATGTAAGTCCGTTATGACATCACACCCGCTTCTTAGTGAATGGAGACAGTCATTTGCTTGCAGAGTTAGAGATTTGTGAGGATGGTTATAATGTAGCTTTCTGATGCAGGCACAAGATCATTTTGCAAAGGGGCAATACTGGTTTAAGTTGGCCTTCTTGGTGTACGTTAGTTATAAGACCACATAGGCGTAGAAACACGGGGGCCCAAGGGTGCAACGGCTTTCCGATACTGCTGAACATCAACCTTCAGACGTGGAAAGAATCGACTTCAGAACCGGCTTTGACACCCTCCGTTTCTTACACGTTCCTGCACCTATGTGACATCATACCTGCTTCTTACTGAACGGGGTCAGCCATTTGCTTGCAGAGTTAGAAATCTGTCAAGATGGTAATAGCGTAGCTTGTTGATGCAGGCACGAGATCGAACTTTTGGAGTGTAAAACGTTTCTGGAGCACATATTTCCTCGTGTTCTTCAACACCAAAAAACACCGCCTTTTCCAAACTTGCTTGGAACATATGGTCCTAAAGGAAATTTAGCCTCGTGAAGGCTGTGACAGCTTTCAGGTTTCCATGTTGCAAAAAGGAGGAAAGACCAGAGCAACAAAACGACGAAAAACGGGAGAGGAAGGTGGAAATATGAGAGGCACCACCCACGCAAAACACGGAAATATGAAAACGTTAAAGGCACCATCCTGGCGAAGAGCAACAAAAAGCCGGAATGATCGCGCAAAACAGCAGGCACCCACAGCAACGGCGCCGTTCTTAGACCGACAAGAACGTGCGGTTCAAACAGCTCAATGGGTGCTCGGCCGACCGGCCGGTCTCCAGTTCCGACGCCGTCCGCCCGATGGCAGCACGGTCGGCGACCGCGGCACACGTAACAGCGGCACGAACGCACGGCACGCCGACGCCGGCAGCCACGTCCCAGCCACCGACCGTGACAGAATGCGCCGAGCCGCGCCGGTTGCAGCGCAGCGCCGGGCCCGCCTCGCCCGACGGGAGCTATTTGCGCGACGGACGCTTACCGGTCGCCCCCAACAGCTCTATTTACGTACAGACGCGTAACGGTCGCCGGCGCGCGTCTATTTACGCGCCGAGCCGTGGGCCGGCAGGCGGCGACGGCTCGACACGCGGCGGCGCTGATCGGCCGGCGGTATTCCTGAGCATGGTCCGGCGGCGGTTTGCAGGTCGCTCGGTGGCGCCGGCCGCTCCGAATCGATGGTCGCGCCGGCGGCGCTCAGCGCCGACCGTCGGCGCCGCGCAGCGAGAGCGCTCCGAATTCACGGAGAGACCCAAGGCGGAGGCAGAGCGCCCGGGGCGGCAGGGGCTCGGCAGGTACACCGGCAGAGGGAAGGTTCCACCAATCGTCCAGCCGTCGAGACAGCACAGAGAGGACATCCGGCCCAGGTCCTGTCTGGGCAAAAATCGAGTGAGAACAGACATAATGAGTGACGACAATGGCGAGGACTCACCTTTCACTTGCGTCTCCAGACTCACATCCTTCTTGGCTCGCCTGTCCGAGGCCATGACGCTATCTGAAATGACGGGGTCTGAGTCAGAACTGAGCCGCGGCGGCGGCGGCCGCGGCGGTTCGTGGAACTCGCCCTGGAACCGCCCGAGGGTGCGTAATCTGCAGGGGAGAAGTGGCGAGGGGCGCGTCCGCCGTGCAGCAGAGCGGAGGGCTGCTCTGTCGTTGGGGAGCCAGCAGTGGGCAATGAAATCTGTCCGAAAGCATTGTCACCTGCTCTCGTTCGTCTGTCAGGGGGGGGGGGGGGAACAGGGTGGCGAACACATGGTCCGAAGATTCAGTTGGCGACGGGAGAGAGGGACGTCAAAATCACCCCCCCCCCCCCAAAGCACGAGGAGTTAATGGACTCCCTTCCCCTTCTAAAGATGACGTTCTTCCCAGAAGGCAGCGTCCTTTCCTACAGCGTCTGAATGGCAAACTGCCACGGGAAGAACCTCTGCCGGAGAAGCAGCCTCCAGGGAGAGCTCCGGAAACGCCCTCCGAGAGACATGCCCGGAGAGGACGGCGTCTCGGGGAAAAACCCCAGCCGCGCCGGACGCGTCGTCCCGGGGGAGCGGGGGCCGCCGGGCCGTCAGACGGCCGCGAGACGGGTCCGCCGGGCGGCGGCAGGCGGCGGACGAGCCGCTCCGTCCAGAGGCCGGCTGTTTATTATTGGGAGCGCCGTCAAAGGCCGAGGAGGAGGCGGACACGGAGCGGCCGGCGCGGCCTCCGCGGCCGTCCGGCCCCCCGCCAGAGTCGGCAGCGATGGCGGGGCGGCTCGCCGGCCCGGCAGCCAGTTCGCCCACCCCGCAGTCCATCACGCATCAGGGCAATGACTGCCGGGCATTCCTGCCGAGCCGGCACTGCTGCCTGGCCGAATGCCACAGCGCCGTTACATGAGTGGGCAGCGGCGGCTGACCGCGCCGCCTAGTTCGGCCGGCGCCGGACCACTCTCCGCCCGACAGCCGACCGCGCCCTCCCGGGGTCAGTGAGGGCCCCTACCCCTCCCCCCGGTGTCCGGCGCTCCGGCCAGGCGGAGCTCAGCCGTCAGTCAACGGTGGTCGGCTCCCCCCGGGTCAGTGGGGGCTCCGCCTGTCTCCGGCTGCCGGGCCGGCCCGGCCGGGTCGGCCGCGGGCCCGCTCGGCGGCCGGCGGCGACCGTCACGCCCGCGTGCCTCGGAACAGCTCCGCGTGCCTCTCGGCAATGGGCCGGAATGATGCCGTGTCGTCAGCGGCTGACGCGAATTAATGGCCCGCGGGCGGCGCCGCCGGCGGCCGGCCTTGGTCGGCCGCTGGCTGCAGAGGCTCGGGGCGGCCGCCGCGCCGGCAGCGGCGCATCGCGGGTCAGGAGGCGGCCGGCCGGACAGCGCCGGCTGACACCGGGGAGGGAGTGAATCATGCTCTTTCCTGGGGGAAACGTAGGCTGTGAGTCACTGGGTCGCACGTCGGGGGACTCGGGGGTCCGCAGAGGCCGTCGGCCCCGCACCCAGAGCCACGGCGGTCCAATGTAAACCGTGATCTAATGTCTGCCGTCGAGACATGACGAGATACGTCCGCCCACACTGGGAGCCGCATGGAGACTGCGGAATGGATAGCCCCGGCACGTCGTGGAGCAGCTGCCAAGACCGGCCCGGTGAGGGCGATGAGAATGAGCAGCCGCTTCCCGTCGGGCCTCACTGGATCTGCAGGACAACGAGCCACCGTCAGGAGCGGTGACCAGCGCAAACAGAACGGTTACGCCTCGCAACGGTCCGAGACGGTGCCGGGTCCGAACAAAGGCGGCCACGCCCGGCGAGGGCGGCCTCCAGCCAGCACCGGCCGAGGACACGGCCGGCACAGGCCGGCTGGAGCGCGGACCAGCCGACGGCACGGCCAGCCGGAAGGACCGCGACGGCCGGCTCCCAGCCTTGGCGCAGCCGGCGCACGGCCGGCCGGCGATCGCTCCGGTCGGCCGGCCTTCGACTCCTCGTAACCGCCTGCCGCCGCCGACCCCGCCAGAAATGGGCCCGAGGGCGGCGGGGTCACGCCTTTCACCGACACGGAACCCCGTCCGGCCCCGGCGGCCGGCGCGACGCCCGCCGACGGCAGGCCGCCGGGCGTCCGACGCGGGCGCAGTTTCGATCGGCTAAATTTAGCGGCCGGCAGCCGGCTAACACAATCAGAGCGCACACGCGCGCGGTGCGGCGCCGCCGGGAGAAGGCCGCCCTTGACGGCGGCGGCTCTCGCCGGCGCCGGCCGGCCATAAATACTGCAGTCGGCGCCGGGCGAAACACCGACGACTTCCGCCGCACCTGCCCCCGCCGACGGCCGGCGAGGGGGCCGCCAGCGGGGAGAGGGGGCCGGCGCGGGGAGCCGCTGGCCGGCGCGGGGAGCCGCTGGCCGGCGCGGGCGGGGGACGGCACACGGCGCAGGGCGCGGCCGTCCAGTCTCACCGGTGGCAATCCGAGCTCCGACCGTGCGCCGGCGGGCGAGCGGCCGCGGACCGCGGACGGACGCGACTGACAGCCGGCGGCACACTCGCGTCACGTCACGTCACGGCGTCGCGTCGCGGGTCAAAGGTCGGCCGGCGGCTGGGGCGGCTGCGCCGGCGGCCGCGGCGCGGGCCGGCGGCGTCTCGCTGTGCGGCCGTCCGGGGCCGGCCAGACCGCCCGGCTCGTCCGTCGCTCGGTGGCCGCGGTGCGCGGCTCCGTCCCGGCGGCGGCGGCGGCGCGACTGGCCGGCCGCGGCCGCGCGCCGGCCGGCCCCCTGCTCGCGTCGCCGTGACTCATCCGGCTGCGCGCCGTGCGGGGCGGCGGACCCGCACCGGCCGGCGACCGACACGCCCGCGCAGACGTCTGGTCACCACGTGCGGCCCGCCGGCGGCGACGCGGACCGCTGACAGCCGACCGCGGCCGAGCACGGTCACGTCTGCCGCCGGCGACGCCGATAGCGCCGCAGAAGCATCGCTGTCTGGTCCAAAACGCGGCGGCACTCAATGTTCTGCTATCACGGCCGGTGCGATTCAAAGACATATGCAGAGGACATTTCAATAACTGAAAACGAAGACCACAACGTGCCGAATCACAAAAAAAGAACGAAGCATTTCAGGCCCACAAAACGTAACGTGGTCCTAGGTCTCAACTCAGCAATACAATCATCTCCTATTTCCCAGTCATTCTGCTATCTGATTTCCTTGATTTCCTTGTTCGGCTGCGGTCCGGTTAACAGCACCAAAAGGATTTCACCGAAGTAAAAAGGCTGAGTAATATTCGACTCAACGAGATCCAGACACAGCGTAGAGCTGAAAACGTTGGAGCAGCACAATAGGCCGTACTAGAGGTATGAAAACAAAAGCAGTTGTAATCTTGCAGCATTTTCTGACCATTAGCAGAGCACAGAGTTAAAAGCCACCGGGCAAAAAGGCTGCAACCTTGACAGAAGTCGAAAGTTAATGACAGCACTTTGCTCACCGCGTGGAAGTGGTCACAGCGCCACTGAGCCACGTCCAGGGAAAGGAAACCATTGAGTTCTGCTGCGTCACATTTCACATAAGACAAAAGCCATTGCGTTCCACGTTCTGCGGCGAGCAGCATTTCCGCAGTATTCCGAACGCACAATGCAATTTCCGACACCCAATTCCAGTAACGAAGACTAACCGCCGCGTTTCACCGAAGTCTGAATAAAGCGCGTTCATTACCAGTTCACGCGGCACATCTAAGGAGCGGGTTCCAGGAGGTGCGACCTTCTGTGAAGCACAGATAAGAGCGACGGGCGGCCGGGGGAAGCGGCGGGATGACCAGCGTCCGTCCCGATAGTCCCGCTCCACTTCCAGCCACCCACGGCGCCGGCTCTCGGAGCTCCAGAGCCGCCGCGGCCTCGGAACTCGTCCGGCCTCGCAGTGCCCGGCGCCGTTTCAAAACACGGCTCCCGTCTCTCGCGACGAGCTTGCTCAGTGACGTGTTTCCGCTAGGCTTCTGAGAAAATAAACCGTGCAGAGAGGCCGATTCCTTGAGAAAATAATGCCTGGTCATGTCGCATTGACAAAGCTATGCTAATGGGAATGTTGTCATGTCACACTATCTGCATTTGCTGCCACTTGGAAACGAAAGATTGCGATCATGGACTGCGGACAGGCCCGGGGATCCTACCACAAATGCCGCGGTCCACACGTCCGCTCGCACTGCGAGCAAATGACCAGCTGCCGAAGAGCTGTTTCTGTTGCACCGCACCATTGTTTCAGCCAGTATAATCACTGCGATCAAAGCCCACGCTGCTGCAGCGGTCCAAACGCACTGATTACAGCTCGAAGAGCACGCAACGACAAACTAGCTCAGATTGTGCTCACGCCAAGACTCACGCTGCGCTTCACGTTTAGCGTGCCTCTTAAACCGCACCCAAATATGGGTCATGTGCATTCCGCACACCGCATCTCTTCGGTATCATTGTATGTACTTGCAGAAGGTGCAAACAGTTTTAATGTTTTCTCTTGGCTTTAAGGAAAGGGCACCTTTACCTCGTCAGTGACCTCGACGTGACAGCAATAACCATGGAAAGGTTCGTGAAAAATGGGCAATATCTTACCCGGCCCGTCATGAATAATTGCCATCTTCACCATGCAATAAATGCGTCACCTCTTCTTCGCGTATCTGACCCGCATTCCATCAAATGCCTCCAGCGGGAATCCATGGGGACGATTATGCTTGTCTTAAAAAAGCCCCGAACATCAGCGACAGTTCCACGGTGCAACAAACACACGCCACCGTCACGCTCACAAGGTTTCGGCGAAAGCCTTGAGGCGGCGGCGGACGTTAGTCTGAAGAACAGCGCCGACAGCCGTAATCCCGCCCGGCGGCCGCCGCAGCCTCTCGGGCCGGGCCGCTAACGACCTGCAGCGTCCAGCGCTGGCCTCTCCGGCCCAATCCGCCCGCGGCCGGCGCGGCGGCCCCGCCCCCCGGCCGGCACGCGCCGCGGCGGCGCACGGGTCGCTCCGGTTACGGCGCGGCCCCTCCAGCCGGGATCACCTGGTCAACGGCCGCGAGGTCGCGCCCCGGCGGCCGGCGGGCCGTCTCAGCCGCGGCAGAAGCCGCCGGCGGCGGACCGGCCGGGTTCGGCCGACTACGGTCCGGAGCGAAGGCGTCACGGTATGGACAAAACGAGTCCCCGGCGCCGACGGCGCTCAGAGCCCGCAGGTGACGACGCTGCCTGCCGGCGAATCAGCGGCCGGTTCGGAGACCCGCGCCAGGGCGCACGTGACCGCGTCACAGCCGATGACCATGCCTGACGAGGCCGCCCCCGCGTCTGTCGCGCCCGGCACCGGCTCCGGCCCGGCGAAACCAGACTAGCCGGGCCTCCATGACACTGGCAGGCTTCAGTTGGGCACGCCGTGCGGTGCGTTGTTATCAGTCAGCTCAAGTCTAATCTGGTCAGAGCGCACTTCATGCAGATTGCCGACGTTCCCACGAGAAAAGGAGCCATCGGTTTTCTACGCGCAAACATGTATATGAGAAAAAATGGAGAATACAGCTCAAGCCTTGCGCGGCAGTCTGCTGTGAGACAATACACCACCAGACGCGGACAGAACCGTGACGTCGCAGCAACCTCGCATGAGGGGCCATGACAAAGCTCAACCACCAGCATTAAATCAGGTCTACGCAGTCTCTCAGATGACCACAGGCTCAGGACCGGTGTACTTTTCCGGTTGAGCGAGTACCTCATGTTAAGTCCATCTTAGTGTGTGCCAACGTAAGCTCAACATTAAGCACATCACAATGTTACGCACACGCCGTGTAGCTTTGGTACAGGTAAATGAAACACCTCCGTCCTCCATTCAAACGTAAAGCAACGTTTCACAGCAGGAAAGTACCAATAGTCCCGCAAGGTACTTCACAGATAACACACGGTGTGACTTTTCCTCGACAGGTTTTAAAGACAAGAACAGGCCTAGATTTCCTCGGAACGATGATGTTCAACGTTTGTTTAATACCAACGACGGTCTGCTTCAGGGCGGCACAATGATTAAGCAGTCAATGGTCGTGCGTTCTCTTTTATTTCCGCCTAAAAAGTAGCACCTTACGAAAACATGCAAAACAGAGTCTATAATGAATCACAGCACTCTTCATCTGTTGCCATCCCTTCCAAAAACACTTAACATCTGCAACTTTTTTTGGGGGGGCGGGGCTGGACGCCTCATTTTTGTCCGTCGTAGAATTCCGTAGTTAAATGGCACAGTGTCGTCAAATTTCCATTAGCCATCAGTACATAAATTTTGCGCATACTGATGAAAACAACTGTCAAGTGTCCCTTTAGGCCATAAACCCAGTGGCGGCATCCACATGACAAATGTTCTGAGTGAAAACACCGAGTATTTAGAGGCATTATATTAGTCATGTTTTTAACCGGCTTACAGTCAACTTCTTATCATCGCATGACCCAGACTGACCTGCGCCATCATTTTCCTCAGTGGATGCGAAACGGTGTCTCATGCGCATCCTTTCCCTTAAACGTATAGCGACTTAAGGACACATTCCCGATCTATGCGAAAAAAAGACATTTCCCAAAACAGACAAGCACTGACCTCTAGCGTAACTTGTAACCTAGGATATAACCCTATGTCCAAAAATGCTCCTTGTCCGGGGTCGTCTTATCGCGGGCAATCGATGACCGCTTCAATCAGCGGTCAGCGAACAGCGTTCATTCCAGGAGATGCCACGGCACAGTGGGCAGCTTCTCGTGACCTCTGACGATCGGTCGAGTTTGACACGGCCCCGGACGGGTGTCAAACACCATCGACAGGGCAGCAGCGCCGAGGCCGCCCAGAAATCCGCCGGCTCACAAGGCCACGGCTTCCAGAGCCTGCCGTGGGCTCGTCTGAGCCCCTAGAAGCAGTTCGGGTCGATGGACTCGTACGGCAAAGCCTCACTGACCTCTTCCGTCCCCTTAAATGCGACGACCGCTTCCGACCGAACAAATGCGACTTCGTGCGGCCCGGCGCCTACGCCAAAATTCGAACCCGACGGTTTCGACGAACTGTTGTGCGCAGCTGCCATCGACCACGGGAGAGCTAATTAAGCATGTTCATTAGCTGCGATCAGCCGTGCGGCGCCGACACAATGAGCTGGGAACGTAACGACCGCGAATCTGCGTACCTGGCGGTGCCTCTGAAGTACAGCATGCTGATGATGCAGAGAGGGTGAACTATTTTAAGCAGATGCAGCAGCACAGGAAAAAAACTGACAACCCAATCTGATCCATCTTAGTTCACCACTAACTTAAGAATGTGTCAACATCCACACTTACTTCTTTTCTCATTAACCTTCATAGGTGACTTGGCATGAAAGTTATTATTTCTTATGACAACTTGGCAATGCCTTTGGCACATCTATTACTTCTCACTTAATCTGCATGTCAGCTGAGAACTTATAAGCACCACTTATGTAAAGGAGCCAGGGGTGTAAACTATTTCAAATAGATGTACCTACAACATGCATTTAAAGTTTATCTTATCATTAAGGTCAAAAACAGCTAATTCAACACCTTGGCATCAATAACAACACAGGGTAATGCCTTTCATTGATGCAAGTTGCACTCTCAGGCTGGTTCTAGGCCCATCAAATGCCTGTCATACATATCTGATTATTTGTTGCAGTTATTCACTGTGAATAATGGTGCACAAACATTATATGCCAAATCAAGAAAACATCCAAAAAACAGGGAAAGTGTAATGTGGGCAGCTCTGAGTGTGAGGTACCTCAAGACTGCTGTAAATGTTTTCTAGTGGCATCATTTTGGGAAATATGCTGTTATCAGCTACAATGGTACCTTAAAATGTCATGGAAAATACCTTGTTAGTGGAGCAAATCCACCAGAAAGATCACAGTTGCACTCACACACTGATCTAAGCATCTCTGTGTTGCATGGCTCTGCAGCCTTAACAAAGGTTTTAAAAGGGAAAGGAGCAGCCAGACTGCATTGTTATTTGTGACAGTTTGCATCAAAGCATGCAAACATTGCTAAATGACTGCTGGAAATGCAATTTAAATGAGCAAAAAAACGAACACACATCACACACATTGCAAACTTAGTCCACACCCAGCAAATCATGGCATTACAAGGCTTTTAAAAACAAAACAAATTGTAATTTGGTATAACATTTCCAGCCAATGCAAACATGTGGGCACAACATGTTCTATTTTCAAGGCATGGTTTCAGATTCAGCACTTGTTTCAATTCTGTCCTCGCTAATGCCAGAAATATTTACCCAGCTGCACCCATTCAGAAAACAACTATAAATTACCCTCGAAGGACATGTTTGCATCATTAATGCACCATTCCTCATATCCATGAGAAGACCAGAATCATTTTCAATACACTGTACAGCTCATAATGTTCAAGTAACGACGTTCATAGTGTAAATAATCTGATTCCAAACGGCAATTCTATGTTAACTATCGCACAGTAAACTGGTATTATTAGTGGCAACATTCTGACGTGCCCAGTACAAGGTCTGACCTTACCTGAAATTATCCATACATATAAACAATAACGCTACGCAGCAACGTCTTCCGTATCCACAGCCCACGCGAAGCCCTACACCACCAACCACGCCGCGCCCGCTACTCCTTATTTAAAAGAGCGCATATTGTGCAACTCGGATTGCCGGATTGCCGGATGTGCCTTGGACGAGACAAAAACTGACGCATCATCACCAACCTTATTTGGAAATAAATCCTGTTCATGACGTCTACTAAAATAATAGGTCATAAATGATATTTTTGAGGAGCATATTACTGTGTATTGCGTTGGTTTCTCTATTTGGAATTATTTTATTGTGATTATACACCTTTTCCTGCCGGAAAAATAAGGGTATCGCCGCAGCAGAGCAAACTATCTTTACCATTCATATAATATTCTGTCCATGAAAGTGACTACTACCGCCAATTAGTTGTTCCAGATTCTTTAATAGCATTTCAGTTTTCCTGAAAAATACAAAAACATCTATGAAAATTATAATATTACGTCAAATATGACACACAAAATGCGTTAGATGGAACGGAGTTCACGTTACAAGCTCGACAGCTAATCCGCAAGATTTGCGTTTGTGAAGCTTGGTGCGGCTCATGTACTTCTGTATCGCAAATTGTCGCATTTTAATGAAATGGACGTTAGTTGCACATGTGGGTTTGCAGTTTGGAAGTGCGAACGCATAGCTTTTATGGAAAGTTTGAAAGTGACTAATTTTGGAAAAACTGCTGTCAGGTATGCATATGTTATACAAATTTCTACAAATTTGTTTGTACAAATTTTTGTTAATGCCAGACTGCATGATGTTCACAGACGAATGACTGACGCCCGACGAGACACAAGACGACCCAAGACTTTGGACACCTGAGTCCAAGAGGCTGTGTGTTCTAACTTACAAACAAACAAAGCATGATGCTTAATTCATTAAATATGAATGACAGTTTTATTATGAGGTTCAGATGCAAGCTTCTTTGTACTGAAAATTTGTAGCATGCTCAAGGCACCTCTGTATTGATGTTTATGGTAGATCACTTCCATTTATGAAAATGCATAGTGTGATGGAAACGTGTATTGATGTTTGTGGAAGATTCTGAGTACAAGATTTGGTACTTGTGTTGAAAATGCAGCACATCCCATCTGAAAGATTTGTGGCCATCACATTTTCTTTATTTCCAGAAAATACGGAATGCCACATAGTGTGCTGTCTGGAGCTCGCATTGTGGTCAGCTCAGTCCTCAACCGAGATGTAAAGCAGTTTGGTCGGCAGCACCTCACAGATGGTGATGATGAGACATGTTGGAACTCCCACCAGGTATGTGACATGAACTTGAAATTGAAGTGGAATTGATGTTTTTGGATAATGAAGCTATTTAAAGGACCTATGGCTCCCATTGCTTCTCTAATTAGGCCAGTAAAAATTATGGTGGAGGTTGGCCATATGGTACACAGCAGGACTGCAGGAGATATAAATTTTGCATTTTTCTACCTTTCTAATGTCATTCAAACAGGTACTGGCCATGCCTGACCACCACTCTCCAGCCTCATCTTGAAATTCCCTGTGTTGCTGCTGATATGGAGGACAGTCTGTAAAAGCTGATACAATATGTTGTTCACATTGATAAACTATGCTTCCTGTTGCCAGATTTGCCTCTGCGACTGCCTGTAACTACCATGTGGAAGCTCATTGTCTGAGTCCAGGATGTTTAGTTTTAATTCAGGAATCCTCCAGTCAGGTGTCTGTGACCTGTGATTTTTGTAGCATTAGCATCTTGTCTGCAGGGCAGTCCACAGTACATCTGCGCGCGGCTGGCCGAGCCATGCCGACCAAGCGAGCTGCGGCTGCAGTTCCAGGGCGGGTTCGCCGGCTCCGACTGCTGGCTGGAGGCCGGCTCGGCGCCGGACCAGCTGCGCCGCCTGCACGCCTTCTACCCGGAGAACGTCAACCGGCTGCAGACGTTCGCCGTCGACTGTCCCACGCCCGTCACGCACGTCAAGGTGGTCTTCAACGGCAGCACAGACTTCTTCGGCCGCGTGGTGGTCTACCGGTTCGACCTGCTGGCCGACGCGGCGGACGATGGCTCGGGGGGGTAGCGGTGCTGCGTGCGGGGCGATCGGAGAACTGTTACGACTGTCACACGAGACTCATTGTGAGCGATGGTGATATAATTGTGTTCGGACGTGAAATCCACTGCAGGCGGTGAGGGCAACGCGACGGCAGGGCCGCTGACCGACATTTCAACTGGCGGCCGTTTTGTGGATTATCGCGCGTGCTTTGTCGCTAATAATGGAGGCTCTGTTGAACGTCTGTTGACACTTTTTATATCCATATTTTAATATTTTAATGCGTTTCATACCGATTCCGATACCTGAAGCTTCCAGAGATGGAACAAAACAAATGTCGGGTCAGGGTTACGCACCACCATATTATCTTTTCACTAATAGTCACGGAAAGTTTTATCAACTGACATTTTCAGACGACGCTGGACAGGATCGCATGCATGTGCTCTATTGCTGACGCCAAACCCTGTGCCCTTAATTTCTCGGAAAAATGTTTTCTGTTAATAGCGGCAGCAGTCGACCCAGTTATCTCAGCCCGGACTGAAAAAAGATACGCCGGTGGATCAGGGATGGGCTAATGCCTACGTTGGCGGCGCGTAGTTCCTGTTCGATTCCTTCGGAATTCGGAGGATTCGGCATCCACATTTCGAAGACTGACTACGATTTCCGTTGTTTTCTTTCGAGACCCGGTCATCGACGTAAGACTCTGAGACGTTTTTATTCGAAGCTCGGTGGACCGATGGCTGGGTGGGCTGATTACCAGGAACAAAATACGACGCACAACATAACAGACCATGACATGTAACTCTCCTCCACCAATGATCAGTTCACTACTCGTCACCGGCGATGCACGTGGTGCACTGCCGCGGTATACCTCCACCAAGACAACACGTTCTCCTTGTCAGTCGCAGCACAAGCCTGAGAGACAATGCAGACTGGCGCAAACCTCAGAGGCCGGCCAATCCCGAACTACGAACCGGCGCCCGGGCAAAACGACCCGAGCTCACTCGCTTGGAGAACAGCTGCACGACATGAACACATCTAAACGGAAAACCGTCGGGAGACGCAGTTGACGCCGCCCAGGAGCACAGTTGCGGAGCGTCCGGCGGGTCTGGGCGACGCTGGAAGCGTGAACACCGGCTGCAGTCCACAGACGGCGCAGAGCAGTCTCACCACGGCTGGCACGGGACGGGGCGCCCGGCCCGCGCAAAGCTGGGCCACTGCGCGGGAGAAGCGTCTTCCGCAGTGGCTCAGCCTCAGGGAACCACACACACGTACGCAAGAGAAGGTGACCGGGACAATGGATTTTGTAGGTGTCAGACGAGTGTGGTGAGCGAGAAAGTGAAGAGCGTACTGGCATATGGTCGACACTGGGTGTGGACAAAGCTCAATCAATCGTTCCTGGAAAGCTGAAACCTATGGCACGGTCGCACGACGG
This sequence comes from Capitulum mitella, assembly GCA_030062745.1. Classification (NCBI taxonomy): domain Eukaryota; kingdom Metazoa; phylum Arthropoda; class Thecostraca; order Pollicipedomorpha; family Pollicipedidae; genus Capitulum; species Capitulum mitella. The sequence continues at coordinate 2,776,409 of CP099839.1, read as the reverse complement.
AAGCGACAGTCACAACGTTCTAATGACGCGTTGCCTCTAGTTGGCCAGCATGCGGAACAGATGACAACCAAGGTGTCAGTGGGGGATGCTGGGAGTGTATAAAACTCGGATGACCCACATATCACGCGCAATCACGGGCAGTTTCCTATGGCACGTGCGCGAACTAAAGGTGGAATGTTCAGCTGCACCAGCGGCGGTAATAAGATCATCATCAGCGGGAACACAAGTATCACTTAAACACAAACGGAAGAGTCAATTAATTCTAAAGCATACATTACAATGTCGGAACTTGTCAGCATGAGGCTCGTGGAAAATCACTGAGCTTTACTCACCCGAAAAAATAAAGGAGTTTTTTTCTAGTATTACCCCTAATAATGCATCGTCGCGCAATATAACAGAACTGCGACATCTGCACCTAGCAAACGGTGCATGCGATATAACTAATGCACAAAAATAGCTACCAAAACCCAGTGCACAAAACCAGCGTCCGCATACATACGAAACCGGCCCGCGCAAAGGCCGAGAACATCAAACGGAATGCCACAAACACAGCGGAGTAAGCAAGCTTTGGCTTCGATGAGATTGGCTGAATCAGTCAGACTGTCTCCCCAACGCAGCGACCGGACAAGAGGACCGTACCGCACCGGGAGAAGCCAGACGTGAAGCCCGGGGGGGGGGCGCCGGCAGCGTGTCGGGTGGGCGAGGACAGCGGAAACCCTGTGGGGGGAATCCTCGTCGCTGACGTGACCGCTGCAGCGCCGGGCGACGTACGGGAATCGCGCCTAAGCGGGGCGGGGCGGGCGCCGACAAGGCTCTCACAGCCGTGAGGGGGAGCGCCGTACCTCGTGAGCTGCCGCGGGTCTGAGCAAATGGAAAGCCGCGGAATGATAGGTTCTCCGTCGCCCTCGTCACGAGCGGGCGGCAGCGAGCGCGACGACGGGCACTGGAAGCGGACAGTCAACTGCTGGCATCCACGCCAGCCTGGACACAGCGGGACGAGGTGGGCTGGGACCTAAGCGCCGGCGGCGGCGGAGGCAGACTGCGGGCTAGGCCGAGCGGATCGAAGCGACGGCGACGGGCTACGGCGGCGGAACGTCCCTCCACCGAGGACGCGGCGCTCCTCCAAGGAGGCGTGCTCCTCGCGAGGACGCGGCGCCGCGCTCAGTACAGGTGGACGGACTGCTTCAGCTTCTTGCGCCGCCAGTCGGGCAGCTTGTAGAACTCGGACGGACTCATCCTGAACACGGCGACAAAGTCCTCCTCCGTCAGGTGACGCTGAAACAAAAGCGCCAGGGTCATCTGGGCCCCGGACATGCAAAGAATGAAATCAATCACCGACCAACAAAACACGACTTAGCCTTGCTAGTCTCGCCACAAGATGATGGATGGCGAAAAACCTGAAAGAATTATCAATGAAAAGTCCACAGTCAAAAATAAGAACTGTTTTCCAATTCGGCAAGTTATCTGAAGCCGGCAGAGATCGAAAATCAACAACGAACACCTCTCCTCGCCTCAGTCAATTAAAACGGCACGAAACAGGATATCAACAGCATCCAATAGGGCCACTGGTTCGTCGATATCAAAGCGTCTGGCAGTAGCTGCGAAGACGATTTGTGCACACCCAGTAGACACGACGACTGCCCAGTGTTAAAATTTAGTAACACACGTCCAGTGTTTAAACATAAACTGGGAGCTATGACAGCTAAGCCAGAGCCCCTCCCACAACAGAGACCATCTGCTGGGCCCAGTCTTAAACACCCCGGCACATTTCTACGAACGGCCGGGCCCTGGTCCGCCCACACCCTCGGCTGCGACTGACTGTGTTCCATAGGGACAGTTGACCCTGCCGCCTGTGTTCAGCACGACAGGTGAATCGAATCGGCCATCCGTGTTCCACTCGGCAGCTGACTGGGCCGTCTGTGTTCCACAGGTCAGCTGATTCGGTCGTCGGTGTTGAGCACGGCAGATGACTTGGGCGTGTGTTCCACACAGCAGGTAACTCAGCCGTCTGTGTTCTACACGGCAAATAAATCAGCCATCTGTGTTCCACAAGGCAGCTGAATCAGCCGTCTGTGTTCCAGATGGCAGCTGACTCGGCAGTCTACGTTCAGCACAGCAGCTCCATAGCTGCCGCGGACGTCTGCCTTAAAAACAGCAGCAGCTGTGGCCGTCTCCAGTCTGGACGGCTTCGGGCAGCCGACTCAGTCATTTAAACCACGAAACAGCCTGCGCGCCTTTTCCCGGTTAGCCCTGAAATCCGGGCCGCCGGCCATCCCCATCGTTCGAGTGTCTGGCCGCGGACGCCGCGTCGCCTCACCTCCAGCTGGGTCTTGTCCACGTCGTCGGGCAGTCGCCGGTTCCTGTCCAGCCTGAGGCGCTCCAGCCGGGTACTTGCTGTTCGGGTTTGTCGGGTAGAGCGGCGCCTGCCGGGAGCGCCGGTAGAAGGGGCTCTGCGGGTCCGTCTGCGGCGGCATCGGCACGCTGGAGAAGGACACGGCCGAGGGGTCGCGCCCGCCGCCGCTCAGCGCCAGCCGGTCGCCCTCCAGCAGCGAGCCCAAAGAGTCTGCCGGCCGGAGGGGGAGCGTCACAGCACGGCTGACGGCGGCAACGGGACGGAATGCAGCCGTACAAGGCGGACATGTGCCGGAGAACGACGAATCCGGCCATAAGTAGAAATTTCAGACGGACTTTTGTCGCACCGCGTGATTCTACTGTCCACCTAATATTTCAGTGGTATGTACTAATACCTACGAAACTGAGCGTCCCTGAGCGTTCTCTTCCCGAAGCGTTCTTCGGCGAAACAGTCACAAACGGAGCGCTTTCTGCCGTGGCTGCCGTCGCCATCAAGAGCAAACGTTAAGAAGATAAAGAACAGGTTCGCACGCTCACCCTCCGACTGCGTGCCGTCCATCTGGCGGTGTCTGATCGAACTAAACGTGTAGTCCCGGCCGTCCGACTGGAACACCAGCACGGCGTCAGGCTCGGTGGTCCACAGTGGCGTCTGACGTCAATGTTTGGGCTGCTGAGGCTCACACCGCTGCAGGCGGCGGGGCAACAAAGCCGAGCGAGGATTTTACAAACATTGCCACCAATTACATAAGCACAAATGTGTCATCACTTCCGCGAACATGGCAGGCAAGATGAAACTCCAATAATCGTAGTATACACGTGAAATATTGGTCAACAATTTTGCACAAACGTTGTGTGAGTCACCAAGGATCTGGAAAAGATTTATGTCGTTCATCTGAGGAGACATAAACGTCGAAACAAGGAATTAATATCACAGCCTTAAACGTGGCCATTAAGCCATCTAAGCCCTAGCCGGAGGTAAACGCGTTCTAGTGTATCCAAAGATTATAAAGCATTCGGCTCCCTGGAACGACAGCATTAGTCGGCGCTCGGCGCAACATGTGACAGGCAAACAGAACAACTGAGAACACCGCTCCACAGTCCCACCACCGCAGCAGCGCCTCGAACAAGTTCACCATTCCGCCTTCTGCCACATGCGACTGACAGACGGCGGCCGCCGCACGGCCGATGGCTTCCGTCGGCTTAACCGTCTCCGAGCGCGTCGCAGGGCGCCTCCAGCCTCACAATGACCCTCACCCTGGTCTGATAGCAGAAGGCCCGTGTCTGAATACTATTCACGATACATTCATTATATCTAGATTGATCACAAGCCAGCTATAAAGCGAGAAGACGGAAAGTGCCACAAATCAAAGGAAACAGCACATAATGGCGTTAAATAACAGACTGCAAGCCCACTGGTGGATAAGTACGCCAGCACGCTAAAATGATATGCGGCCGAGTCGGAAGAAATGAATAACAAACGCCACGACAGTTGCCCGTGAGTGCTCAGAAACCACGTGAAAGAGGCACAAGCGGATCAAATACTGTTTACACTTGTTAACAAGAACAATATACGGAACGCTGCGCATCGTGCCAAGAAAAACGGCCCACGACAATGCATATGTCTTTACACAACACCTAGCCTGTACGGCGGCAGCATGCATTATCCAGTTTGCTACTTCAACTACGAAATAAATTACTTGTCTGCTTGTTAAATACTTGTAAAATGTTCGTCTTAACTGCGACGAAAACCTCTTCCGATGACAGCAAGCCAGCCAAGTATGTCCCGACAACAGCTACACGTCCTACAAGACTCCACGAGATCTGATACAAACAAATGCTGCAGTAACAACTAAAGGCCGATCAACAAGCAAACGACATCGAACAACGCATCTCGAGTATCCATAGGCTCTCCAGCTGGCAACAATGGATGTCTGCTCGTGCTAGGCACGGTTTTTCTGCCGAAGCCATGAAAACGACAGGCAACACTCTGCAAACAAAGTTGGGTGCAAGCACACAACGCATCGCACCCTTGCATTCGCATCGCAGTAACATGCCAACACGCTGCCAAAACGTCCATCCATACGCTATGACTGGCCGAGCACCTACTTAAGCTATCAATGCACCAGTCTACACGTGTGATCCAACCCGCGTGAGCAGTGTTTTCACAGTACCCTTCTGTCTGGTAGCCCAATTCTCACTGTCAGCCCTTTAACAAGGCAACATCAGGTCTCCCACGCACACAGCTCAGCGCTGCCCCCACCACCAGTTACAGCCGACCGTTACCGTCACCGCTGGCAAGCTTCACGCCAAAGCCCTCCGACACCAAGAGCACTGCACCTGCTCAGCCACCCCTCTCTCCGCCCACCACTCTGATAATAGCCCGCTGCGTCGCCAAATCCACAACGGTTCTCCTCCCGTCTATCCCAATCAGTCGCTGTGTCCAGTGACACCACCCACAGGTCCACCCACTGCAGATCGAGGACCATTCTAGGGCCACCGGTGCCATTCTCCCTTTTCGCCGGAAAACCCGAGGCAAGCACGCTTCCGGCCACAGTTTTCCGACGATCACGACAGAATTTTATTCGCCAAAAAACTATAAAAACAATATTAAAAAACGTAAACTCCCAAAAACAGTCACACAAAGCGAAAGAAATTTGAGGAAAAACCAACATTTGGAGGCACATTAGGCTACACGATGGACATCCTCCCCCCACCATGGTGATCTGGCTGGCCGCTGGGCCCACCCACTTGAATCACCAAATCCAGATGCGTCCCAATGAGTGTACCATTCTGCCAACTTGTCGCGAAGAGCCGTCCAGGTCGTCCAGCTGGGTGAAACGGAACCGCCTGACCCATCCACCTACATTATCCGGAACCATTGTAGCACCACGTGTACAAGTGCGTTGAAGGAAACTCCCGACTCCCGGCCCACATGACACTGGACTGTCTCCACCGTCCGTCTGCGTCACATGGAGTCGTCCACACCGTCCCATGGCGTCACGCCGAGCCGTTCGTTGTCCGCGTACGGAGCTGTCCGCACCACCCATCTGTGTCACGCAGTCATCTGAGCCGCACACCCACGTGCGAGTAAGCCGCCCGCCCGCCCGCTCGTCTCCATCACACGAACCCATCCCAGCCGTCCCCCTGCGCGCAGCACCGACCCAGCCACCGCGTCCACCCGCACCCGGCAGCGGCCATCACGCGCGGCGGCGGCACACACGTAGCTCATGCTGGCCGGGCGGCGGCCGGCCGCCACTCACGGACAGCTGCGGCGTGCTCCTGGTGCCCGTCACGTACGCGCCGAGGAAGCCGCTCGGCGCCAGGCCGTAGCCGGGCTTGGGGCACGGCCGCAGCGCGCTCGCCACTAGAACCAGGCCAGGCGTCACGCTCGGCGGCCGGGGCGCGTGGTCGGCGCGGGGCGGCGGGGCGGCTCACCGTCAGCGAGGGCGTGGCGCTGCGGCGGCCGCCGGCTGCGCCGCCGTACCGCCCGGCCACCGGCAGAGTGCAGCAGCGCGGGTCGGGAGCGCCGCGGCGGACTGCTCAGACGGCAGACGGCGCTGTCAGGGCGGCCGGCTCGGCGGCGCGGCACAGGCAAGCAGCGGCGCTGTCCGTCGCCGGCACGGCAGACCGACGGCAGACTCGCACCGCACCGGGCAGACACGCGGCAAACACTCGGCAGACCAGGACCGACCGTGGCAGACTGGGACACACACGGGGAGAGCACCACAAAAGGTGGCGGGTCACGACACAGCACGACAATGCCGCAGCTGTCCAGACAGCAGGCCAAGGCAGAGCACGGCACGCTCACAGCAGACGACAGCACGCCACAGCAATGACGGAGCCAAACGGAGCGCGTGCAAACGGCAGAGTAGGACAAACACACGGGTGATCACACCACAGCACAACAGACGCGTAGCAGATCTCGGCGCTACCAGGGCCGCCAGGACAGCAGATCGCGGAGGAACCGCACAAGACACACTCCAGACTCAACAGACCACGACCCGCACAGCGCATGGCCAGCAGCCACATGGACAGCACAGCACCTTATCACAGACTGGCCAGGCGGAGCATGGCACGAGGGTACTACTCAGCCCTTTGATCACTGACGACCAATCGCTGAGGGCATAATGCAGCAAAGCTTTAAGCCACAATGACTGGTATTGAACACGGCCATCACCAATGCAACAAAGCCTACTCAGAGAAAAGTCGGCTCAACAGCATTCAGAGACCACGCGGCGGTGGTGAGCAAGACCGTCGATCATAAATAATTTAACAGTTTGGGACGACACGACAAACTGGTATTACGACTACTAACAAGGTCCAGCCTATCCCAGATATGAAGAATAGCCATTAACAGGCAATCCCAAACGAGCATATTAGAATACTAACAATAAACACAACTCGGAAAAGACTGCCAACAAAACCTTGCGTATGTAAATATACGTTCGAAGCCAATGCTTCAACTCCTGCAAAGATTTGGCCCTCCAATCGTGTTTGTTACGTCCACAAACACAGTTGTCAAAAATCGACAAACGGACGGTCGTGACCGGCGGCAAATTGGACCACCGGGGTCTGGAAAAACACCCCAGCCCGCACACCCGTCACGCAATGGTTCAACAGCTCAGATGTTCGAGTCCACCAAAGCTGGCTACTGCTCCAAACCACGAGTTCAACCGGCAGACCAGCAGCCGACAAACTAGTCGGCAGACTAAGATTCTAGAGCAAGATAACACTGCACGGCAATCGAACACAAACAACACAACGCAGCGGCCGTCCACCTGCTCAAGCCCCCGGCAATCAGAAACCAACACCACCAGCCCGCCCGGCTCACCCCTAAACCGATCGGCCCAGCACCTTGCTCAAAGCAAGTCCCACCAGCATCAGATAGCCCGAAGACTAGCCCGCCAGTGGTTCCCACAGCCGACGCCACCCCGGCTGGGGTTCACAAACCGAGCAGACGCCCGGCCGGGCCGGGCCGGACCGGGCCGGGCGCCGGCCCGGCGGCCAGACGCGACACGTACTGTTGTAGGAGGCCGGCAGGGTGGTGTGGCCGCGCGCCGACCAGCCCACCGGCGGGTAGCCGTGGTACCGGTAGTAGAACAGGTCCTCGTCCATGCTCCGGTTGTGCAGGAAACGGGAGGGAGCTGGCGACAGAGCCCAGGCGGCGGTGTACGGCGGTGCAGCGTCCGGCCCGGCGCCGCCGTCAGCAAAGGAGTGAGACCGGGCGCTCAGAACGTGGTGGCATCCACACGAAAGCAGGGAGCACCTCGCGGCCCCGTCTTCGCCGCAGCGACCCCGCGACGGGCGTCAGCGTGTCGCGACCCCAATCGATGGCGCCCCGACGGCACGTCGACACCAGGCGGCGCCCATCGACCTGCGGCCGTGACTCACAGGCGTTGACCGGGTTCATGTAGCGCATCCTGCCGCGCGGCTCGCGGTCGGCCGACGGCGTGCGCGACGTGCTGCGCGGGTCGGGGTGCGCCAGCCGGTGGTGCCGCTGGTGCTTGCGCGCCTGCAGGTCGTGCAGGAACACCTGGCCCATGCCCGAGGCGATCTTGGTCAGCTCGGCTTCCTCCTTCTGCGGGGCGGGAGAGAACGGATGTGAGCGCAACGGATGGGGATTCCCGGCCATCCGACAGGGAGAAACAAAGAAGGAATGAATAAAGGGAAACAATGTCACACTATGACAAACAGTGCTTGTACACGACCCATAAAAACGTGCGACAGCATAAAAAAGGACATTACTGTGTAGCAAAGTTCCTCACAAAGTCAAACAAAACCAGACACCTGGAGTGACGAACAAGCCAACGACATACTAATCGTACACTGCAAAGCGTGCGACGCAACAAAAAAACAACTAAAAGGAGCAGAGCCGTGAAAACGGATCTGCCGATCCACAAAGCAGCTGAACGCCCACGCCCGCTAGCGTTCGCTCGCCTTCAGCTTGGGGTCCTCGGCGCCCTTGTCGGCGTCGACGTCGTCCTCGTCGTCGACGTCGTCGGAGCGGCCGGAGAGCCGTCGGCGCCGGACCGGGTCCGAGTACGGGTACGGCGGCGCCGGGAAGTCGTCCCGTTCGATGGCCGCCGGCAGCGACGGGTTCGGCACCTGACGGAGACGGCGGAGGGAGGCGCTCAGGAGACCGTCACGAGGCCACGAGGCCGCGCTCAGCAGTACAATGCCGAAACAAGCGGCGGCCTGGACATCGCAGGCACCATCAAACACGAAAATGTTATCTTCAGTCTTCAAATTAACGCTAAAATGTGGGAAAACAGGTCGTCAGCTTCGGGCTAATGTTAAAATCTGAGAACACAAAGTAAGCCCAAATCACAAACAAGCAGTCCACGATATGGTACAAAACTTTAGCCAAGGGCTAAAACGAGCTACCGTATGCAGCACTCTCTCCAGTATCGACCAATGGCAACAGCACAGCGTCAGTGGCCACTGGTCTGCCAGCTGCAGTCCTCACCTTGGCATCAGGGTAGTGAGCCAGCTCGATGGGCTCGTCGTTGCTGATGGCCGAGCCGGGGCTCTGGGAGCGCGAGCGCGAGAACGTCTCGTACATGGAGCGCTGCGTCAGCTGGTCCACCAAGGTCAGCATGCCAGGCCGCGAGGCGGGCCGCGACGAGCCGCGCGCGCCGGCAGAGCGAGACTTGTCTGCAGCACAGGCAGCATGCCAGGTTAACAAAGGCAGGGGACCACACCTATCCACCAAACCTTATTATGAGCAGGTTAACTGAAACAATATATGGTAATGACCATTATCCTAAATCCATCTCACCAACCAAGCCCAAAAGTGCCTATTCAGCTAACCTTTATTTACAGTCATACCATCAGGAAGGTGGAAGTGCTTCTGGCTTGTCTTCTTGTCATATGGATGCACAGGCTTTTTCATGTAGTTTGCATCATCTTGGATGTAGCTGTACATGGGTGTGGCCACATCCAGGAAGAAGTCTGGTTCATAATAGCCCATGGTGGGAGTGTTGCAACTCAGCTCAGCATCTGACACCTGAGTGAGAGGCATGGCCAAAGTCAGAGGCAGAAAAGGGGTAAGAGGCACAGTCAATGTCAGGGGCAGGGTATCAGGGACAGGATCTAAGTAAGACATGCAGGGATCACCAAAAGTAGAGATAGGGCCCCTGCTGGAGTTGGCATCAAAGTCAGAGACAGGGTCAGGGTTAGGGGAATGGCCATTGTCAGAGGCATAGCCAGCATCAGAGCATGTACAAATCTACTGGATACCAGACAAATGTTGCAGGACAGATACCAAAAGGCATAACAGAAGGCAATACTGACTGTTGCCATGTCACTATGGTAAAAATGAAATGGATGTCTGAGTAAGGTCAATGTATGGCAATGACAAAATATGGTCAAAATGTTGATAAAGGGTCAACAGCGCAGCAGATCAATAAGTGCACACACAGCAGAGATTAATGACAGTCTGCATTCTTCCTAAAAAAATGGGATTTCTGCTTTGCACAGCTGATGGGTGCATGAAATATTAAAGCTAGCAGGAAATCCTGCAATACAAAGAAAGAGCAATAATGTTCCTTAACTCTCAATAAAGCTATATATTGAGCTATAAGCTACATATAATAAACCAACAAAGCTTTCAGTCTCTAAAGGACAATTGCCACAAGTAACAAAGCCAAGAATGTACAATCCTTAAAGTGGTGAATCATCCACTTCTATTAAGACACAAAAGATTAGTCATATCCTAGCAGATCTAGGTAATCCTTTAGAAGCGTGCGCCATAAACCAAGCACACTGGATGACACATATACGGCGCGCGTGGCAAAAGGAGACGTCAGCTGTTGCGAGAAACAACAACATTATGCACTGGAGCTCCAGGGTCGTGGATCACCTACTATTCGCTAACCTAACCTAACCTAACCTTACCTTACCTAACCTAACCTAACGTAACGTAACGTAACCTAACCTAACCTAACCTAACCTAACCTACTGTGTAAAACAACAGCGAATAGTAGGTGGTCTACCCCATGGAGCTCCAGTGCATAATGTTGTTCTTCTTGCAACAGCTGACGTCTCCTTTTGCCACGTGCGCCGTATATGTGTCATCCAGTGTGCTTGGTTTATGGCGTGCGCTTCTAAAGGATTGCCGCAGATCTATTGCTGTGGGAAGTTTGGGGCTGATAAAAACCTTGGTCTAATTTACATAAGGTTACCAACAATGCATCAGTGTGTGCAAAAGGTCACCAACAATGCATCAATGTGCATCATATGGGGTCTAAGTCCCTGGAAATGACTGTCAGCACAGGGTCTGTTTTAAACCTTCCTCAGCACCTTACAGGAATGTTAGCTTCATTGTCTTGCTCCATCTCAGAAAATGACAGCTAGCTTTTTCAGCTGTTTCTTGGGCTGGCCAAAGCAAAGCCGCATAAAGCTGCAAACTTGATGTTCTTTTCCAATGAGCTGAATTCACGCCTTTGCCAAAGCCTGGAATGAAAAAATATGCCAGTTCTGCAACCACATTCAGAGAACTGCAGAGCAAAAAACTACCAGTGGCCAGCTCCACCTTGAAAACACTATCCACAACAAAATGCTGCCAACACGAATTCTGAAATCTCATATATCTAGTACTGGAGAGTGAAACAAAACATGCATGAGCTTCGAGATCAACGTCATGCGACCTTGGGGTCGGCCAAAGCATGCACCTACGGCGGCGCTCACGTTACTGCGAGTACAAACTGTCCTTGGTTGGTTATTGGGGCTTAGGGGCGCACCGACTGCAGGGTCATTCGGCGCCCAAACGAACTGTCCTTGTTATAGGTGCATCTCACAAGTGATGGTAATGAGTTGCATACTTCTTTCCCACTCCATCGCCGTAACTACCGTTGCACCGCGACCCGCGTCTCACCTGGCCCCACCCGTCGCCTATTCTGCATTAACGCTGCCGTCTACCGTCGTGTCACCGACCGAACACAATTCAACTCGATGTCTAAGGTTCCATGTAAATAGACCAGAACAAAACATGTTAAAACACTGCAAAAACTCAAGAAAATTCCAATATGGAATAGTAACAAAGTTATGGCACTCAAAGTAACCAGTGTATATTCTGTAAGTTATTTCACGCATTTCCTTGTATTATGTCAATCATTTGTTCTGAGCACTTCATGATCATTTCTTTTCCTTAAACTATTGATGCAAAGTAATTCACGAAATCCTTTCCACGTACTGTACGCTCAATTATTTTGACGCTTCACCAAGGCCGTACCGACCGATACATAAATCCTTACCGGCAGTTCCTTAATTTCACCAACTTTACGCTGTCCATAGTGATTCTGCGATTGTGTGCTATTAATTTGTAGTTGTAAAGATAATTAGGTCACGGTGCCGTGAGCAGATCCTTCCCGCCCTGAGCGGCGGAACGCAACCTGGGTGCGCCTCCGCTAGGGGGCAGTAAAAGCCGCGGCCGCTGCGGCCACCAGGTGGCGGTAGGGGCTGTGTCCCGACAATGCGGCCACCAGGCAGCGGCAAGGGCTGTGTCCCGGCCAGGCGGCGTTTTCGATTGTAAGTCGGTCATCGGGGCACTCTGCACTGTGGCATCCCTGGGATGGGTCCAGCCGGGGGACCCCCCCCCCCTCAGGCCCGCATTTTTTGCGAAAACCATTGCGCATGATCTTCCCGGCAGGCGGCTTTCGTATGATTTCAGTTCACCCTGAGCTCCGCCCCCCTCAGAAAATCCTGGCTGCGCCCCTGGGTAGGCCCCTGGACGTTGAACTAAAGAGGGTAACGGCATTTACGGGGTGGGAAACTTCCCGATGCAGTGTTTTCGCTTGACTAAAGATGACGCTGAGCTGCGTTCGTTTCGCAGCCTCTTTGAGACTCATGAATCGCCGTTTTCTGGTACGTCACTTGTTGCATTCAATAACCATCCGTGAGAATGTGACATTTCCTGCTTACGTGCGGCTTGCCGCGGCTGGTCTACAGTGAACGAATAATCAGCCAACCGGGTTGCGTGCAGCAACCGTGTGGCAGACGGTGCATAGTTTTGTTGTTTCTGTCGATTGGGACCGCCGGCGGCGGTCCGTTGGCTAGCGTTTCGTTGGGGGGGGGGGGGTTCGGGAGCCTATGGCTCTTGTACACAGTTGCCGAAGAATAGTTAAACACGTTCTTACTAAACTATCCGGCTCGGTTTCCGGCCGCGTGCCACTAACCCAGCCGAGTGACGTCTTACTTGTCGCTGGTTAGGCTGCCATATCCGACGTCACCTGCCTCTTACTGGCCCGCGACATATGACGTCATGTAACGGCGGGCGCCCACGCAAGACGCGGCCAGGGTACCGGGCACAGCTTCCGTCCTGTGATTTCCACAGCCAGGGGCACAGCCAGGATTTTCTTAACGGGGGGGGGTGGGGGGAAGAGCTCAAAATGAACTGAAATCGCACGAAAACGGCCTGCCGGGAAGAGGACATGCAACGGTTTTCACAAAAATGTGGGCCTAAGGGGGGACGGCTCTCGGGTCCCCCCTTGACCGTACCCCTGTCCACAGCCAACGATTTCCTGCAGCATCGATTAATTGGGCTCAGCCCCATCGAGTCCACTGGATATACATATACGAGTACGTCCTCTGAAACTGGGCCTCAAAGGGGTCACGATTGGGCAGCCACAAAAATACCGTCATGCCACTAAGACAGCCCTAATCGATCCGCTATGGCAACCGGCTTCCCAGCTAACAATTCGACGTTGTCACAATGTCGTGACGATGCCAGTTTTCGGACAGAAAAAGTCGTGGCATTACATCGTCACGACGTAAAGTGTAGCCTACTTCACATGTCCCCACAACTTAGTTTATTACATGACATCGTTGTGGAACGATTTGGATTGGTCTATTGGTCCGTGAGAAGAGGCCCTTAACGCGGTTACGCAGGCGTCTATACAGAACCAGGTTGGTACAGAGCCAGGCTGGTCTTTCCTTGAAAAATACGCCCTGACCGGTGGGTAACTGCATCTCTGTATATCACATATACAGAGATCTGGCTTTCATCTGACTCTCTCTCTCTCTCTCTCTCTCTCTATATATATATATATTTATATATATACATACATACACACACATACTTATATATATATATATATATATATATATATATATATATATATATATATATATATATGGAAGGTTTCAGTTATCCTGTACCTAAGAACTGGGGACGGGGAGGAGTTGCAGTCAAGTGAGCAGTATACGGCCACTGTACTCTGTCATACTCGCATAAACTCCTCCAGTTTGTCATCAGTGCCAACCGCCCGGTACTTGGTCCAGCTGCAGCAGGTGCAGACTCGGCGCATTCCCCATGAACCTTACGCCACGGGCGGGCAGTGAGCGACACCGGACGGCAGCGCAGTCTACGAAAGGGTGTACGGATGACGATGATCAGATGATCGGCGATCGGCCCCGGCGGTGCGCTCACAGTCAACCCCAGGTCCGGCACGTTAGGGGTGATGTGATCTGGAAGGGTCACATCACCCGGCCGGCGTTGGGTGAGAGGGTACAGTAATCAGCTGAGACAAGTTGAGGTCATTTCGCGTGGAAACATATTTGCGAATACCTGGTTTTCAGGACACAGTAGGTCAATGTTCACGTCGCCGAGACAAAGAATCGGCTGTCCTGTGCCAACAGTGGTGCGAAGCTGGTCATGCACGTCATCTAGACCACTCCCTAACAGTTGAGACGGTGGGCGGTAAAGAGTGCCAACGATGAAAGAACGGTGACGTTAACGGCGCCAGCGATGACGGAGCGGTAACAACCGCTATTCGGCCGGTGTTGCAGATGGCCAGCAAGTTCGTGCTCAGATGGTTTCTGCACAGAACAGCGAACCGAAGGAAAAGAAAACCTTCATTGCGTGTAGTTGCATCGCAGCGGTCGCGGCCAAGACGAACTGGTCGGTCCTTGCGTTAAAACTCATAGCCGGCAAACAGTAGCGCGCTGTTCCGCGTCCGGATCAGTCAGTCACGTTTCAGTTCAAGAAACACCGGAACTGGAAACATCTGCCGTCCCAAGGCGGACAAGCGGAATTCGCATTTGACTGCGTTGCAGAGGAGACAGTTTCAAATTTTTTCGGAACGATGGCCAATCTTGATGGCGGGCTGGTGGCCGAGCCATAAATTAATCAGCGCCGTCAGAGCTGCCACGACTAATTGTGCACCGTTTTCCTACCAATTCTATGCTCAGTATACGCAGAAAACTGTGCATTTGCACGGGAAAGAACAAGGTGAATTCTGTTTCGTTCGCATTCTGCCCACGACCTATCCATAGCCGATTGTCAAAAACGTGGCAAATGAACAAAGTTGGGGTATGATGTCATGTGTCAGTCAGTTTAAATATGAGCAAACGTCCTATTCTGCCGAAAACGGGCACGGTACACGGAATTAATATCTTCTAATCCCAGTCATCAGTTACATCAGGTGCAAAACACAATCTGACCACAAATGTTCCCCCCATCTAACCTATCCCCAAATGTGTTTTTCTTATCGGATTTAGGCCACTTTATTTTCCCGCTTTGGAATTTCAGCGATCTGAGTGATTAAGAAAAATTGCATTTAGTGATTTGCGTGACTTAGTCGTTTTTGGCTTGTAATTTACCTACTTTCTGATTAAATTATCTGCGTCGCGTATCAAATGGCAAATAAATTCTTCGGCGGTATATATATAGTGGACAGGTTCGAAACGTGGGCCCAAATTTTTAATTGACATGGTCTACGCATATTGGCCTGGCGACGCTCATCCTCCTCCAGAATGAAGCAATGAAAAAATCACATGGAATAGTTTTGAGCATGCACGCTCGCCATCTTACGGCGCAAAAACGACGTTCGGCGTTGCAGTCTCCATAAGCCACGCGGCGTCGGCCGCCGCAGCTAACACCGGACAGCGGCCGGAAAATGACCGTGCATCATGGTATAATACTTTCGAACTCTTCATGGAATCAGTTCGTGCATTTCTGGGGTGGTGTGACTGTAGATATCACTATAATTTTCAGATTAAATTACTCCGAACGGATTAGCAGTTACATCATCAGGGACGGTCCGGATTTCGATGGGCACTGCGTTATTAGCGGGAAATGTGAAATCAAGAGCGTCTGCGGTGCTGTAACATGAAATTAATTCAAACGATGTACCCGACTAACTTCGGAATCTTGAACGAGGATCCTAGTAGTCATGGTGACTGTCCTCGGTTGCTGAAGTTAACATCCATTATTCCATGAATATTATACCCCGGACTGTTATCGGAACGACGTTCCCATGAATTTCACATCCTTCCCTGTCGGTACCGATTCATATCTGAACGCTCAACGCCAAACTGGGAGGAAACCCTGCTCACCTTGATACAACACGATGTGCATCTTTTTATTTGTATCTACGTCATTGCCGCCGTCGCGCATTGGTGTATTAGTGGAATCTCGATTGTTCGTGTTGCTACAAGTGCGAACCCATACATGGCCGTTTTTGCCCGCCCACCGCCCGCAGCCCAGTGGTAAATGCGTCAGCCGACGCTGCGAGGCCAATGGAGACTATAACATCGGGCGTCGTCGTGTCTGCGCTCAAACATTGCGAGCGCGCATGCCCAAATCGTTCGACCAGAATTTTTTGACGGTAATTTTATCAATATTGAGACTAAAGACCACGCGTTAATACCATGACCATATGCAAGTCTTTTTCGAGCCACCCTAGATTATTTAGGGCCTTGGCTACATGAACAGCATGCGATAACACCTTAACCCGCGCACGACCGTCGGTTGGTTTCGAACACGGGCGACTGGGGGGGGGGGTCAGCTGGCCGCCCCTCCCCCCTCTAACTCACGAACGGTTGGTCACACGATAAAAATAAGCATACCGTTGGAAAGCTTGTGACGAGTAGAGCTCGAAACTGGTCTTGTTTTTTTTAATTTTAGATAATACGTAAGCAATTTACGCCCTATATATGTTTTCTCATAGCCGACTGCCTGAGACCGAGAAATGGCCTGAATTTCAAGGGCTGTGACTAATAACGCATAGGTTAAGGCACCAGCGCACAAGTAAACGTCCGCGGGTGCCGATACACGTCTAATTTCCTCAGATTTGTTCAATATATACGAGGAAACGTTGAGTTAAAGATACGACAATTCTCGCGGCAGCTGTAGGCGTGCGCCGCTGCCGTTTGCAGTAACAAATTGACGAGAACTTATTTTAGCGTTCCTTTATTTTCGCGAAAAAAGACGATCTATGTAAATTTTATTGATCTTTGTGGTTCTTGTCATGGTTTTTCATGCTTAAATTTTGGAAAAATCGTTAGTTACCAATCTACACAACTGGCGGAGCTTTATTCGCAAGAGCCTGTTCATTTCCAAAATATATCATTTTTTAACTTTTTGAGGTTCCTGGTATTACCTACGTCCGTGCAAGCTAGTTCTGCCATTTTCTACCCATTCCGAGTAATTCATCGCCGATTTTGACGTTGGTACATTTTGGCTCACTACAGTTATTCGTGACCTGACCTCAGGCCAATTGCTGGAAGTCGTTGATATTTTGCCCAGTGACGGTAACCAGATGTCTGCTTCACTCCACACTAAGTATGTTATGAAATATTCCGTCAATTTCTGAAAAAACGACGACATGTCTTAAAAATGGGCTTGACCTTAGGTCAATGACCCGGAAAAATTCTGAAAAATCTTAGAGAGCAGATTTATTGCATCTATCACGATCACCAATCTCTGAAAGTATTACTGAAATATCTTGTTTTGCGAAAAAGTTAGAGAAGCGCTAAACTTTTTTTTGACATAGGTCTGTTTGACCTGACCTAAGTCAGGCACCGTTTCTGCACTATGATATGATATTATGCACTATATATATATATATATATACATATATATATACAGTTACACCCATGTTTTCCCATATGATTGTCCCATGCGTGCGCTGTGTTGCACTCCGTGCGCTAACCATTGAACACTGGCAGATAATTTCCCTCTCCCGAACACAACAAGACAATGATTCCGGGAAATTATCGGACGAAAAATTGCCCGCAGGGGAAATTTTCCATGGGCCGAACACAACCTTACCTTAAAACTAGGTGCTGAGTTTAAACTATTCCACCGATTCTGCTGCGTCCACCAACCGCACAGTCAATACGACTCAGATCGGCACAACGTACAGTACAGCTTTCGTCCTTAAAAATTTCCTTTTGCTTGCTTTTGGAAATTTCTGGGCCAGGGTGAAAAATGGTGCGGCACGTGACAGGATCACCATTAAACTCATTTAATATTTCGTAGCGGAGCGCCCGTCGTTCATGTCTGTGCTAAAGTTCAATCAACAGACTAACCGTGCGGCCACCCAAGCGCCTCGCCGTCAAGCGTGAATCTGGGAATGCCGCAGTCAGTTATTCACTCACGGCACAGTCGGCTCGGTACTCCGGTCGTAACGAAGGGAAAATTTCGAGGTTTGGGCCCTCTTCAGCAAAAGGGTGTAACCCAGGCTGGCCGGCGCCTGACATCTGAATGGCGGGGAATTGTAACGACCAGACCCGGGAGTGCCATTGAACGGAGCTCCGCGAGCGCACGCTCTCCGCTTCGCGTAGCGTCCCAGGACCCGCTGATCAAAACTCCGCCGCCAAATCGGATACCAGGCGCCCTTGGATGGCACCACGGTAATCCGACGAGCCCACTGACCACTAGCCCACGTACGCTATTTTCGGACATTTTCGTGCATCAGGTTCGGTTGGGCCGGGCCTGCTAAGACCGCCTAGGCCGTGGATGAATCCAGAGAAGGGGACATCCTCTAAGGGTCATCCCATCCGGCTGTTATAATATCTCTAAAAGTCGACTAAGGGGAGGGGGTCCGGAAATGCATCCTTCTCTTTTCTCGAGAGCCGAGTCCTGCATCCCCACCTCCCGCCTACCCAGGTCGGACTGCTCGGTGCGCCGCTGACGGGCCGTCCGTCTCACGCAAGGTCAGCTGTCAGGGGCCCCGGGGGGTGTACCGCGCGTGACGACGCGAAGTGGCCACCGCGGGGCGGAATACCGCCGGTCATGCTGTTTCGCGAACCGCGAGTCACTCACCTCCGCAGGCATGCCGAAGCCCGACGCGAAACGGTGGCCTCCGTGCGGCGCCGACGCCGAGTTTCCACAGTTTGTGGCGGTAAAAGCCCACTGCTCGTCGTTGCGGCCCCTCGTGGCAATGTCATTCCCAGGAAACGAAGAACCGCTGCCCGCTGCGCGTACTGTTTGGCGTATCCTAGAATTGTTGCCGTTTCGGGAGGTACGGGAAAGAGGGTGAATTGCGCCCCTTAGGCATAGATGCAATTTGTGAGTCACTCTTGAGCTATAGAAGCAAAGTTTGTGTTTCTAACGATAGAACAAACACTATTCCTACATTATTACGATCGAAATATTTTTTTTTTCAGAAACGTACTGCCTGGTCTTGGCAGTCCGTTGCTGTAAACCCTCAAAAGTGCGCACTTGCCGAAATTCGTTGTTAATTGCGCCCAAGAGGTGGCGCAATTGGCATTCTAATGCACCCCAGTGGCGAAGTTAAACTGACAAATGAACGAATGTATCCATAAGATGGAAGACGGCAGTGTAGGTAAACATACTTGCATCGGGTTGAGTACAAATTTTTATGCTGAGTGAATTAGATGAGTTACGACCTATAGGCAACAAAATTCATATGTACGTGTCTCACGAAAATACAAGGCCAGGCCTTGGCATGCCAGTTATATCTCAGGTGCAATAATATTTATGTGTTTCATACCTAATTCCCTTGTTCAGTTTACCTACAACAGACAAACTTAACTTGATCATGAAAGTGCAGGCTATTTTTGGTTTCTCCCAATGTGAATTATTAAAATATTGAACAACCTGGTTTATCACTCAGTTGAATCCTTATGGTGCAAATATTCAATGATGCATCGCATGTCCTACTACTACCTTCACGTTTCTGCACTGCAAAGAAACATGTGATTAAAAGCGTATGTATTACATCGACGGGATGCAGGCATCTGACATGTCCAATACAGAAAACACTGTGCTTTTTTGATCTCGTGTTTTTTCCTGCGTGCCAAAAAACTCAGAATCACGCTAGCTCCGCGTGACTGTGTATCCGAACCGACACTTGTCAGTCTACATAGGACCACTGCAACAGCTTACGGCCGTCTTATTTTGGCTCCGCTCAGTGATCTTGACGACTCCGACTTGCCACCTACCTTCTCTTGCGACGACTTTCTGTGGAGGCATCACAGTCAGAATGGCTGTCTCATCGACATTATTATAAATTCTGGATGGAATATAAATGTGCTTATTCATCCTTATCCGTATCCTTATCCATCAGGACCTTCACGTTCGTGGAGAATAGCTTTACTTCAGACTCTTGGCAGGCGGCCAGCGTCGCGATGCTGGTCGAGTGCGAGTGCGCAGCCTAACTCCGTTCTCCCCACGCGGGCAACAGAAAGGGATAACTCTGATGGTGACAATTCAGTTTTCAAACAGAGCAGACCAAAAGATAAGGTAGGTTGGCGGGAATGGAGGTGGACGCAATTAGTCAGGAGGGCTCAATACACCCACTTTCCACCCACACCTTACACCCAGTTTTTTAAATGGGCTGTTTCTGGGTCGCTCCGACGGTCGCCGCGCCTCGCTGCATTCGGGAACGGTTCGCAACGTTCCGGGCCACCGTTGGCTCTGACAGGGGACCGTTCTCCGACTGAGCAAAAACGGGACCGCTCCTGCTCACGGTTCACGCTTGATCATCGCGACACGCGGATGTTCCGCACGGCTCGCCTGGCGTCCTTTCTGGGCATGGCGTTCACAAGGCGTTGCCTCGGATAAAAAGCCAAAAGCCAAGAAATCAAAGGACACAAAGTCGAATGTGATAAAAACAAATGGCAAAAAGTAAAAAGAGATAAAGGTCAAGTGGATAAAAGTTCAAAGTAGTCAGTCAAAGGACCAGAGGTGAAATGGCAAAAAGTCGAAAGGACAAAAGACAAATGCAAAAAGTCAAATAGCCAAAAGATCAACAGGGATCGAAGTCAAACGGATAAAGGCAAAAAAGGCAATAAGTTAAAAGAGCCAGAAGTCAAATGGATGAAAGCCAAAAGACTAAAAGTCAGAAGGCAAAAAGTTGAAAGGTCAAAAGTCGAAGGAATAAAAGTAAAAAGGGCAATAAGTCAAAAAGATCAAAAGTTAAGGGGCTAAATATCAAAATGATGAAAGTGAAATACAAAAGTCAAGCAAGCAAAAATGGATAAAAGCCAAAAAGGTAAGAAATAAAAGTCGAGGGGACAGAAGTCCAGATGATAAAAATCAAATGTTAAATGTCGAAAAGCCGAACAGTCAAAATCGATGAAAGACAAATGGACAAAAAATTCATTCAAACCGCGAAATGAGGATGAGAAGTCACATTGCGAACTGTTCGTAAATATGCTCGCCAAACGCTCCGATCCTTTTGGTGATAACAAGGTCTGGCAGCTTTTTTGCAAATTCTATTGCTCCTGAATCCCTGTTTTTCCAGGTCTGACGCTGGTGGGACACTTGCGCTTTTTATCAGTGAAACTTCCGAAAAATGTCGGTTTCCCTATCCGCGGCAGGCCGTTTCTGGCAAGCATCACACTAACAGTGTATGAAATGTTGAAGCAAATAACGCCTTATGTAACTCACTGATGACTTTCATGAACAGTTTCAAACACACATCACATCTCTATAATAATCAGACGAACTCCATTTGCCACGTTCCTGAATTATTGTATGTTCACAGATGCGCCCACATTAAACAATGGGGAGAGTGGGGCAAGAAAAGACGGGTGTTAAGATGAATCGTCCCCGTCTTCTCGGCTCGTATGACATCAAGGGGCCTGGCCTGCCATTCGGTGGTTATTAGCCGTGAGATTCACCTTTTGAGTTGGTCGGCATCAGTGAGCGGGGGTGGCGTGGTGAATGACGCAAATGAAAAGGGAGTTCTGGGGTATAAAGCATTTGTTTGGAAAGGAAGAAAACGTTTTCACATGTATTAACCCCATGGAATATGTCTGAAATGGTAGTGTTATGGTCAGTGGCAACGAATCGTATTTGATCATGGGGAGGGGTGGGGGTGGAGCAAACCGAAATTCCGAGACCCAGTGATCTTAAGAGATCCCCTTTCTTATGAAGGACCCCTTATTCCCCAAAAAGTTCACGTTGCACCAAAATTATGAGACCACCTGGCCCTCGCACAATGGAGGGGGAGGGGGCGGTGGTCTCGAAAACAACCCCTAAGGTTTTGGACATGGCGTCAAAGTAAGAGAGCTAGAAACGTGAAATTTTCGGTTGCTGTTTGTGCAACATTTTTACATCTCGTGGCAAAATTTCAAAATCAGGTCGTGTCAGACCACTGACATATTTAATCTTATACGAAGGTATGTCAAAAAAAGGT
The DNA here is from genome assembly GCA_030062745.1 of Capitulum mitella. Classification (NCBI taxonomy): domain Eukaryota; kingdom Metazoa; phylum Arthropoda; class Thecostraca; order Pollicipedomorpha; family Pollicipedidae; genus Capitulum; species Capitulum mitella. The sequence continues at coordinate 2,754,666 of CP099839.1, read as the reverse complement.
TAAAGCGCGTGCCAGCCGTTGTCAAAAAAATGTCAACAAACGGAAAACGCTATTCGAATTCTCAACCTTTTTCTGCAAAATTTATAAAATCGCCTTTTTTCGGAAAATTCTTTCGCCTTACCTGACGTCAACTGTAATAGAGGTGCTGTTTTTCGTCTTTCTGCCGGAAATAACTCTGCACAGGAGACTTTTTCTGGGTAAGAAAAGGAATACAAATCGTCTGATACGCTTTTTCAATGATGCAACACCGTACGTGAAAGGTCAGTAACCTGAGGCCAGGCGAATTGACCACAGAATCGAATATACCACAAAATGGGTATGAAATGTCTTTGTCATTCACTTCTGGTGAAGAACAATAGGTGAAAATTCCACATTATGCTCGAGAAGGCTTTTAAATGGCATGACCTAAAGTGGCCTGACATAACCTGGTACCAAACCAAAGGCGACGTGTCACGTGGGACGTAGGAAAACGTCATTGAAATGGTTTATGACAACGTATAGACCTATACGTCATCATGAGAATGCCTCGAGCTGGTTTCACGTATTATTTTTAGTGGTTTCTGGGACACAAATGATGAAGCATTTGGCCTAGGATGACTTTGCATGACCATATTGCCCCTAACAGCGTTTGTTGTAGTGACATAAGGGTATTTTATGAACTCAGTCGTGTTCCATTACTTCGTTTTATTTTGTGACACCGTGATTTCCCAGACGAAACAGACACATTTTGCATGCTACCGTCCGTGACCTGACCTGAACTGACCTTTCCTTTACTTCCATGTCATTCAAGAACACACCAGCATGAGTATAGCGATCAAATGGCGTTTGTTTGATATTTGTACCTTTTACCCAGTCACGAGATACGAATATTGTAAGATATGACCTTATGTGAGGTGTAAGATATAACCTGATATGTAAGGTATAACCTCATATGACTTTAGCTTACCTGCATTTATCTTTTTGGGTAAAAAATTACCATATATGACTAAATATTGCCAATGTTGATTCCAAAACAAAGTAGTTACTCCCAAGCTGGAAGTAACTACCTTGAGTGCCACTTTCGACAAAAATCACTGTTGTGTTGCAGTGGCTATTGACCTGGTCTGACATGATCTGAGCAGAAGAAAATTACTTTTTTTTGACAATGAAAACCCGTTTTTGGCCATTTTTAAACTGTTCAGTACTCAACGTCAGTTTATATGACTGCCATATTTGCTTTTTTACCCACAGATTTGGGACGCCATGAAATGTCGCCGTTCACTAACTCAGAGTTGATAAATCTGCATTCATTCTTCATCAGCCTCATAAAATTTGACAAGCTTTCGGTTGGTGTCACCGTTATTTCCGTAGCTCTCTAAGTTCTCGAGATCGTAGGGCGTCCTCTAAGATCCTCCGGGGTAGGCGAGGGAGGACTGGAACATCCGGGAGTGCGCGGACTAATGGGAGCCGTATTTCAGCCGAATGGACGGGGTAAGTCGACGATCCACAGTGGTGTGCTGTGAGAACTTTTGAACTCAACCGCTAAGCTCACATGACCTGAACCGCTGACAGCGCCTGTTTTATGCGCTGATTTCACTGTCATTGATAGTTTTGTTAGATGCATATTAAGCACGCAAACGCGAGGACGTACTGCTTCAAAACTTCATTACCACCAGTGTATTGTTCAGAATCCAAAGCTGCCTTAAAAGCTCAGCGCGCACCGACCGGTTCTGTGTGTAGCCCGGCGCGCCATTTGGCCCACTTTTCCAAGAAACGATGCGCGCGTCTCGGCAGGTGCGGCACAGCTTGGTCCCGCCGTGAATTCCAGACGGCCACAGACAGACAGCTGGTCGGAAGCCAAGGAAATTGGCACGGTGACAACGGAATTCAAGTATAATTATCGTACTGACAAGACTTGATACAAAAGTTAAGATTCCTTCTCACCAACTCAGCACATAACGCAATGTGGGAAATGGCTGGGACATCAGGCATTAGTCGATTGGGCGATTAGACCACCGGTTTCTGAGAAGTGTACTTTGAAAAAAATATACGCATCCACAATGAAAACAGAACTGCGCTGTCGTGTTGTTTGTCTAGCCTCTGAAGAATCAGATTTGCCGTCCAATGTTTTTGCACTTTGTCATCTCTGTCCGAAGAGATGATTTAATATATGAAATCTAGATAAGACAGATTAAATCTATTACCCAAGATGGATGAAGTCTCAGCACAGATCATAGATCACAGAACCTAGGACAAATTGGAAACAACTGTAACAGCCTTTCTGAAAGTTATAATGAAACACTTGCCTACTAAATAATCTCAATGATACAACTATGGTAGACTTGATGGTATATGATATGATGGTAGCGTACGTTATCGAAGCAGCGGAACCAGAAATGGTGAAAACTGAACATGTTGTCATGAGCTTTGCCGTGAAAGTATACTCCCGATACTGGGACCTGAAATGAATGCATTGCACTTAGTGGTACCTTGGTACTTTCCATCACAGATGCATAGCAGAAAGAAGCGACTTTTGCCATAGCCAAACAATGGCTGACTTTCGAAGGAAGGAACAGTTTAGTTTAAAAAGCAAGTTTGTATGTGCTGACAGGCATAGGAGCCCGGGGCACTTTTTTGCTCTCTAAAACAGTGTGGGGTCCAGCTCCTATGCCACCAGCTCAGAGAACACAGGCTGGGCCTTAAAGAACCCGGGCACACGTCTGCGCTATATTTACCTGAACTGGATTTCGCCCAACAATGGGCTCTGTAATTCTGATGGAAGACCCAAGGAAGAGCCCGGCCCCGTGAGCCCACCCATTTGTAGCCGTCTTTGTGGCCGGGTAACTTAGTTCCCCTGAGAAACTGCGGATTAACCCTATTCCCGGAGGGCTACACGGTATGGCCGATTCCCGGCAGGGGGGAGGGCGGATTCGGCCCTCCCTGAGATCTCGAGAACTACTCAACCGATTTCATCGCAACAAACGGCAATCGATTTCCCATGACGTAAACTACACTTAAAAAATCAAAATTTTGAAAGGGGTGGACACAGGGGGGCAGAAATATCAAAATGAGGGGTAATTTTAGACTTGTTATAACTCCGTTGTTTATGGACCGATTTCGATGAAATTGGCATGAGTCGAGGGATTATGGATAAGACTTTTACCATTGGTGCACACATTTGAAATTTTGAGAAAATTCATGGGCGTTCACAGGGTTTCAAAAACAGGAGGATTAGTTTTCTAACAACTGAATGAACAAAAGAGGCAGAAACACTTTTTGGCTTCTGCTAGTCATGGTATGCTAAACAAGTGCAAATCGTATTACAAACTTTGTATAATGTTAACATAGGCGGTGCCAGGAACATGAAAAAGGGAGAACTGTCATGGTCACACGTTTTTCAGATCAACTTGTGGCCTTTGACTTTAAATGACCTTCAGTGACCTTGGGATCACTTGGAATAATCTCGTGTGCATTAAGTATTATCTGTAAACGTTTTCGTTCGGTTGAATTCACCCTATTTAAAAAATTTCATTTTACAGCCATTGTGATATAGGGTACGCTCACTGACATTTTAGGTCATAGCTCCGTGACCGGACCTGATATAAAGCTGAAACTTGGTACACAAGTAGAGGGCGATCTTGTACGTCATATGTATTTCGGGTTTGGCATTTCGAAAAATGGCGCCGAAATCATTACTATAAAACCAAATTTTGACTTTTGACCTTGACCTGACCTTGTAAAGTAACCTCAGACAAACAAAATTGTATTTGTATGTTGCCCAACTATTAAGCTATACATCCGTATAAAGTTTTAAGTTCTATCTTAAAAATGTTTTTTTTGGCAGTCATTTTCCTTTTACCCTCAATATGGCCAAAAATGGCCTGAGTTGCATCCCAAAAACGTTGCCTGGCTCCGCTCCTGAGCAGAATAGAATTTCGAAATTTTGTCACAATGCGTGGAAAGGATAACTAGGAAAAGTCACCAAGTTTTGTGAAGCTGCGTCAAAAAGCCTAAAATTTGCAAGCAAAAAAACCCGAGGAGGAGGGGGCGAAATCAGCCTCCCTGCCGGGAATAGGGTTAATCGGTTCGGAGAAGTGCCCAAAGAAGGTGCTAAAGGAGTCATGATGCCATTATCTCTGGATCGCCTTTAGGTAAAATGAGTGCAAAACCCATTTCCGGTCCCGGCTCATGTTCTGATGGTGGCGGTGATGATGGTGATGATGATGGTATATGATATGATGATGATGATGTTGACGATATCTTGATGATGGTGACGTTTCAGCGTCCCCGGCGATAACCAGCGTGCCCTGTTATGACGCGAATGACGCTGGTTGTCGAGAGCATGAACGAGTGACTCAGTGCTTTCAGTGCATTTCTTTCCATGCATCACCCAAAGGCGAACGCCATATCACAAAATCACGGGGGAGAGGCGCTGCGACTCCTGCAGGAGATACAAATCTCCACTCTTGGTCCAGAACGCCGTTGGACTAACCCAGTAACCGACCTGACCCTTTTCCGGATGAAAGCTGAGGCCCCGAGACAGGGTTGGGACTTCGGCCTATGGTCACTTTTGGGAACAACCTCTTCCAGGACCCTACCGGGAGAAAGCTGAGGTTCCTAACCAAGTAAGACTTGGTGGATTGCGCACGCTGCGTGCCTACTCCCTTGTCTGCATAGTTACGTTTTCCTTGTTTTGTTTTGTTTTTAGCATTTTTTGTCGCTCTTACCCCTATTTTCTACTTTGTCCAATTTCTTGCGAGGCCCCCGAAGCTCATAAGTGGGGGGGGGAGCAGAAACATAGTCTTGCCCGGGCCCATCGCGGCTGGGGGGGGCAACTGTACCCTGCCTCACCCCTCTTCCGCCGCCCTTGACTATGATGTAGACTCATCCTTTATCTTCAGTTTGGTGCAAATGCATTTGGCGCTGGTCGGCCATGAGGCCGGCAGCCATATCAGGTCAACGGGAGGCGTAAGTGGGGTAAGATACCATGAACATGCCACATGATCAGACTGCAATTCCGTTTTCTAACCAAATGACGAAGGGAGCGGGAAGCGGGGGAAGGAGTAGGGGGCCGCTGCCCCCGATTTTTTTGAAACTTGACATTGACCCTATGGCGTTGACCGGGAAGAATTGACCCAAATACCCCCCTCCCCCCAACTGTGGAGGAAAATCCCGCTCCCCTGCAAATCACGAATCAATAACGAGCTTTTTCAGTCGGATACCATAGGTGGACTGCTCATTTTCGCATTGCAGGCTGGTATCTACCTGCCGTCACATGATGCAGTAGATTTGGTTCTCTCCACTGAAAAACATTGATAATACTTAGGTTGGTCCCACGAAGTTCACAGCATCCCAACAAAAGACAAAGACTAGTGTAACAAGGGGTTGATTCAGACTGTTTCAAACGAAACGTGACACATGAATGATCAGATTACCCGATGAGAGGGATCAGCTTATACGGGGATGAAGAAGGTCGAGACTGCCTCGATACGTTGAAAAGAAAAACGTTTTTGTGCATTAAAAATATTTTCGAATGCTTTTATTTCCCTTTTGCTTTTCTTTCCCATTTCCGACCAACAGGATTCATCTCTCAGAGCATGGCCCTAACCTTAGCATATACTCACTCCTTAGGGTCCAGAATATCAAGACTGAAAGTTGTTCCATCTTACGCCATTCTTCCTTCTTAATATGGTGACTTTTATAGGATGGCATGAAGTGCGTTTTCAAACGTCGCTTGGCACGTTGCTTAGTTACACGGACCACAGAGGTCTACAAATCTGGTATCATGGTGAAAGACTGCTCGCTCTAGGGCGTTGATCCTTGGTGTAAGAAACATCCTTTTCTTCGAACATCCGCATATGAGCAGAATCAATTTCGTAGCAGTTTTTCCCAATGGCCCGGCATAGCCCAGTCATGCTATACCGTTTTGGCAATTATCTTGGCGGTTAAAACTTTGGCAACACTGATACCAGATGCACGGCTATGATGCCAATTAGAAAGTTCAGCGCCGGGTTGCCCGTTTGGATTTGTGTACTTTTAATTCATACCTGTCTCACAACTTCAACTGAATTTTCTGCCCATCACAACAGTCTTTTACCGATGACTGTTTGGCTTTCCAACCTTTTGCATTTGATTTTTATCCTGCTGTCTTCTGTTCCGTCAACGTTTTATTCTTTTGACTTATTGCTTTTCGACTGTTATCCTTTTCGACTTTTTGCATTTGACTTTTATCCTTTGGACTTTTATCGCTTTGGCTTTTGGCCCTTTTGACGTATTGCTTTTTTGACTTTGATCTGTTTGACTTTTATCCCTCTTGGCGCTTTGCATATTTAACGTCGTTCATTTCACTTTTATTCTTTTGACTTTCTGACATTTGACTTTCCTACTTTTCACTTTCGTTCTGTTGCGGAGAGGCGGCAGTTTCGGTGCAGTGCAGCCAGCTGTCGGGAGTGCAGCTGCGTTGTGAAGATATGGCTGAGCAGGGTCAGCTCAGGCTTCCATGGTTTAGTGTTAGTTTTGAAAACCTCGGCTGCGCTCTGCCCGCTTCGATTCGAAAACAACTGAAAGCGCAGTGCCCAATGTTGCCTTGAAGCAAAGCGACGCTTCACGGTATAGCAGGACCTGCGCAGACGGGCTCCAGACATCGAGGTCCCGCTGCCCCGCTGCTCTCGGCTGTGGCTTACTGTGACGGTCGGTGCCCCGATGCTGACTTGGGAAAGCCGCTGTCCGAATCCACCCTGAGGTTCACCAACCTCAACTTACAACTGGCCCGCAACGACGCGGCCAGCACGGCTGCCGGTGCAACGAACGTATTGCGACTTAGAGCCGATTTCACGTCAACGCATGCGCTGCTGTACGGAAGTCTTTTTATTTTACATTCCTCGTTTTTTAATAAATTTGGGCCGAAGGTGCTGAAGTGGGTGACGTTGTGATCAGAGTCCATGCTAAGCGGAGCTTGTTGCTGGACCATGACCCCGCCACCCAGTCCTGATTTAATACCTAATAAGGCAATGAAACTTGAGTCACTTCGATGCCTTGAGGGCTTTGTCATCCCGACTGGCCAGTTCCGTCACTTGAGACATGTCACTGACAACGTCAGGCGGGGCGACCCGCGGACGCCGAACTCTGCGTGAGCGTGTGGCTGCTACCGGGCCGGCGGCCACCCTCTCGACCGACAATGTGTTCAACAGTCAGGCCGGCCACAGGGAGCTATTGCCAAAGGGCCATTTGTGCATGCCATTTGTGTAGCCGGAACTCCTGAGTTCTGTTAAAAGCGCCTGACATCGCAGCAGCCGGTGTCAGATGCGGTCACGGAATCTGCGTGTCGCTTCAAGTAGGTGACAAGCTTGTGAGTCTGGCAAAACATGAACCGATGAACGTATATAGAAATGAACAGCGTGTAACAGACTAGCAGCCACTCGGTCCAGTGCCCTATACCCCGCATCAGCGAACGCTCCAGCAGGAAGCTGACAGCCGAGGATGAGAAGTCGCACGGCGCAATTTGCTGCACGCAGAAGACGACGGCCGACGATCAGCCTACGGTCAACTTCAAAAACGCCTAATGCGCATGCACGCGATAACGGTTCGCCCAAATATCATGCGCGGTGCACACGATAACGGTTCGGAGGCGCACCGTCCGGCACCAAGCCAGCTCGGAGCGTCGCCCGATCCAGACGTGTCGCCTCTCGGGCGAGATACGAAACCAGCCGTCCGTGCATAGTCACGCACGTCCCGGTCGCACGTTAGTCCGCAAAAACGACAGCACGCGCCACGAAAACCGTTGCGTCAACAAAAAACGGTCCTCCCGCTCCGCAAAAACGGGTCATCAGGCGGCGATGGGCATGAATGCTGAATAGCGAATGAAGCTGGGTCAGAAACGGTCCGCTACGTGACAGACGTGAATGGCCCTCTGCCGGCGAAGCATCACTTATTTTTCTTTTGTGCTATCAGACACGCAGCGTTCTTCGTCGGCCGATCTGGGACAAAGCCGGTTAATGATCCCGGCAAGATGAGTCGTCATGCAGCACGCTTGCAGCCCACCGCCTGCTACCATCAGCGCTCGGCCGGAAATGACCGAGCACCGACCGCCTTTCGAGATGACGTGGAGAAACGCCGCGCCTGCTGCTGAGTGCCTTCGCACGGTCTTCGATGACATGCAGAGAAAAGCCCTGGATGGCCGCGACACATCGCGCAGTCCATGAGGATGCACCCGCGCTGGTGGCGTTACAGTGCTTCAGGGGTCGGCCCTGCAGAGTGGATGGCATGGGCGAGGTCGCGGTCGAGCTTTTTGCCACTCCCTCGCCTCTGTCTGCGGGCCGAGGCACAAAGAACGTCCCGTCTGGGGCGCGACTGACGGCACGTCGTCTTAACGGAAGTCCCTGCAGATGACCTCGTTTGATGGCAGTGCCCGCCTGCCGTCACATGCGGGTCCCGTTAGCCAGCGCTAGATTCAAACAGACTGCGTCCGCCAGATGGGGACTTCCTGGGTCTACAGTAGACCGGAGCAAAAAAAAACTGTCTTAAATACCTACAAGCGGCGGTGATTTCCCACTTTATGAGCTATTTTGAGACGTTTGGCGTAGGTTTCAATGCAGAAACGCACAAATCCATGAAGCGCAAACGGTTTCAAATTAGGCATGTCGTCCCGGTTCTCGAGTTAAAGTCTCTTTTTGAACAGCATTGAAAATAGCAAGATAACGCCACAGTTCGGACAGCCACCGTCCTGTAGTCTACAACTACAACATTTTCATTCATAATAAGCGGAGGACTAAATCCAGTGTAGCTTTATTGTCACCTATCCTTCTGAATATCGATATCGCGTGGGTCCCGAGTTCGAATTCCACCACTGCACCGGCCGAGTTTTCTTTCTCGACATTGTACCCAAATATGCGATCGAGGTCTTGATATTCTTTGGCATTAAGGACACCTGCAAGCAATATTAGAGCATCAGTGCGTATATTTGGTCCTCCTAAAGATCAAACGATTTTCATGTTTACCTCGATCACTTATGCATGGCCTCGATGCTTATTCATATAATACCTTTACTGGTTCGTTAACAATATCCCGTCATTTACATCCAGAACACGATAGCACCAGACATCGTGCGGAAGCCACGACAAAAACTGCATCACGGCATCGTTTTCGATGGATGCGTATTCTCTGCAGTGATGCTCGACGGTCTGTAAAAGGGGCTGGGGCTGACCGTCGTTTTTCGTACGACTGGAGCAGTTCTGAATTAGCGTGACAGGCCGAGAAAACCAGAAGGATACGCGGCGTTAAAACTAAATCGTATTTAGTGCTCCGATTGTTCTGAATGAAAATGACGCGGTTGTAGTCTTCTAGTCGATGGCTGTTCGAATTTCAGTATCAATTTTTCTACTTCCCGTGCCAATCCAAGAGCGACTTCAACGAAAAACGGGGCCAGCACGACCAACTTCAGACCGCTTGCGCTTCATAAATTTTTACGTTTCTGGATTGAAATCTCCACCAAACGCCTTAAAATGGTTCATAACATGGGAAATCGCTGTTGCTCGCAAGTTTTTAAGCGAAAGTGATATTTGTACCGGTCTAGTGTACAGGGTACAGGAGCGGGGAACTGTTTCATGCCAGACAACTCTCAGTGGCGAACGGGTGGTAACCGTTTGATCAGCGGGTTGGAATGGCAGCGATGAAAGTGGCAATGGCGTTTTGAGTAACCACGGTATGATTGGCATAAAGCAAACGTTGTGAGAGGCCTTGCTTTTGCGGCGTTGAATTATGAGTATCGACCTCGTTCAGGGTGATAGGGTTGCAGGGAATTAGGTATCCTGGTGCAACTTAGCCCACCCGCTCGAATTCGCTACATTAACGACACTTTGGAATATGGATGACAAATTTGCCACGTTTCCTCTAGTATTCCAGAACAGACAATTTAATACCAAGTGAGCATAGGCGCAGGAACGGGGGTCCGTGGGTGCCATGTTAACCCCACTTTCTGAGAATACTGAACATTAACCCCATGACGATGCATGGAAGGCATCGACTTCAGAACTGGCTCTGGCACTCCCGCTTTCTGAAACGTTTCTGCACCTGCGCAAACAAGCAAGCGTTTGTAATTCCGATTGTCATGGACCGCAGTAGGGGCGCGGCCACGATTTTCCTAGGAGGGGAGCTCAGAGTGAAATGAAATCAAACGACAACCGGCTGCCGGGAAGACGATGCGCAATGGTTTTCACAAAGAATGCGGGCCTAAGGGGGGGGGGGCGGGCTCCCGGACCCCCTTGGCTGCGCCTGTGGCCCGCAGGCCGGTGATCGGCCGCTCGCTTCGCACCCTCGATCGCGCCGCCCGATCCAGCAACAGGTGCGACGCACGGGACCCGCATCCTGATCAGTCGGGCCGCGTCGGCTGTTTAGTCGCGAGATGTTTACAGATCGCATCCGCGTCGTTTGTATGCGATCCGATCCGAGCGCGGCAGGATCCTGTGCGTGACACGCATGTCCTGCGCAGTGCCCCAGCCAGCCGACCTGGGGCTGCGCACGCCTGTTGGAGCGCACCGTGGACGGGAGAGATTAGCAGCCCTCATTATAGAAACTAGGTTCATCTGTGCTGCACGAGCAATGCTGTTCGGCTTATGAACAGCCTGCTGTAAGCCACCAGAGAAAATGCAGGCGATATGGTACATCAGAACACCGGACGAGTCACGCGCTGCAGGTACCGTGTCAAGTCCGGGCGCGTCCGCGATCACAGGCCTTCGTTTGAAACGCTCCTGAAACCCCCTTCACCAGCTGTGCCACGTTGGTTTGTTGTTGACGGTAACTGCCCAGTTTTTGTACGCCGATGTATTGTAGGAGAAGGAGGCCCGTGGTGGTGTCAGCGATACGTACAAAAAAAAAAAAATGCCAACGATCGGCGGTAAACCAAAACGATCATACAATAGACGACTAAGGCACAAATTTCCCATAACTCCTGCTACAATAGACGACCAAGACACAAATTTTGCATAACCTGCTGGAGAGTTTTCAGAGTTCAAAAACGGAACAATAATTGTTCTTTGTCTCAAAAAACGAGGGACAGGAAGTGACCCCAATGCTCGACCATTGAATACGCTGTCGTGATGGCGAATGTTCCGCAAGTCTAGCGGAACCAAGCGTTTTGGTCCGAGGCGGCCATTGTGGCCGTAAATGTTCCGCACGGAAACACGGCGCGTGATGGGACGATGACCAGGCGCGATCAGCACTGTACAATAGGACAAACTGAGGCTCTCGCCCCGACCCAACATTTTGCCCAATGTTAATTTGCCATCTTTCTCTTTTACTCTTCACATCCTTGAACCTTGCGATCCCCTCGCCCCAAGATATGTATGCTTTTAAATACCTTTATATATATCGGTGCGAATATGATCCAGATGTCTGTAAATAGCAAACCCATGTCTGTAAATATGCTGCAATAAACACGCTGTTACCTTATACTTGGTGCCCTTTTGACTAAGTTGTACACGGTTCCACGGAAGAAGGCGTCCCAAACGGACGTCAAAAAGACGGATTTCTTACATGATTTTACTCGTACTAACTCCAAAGGGACAGTAATAACAATAACAACAACAATGAGAAGGTAGTAAGTAAGTAACAAAATAAGTAACAAAATGGCTTAGAAAAAACAATGCGAAGGATTTTCCACTCGACCGAAACCCCACCATAGACTGCCACAGCCACATAAAAATGACAAAAGTGTGAATGTTGCAACACATACCACACCACGAACCAAGCTCTGAGCAATCGCAACACCACGTGACTGTGCATTGCGTGGACTGCGCTGATCTCCGGCAGAGGTCAACGTTTCTCCATTTTCCACAGTCGGGCCGTCGAGCCGGGTGCGATTTGTTCCGGCACCGATTCCACCGGCTTCTTCTTTGCGGCCGCCCGACCTCTCGCGCAGCGCATGGCTGGACCCGCGCTCACGTCCATCACGCGCGCCACGTCACGAAGCGACGCCACAAGCGCCGCGGCCGCGAACGCCGCGTCGCCGACACCGATGTCCGCGACTCCGCGCCGCAGTGCCTACTCGTCCCTGAGCCACAAGGTCTCGTACACGTGCGCGAGCCCGACGCCCGGGAACTGGCCGAACGACTTGGTGTCGGCCAGCCGGTAGCCGGTGGCCTCCAGAGCGCGCACTGTGCGGAGGAAGCGCCGCACGTCTTTCTCCTCCACCTGGTGGCGCCAGTCGGGGTCGCCGCTGAGCACGCCGTTCGGGAACATCAGGTGGAACTCGACGGCGAGCTGCGGCACGTCCAGCAGCGTCGCCCGGCCGTCGGTCAGCTGGTGCTGCAGCGCGTCCCACTCGCTGCCCTCGGCGTCCAGCTTGATGTAGTCGACGCGGCGGCCCTGGTGGCCCAGCGCGGCGCGGAGGTCGTCCAGCGTCATCAGCGGAAACTCGCGCCCCGCCGCGTCGCGGTGCGTCCGCGTCCGGCCGTCGATGCCGATGAGGTGCACGCTGACGCCGGCCGGCAGCGACTCGGCCGGCATCGGCGCGATCGTCGGGTCGAACGCGTGCACCTCGCAGCCGAAGCGCGCCATCTCGCCCTCGAACGACGGGTCGTCCTTGACGCCGAACGAGTACACCAGGCACGGCCGGTCGGCCGGGAAGAACGGCGCGTCCAGACACACGGGCTTTTTGCCGTCAATCGCGCCCATTGGCTTGCACGCTGCGTCCGCGGACGTCCAGCACGAGCACTTGCCGCCAGGGCTGATCAGCCGCCGGCAGCTGCGGCGTTTGTTGGCCTCCGAGAAGGCGTGCGCCAGCTGGCGGTACACCTCGGCGCCGGAGAGGGTCTCCACAAACCTGGCCCGGCCCCAGGCGCTGCAACCGATACAGTTCTGCGACAGCGACCTGGGGGCCAGAGGTCAGGTCAGCCGCCCTTCGCGGGGTAGAGGTAAGGTCAGCCCACTTGGGGACACAAATCCGGAAGTCAGCCGACCTCGGGGGCAAAGGTCACGAGGTCAAGCAATCAGGGGTTCGACGGGTTCAGCTCTGGTGACGACGACACAGCCAGAATACAGTCCTGGAACCAAACGGCGTCAGCCCACCAGTTTAGACACGGCACGGAAACGGCAGACCAAACGACCAACCCTCGACGAAGGAACGGCGAGATCAAAACGTCAAGGACGGAACAGTTACAATTCAACAAGTCGAAATGTTATGAATGGTGTGATCATGGAAGCGTTCATTCTGCTCAGGAAGAGGTAGCGTGCGCAATGTATGACGTTGCACGAAGTATTCTGGTGCGTGGGAAAATCCTGATCCCTGTTTACCCCTTTCGCAGGTTGGAATACGCATCTTGAGCCGTCTGACTGCAAGCGAGATAGACAAAACCATCGCCAAATGTTATAACTGCGACTCGAGCGGTACTTTCGTCTGGTGTGTCACTCTCATACGCTCATCTGATCCTTTACTGACAGAGCGGTCTGCTCCCTTTGTCCGCCCTTCACGATCCGCTACCCCGCATGTCTGCCCACCTGGTCTGTCTGCTGATGGCGGGAGGCGCCCAGTTGACGACGAGAAGAACCAAAGGTGTACCGGCCAGCGCCAGCAGCGGCAGCAGGCGGCGCCAGTACGCCGACCGGCTGACAGCCGTCCACATGTCTCCTGCCGCGGCGAGAGCGCCAGCCGTCAGCTCGCAGCCGCGACGGAGCTGTGATCAGCTCACTGGCGAGCAACAGCGAGCTCAATCCCAGAACTCGAACGGAGCGGGCGTGCAGGCAGGACTCAGACGCGGGACGGAGCGAACACGAATGCAGTCAACTCAGCGCCAGGACGAACCGAACAGACACAGAACATTGAACTCAGAGCTGGCACGGAGCGAATAGACACGGAGCAGTCAACTCGGAGCTGGACCAGTGGCGTGGCCAGGATTAGGTTCAGCAGGGCCCACAGCCAGCCCCAAACTCGGAAAACGTCCCAGATTTCGCCCATTTTATTTTCATGGATCCCTGAAGTAAAAACCAGGCTTGTACCTGTACTGAAAATTTGCAAAAAAAAGAAATTCAAATGAAACAGCTTGTATCTTGTTGTTTTCCCCCGTGCTTCCCACCAGTCCACGCACGAAAAGATAATTTAGTTGCAATTTAGTTAATTTTGCTTGCAAAGATTCGAGCAAACTGGGTTGGATTCCTGGTCTTTACGTTGGATGTCAGTAGTTCTCCACGTATTTTGATCCCGCCCGTTTTCCTGGCTTTCATTGCCCGGCTGACGCTTTACCGCGCAACCCCGAACTGACATCAGTAACAGATCGGCAGCCGGCAGATACTCGGCCTCCCGATTCGCTCCTGTCGGGGCCGTTTTGTCTAAATGACTGCGGGGCGGGGGGGGGGGGGGGCGAGCCAGACCCGACAGCCTAGTACGCCCTTAAATGTGGATTTTTGCGGATTTGGCGCACTTTATTTCAGCCAACGGCAACTTTTATTTGTGTAATTGCGCGCGTGCGTGCGTGCGCGCGTCCTTGCCTGCGTAAGTGTGTGCGCATGCGCGTGCCTGCGTATTTGTGTACTATCACTCTGTTGTATGAAATTACTCCTACTCCCTGCATGTGTGCATTTCTCTTCCATACCCATCGTTCACATGCGCGTTCGCTTGTGGTGAGGCGACATCACAGCATGTATAGTTTTCATATCGCCGCTCGGGAACTTCATCGGTCGCCGCAAAGTCGTTGCGCCCGCCGAATAGTTACGTTGTCGAGCAATGAATGGTTTTACGTTTGATTACTAAATTTATGTGAGTAGATGCTGTCGCCTTCAGCATTCTCTATTTTCATTCATTGTATGTCTTTTCTGCTCATACGCATTTATGATTTGTGATCAACTGTCGGCCAAAGTAGGCGCAACTTTTCTTCACAGCCGATAATAACATTTCATTTCACTATGATTTCACAGTTCCTGTGTTTCGGTGGATTTCATGTCTAAACTCTACACGTGGTTCAATGGGCATATATGTAAAGCCTGCTTGTACGAATGCACTGCTTATAAGCTACCCTCTCATCGAATTGCGCCGGGATTTATATGTGCCGGGATCCCAATGGAATGCAGATTATTTTCGTTTTAAATCGGGTTCTACGCTGACCAGGGTAAGTGTTGCGTCATCTGGACACCGCTCCGGAGGGACACGACCCTTCCGAGATGACTCAGTGACCCGCCGACCTCAACGAGAGGTTGCATACAACACGGGGATAGCTGCATTTCATCGGGATCTAGGCACACGTCTGTCTCTCATCCTCGGTTTTCCGTTCCGTATCTTTTAAATCATTCCCCATCAGGTACATATAAATGGCACGTATAAATCATTCCCCTTTCCTTGCATCACAGCTCCGCAATAATCTGACGGGTCAGAGAAGCTCTAACCAAATACCCACCCACCCATGCCTGGATAACATCCGACCTAACATCATTTTCAATTCCCATCCTTCTCCTCAAAACCCTCCTCTTAGGCACAACTTAAGTTCCACTCAAGCCTCTCTCTGTCATCCTTTTGCTCCGAAATGATCAGAATTGGTCGACGGAGCTCTAACCACAACCAAGCCAAATCAAATGGACTCGTGAGATGTCATTTCAAGGTGCGTAATACATAGATAATTATAATTAACTTTTAAATAGAAATTTTAAACTTTTATACCTTTAATGATGCTTTCAGTTTTAACGATGTAGTATAATTCAGTAATGGCAACAAATAATATAACATAATGATTATGACAATGATTAAAAATAGGA
Source organism: Capitulum mitella (assembly GCA_030062745.1). Lineage (NCBI taxonomy): Eukaryota > Metazoa > Arthropoda > Thecostraca > Pollicipedomorpha > Pollicipedidae > Capitulum > Capitulum mitella. The sequence goes on along the minus strand of CP099839.1, from coordinate 2,738,952 downwards.
ATGGAAATAAAAACTAGTTGAATGCAATTAATGCATAATAGCAAAATACCGTGTGTAACTGACCTAGGGCCACAAGGTGCTCCCTGCAGTGGGTCTACCACGCTATGGTGCAGCACGGGCGAGAGCCGGTAAGATAGTGGTTTACAGTGCGAAACCCCGCCCAAAAAAGGCTTGCCATAGAGTCATGGGTAGGCGCCTAGCTAAGGCCTACCTGCCACACACTCATGGCTACACTCAGAGGCGCACCCTTTTCCTTCCCGCCGTCCCCGTGTGCTGCTCAGAAGTACTCTCTGAGGTGCACCTTTGTCCTGTCTTTGCATATTCGTTTTGCGGTAAGATGGAGGCCGCCGTTATGCCCGCGGTTGGGTTGTTGCTGCGTCGTGTATCGCAGTATGCATGTTAGTCGCGTTTCTGGTGACTGTGGGCTTAGACGGAGGATTAGTAACAAGCTTCGTTTTCCAATCCAGGGGTTATTTCAATTTGACCTGGTTTGACGATAGGAGAGCGTTCCAATATATTTGCACGTCATCGTACTAAAGCCAGTAAAACGCGTACCGTCTCCCTTTTCGTCATCGGTGTGGTTGGCATATTGTGAGGCTTTCTAACATACGGTAATAAACCGGATACTTTATTCAGGACTTCATGAACAGTTAATTGCCTTACTTCCATACCATTTAACTGGGTAAATCCATACAATTGTGACTGTTCCACGTTAAAAAACAGAAACGCAGGGTAAAAGACACCCACTCACGAGACAACCTGGACAGTTCAGCCATTCTTATCAGTTCAGTCATTCGTCAAGCAAAAAACGCTTCAGAGCACAATGAAAACCCGGCCCCTACATTCGCGTATCTCGACAGGCAGCGTATTATACAGTGCCGGTCCGCGATAACAGGACCGGCGTCTCCCGGCCTCCGTTCTGACTGATGGCAGGCGCAGATCGTCATCCTGACGGCTGCTCCCAACTTGTGCCTCGCGGTTTGTTTGGAACGTGGAGGTAATGGACACTGGAACCCTAGCGCTGCCCGGACATCCGCTGACCAAATAAATTTCGTCCTCCCGGATATGACTCCAGCGGCAAAGTTCAAAACCTTTTGAATCTTGGCAAGATTCTTGCGGGCGCGTTGCCATATACTGGGATGCAGTAGCGGACGCGGGACGCACCAGGACGGTTATTATGGTCGGGAGGATCTCGGCCGGAAGGTGATGACGGATACGCAACAAGCCAATGAGGGTCCAGAAGCATCTGCGCGAAATTTCTTGTACATGGGTGTTCCATGATAGGTGACGATCAAAGATCACGCCTAGTTTTTTTACTTCGGAGACGGGTTGTGTGGTACGCTTGCGAAATTTGACGCCGAATGATGTTATGTTCCGAAAATTTTGTCTGCTATCGAAACCAATCAGTTGCGTTTTGTCCGGGTTAACTTTCAGAGAATTTGCGCGGAACCAAATGTCGAGAGAGAAGAATGCCTGTTCCCTGAGCCTGGTCAGATCTGTTAGGGGATCCTGTTTCCGCAGACCATTACCTGGGTGTCATCCGCATATTGAATAACGTCTGCACCCGGCATGAACAGACTGACGTCGTTTGAAAAGATATTATAAAGGGATGGACCTAGCGCCGCACCTTGGAAGACGCCCATGTTGTTAGGAAGCGGGACAGAGATCTGCCTACAGCCAGAAGCTGTGAAGCTGACGCTCTGCGTTTGGTTTTGCAGGTACGCCTCGAGCCATGCAGTGCCCACACCATGCAACTGAAATTTGATGAGAAGTTTCGAATGATCTATGACGTCAAAACATCGAGAAAGCAGAGAAACGAGATCTGGTTTTGGTCATTAGCCAGGAGCACGCGCTCGGAGATGGTTACCGGATTTCCGTACACTGACGGGTGCGGAAGCCAGGCTGGGTATCGGAAATGAAATGGTCAAAGACAAAGCAGTGGTAGAGCCGGTGCTCTACAATGCGCTCAGCTCTTCTGGATATGACGGGGATATGATATGATATGATATGATATCATATCATATCATATCATATCATATCATATCATATGATATCATATGATATCATATCAATAGATATGATAATAGGTATGTCCGAAGTTTGAACGGTTGGAGGGATCTCCGGCTTTGTGGATAGGATTGACGGCTGAATGTTTCCACTCGTCAGGCATGTCACGATGGAGAAGGCACGAGTTAATGATGAGGAGTAAGACAGGACCAATAAGAGGCAGACAAGTCGACGCAGACCCCATCCAGGCCACCTGCGGAGGTGCCACGCATACTAATAATAATGTTCGACAGTGGCGCAAATCGGCCGGGAGGACTTTAAAATCGCACGCTCCCATCCGCGGCAGCTTGTATGGAGTCCGCGGCTCGTCTCCCTGAAGCCTCACTCGCGGGCAACCCTGGGGCCGACTCCTACGAAATATTCGTTCACATCGTCCGCAGACACCAATGGCACGGTCCTCTGACGGCCGCTTACCACCGACGGAATGCCGGAGGTTTCGCCAAACTGGGTGCGGATCTTCATCACGAATACGGCCGGTCATGTTCACCATGCAGTCGCTGCGGATAGCAGATCGTATAGCCCTATTTGCATTGAAGTGTGCGTGGGAACCATGCCCGTCGGTCCGTAACGCTGTGCGGCAGTGCATCCGGTCCTTGGTGGTGCGCGTGACGGAAGGTGCAGTCAGGTTACAAATTCTGAGATTTCGCAGTTGCGCATGAAGGTCGACGATGGGGACGAATAGTTCAAGGAGACGTTCCCACCGAACCAATATTGTTTCCGAACCAATACGGCACTCCAGTTAGCTAACTGCAAATCGACACCCAGGGTGGACACACCAATGTTACGCAGAGGCAACTTTGAACAATCGCCGGCTTATTGAGATGTCTAGGAAATCGTAAAGTTACATTACATAGTTACATTACACAACATTGCTGTCTCAGAGCACTCCTGACCATCCCAGGACCCCTGAGCGCCAGGGCTCCTGACCGTACCAGGCGACAGGGCCCTGATTGTCTCAGGGGTGGTAGCTGCCCCAGGGCCCCCTGGCCGTCTGAAGGTCCCCGGCCGTCTCAGGACCCCGACTGTCCAAGCCCGCTGACAGTCTCAGGGAACGTGGCCATCCCAGGAACTGTTTCAGACTTATGACTGTCCTATGACCCCGACCATCCCAAGGCCCATAACCGTCATGGCCAAGGCTCCTGACTGTGTCAGGACTCATGACTCGAGAACCTGACAATCCCAACAATCCCTGACTGCTCCAGGGCGCCGGCCATGCCCGGCCTTTGCCGTCACAGGACCCCTGCCCGTTCCAGGACCTCTGATTGCCCCAGGCTCCTCACATTATCTGGGCCATGACTGTCCCAGAACAACGGGCCATTCCTGGGCCCTTGACCATCCTGGGGCCCTCGGCCGTCCTAGGGCCCATGACCTTTCCAGGACCGCTGACTGTCTTGGGGATCATGATTGTCCCAGAGCCCCGACCATTTCGGGACTTTGCCCGTCCCAGGGCCCCTGACTGCCACAGGATTTGTGACTGTCAGGGCTTGTAACCATCGCAAAGTACATAGACGTCTCAGGGCCCCTGTCGTCCCAGGATCTGACCGTACGAGGGCCCCTCACTGCTTCATGCTTCTGACAGTCTCTCGGGGCTTCTGATCGTCTCAGGACCCCTGACAGTCCCAAGACCACTGAAAAGTCTGCAGGGTCTTGGATCATCCCGGGAACCCGTCAGCCTTTCACCATCCCGGGGCCCCAGACCGCCTCGGCGCTGCTGGCGACCTCAGGACCCACGAGTCGACCTCCAGGAGGAGGCGGTCGCCCCGTCGCCGTCCCCTTGGCTACGCCACTGACAGAGCCAACGATCAACGCGTCCACCGATCCAGGGGCCGCCAATTCGAGCGACTACCATCAGGTCCGCAGAAGCCAGGACGATACGTGGCAAGCGGAGAAACCGTTTAACGCCAAACGGCCGTAAAATGTGTGACCTGTGTCTTACTTAACGTTATAACGTGGACACAGGCCGAGCAAACACAGTAGATGCCGGGTCGCCGTTTTGTGTAAATGATGGAGGGGGGGGCGGCCCCCCTCTCCAGCCATTACAGGAGAGCCCGACAACATAACCTCCCTCTAGATGTGAGTTTCTCAGCAGATTTAGCCCACTCTATTTTGGCCGACAGCATATCATGTTTTTTTTTTGCCATTTGTGATATATTACGGATACATGTATTGTCACTGTTGTAGAAAGTTCCTTGTTCTCGGTTCCGTTTTTTTTTTATTCTACCTAGGTCATTACGTACATTTGTGATTTAACATTTTTTTAACATTGTTAGCGCTCAGAGGCACTACCAGGCCCGTGAAAAACGACAGCCCTGATCACTGCGTTTGGCTTACCGCAAAATCCGTCATTGCTCCATGCCTTAATGTTTTAGGTCATTTTAAACCGCATTCCACATCTTGTGTCTATCATCTGTTGCGACCATTAGTTTAGAAATTATTGGTTATTTCCCTTGTTAAAGGGCAGGAAATTTTGTGAGGGGACTGAGCTTTGGGGGCCAAGATGCACCTGAGGATGGCTCCAACAAAAGAATACAAATCCACACCCCCCGAGCAGGTGCCTTTAACACACGGTGTTTGAGCTGTACTGCGACAGTCTGTATTTTGCGTAATTTGCCTGCGCCATGTAAACCATGAAACGAAACAGCACGCCTGGAGACATGTCCCATCTTCGTTCATAGCTTTTAAGTCCTTCGAAGATCTTGCAGCCATAAGTTGTTTTGGATTGGGCCTTGTAGCGTAAGAGTACTTATTACTTAAAAAGAGATTCAATCGAGTCCCATTCAAGTAACTACCAGGGATCATCAGAATCCTTTTCAAAAATATGGCAGTCAAATCCCCAATCCTTAATAACAAAAGGAATGACATCCAGACCCCGATCTCATGAATCCGAGAGGATTGAAACCCAAACCGCAATCCATTTTCCAGTTCTTTTTTTGGAATAGTGCATTTTCGCCGAAGCAGCCACCGCAGTACGCGCCATGATGTTTCTATTACACTCTGTGGTGGAGCTGTGCGTCAGCTTTCTTCCTACGGATTGACCTTTATATACAGTTGGAGTAGGAGTTAAGTGGTCAACCTCCGGAAAGCTGGTTGACTCCGGTTTTTTGCTTGCCAATTCCAGGCTTTTTGACGCAGCTTCACGAAACTTGGTGACTTTTTCTAACTTTTCCTTTTTCCCGCCTTGACAAATTTCGATTTTATTTTGCTCGGGCGAGCCAGGCAACGTTTTTGGAGGCACCTCGGTCATTTTTGGCCATGTTGAGGGTAAAGGAAAATGTCTGCCAAAAACAGACTTTTTAAGATAGAACTTAAAACTTTAGATGAATATATAGCTAAATAGTTGGGCAATGTGCATATGTAATTTTGTTTATCTGAGGTCGCTTTACAAGGTCAGGTCAAGGTCAAACGTCAAAATTTGTTTTTTCGCATTATTTCGGCGCCGTTTTTTCAAATGCCAAACCCTGAAATATATGACGTAGAAGATGCCCTCTACTTGTTACCATTTCAGCTTATATCGGTCGGTCACGGAGCTATGACCTAAATGTCAGTGCACGTACCCTATTCGAAAGCCAAAAATGAATTTTTTGGAATAGAGTGAATTTAATCGATTAAAAACGTTTACAGATAATATTGAATGCACACGACATCATTCCAGTGACCCCAAGGTCACTGGAGGTTTTAGGTCAAGGTCACAGTTGATCTGAGAAACGTGTGACCTGACAGTTCCTTTTTATGTCCCTGGCACCGCCTATGCTAACATTATACAAACATTGTAATGCGATTTGTACTTCTTTGCATAACATGACTAGCAAAGCTAAAAAGTGTTTTGGCCTCTTTTGTTCTTCCGTTATTGGAAAACTAATCCCCTTTTTGAAACCCTGTGAACGCCCATGCATTTTCTCAAAATTTCAAATTTGCATACCCATGGTAAAAGCCCTATCCATAATCTCTCGATTGATGCCAGTTTCATCGAAATCGGTCAATAAACAACGGAGTTATAAGAAGTCAAAAAGTACCCCCCATTTTGACATTTTTGCCCCCCTGCATCCACAAATTTCAAAATTTTGAAAATTTCTTTTTATAAAAATGTGGTTCACGTCACGGTAAATCGATTGCCGTTTGTTGCGATGAAATCGGATAAGTAGTTCTTGAGATCTCAGGGGGGGGCCGAATCCGCCCCCCTGCCGGGAATCGGCCATACCGTCTAGCCCTCCGGGAATAGGGTTAACTCTTGGCCACGTCCTTCCCTTCAATTCTCGGTACATGCAGTTCGATTGGCAGGTACGTAAGGCCGTTTATTTCATCGGCAAGCAAAGCGGATAATTTCATTTATGTAGGGACCGGGGCGAGAATTGTCTTTTTGAATGGGGAAGAACAAGTCTGCCTAGGAACGCGGAGAAACATTAAATGCCATACTAAGACACTGATTTACGATAGTGACCTTTATTTACGACCAGCGGAGTTGGGAAGCTTCACGGATTTGCAATGTTGAAACCATTAATTATTTTATGGCAAATACTCAAGTTGCGGTACCTGTAGATCAACTCGCGCAAAGCCGAAATTCCAACCCTTCTTCAAGGACAGCCTGAGTCAGGTCATCGTTTGTTTGAATTTCACAGAACAGACGCAGGAATGAATGATTTATCATTAACAATTCGATGCCGGTGTCCTCTAAAATTCGACACAAATTTTCTTGCTTCTAAAAAGATACTTTGCAACAGAGATATTCACAGAACTTTAGTACCGCCAGAAAGCTGGCACAATTGTCTATCAAATGTGCACAAAATGTGGGAAAGAACATAAATTTTGTCTTCAACGCAATGGCTCGACCAGATGGAGGAAAACATTCCTACAGCTTTTGAAAGGATGTCAAAGACGAATGCAAAATCCTCATGTTCAGTCGGGTTATCGATTTGTATTCTTTTGTGAGGACGATAGCACAGATGCATTCATATATATGCATACATTTATACACATATGTATATGTATACACATATACGTATTTGACCTCAGACGGACGGTCAAAATTTCTGTGGTGTAAAATCTTCGGTCCCTGGAGAACTCAGACACAAATGACGAATCATGCCTTGTCGTCAATGACGACGTCAAACTGATAACTTCACCCCGGGAGGAAAAAGTTTCCACTCCACATAAGGGCATGGGTCACCACCGTCATACCGCAGCATCACCTCTACCCGGATGAGGGAGAACCGATGTCTGAGTGGCTAAACATTCCCGACAAAGTGCGTCAAACACCGTCTGAAGCCCTTCTTAGATCAGCTGGACCGTGTGAAGGACCCTTCAGGTTTGACCAAAGCACCTACCACTGCCATCATGATGGGGCGGCATATCTGGATGCTGTAGCAATACGCTATGTAAAAGAGATGGAGCATTCCGGAACAAAAGGTCGATACGAGGGAGTCTGGATAGCATTATCCAGGAAGCCGGTGAGAAACAACATCTGCGGGAGGCTCAGAGAGATAGACATAAATACTGAGTGTGACATTCTTTAGCACATGCGGAATGATTCCTGTGCTGTTGGCCGCGGTGGGGTCAGAGCTGAGACGTAAAGACATCACTGGAAGGAACATATTCAAAAATATGTGAAAGTGCGATTTCATACCGGCATCTTCCCGCAGTATCGAATGAGCGCTGTGTGTGTGCAATGTTAGACTTTTTGTCAAATTTTGGGAAACACTCGAACTAAAATTACATGGCAGTGCGAGGAAGGTCATGTCACATCATGCTGGACTAAGTCAAGTTTTACTATGTCAGAATGGTAACGGTGAGGGGAAGAACGCATGCCCATGCTTGGTTGCCGCAAATAATGGTAGCACCACTCCATCACTAAATGGCATTGCATAACCACTATAAGTGATCTGCCTCTTCGTCCTGCCGGCCCACGCCGAGCGGCAGCCCTGCACCGCTCGGCGGGCGCGGCCGGCCAGCCGGCTCGCGCCGGCCACTGCGTGGAGGAGCGGCGACCAGGAAGGTCGGCTTCCCACGGGAACCGCCCGATGCGGCGAAAAAAGCAGTAGATGCCGGGCCCAGCCACAACAAAAACCACCGCGCCACGGCCGTAAAACGCGGTCGGGCCCGCCCCCATCAACAGAAGGTAGTGAAATACCCGCTAGCCCCTGGGCCAGGGGCAACAGTCGGCGCGATATTTCAACCTAGTGACGCGAATCTGACGAGCTCCAGACGAAGAAGCGACGCAAAACCCCGCTTCATTCAGGACCCGGCAGATCATTCCTATCCACCCGCTGCGCAGTCAGGCTGTACCCTTTCCTCGGACTGCGTGCCACCAAGAGCTAGACAAGTCACAATGACATAGTTCTCACGGACAAATCAACAGAAAGGACAAAATACAGGTCACAAAAATGCGGCCAACGGAACAAATCAGGCGAACACTTGCACCTTTACACGAATAGTTATTCTCATTAGCGCTCTCGGATATACGTTAACCGGGGATCGGCCCCAGTGGGTGCATTCTTCGTCTGACTCTCGGTCTGACCCTTCAACTGCGACCCGGCCTGCACACACCACTGCTGCTATAATGGGCGTACAAGTGCGCCGGCGAGACACGGCGCGGCCACCCAACGCGCCGCGCTCTGAGTGGCGAAGGTGTATCGTGTGATCCCCCTGACGCCTCTGGAGGCTCTGCCTCCCCGCCATGCCGTTCAGGTCCGTTTCCAGGTGACCCGAAGACGGTTTTGCGTGGTCTCTGCCCTGACGATCCATGGTCTGACGACACAGGACTGTCGCTTTCGAGAGTAACTGTGTTATGACCAGCTGTAGAAAGCGGCTCGCATGTTTGCGGCAGTGACAAATTAGGTTCGCTAGTTCGATGGTTGGCATTTACTGTTGGTTATCCTGCATGATTAGAGTTTTAATATTGAACTGTGTAAAAATGCCGTTTTTGTGTATTGAGTTGCGTGTGTGTACAACTGTGTGCTCCGTATAATACAGATGTCATGACAGTCAGGCCTTGAGAAGATGCCGGTTTGCCGTACCACGACGTATACACCGAAGGAGATTAGAGATGTTCATGAAACTTTCCTTATAGAGGAGGGTAAATGTCTACAAACTAAGGTTTTTTACTCAGTTTTCCCTAAATGAGTAGACCAATTGCAATACTTTTACATCACACAATGGTTGCAATGTATTAGAAACATCAAATGCAACTAAAAATACACAATACGATGTACAAACAAAGATCCACATGTTTCCACAACCAGGAAACAAAAACAAGATCAATTCTGGACTGGTGAAAGTTATGAGTGGAAATCCAATGTAAGAAGAAAATGTGTGGTACGTCTAGAATCCCACATTTTTTCGTGACTTTCCATTTATTGATGATTTCATAAGCACTTAATGCACTTAATGACTCTTCATGACCACGCACTGCTAAACTCATAACCACACTTACGGTCCACTTTTTTTATCCCGCCGTCCCACGTCGTGTTATGCACGCACCCATGAACACACGCTATTCGCGAACAGTCGTGCACGAAGCGGTGTGCGGGAGGCGCCCCGCCACATGCAGGGCCGAATGACAGCGCAACACAGCGTCGGCCGGCGGCGGGCCGTGGTGCGCGGCGCGGCGCCGCCACGCCACCGTCAGCCGACGGACCGCGCGCCGGCCGCGGCCGCCGTTGGTACCCGCACAAGAGGCCAGCGCTCCGAGGACGGCCGAGGGGCGTGCCCCGAGAGACGACGTCCCGGCCGTCCAGCCACCGACCGCAGCCGGAGCGGCGTCAGCAGGAGCGGTCAGCACGGAGGCAGGGACGCAGCGGACCGCGCCGCGGCTCGCGCCAGCGGTATCGCCGTCCCGCTAACTAGTGACGATGGTAACAATGACGCGCTCTGACCCCTCACATTCCCCCTAAAGCGGTGCGCCAAGAAAATGTTGGCAAATGACAAACAACATCATCTGCAGAGGCTGGAAAAAGCCACAACAAACACACACACATCGCAAACAAAGCAACGGGATTCAGTCAGACGTGGGCGCTCGCGACGTAAATGCCTATTTTTGAAACTACGCCTCATGACGGTCGGACGCAGTGCGAACGCCGACAGCACTTGCACTGCCTCTGACAGTGCAGTGCAAACACTGACATGGCGTCAGTCTCCTCAGTCCAGGCGCTGACGTCGAATCAGTCGCAGTTTTGTTTCTAATTTTTACGATGTCACTGTCAGGCGGCGTTCATTTTTTGTAGCATCAACGCCTTAATTTAACATCAGGATACTTCAGGGTAGCCCATTTGTTACCATATTCTGTTTGTTATTGTTAGTTTTTGCACTGTAATATTCCTTTAGGGTATCTGACTTGAGGATTTCCAACGAAGTGAAAACTGATAGATGTACTTTAATGTATATTATGCAGGGGTGTCGATTTCTGTAAATAATTGGGGAGGGGGGGGGGGCGAGCCGAGGGCCCGACAACTTAACCTCCCTCAAATGTAGGCTTTCCAACGGACTGAGCCCACTTTATTTTGACCAACGGAAATTTATGCTTTTTTTGTTACTATTCATCAAGGAAAAAATTGCGTTTACCCCAATATATATATATATATATATATATATATATATATATATATATATATATATATATATATATATATACACACATATGGACAGGTAGATAGAAGATATAAAGATAGTTAGATGCACCATTTTACACTAAATTCCCTACTTTCTGCCTGTCTCTTACCTATTGCAGCCGTTCTTTCCGTTATTATTACTCATTTCCCTTTAACCCTATTCCCGGCAGGGGGCTGAATCCTCCCCCCTCGGGTTTTTTGCTTGCCAATTTCAGGCTTTTTAACGCAGCTTCACGAAACTTGGTCACTTTTTTCTAGCTATTCTTTCTACGCGCCGTGGCAAAATTTCAAAATTCGATTTTGTTCAGAGGCGGAGCCAGGCAACGTTTTTGGGAGGCACCTCATGCCATTTTTGGCCATGTTGAGGGTAAAGGAAAATGTCTGCCAAAAACAGAGTGTTTAAGATAGAACTTAAAACTTTATATGGATGTATAGCTAAATAGTTGGGCAATGTGCAGATGTAATTTTGTTTATCTGAGGTCATTTTACAAGGTCAGGTCAAGGTCAAAAGTCAAAATTTGTTTTTTTGCAATAATTTCGGCGCCGTTTTTTCAAATGCCAAACCCGGAATACATATGACGTAGAATGATGTCTTCTACTTGTGTACCAAGTTTCAGCTTGGTATCAGGTCGGGTCACGGAGCTATGACCTAAAATGTCAGTGCGCGCACCCTATATCGCAATAGCCATAAAATGAAATTTTTGAAATAGAGTAAATTCGAATGATTGAGAACGCTTACAGAAAATATTAAATGCACACGAGATCATTCCAAGTGACCCCAAGGTCACTGGAGGTCATTTAAGATCAAAGGTCACAAGTTGATCTGAGAAACGGGCGACCATGACAGTTCCCCCTTTTTCATGTCCCTGGCACCGCCTATGCTAACATTATACAAACATTGTAATGCGATTTGTACTTCTTCAGTATAACATGACTAGCAGAAGCCAAAAAAAAAATGTTTGCGTCTTTTGTTCATTCAGTTCTTAGAAAACTAATCCTCCTATTTTTAAAACCCTGTGAACGTCCATGAATTTTCTCAAAATTTCAGACTTGCGGACCCATGGTAAAAGCCTTATCCATTATCTCTCGATTCATGCCAGTTTCATCGAAATCGGTCGATAAACAGTGGAGTTATAAGAAGTCCAAAAGTACCCCCCATTTTGACATTTTTGCCCCCCAGTATCCACAAATTTCAAAATTTTGAAAATTTCTTTTTATAAAAATGTAGTTCACCTCACGGCAAATCGATTGCCGTTTGTTGCGATGAAATCGGACGAGTAGTTCTCGAGATCTCAGGGGGGGTTCCGAATCCGCCCCCTGCCGGGAATCGACTACACCGTCTAGCCCTCCGGAATTAGGGTTAAAGCCAGCGTAAAATATTGGGGTGGTCCAAGCCAACATGAGCGGGAGTTAACATTGGGTGGGCCATGACCCTCTCAAAAGAATACAAATCGACGCCCCTGATATCATGTAGATTGCATTCTCCATTGGATGGCACAGAAGTTCACCTAGCACAGTGCATATTGCACAAGCACGTTGTAGTCCTAGAATTATTTTTTTCTTTTTCATCTTACTTGCAAGATTACCAGTGTTCTGAATTCAGCCATCTCTTTAGATTATCCGAAAAGTGTTGTATATATGGGCAATCCCAGAATTTACGACGAATATTTTTGCGTTGTAAGCAGACGTCACACTTGCCTGAATCTCTGATTTTCATCTTTTCAGCAAGCGATTAGTTACTATTATACGTGCAAGTACTTTGTAGCGAGTGTCTCTATATCGAGCAAGGGAGCACGTGTGCTATGTACGGTTTGTCGGTTAGCTTGTCCCCCCATTCTGGTATGCCAACCCCAAATTTTTTGCCGATTTTAACAAGGGAAATAGGAACCAGTAACGAAAAGAATGGCCACAGCAGATAAGAGATAGGCAGAAAGTAAAGCGCAAAGTGATTTAAACCATTTAGAAAAGAAAAAATCACAGATTTTGCGAATGTAACGGACTTATTGTGTAGGGGCGTCGGCACTACTCGTCGGGCCGTAGGGCCCTTAACACTACTTAGCCTGGTAGTGCTAATGTCCTACAATTTTGATTTAAGTCCCATCAATGTTCCTCTGGATCTTACCAAGGTTTTCCGTTAGAAAACAAATATTAAGTCACAACTGTACGCATAAAAGGCCGTTGGAGCAAAAGACAAAAGCAAAAATCGTGAATTTCCTACAACAGAGTGATGGCACATATCGAAACATATTACGTATATCCGTGTATATCTATCCATCTGTCTGTCAATATGCACTATTTATATATATATATATATATATATATATATATATATATATATATATATTGGGATAAAATAAAAAAAAATCATAAACTTTCCTTCGTCAAAATAAAGTGGGCTAAGCAAGATGAGAAACCCTCATTTGGGGAGAGGTTGGTTTGGAGGCCCCTCGGCTGAAATCATTACACAAAACGACACACCTGCTCATAAATTTGGTTTTCATCGATCGTGTGACTGCGTTTGTCCACTATTCTCGCCAACTCCGTCTGAAACCACGGGAAACAAGGTGAACTGCCAGTTAAAACATGAACGTTTTGTTAAAATGATCTCCAGGAAACTCACGTAGATGAATTCCAGCACCGGCTTTACCTCGGCCTCCTCCTCTGCCGCCGTCTCTGCCACTGCCTCCGTCAATCCGTCACTCGCCTCAGCACTCGGTGCGCTGCCGGTCAGTGTTTCCGTCACTGTCTCTGGTCTCTACACACTAACCTCCGCACTCGGTCCGCTGCCGGCCGGTGTGTCACGCGCCGGCTCCCTTTGGCGCACTGCGGCTCCAGTGTTCAGTCGCCGACGCCGGTGGCAGCGGGACTGAAGATGGGGCGTAGCGCTCACCTCCGGACCGGCTGCGGTCCTCGACCAACGGCGGCTGGCATAAATTAGGCCCAACCCGGCATGGACTAAAACCGATCAGGAAGAAAGTAGCACGGACCGAACAGGGACTGCAACGCACGGGCAGGGACCAGAGCGAACCGGGCAGGGTCTAGAAAGGACCGGGCACGGACCAGATCGGAGCGGGGTAGCGACTAGAACGGACGCGGCGTCGCGAGCGGTTGCAGCTGGCGCTGGTGCTGCATTTTATCCAAGGCTGGGCGCCGTCTTCATGGTCTGTGCGGTCGTTAGCGACGTGCAATTGAGACAATGCAGGTGCACCGAGCCCGCGAGATTTCTGCACCGTGAACATGCCGTGCACTGTAGCAACGGCGCGCAACGTTCACGGAATGCCTCAGCATTATGAGATGTCAGCCCAACTTGCAACGCACATTTTACCCCATTCAATGCGCAAGCCGACAACCTGAGCGCCGCGCCCTGCACTCAGTAACGTGCTTTACTGTGCACTGTGTGGTTGCGACCAGACGTAGCCAGGACCTTTGTAGGGGCGGGGGAGTCAAGACTAAAATGAAAATGTAGAATACTGATGGCCACAGTGCGGAGTACATCGGTCGGCGTCACGCGGCAGAGGGGCGCGGGACCGGCAGCGAGCGCGTGAACGAGAGGCGCGGCCGCTGAGACCGCCAGGAACAGGAGCTCGCGGCTGTGCGGCCGGCTCCCGCGCATGCATGCGCTGAGATGGACGCATGTCGATGGGGCCAGCCCAAAAATCGGGGCACTCCGTACCGTGCCTTCTCTCCGGTAGGGCTAAAGAGGGTTCGGTCGATTACGACGTGATACTCCTGTGTCAGTGCGAGTGACTGTTCGTGTGTGCCGGTGTATTGAGCCTTTGCTTCGACATTTTGTGCTTTACGTATTTGCGCATTTATATTCGGGTATTTATTTGCGTTCCACGATTTGTGTATATGGCGAGTAACGTAATGTGGTGATTTTAATAATTAAATAATTGAATAATAAGCATAAAGAGTGCCCATGGTTCCTAAGTCCTTGAGGGAGTCTCTCATGAAGGACCATCGCGATGGCCTTTTTGCTGGGAATACGGGGACCGTGAAACTCTACTTACACCTGAAACAAAAATATTGGTGGGAAGGTATGAGGACGGATGTGAAACGTTATGTTTACGAATGTCTGGTTTGTGGAAAAAGTAATTCCGGCTTTAGGGGGAGGGCACCAATACAGGATAATTACCAGGTGACGCGACCTTTTCAAAATATGGGCATAAATCTGATTACAGGGCTCCCGTTGACGGATCGCGGAAATACCGTAATGCTGACAGCGATTTGCTGCCTCAGTGGGTGAGTGGAACTAATTCCGTTACCATCCAACTCAGCAAGGGTAGCACCGCTCTGCGAGACGGCATGTTTTTCCAGCACGTCATGTGCGATATCGTCGGCGACAATGGTGCCGATCTAGTCTCGCAGGTGGTGACCGAGCTGTACGAACTGTTGGGGGTGCGAGCCAACACCAACACGACGTATCACCCACAGTCCCAGGGCACGATCGAGCGGTGACATCGAGTAGTGGCAGATATGATTTTCAAATATGTGTCTGAAGGGGAGCCACATTGGGATTTATGTACCGTACCATGCCAATTTGCCATGAATAACTCCATGCACACCGCCATGAAGCATTCACCATACTTCTTGGTGCATGACAGGCCGGCCATGCTGCCACCAGAGGCGGTGATGGGGTACAGCTCACCAGTGCCATGGCGAGAATATCATGGATATTATAAATATCACGAAACGTTGTTCAAAACCACACAAAGGCCTTTACTGAACTAAAGGAAAATGTGGCCAAGGCGAGAAGTTTGAATCAGGTCCGAGTCAACGAGCGCACGAGGCTGCGGCAATTAAATGTCGGTGCTGAGGTCCTTTTGGACACGCCGCAGGTGAAACCTGGAGAGAAACATAAGCTGGCATGTTTTTGGAAGGCCGGATATAAAATCACTGACAACTTTGGCCGCGTAAATTACTGCATAGAAGAGAAGAGCTATCAGAAACATCAGAGAAGAGCAATCAGAGCATCGACAGGATTAAATTGCGACAGTCGCGGGGATGGACAGATACAATTGGGGAAAAGCCGCCACCAATCACTACATCGGGGAACACGGGGGCCGCGTCAGGGTATGAGGGGTGGGAAACAATGGGAGAAGTGCGTGGGCCGTCGGCAGAAATCAATAGACAATCACTCAAAGATAGCCACAGTAAGACGGGAAACCGAAATAGTGATATGGGGAAACCGTTGTCAGGGCGACTGCGTCTACGCACAGCGAGTCATCGACTGAGCCGGACACTGACTACAGCAGTAAAGCCACTGGCTCGAGTCTGCCCGATATATCGAGCGACGAGGAGGAGGGGCAAGATCCGTTGCGCAGCGAGGTAGCAGCGTCAAGACGCTATCCAAGGCGCGTGCGCCGGCCGCCGGAAGGGTATTCACCCTGAGTGCGCGGTGAGTCAATCTTGATGAGGGAGTTCTACGGTCAACCTCACTCCCGTGCAGGTACTATTACAGAACTTCATCATGTCGGGAGGATTTATCGGGTCTCTGGTTTCTGGCGTGGTTTCTAGTCTCTGGCTGATTCTAGTCCGTGAAAGTGGACGGGGCGTGGGAGAAGTTGAAAAACGACCAGGCGCCCTGTTAATCCACGAGGGATCCGTGAGGATGACGGGTAGTGCTTACAGAGTTATGATTCGATTGGGTACTTGAACATATGAGGCGGAACTAAATTCCATGCAGGCTTTCATACAAGGGACCACGCAGGCCTTTGAACAGAAAAGGGAAAAAATCATTAGTTATCATTTTGCACCATTGGCGGAGCTTTATTCGCGAAGGTCTGTTTATTCCCAAAATATGCAATCTTTTAACCCTTTTGAGCTTTTTGGTATTACCCGCAAGTGTGTGAGCCAGTTCTGCCATTTTCAACCTGTTCTGAGTAATTCATCGCCGATTTTGATGGCCGTGCATTTTGGCTCATAACAGTTATTCGTGACCTGACCCGAAGTCAATGGCTGGAAATCATCGATGCTTTGTCCATTGACGGCAAATGGTTGACTGCATCACCCCACACTACAACGGTTATAACAAATCCCGCCCAATTCCGGAAAAACGATGGCATGTCATAACCGGCCCACGACTGGGGGGGCGATTGACCACATCCCTGAGGTTTTTCCGAGACTGCGAGAGAACGAATAAACGCAGCGCCACGAAACTTCATGTACCTTTTGCTTAATCATTTTTGCGCCTTGCAGCCAGTTTTTTTACCTCAGGTCAATTACGGTGTTTGACTTAGGTCAGGTCAAGTGAACCTCTATCCAAAAAAGTCCAGCGCCCTGCAACTTTTTTGCGAAGCATGATATTGCAATAAAACTTCCAAGGGTTAGATATTTTGATAAATGCAACAAATCCGCCTCTCGGATTTTTCAAAAACGTACTGGTCATTGACCTAAGGTCAAGCCTGTTTTGAACATGTCGTCGTGTTTTTCGAAAACTGGCGGTTTCTCAAAACAGTCTGAGTGTGGGGAGATCCAGACATCCAGTTTCCGCCAGTGGGCAAAGTTTCAGTGATCTCCAGCCACTGACCTGAGTTCAGGTCACGAATAACCGTTATGAGTCAAAATGCACTGTCATCAAAACCGGCGATGACTGACTCAGATGGGGTTGAAAATGGCACAGCTGGATCGCACAGTTGCAACTAATACCAAGAAGTCGAAAAAGATTCGAAAAATTGCTTATTTTGGAAATAAACAGACTTTCGCGAATAAAGCTCCGCTAATTGTGTAGATTGATCACTACTGAGGTAAATCATCAGTTCAACTGAGGAACAGAGTGAAGTTCAATCACTGCATGACATTCAACTGCAAAAGGTAAAATTTACTTATTACAACCGCGCAAAGCGGCAGGTGCCCAAAGGCCTCCTGTACCTGCCAACTGTCGAGAATGAAAGTTGACCGGAGTCCACTGGCGCCAACTTTTCTCAGTACTCCGTGTACTGTGTTCCCAAGGACAGCACCATCCAACATTCTCAGAAGAGCAATCTAGGGCAAAAGTTGATTTAAAAACAGTTTTGCTTCAACTGAATTCTGCAACATGTGAAATACAGCCGCATTTTAAATTTCCTAGAATACTAAGTAAGCTCACTAAGCATATGCAACACACGTCATGACCATCAAGTCTCAACCTTGCTCCACCAGCATGTCTCGGACACTGAATGACCGAGTTCCATTACTAGCCATACACATATCTTACCATCCTTTTCGAAAGCTCTCTGCTTCCCAACTTGCTGCACACTTGTAACTGCTAAGGTAACTAAGGTCATAACTAAGATGGTAAGAGTTGTCACACCCTGGTGGAAACGGGGCCTGTGAAAGTCCCCTGTGAAGGAAATCAAACCCGGTCTCTCGATTCAGAGTCCATCGCCTTAATCACTTGGATTGCAAGTAATGCAGTCACCCTACAGGCTTTTTTGGCATATGACACAAGTATGGCATGCAGTGTCATTCCGAATCGGCATTTTAATCCACGCTTAGTTAATATTTTATCCTAGCAAAACACAAGTAAACAGTCCGTAACAAAACCTTTTGTGGGCAAAACCAACATCAGTAACTTTTATTCACCTCAAATGAATTCATGTCTTTTGAAGGCAAAACAAACAGGGTAAACCTATGATAAAAATATACATGGCATTCAGGGATTTGATAATGGATGCATTTGACAATGGACCCATTATTCATTCGGATACGGGATAAAGTCAATGTCAGCTTTTCTGTGTATGGTGGGCCATCTGTGAAGCACCTACGTGCTTCACAAATAGCTCTACAGTCTGCTTAATGACAGCTGCGGGATATTTGGGCTGGGGTATGACCTGTTGGCTCACGTCACTTTGGGACTCAGCTATTTTGGCTTCTGTAAATAAGCTTCAGCACATCGGTTTTGTAAATAAAATACAATGTTTCCAGTTGTTTTCAAATTACTGATAACGAAAACCCTGTACTGTTCTATTACCGCATTTAATTTTCATAATTCATACACCAGTGCTCGTGTTTACGGCAGCAAAACATGTGTGACAACCGATTTCTGTTGTTTTGCGTCGGATACGCCACAGCGGAGGAAAATAAATGCCCCGCTTTTTGTGCCTACTAGCGTTTCTCATATTTCTTTTATGTGTTCTTGTCAGATTTCTAGCCTCAAAGTTTTCCTCCAGAATTTCTCATTTCAAATTTGGTCCTTAGATTTTTCTTTTGGATCCCTTTGTTCACTTGTTTCGTTTATGCTGGCATTGTTCTCTATTATAATTCCATGTCTAGCGCCAACACATGTCTCCTGAACGTTGTTGAGTGAGCGATGTCACAGCGTATGACAACGTCAGTACAACGTTACATAATAAACAGAGAATAAATTGGTGAGGACATCTTTTCTGGTTTGGCAAAGATATGGCCCATATTGGTATAAAATGAACGTGATCATTTTATGAGCGAATATCGAAGGCTTGTGCCAAAAATCGGGTTTGGCAGGGACCATGAGAGTAACGCTCCCATGACGTGCCTTCACAACGTTAATAAGGCGTCTAATCACAAAATCAGGACTACTTCGTGGCATAACAACGTTCACAACGTTGTCACGACGTTTTGGCAACGTAAAATTTTCGATTACCAAAATACAACCTTGTCCCGACGTTATAGCGACGTCATATGTAAGCTGGGTACCCTCCTTAGCCTAATACCCGAAAGACCTATTCCAAAGGGAGCCACGGTCCGAACTGCCCCCATGAGCGGGGTACAACCACCAGACTGCCTGGTGGCCGCAACGTCCGGGCACAGTCCTTGCCGCCTTCTGGCGGCCGCACAGGTCGCGGCTGACATTCCCCTTAGTGGCGGCGCTCCGGGACGGCGCTCCGAGTTTGCGCGCTGACGGGTCGGACTGGGCGCAGCCGCAAACGGCACCGTTACCTCATTATCCTTATATAAATACCCCTCCCTGGGCTGTCGGCTTAAATCCCCTTTCTTTGTCGGGAGGCAAAATAGTTCGGGTTACCCACAATTCAAAGTAAAAACGCATACAATTTCACGCGATTAATATTCGCATACAGCGACTTTCATCACCACCTTGTTCACTTATTTAAAGTTCCAGATCGGCGCGCGGCGGCAGTGCCAAGAGCCGCCCAACGCAGCCCTGAACTCCGACAACCTACCGTGAGATCCGGTCGGCCTCCGTCAACCGATAGTTCCCACGATGTCACTACCCGAGAGCAGATATGCGCCGTGCGCGGCAGCTTGATTGCCTACGGCGCGGATGAGACGGCATGAAGTTTTGTCCAGCTACCCGCGAACCCCAGCTCTGCATCTAAGGTGACTCTCCCGTGCTGCTGCCCTCCGTTTGCAGCGGCTGCCAGTGGCGTAGCCAGGGGAGAGGATCCTAGGGGTCCTGGGACTCTCCGAAATTTTTCGAGGGGCCCCTTGGCGTTGGCCTAAAGGGACCCCTTGACCGACAGACAAAGCCACTCCTCCGCAAAGGGCCCCCATACCGCAGGCGAAGACCCCTCTGGGAAGGGTAAATGGGTACCCCGGCATGTACATACCTGACGCTGTCTGCACCGGTAGCCGGTCGGTACCAGGCCCGCGCCGAGAGCGCCTGGTATAGCGCGCCGCACCCCGGCGGCAACCTCGACAGCGACGGTGGCTGGCCCTTCCAAGGGCAAAATGGTGTCGTTTACGCGTCACCTCCCCTCGGACGGGCGCCCAGCATCTGTGCCTCCAGCAGGCACATAACCAGGATTGTCTTGGGAGGGGCAAAAACCATGTTCTGTCATACGCCATTGGCATATGAAATTTATAGGAAAATGCAAAAAATTCCCTCATTAACTTCATACAGTAGGGAAAATCATGTTGGGAAAAACCTAAAATGTTTGCCTTTGTAATACATGACCCACTATTTCGCATTCCTGTGAAATCGTTTAATGTCTAGTGTAGACCGCTTGGTTCAGGAAAGGGGGGCATGACCCCATGCCCCCCCCCCCCGGCTACGTGCCTGGCCGCCAGAGGGGAGGCGCGTCAGTTCGCTGCGGCGGCCGGCCGGCGGACAGCGGTCCGGCCTGCTGTGCGGCTGCGGCCGGGCGGCGGATAGAGGTCCGACCTGCAGTGCGGCGGCGGCCGGGCGGCGGACAGCGGTCAGACCTGCCGTGGGGCTGCGGCCGGGCGGCGGCGCCTGCTCGAGGCGACGAGCCTGCAGTCCGGCCGCTGCAGCGCGCTGTATTATCGCGAATTCGTTCCGTGCCGGTCTCGCATGGCCACGGATGCTAAAAATTAATTGTGGGCCCGGACTCATGGCCATTCGAAGCCGGCGGCGTGGCAGCCGACTGGCTGGCTCCTTCTGTGGCGTCATCGTGCGCCCCGAGCCGTGGTGAGCCGACGCGAGAAGAGCGGCCAGCGGCCCGAGACGGAGCAAAGCCCCCCCCAGTTGGCCCCTCCCTTTCCTCATTCGACAGCGGCCTCTTCGCCCCAGGCAGGGACCGGCCCCTTCTCCTTGGCCCAACCTGGCGCCATTCGGCCACGTCCCCAGTCGCGTCGGGAACCATGGCCGGGTGGGTGGTACTGACCGATGAGCTTGAGCCCGGGGAGTTGCCCCGTGCCCGGCCGAGACCCGGGCCCGGGCGCTGGCTGCTCTCCGGGCCGGAAGCCCTCAGGTGACCCACCTGCCCGGCCTGGCCCTGGGGCTGAGGCCGCGGATTTAGCCGACGCCGACACCTGTCGGCGGACGGTCCGCCGGGCCGAGCGACACGGGAGCGTCCGCCTCCACCCGGACCGCCACGGCACCGCCGAGCTTGCCCAGCTCCGGTAGGTACAGGCGCTATCGGCCGCGTTGCCACCAGTGGGTCGTTTGTGCGGAATTCCGGAGCAGTCTCGCGGCGTGACTCCTCCGGCCGCGACCCCCGACCCGGACCTGCTCGTCCGCCCGATCTCGGCGGTCATTCATTTTTGGCCCAGTAGTTCACGCTTGAGGTCTACAAACCATAAGCTTATCGTTCCAGGCTCATCAGCGTGGCGGCCGGGTATCTGGTCGGGCATGCCGCGGGCTGAGGGGCGTGCTGGAATACGGAACCTGGGGCCATTTTTCGCAGGTGGCTGAGGCCGAGCTGGCCGGGCCGGCGCTCGGAGCAGCCGGTCGGGCTCGCCGCGCGCGCTGCCGGTTCGCCTGGCCGCTGTTCTCGTGTCGCCGCGGCTCGCCGAGTGTTTGTCCGGCGATGTCCCGGCCAGCGCCCGGCTGTCCCGGGCGCCGGTCGACGCGGCCCAGGCGGGGGCCGCCCGCCTGGCTGTTGAGGGGGACGCGGCCTCGCTCCGTATCCGGCTGGCAGAGGCGGCCGCACGGACACTCCGCACGGACCAGGCCGCCCTCAAGTCGGCGCTCCTTTCCATGAGCGAGGCGCGGCAGGCCACCCGGCAGGCGAGCGACCAGGCTGCCCGGCCGAGGCGCTGGCGGCCGAGCGGGCCGCTCAGCCGGAAGCCTGCGCCGCAGAGTAGGCCGCGGAGCGGGCCGCCCACCAGGCGTCGCGTGCCTGGTGGGCGGTGGTCCACTGGGGGGAATGGGCCGCTGAGGGGAATGGGCCGTCGAGCGGGCCGCGATGCCGGCGGTGCTGGCCGCACACCAGGAAGAATGGAGCGCCAGGTGGCCGGCCCACCAGGCGGCGCCTCCGCAGCGGAGGTTCCCGCAGCACAGTGGCTGCTCCGAGCGCGCCTGGTGCCCTGGGCAGCATGGACGCCCACGGGGCGGTCAATGCGGCCCAGGCGGCGAGAGCTCGCCGGCTGACGACCGTGATACAAAACTTCCCATTGTCCCCTTGGGGGTGTAAATAAACAAGTTTTCGTTCGTGTCCCCTTTCATGTATTTTAGTGGCGTGCGTGCGCGCCGGCCGTCTACGGCCCGGTTCTAACCCTCCGGTGGGACGGAAATCCACTCCGCAGGGCCGACCTGCCTAAGCCCGCGGCGCTGAAGGCGACATTCACCGCTGATAGCACACTGACGCTTATTTCCCGTCGGTCTGTAGGTAACACGGGCCGAACTTGAGTTTTGCGGACTGATCCACGGGCTGCCGTTCGCAGACGGGCGCCGGTACGGAGTGCGCCTGATCGCATTCCCACAGGAGAGCCGCGGTAGAATGAGTTTGTGTCTTAGATTCCCAGGCCGTGAGATCGTCCTCTGGAACGAAGTCGGATCTCGCACCTCGAGCGATCCGCCGATGGGTGGGTATGACAGGGCGACACTTTAACCCGCCCCCGACTGGGGGGTGGTTGACCGCCCCCCCCTGAGGTTTTTCTGGGATTGCGAAAGAACGAACAAACACAGCGCCACGAAACTTCGTGTACCTTTTGCTTGATCATTTCTACACCTTGTGTCAAAGTTTTGACCTCAGATCGAGTAATTCGCGTGACCTAGGTCAAGTCAAACGGACCTATGTCCGAAAAACGTTTAGCGCTCTGTACCTTTTCCGCAAAACAAGATATCACAATAATACTTCCAGGAATTAGTCATATTGATAGATGCAACAAATCTGCAGTCTCAGATTTCTTGGAACTTTCCGGGTCATTGACCTCAGGTCAAGAACATTTTCGAGACATGTCGTCGTTTTTTTTGGAAATTGACGGAATTTTTCATAACATTTTTAGTGTGGAATGAAGCAGCCATCTAGTTACCGTCAATGGGCAAAGTATCAACGACTTCCAGCCATCGACCTGAGGCCAGGTCACGAATAACTGTTGTGAGCAAAAATGTACCACCGTCAAAATCAACGATGAATTACACAGAATGGGTAGAAAATGACAGAACTGACTCGCACAGACGCAAGTAATACCAAGGACTTCAAAAAGTTTTCAAAAAATGCATATAAACAAACAGGCTCTCGCGAATAAAGCTCCACCAGTTGTGTAGATTGCTAACCAATGGATTTTTCCAAAACTTAAGCATGACAAATCATCACTAGAACCAGTAAGATCAATCAGATTTACATCGGTGGACTTATGACGCAAAGCTAAAGGAACGCTGAAACTAGTTCCCCTTATTTCTTTCTGCGTACGGCTGCGGCACCCGCCGACAACCGGCGTGAAAATTGCCGTGTCTTTAACTCAACGTTTCGGCGTATATATTGAACAAATCTGAGAAATTAGATGTGTATCGGCATCTGCGGACCTTCACTTGTGCGTTGGTGCCTCTGTCTGTGCGTTATTAGTCACAGCCCTTGAGATTCAGGCCGTTTCTCGGTCTCATGCAGTCGGCTATGGGAAAACATATATAGGGCATAAATTGCTTACATATTATCTACAGCAAAAAATGAGACCAGTTTCGAGCTCTGCTCGTCACAAGCTTTCCAGCGGCGTGCTTATTTTCGTCGTGCGACCAACCGTTCGTGCCGAGCGTGATCGTCGCCGACCGACGGTAGTGCACGAGTTAACGCTAACCTTCCATCGTTTCGCCCCACTTCTCAGACTCTCTCCGCAGCGACTAGTTCAAGGATCATCTTGTGTTTACCGGCCACTGCACGAGAGTCGCAGATCCACAGTTCGGCCTTCTGTAGCCGCTTGCGGCTTCCGGACCAACGAAAAATCTTAGACCAGCCACATGACGAGCTCCAGAAAACTTTACATTACAGGAAGGATCGCACACACAAGCTACGGAAGTGGGTTAGGGCCGCGTGTTCCGCCGCGCCACTCGCTTTTTCTCCATGACGGCAGCGTGCTTGGGCCATCTTTCGTGTCCTGTCTCCCTGGTCACCGTCGCGGTGTAGCTCCCGGTCGTGGTCCGTCCCAATGATGCCTCCTGCACGTCCTGTACATTGTTCCTTTTCTGTTCCGTTGCCCCTTTTACTTCGGTTCCCTCCCGGCCCGAATTTAGGATCAGAGACTATAGAGACAAAGTAGTGGCTCGTACATGGAACATTCCAACATTTTCTAGATGCTGAATCCATGTGTTTTTGTATCGCAGACCAGTGTAATAGAAATGGCAAATGTGCGTTGTGAATGCAAATGCGTATGTGTGTACGTAAATCTAAAACGTTTTATAATGCTTCTGCACAAAATGTTCCATAATGACAATGCGTGCAGATTCTTTTGTTACAATGTTTTAACATTGTACGTGGCCCTTTTTGAAACTGAAGTAAATTCATCGAAATAAATTTTGCATTATTATCGCACAATGCATTCAGATGATATGCACCATGTTGGTGTCAGAGACAATACGTTTTCGTCCTACTATGCGTTGCAACTACTTCCAAGGCCATCGGGCCCCGACGAACCTACCCGGAGTGATACCTGGCTGTTTTTCTTCAATATTCCCTCTGGTGCCACGGTGTTGGTTATGGGCCGGTTAAGAGTATTGGTGTCTGGGCATGAGTTTGTACTTGTCTCGAAATTTTTTCCCCGTTTGACGCCACCAGTGTGCACCGTCACTCGTACTGTGTCCAGCCGTTGGAGACCATTGACTGGATGACTGAGTGATATTTGGCTGTCATGCCTCTGGCAGAATCATGTTTGACAGGGTTTCTGTTGAGGTCGCACCGCAAAAAAGCTGATCAAGAGTGCCGCAGCCTGGCCGGGTGTCGTGCAGCAGCCCATGTACCTCGCGCTAGGTCCATGTACTTGCGCCATGTCCTCCCAGTCTCACGCAGCGCTACACGGCGCCGGGCCATGAGCGCTCTGTTCTCAGCAGACACTGGGGGTGCAGTGGCATTGCGGATGGTGATGTTCCGCAGAGGCGCATGTGAGTCAAGAACAGGCAAAAACAGCGACAAAAAGTGCGCCATTTGTCAGCGACATTATCCTCCAGGTAGAAAGACGTCATCTGTAAATCTCGTACAAATAAATGCAAAGTTCTTTCTGAGTTCGTAACAAGCAATCTTTGGTATATGAGAACGGTCGCAATTTTATTACGCACTCGCAATATCCAACGCAAACACTCGATAAGGTGCGTTCATGCAGGTTCGGCAGACGCACGATTCGATTATCAAAACGCAGACATCTTCAGTATAGCTCGTCCATCAGCAAATTGCATCTGTTGCCTCCGGACAACCGTTTCGCTGTAACCGACTCACACAAGACCACATCCCACACGAAAGACTTGGCTTGCGGCGTGCAGGACACCTGAGCACGGAAAATATCTCGCCGTATCCAACCATGCCCCTTAAAAGGTACTGGTATCACCAAACATTTAAAAACATTCTTGCACTTCATCGAAGCAGCACAGGCAAAACCGACGCCTCATGCTAGTCCCCAGTCAGTGCTCTTTTCTGCGGTACAACCACGTCTTCGACTCCAGACGAAGTCACGACAAAATCAGCGCTGCGGCCGCAGCACGAACTGACGCTCCTGGTCAGTGTGGCTGTCCGCCGGGGGCCGCTCAGACGAAACTGCGGCCTCGAGCCGTGAGTGGTCAGCGTCTCCCTTTGGAGGAGGAGCCTGACGTGCGGCACCGACTGCCAGGCCAATCCCAGCGCGGGACGCAAGCCTGACCCGGCCTCGTTTTGCACCACGTGATTGGTCACCAACGCAGTGAGGTGGCAGTCGGCGGCCAGCGATTTCAAGGTGATGCCAATGTCGTTCAAAACACCCAGCCCTGAAATAAGACAAGCAAAGGAATAACACGGTTCCGCTAAATGATGCAGCTGGCGATCACACTGCGTTGTCCGAGAACCAGTTTGGATTTTACCAAAATTATGGATTCAGCCAATGCCCTGCAAAGTTTCCAAACAGCGTGGAAATCACGAAGCTCCACACATAACATAAAAATGTAATGTCTCAATCTTTGCGTGACCCTACACCTGACATTCGTAGCATTTTCAATGATTTCCTTTCAAGTCGTGACCAAAAAAGAGCCCAGACACAGGCGCGCAACCAGTCCCTGAAAATGTCACCTTTAGCCAGGCCATGAAATTGCTAAATCTGCCCTATGATGATCTGATCAATCTTTTTTTAGCCAAAGGGCAGTTGAATATTCAGGTAGGGTCCTATTAATTTCAAGCTGCTTGATTCTGAGACCCAAAAGTTATAAAAAAAAACAGTCAGAGGGAGGCAGAAATGCCTTACTAACCCCGACTGGCCAAGATCGCAACTGAATCAAACAATATTATGATCTTGACAGCTTATCTGTATTACCTCTTATGTTCTACGTCACCGATAGAGTGCATTTTACCAGAACAATGGAAAACTTACCTATACCGACAATGGAGGAAACTTCTTAATATGATAATTAGCACAGCATATCATAGTGGCATTGCTACATATTATACCCAGTATTTTTTTGCGAAAAAACCAATGGTCTGCCGAAAACAAGGCATCTAATTCGAGAAAATAATCTGATCCTAACTAAAAACAAGGAAAAATCAACTTTCTGGTCTGGCCATGAGTCATACAGCGAATTTAAACTCACTACCAGGCGCGGAAGACCTCTAAGAGTCCCAAGGAGCCGCCTGCTCATGTCTGCCTCGGCGCGGTCTGCGAGCCACTGAACTAACCAGAACACCTAGCCCGAAACTTGGGCGGAGCAAGGCGCCACCTACCGACGAAACCCGGGGCGGCGAGCAGCGGCGCCACCAGCGCTGCCAGCGAGTCCACCACGAGCAGGCGCAGGCCGGCGTGCAGCCGGCGCCGACCGCGCACCGCCTCCAGCAGGCCCTGCAGCTCGTGCACGCTGCTGCACGCGGCGTACTGCAGCCGCGCCAGCAGCCGGTCGCACTCCTGCCGGGCGGCGCCAGGGTCAGCGTCCCACGACCGGGCACCTGAGCCCGGGGACCATGCCAGGGTCAGCGTCCCACGACTGAACACCTGAGCCCGGGGACCATGCCAGGGTCAGCGTCCCACGACCGGACACCTGAGCCCGGGACCGTGGCAATCGACGCAGGCACACTTGCAGACGACGGCCGTCCTCCCACAACGCCGAATTTTGGCTGGTTACTCAATTTATTCGTCATGCCTGTCGTAAGCGATCACGTTCTTCTCGACGGAAAACACGACTGCAGCTGCGTAGCCTCATCATATCACCGCATATCACGTAATGTCCATTAGCAAGGAAGGTAAAGGCAATTACCCAACCCAGCGGGTCTCTGTTTTAGTCTTTTGTTTCGGTTCCTAAATGAGAAGCAAAACCCAAATGGGCTTTACCCTTTTTAAATGTTTTTTGCTAGAAATGTACCGCAACAGTAAAGTAGTATTTCACGACGCGTCGTCATACAAGGTGGATGGGCTAGGAGGACAAATGCGAAACAATGGAAACTTACTTGGGTTCCTGCCAACCTTTAGCTGGGTGTTTTCCACAATCTAACTGGGTTTTTGCTTTCTTTCGAAGCTCCCTCTTCAGCAGTTTCGGCTGAATGCACGGGATGACAGCAATGCTCAGTGCCGTCCCGCCTCCCCCCTGCAGACCTAGTGTGAAGCGACTGGTTACAAGCATTCCCCTGAACTAAGCATTGAACGTTCATGCACGTGACAACCAGCAGATAAAAATATCCATCTCAATACACTGTTACGACGGTGATACCGAAAATGGGCCGGGTATACGTGGGCTAGACGGTTTTCATAGCTTTCTGCTGAGTTTACCATTTTTTGAGGAGCACCAACAAACAAGGCTAGAATTATATCATTGCAAAAGGTGTCAAGACCCTGATGAGACATCTAAAGGTGCGTTCTAACATTTGAGGTGCTATTTTCAACCACGGCGGATTCCTCCTTCGCCCCTGGAAAACTATCTTCAAACTCAGATTTTTATTGAGGTTATCCAACACGCGTGGTGGCTATCAAAACTTACTGTCCGTATCTTAATCAAAAAAGGTCATCGCAGTTACAACCAAGTGGAGCAGGAACACCGTCAGTTTAAACAAACCCTCAGTTTAGCACATGGTGCAGACATGGTGCACGATAACGACCGAAACGCGAAGTCGGTACCGTAGCTCGGTCGGTAGATCGCTGTAAATGGCGGCCGCCCCGCAGCAGAAACATCGGCCCATCTCGGAGCCAGACCGTGGGATACGCAGGAGACGGTTCTGTCGCGCAGACCTGTCACGGATCTCTTCCATGGTCGAAAACGCATTGGCCAGCGTCTCAGGTTCGGCCAGGTAGATTAGTTTGTGTGGTGGGCGCAGAACGTGATAAAGTATCAGGTTTTCCGCGCTCAGTCAGTCCAGCGTCCCCAGCAGATCCGAGACATGGCCATACTTTTTCGGCCGGGAATTACTTCACCTGCGTAGTAATTTATCTATTTCTGATCTTTGACTGAGAACAATTTTTTTTGCACTTCATTCCCGAACTTGTGCACCGAAATGCAGCACCAGACACGGGTAATGCACTAATGTATTAAGTGTTCTAAATGTCACGCGTGGATCCACGGTTTTTGAAAGGGTCATATGTTCCTCCTATTATTCTGACCCGCGACTTAATGTGGACGTTTTTCCCCATGATTTTTCCGGCGTAAATTCTAAATGACAGAAGGCAGCAGCCCCAAATTTTCAGTACCCCTCTGCCACACTTTCACAGAAATACCCGACCAGGTTAGCATAAGTCAGGTTGCATGACGCAATACGTTGAAGCACAGGGGAAGCCCTCTTCCCTCACAAAATAAAAAGCAGCTAGCCAAAAATTGTGTATATGCGCGAGATTCGGTTTCCCAAACAAACAGATTCAAAAACGGCGTCGATACGAAGAAAATAGGGTTACAAGATTTGTTAGAAATGTTTCTTGTTACCTTCAGGCCATTAGTGTCTTTTCTTCTTTTATGTGACCGTGTAACATACAACTCTGCCAAACCCCCGCCATCCCAGTTGAAACACACTGTCACATATTGTCCCCCCCCCGTTACATAAATTATACATGACCCTATAGCCGCGGTTTTCAAGTACCTTTTGGGATTGCGACTCCGGCTTCCGTCTTTTATTTTTGATATGGCTCGCAAAAAGTCATCAGGAATGACACAAACACTACGCATTAGGTCACGCAAGTCATAAGCGACCTCAAATGAGACCAGAACTGGTCACTGGCTAACTCGGCACGGAGTCGATTTGGCCTTTTCCCCGACACAGATATCACAAATCAAAATATTTAAGGGGAACACTAGGACGCAGAATGAAAGGAAAAGCATCACTAAGGCTAAGCATATAGATTACGAGTACAGTTAACATGCATATGCACATGCTCAGCATGAGAAACGAAATCTACCAACCCCGGCTCACGATCGCCTTATTAGTTGCTTCATTGCTGACGAAACTCGTTGACATTTCGAATCGCCGAAGGCGCATGTATCCTAGTGGTCCCTTATGCTCTGCGGGCGTAATGAACACAAGCAACGGAGACCGATCCCTCAATGCACTACGAATCGCAGCGGAACTCCTACATCCGTAACATGCTGACAGTGTTTCCCCTACCATTCTCCATGGCAGGCGAATGTAGCCCAGACGCGGACCTGGGGAGGGGTGCGGGGCGGGGAGAACTCCTTCTCCTTAGGAAAAAGAAAACAAACGCACTGTTCGCTGATGAACGCGCAGAGCGATGCGTGACCGCAATGGGCTCAGATGACCTCTTGCAAAATCTTGGTAAGACCAAGACTTCAACCAGGTGGCCAATCAAAAACCTAACATGCACTGTGTTGAGGATGCTTCGCGACTAATGGTGCGCTGGGCGCCATATTTAATGGTCACCTGTTATTTATTCGGGTATTTGTTCTTACATACGTATTAATATAATATGTCGTGAAAAGGAAATACGCCTGCCTTCTTCAAAACGTTCAAAGCCCAAGAAAATCCCAAAACCCGGCAAAAAACCCTGGGTCTTTAGGTACGATGCACATAACCCCAGGTCTTTGCCAACCCTGCCAGATTGCAAACATTCCGACAGATGAGATGACCATGACGTCACGTCAACATATTTTCACCTTCACGTGCAGCACTTCACGTCAACACTTCAGGTCACGCCCATGCTTTGAAGGCAAGTGCTAGGATAGCTGTAGAAGTGCTTCCACATAAACGTAACTTTACTCTCACAGCTTCATGAAACATGTATGGCGGCATGAGGCATGCATGGCGGGACACTCCGGCTGCCCTAGTCCTTCAGCTCCCGTCGCGGGAGCCGCCTCACCTGCGGCGCACAGCCGCGCCGACGCAGCATCTGCCGGCAGCGGGCGGCGCTCAGCTCGGCCTTGGTGTCCGCGAACAGCACGCGGCCGCCGGCGCGCAGGGCCGCCGCGGCCGCCGCCGCGCACAGCTGCGTCTTGCCGACGGCCGACGGGCCGCACAGTTCGGCCAGCTGCCCGGCGACCAGGCCACCGCCCAGCAGGACGTCCAGGCTGGCGGCCACGCGGCGAGCGTCAGGGCAGCAGACGTCATGAGGGGAGCGTCACGACGGCAGAGGTCACGTCACGCGGCGGAGTCACGACGGCAGAGGTCACGTCACGCGGCGCGAGTCACGACGGCAGAGGTCACGTCACGCGGCGGGCGTCACGACGGCAGAGGTCACGTCACGCGGCGGGAGTCACGACGGCAGAGGTCACGTCACGCGGCGGAGTCACGACGGCAGAGGTCATGTCACGCGGCGGGAGTCACGACGGCAGAGGTCACGTCACGCGGCGGGGTCACGACGGCAGAGGCGACGGCCACGCGGTAGGCGTCACGTAAGAAATACCGGCAGACATCGAAAGAGAGTGCTACAACACCGTTTCGGAACTCTGCTCCGTAGCCTTTGTGTCGCAACCCAGGTACTCACACGTGGAAAATAGAATTTTGTAGGTCATGGAAATAAAAATATCAGAATAAAATGGTGTTTGCCAAGAAAAGCCCTAATACCATTTATAACATCAATGCGTACTAATCTGTGTCGCTAATGCGTATCTGAGTTCCTTCACAGATACATTTGTTCCAACCATTTCTGAGATATCTAGGAATCAAGAGGGTGCTGTGTCTAATTTCAATAACGATGGCATCTGGGATGCTGTTTTAAAGTGCATGTATCAAAACCCATCTACAGATTACGAAGTGCATTTCGCACCACGCACAGAACCAGGGTTCCGAGGAGAGGAAGAACAGTTTAAACAGCATGGAGCTTACTGAAACTGACATTTCCCCTAGAGCACTCTCTGATATGATGACTTAAAGCATCTCACCAGGACACTATGTAATTTTGTATTCGGTGGTTTTGAGTGCAGAAAACTGAAAATTTTTAGTCACACATGAAGTCGAATGCGAAGTCAAAATGAAGGTAGTGCCGCAGTGAAAGGGAAAGGTTAAAATTAACCTGGTACTAGGGAACAAAAAGTTTGTCAAAGATCTCACCGCAAAATTAACTGCCTTTCAAATACAGCATAAGCCTTGGCGAGAGATGGAGAACGCCCCCTTCAGCCCTCCCCCCCAGCACTAAATTCTCGTCTGCATACATCTGTATGGATCACATAGCAATGGCAACGCAACAAGTGATGAAGCAACAATAGTGGCTTATTCTGTTGTCGATGTCACATGACACACTGTCATCATACCAGCCACGGATATCAGACAGCCCTCTCTCAGCAGGCAAACATTTCAGGTGCCTTCAACGAAAGTGACTGAAAAATAGCTCAGGTGACGGGAACATAGAAAATACCTTTTACAGCCAAATGACAGAGGTGGCAAGGAGGGCTCGTTGAGCAGATCATCTATCGAACTGGGCAAAGCGGAGTATTTAGCAGCAAGCACCTTCTTCACCGAAACGATTTCCTGAAAAGAAAAACGATGCAGCAATGTTCAATGAGACACTGAAAAACAGTAGCGTAACCACAAGAGGTAAAAAAGGGATCTAATTTAGACGCCCGGGATCTACTCCCGCCCCGGGACCCTTCCGACTAGGCTTAAGAAAATATCGGCTACTTTATTGCCGGAAAGTAACAACGCGATGCTGCTTCGTTCTGGTAAAAAATCGAAAAACTCAATAGTCCTCCGCCTCTGGTATCTACAGTCTGTGGTGTCCGCGGGCCTAGACAACGGACGCAAGTAGGAAGATCATTTCTCGGACATCCTAAACTCGGTCTTCGACCAGCGTCTTAAGAACCCCGTCATGTCGAGGCTGAACGAAAATTCGGATGCCTCGATCAATGTGTGCATTCAAGAGATGCCGGACTACTTACGTCACTTAACGTCAGGCCGAGCTAGTGGACATGATGGATTAAACGCAAAACGCTTTAAGTTTGCTGGTCATTCATGCAATACGCACCCGTCTATACGTTTTTCGATGATATTTAGACTGGCGATTTGACCTCTGGTCTGAATGAGGAGCTTTTAAGTTCCAATACTAGAGGATAAAACTGGAAATATTTCAGACAAGGACAATTACAGACCTACTGCATTACAAAGCGTCAGATATTAGAATTAGTGATTATGGAACGCAGAAGCGAATGTCTTCGCACAAGATCATCAGTTTGGCTCCAGAGTGGGTCATTCTACTAATATAGGTATTTATACCGTCAAAAAATATTTGAGTATTAGCTATACGTCAACCGTCCTGTTTGTTTGCATTTTAGACATTAAAAAGACGTCTGACTGAGTCACTGCACGAAACGATATTATTGTTACGGTACAGTTTTCAGTTGTTCCATATTCAAAGCGGCAAATTTGTCGCTGATGATTTTGCCGTGTCAAATGGTGTTCATCTGGGTGAAATATTATCGCCGTTTTTGTTTGATAACAAAGGGTGTTCACGAATAGCGAGACCTCGGTAGACTATTGTGATGTTTCCATGTGGCTCAGGTATGTGTATTATGCTTCAGTGTGATATTCTGAGCAATCTATCTGTATGACACGACCTTCCAAAAACTGCGGTTTGTGCAGACGAGGTTTTCTAAATGCATTGCATATCGCATATCGCATGTCGCAGTACTGACATTGACAGTCTTCGGCTCTGATTAGCAGTGGAGTGGGTTGCCACTATATAGGCTGCATAAATCATATTACGTATGCCGACGATATGGTTCTGCTGTCGCCGCACCTTTCGGTTCGCAAACTTTGCTGAACATACGCCAGAAATTTGCCAAGAGCATGATGCAATATACAGTACCCAGAAGACTGTGTGCATGGTTATGTGACCCATGTTGCTTAAGAGCATGCTGTTGCCACATGTGTTCCTTACGAGGCTTCTCAAAACGCGCATTTTAGCAGTTAGTCCTGTCACCCGACCCCGGTCTAATGGTGGTGCCCGACATCATCGGTTCACCAGTTCGCGAAAACCGAGCGTGCCGATATCCCAACGATATCCAGTGCCTTGTCTGACGCCCACAACAGAATGGTGTTAGTTTAGCCCATTCGTTACTCATGTATACAAACTTCAAGGCCAACGCGCTCTGCCTCTGTCCTGCTACAAGTACGGCTTGAAGTCACAACAGAAGACGCTGGTGGTACAAATCTGTCATAAGGTTCATGTCTCTATAAATACTTCTTGTCTATTTGATGCCGATGATTTATTAGACGTGCTCGGGATCGGAGCCCGTGCCAAACATAACGTCTACACGACACCTGAACACCACACTCCACCGCGGAATCCCGTGAATGCCGTGTATTTGGCGAAACTTAAACGTGCCGTCAACTGCACAACACACCCTTGTGCTTCTCAACATGCACTGCGGTACTCAACACGACCTTGTTGCAGTCTGCCTCCACTGGCCAGTAGCCCGCTGACCAGCAGACCAAAAAGCGATCACAGAAGCAACTCGAAGCAGTCTTGTTAGAATACGAAACCCAGCGCCCCACGCACTAAGCTATCGACCATTGTAGCTCAGTCAAAAGCTTTTGGCGACGCAGGTTATTTGAGCGCAATTACAGTTAGCCCTACCAGTTATATTTCACCAAGCCCAAAACTGGCGCACTATTTTCTCGAACGACTAATCCTTAAACAGGCGGCGGGACCAGTAACACGGGAGACGGAAAAGTGCGCGGGACTTTTCATTACCGATCACCCGTAACCATACGATCATGTTACTCGTCACTTTTTATTACCCGTCACCTACACACCACATGACGAAAGTGCTGAGCACTTTTTACAACCCATGACCTATAACCGCATAACCATAACGCTCTGCACTTTTTAGTACCAATCACCTGTAACCGGATGACCAAAATGCTTGGAACTTTTTATCACCATTCATTTGTCATCACACAGGTTTACATTATGTACATTTTATGTACATTTCAGCTTACCAAGCAAAGTGGTAGCGTCTATTTGACGTCATGGATGACCGGTGTGGACATACCGGCCCTTGCAATGTTGTGCAATACTTCATGAAGATAAACAACATGGAACAAACTGATTTGCAGGGCCATCCAGAGATGTCAGATGAAGGTCACTAGAGTGCTCGTATTACTCCAAGTTTTAAACTAAAAAATGTAGCAACACTGCATATGCAAAACAAAATTGTGCCATTGCAAAGCTACTTTGTGTCAAAGGATCTCTTAGTGTTTTGTCGCAATTACCGTGCGAAATTGAGGAAGCGTGCATTGCATGACACATTATAACACAAGTCAAATTTCATCCAGCCTGTGACCTTAAACTTCTATATCCCATCATAGAAGTTTAAGCAAAAACTTCAGTCTCGGTCTGCTTTTCATCATAATTTGGCGACTCCGGAAAAACCGTCTCTTTTTCACGCTTAACCTGACCTGTGACATCCTCAGTAATCAAAACGTAAAAATTTGCAAGTCACAGGACCGCAAGGTTCGGCGCTAACCGACTGGTCGATTGCTGTCTGAATCAGACGAATCAGACGATTATTTCTCGAGAAAGCCAGGGAGTTTTAAAGTCCCCCCAATCAATGTCAGGTTAAAAATGCTGCACAACAAGAGGGAGGTAGCTTCAGCCAAAGAACTTGTAACTATCCACCAAACCTGTCCTACAGGCTGTATGTTTGTCATTTGGGCACACCAAAATTTTGGGCGATTTTCAAAGTGATTTGGTTACCTAGGTTCAATTTAAAATGAAGCTCCATGACAGTTTGTAGTTTCATTGTAATCTGTGGCACATGATACACCCTAGAGTCTACTTTTTCTCACTTTTCATACATTCCATAGCAGCTCAACTGACTACAAAGTAGACCATCTGTGGTTCGTACTGACCTGGTATGTGAGGCTGCAGGCATGAATTAATGCTTCTGAGTCTCTGGACATGAATGAAAGCACTGTGTTGATGCCATTTTTCCTTAGTTCAACAAGAGCTGATTTGGTGAGCAGAGGACATTCATTGCTCTTGAGATACATATTGGCCTAAAAAGGGCATAAAAAGTCACAAGCTGAAGCAAGGAATTTAGGATGAGGCTTAATGTTTGCCATATGACAAAGGGTACATCTGCTGCTGACTCACAAGACATCCCTAAATACACAACTGAAGAAAAATCTAGGAATGCAGGCACAATAATGGAAGCTGTAGCACCACCAACAGACAATACATACAAACAAACAAACAAACAAATGCATAACAGTTGTTGCCTATTTACCTTGCACTATTTCAGTATTGCACAGTTTACAAATTGCAATTTGTGATAACTGCTTCTGAACAAAGACACTTTTATCAGTCTGAAAGTACTGTAGCTGTAGCAAGTCTGACCATCAGATTGTTGGCAGTACTGACATTAGTGACTCAATACATTTTGGATAACATAATTATACAAAAAGGCTCAGCCTTCTTTTACTTAATGGCCAGTCTGCAGAACATGACAGGTTTTCCTAAGATCTCATTGGAGCAGACCTGGGACAGGGATCTGAGCTTGGGGCAGATTCTCTAAGACCTTGGGGCATGGCACAGAAATTTTCAAGGTGGTGCAGCTGCCACAACTTTTGGGCACAACATTGACCTTGGTAACAAATCCCACTGTAATGTACAATTTACAGAGTTGTTGAAGAATCAAAAGATAGCACACATGGCCAAAACCCTGGTGTATCACACCTGTCTAAAGATTTTTGGTTCTGAATTTAGTATTGGCTTTAATATAAGTTCTTTTTTTACAAACCAAGTACTAAAGTTTTTTATAAAACCTTCCAGTCATATGTGTTTGTTGAGCTTCCACTCATTTTTACTTTCTTTAAGTTCTGCAAAAAAAGAAGTCTTTGTGGGCTGGACATGTTCAATGTGAAGTTCCCTAACTATATTCTATGCACATTTAAACAACACAGCCACAAGATCTGCTTGTTTTATGAGTGATGCAAAAAATTGGCTTGGCAGAAAATTGCTGGAGACCTCTATATGCCTCTGTAATGTTGGAGGCCTCTGTGTCATATCTCTCAGGTGGTGCTTGAGCACCACCTAAAAAACAGTGCCACTTAGTAAAAAAAAAATAGCATGACCTAGAAATAAAACATGATGTGCCACTTAGACCAGACTTTTTAATAGGATCTGGAAACACTGTTTACTTTCTACAATGACTTAGGCTGGTTTCACACATCTCAAGATGTACACCACATTGTCAAAGATGTTCGTACAGGCAACCAAGTGCCGGCACCATGGCACTAGATAGACAAGCACATAACCTGCTGGGAAAGATACACAACTAATATAGACCATTCTTAAAGTCATGATACATATCATTACATCATCATGGTCCGAGAGTATGAACAGGGTGGCAGCTTCTGAAATCTGCATCCATTTTGTACATTTTAGGGTGACTATGAAATTTACAGCATATTTTAGAATTTTTGAAAATCATGCAAGAGTACGGATCCACGGAATCACAAGTCTGCCAGAGCTGATTTCTTCGGACTAGCACTACTTAAGCTTTGAGAACTGATTCTGATTTTGGCTGCCCCTGGGATATCTGTCATTCCTGTGCCATTGTTTGCAGACTGGGATATAAGTTATTTGCTACCTGGTCATGTACATACTGACACACAAGCTATGGCTCAGGAAGTAATGCAATAACAGCGGCATCACAATACCATTCTCTACAACTTGCCACGTATTCAAAAAAAGCAGTGGAGAATCCTCGACATCAACAAAACTTGTTCCTGTACGGTTAGGACGAGTCGGGCCAGCAGTCGCTCGGGCTCAAGTTACCAAAACAAAGCACGTCCACACGGAATTCATGCCTGTCTCTTTTGCGCCATCAGCGCAATTCAATTTAATAAGCTACTGCTAACCCCATATTAAGACTACTAAATTCAAGCATCATGTATTTCGTTTCAAAGGAACTTGACTTCACACTTTTAAAAGGCTTGCTAGAAACTTAGACGTCTCAGACAATAGACGCACGCACACACAGAAGTTCTTCCTTGTCCGTTTTTGTGTGTTTTTTTTTTTACCGATTTTGTGAAGCATCAGAAGACAGAACCAGACAAATATTGTGGTACTTATGGTGCCAAATCTAGACAGATGCAAGATGAGCTGACATGAGGGCTTTATTCAGCTTAATTATCACGTGTATGCCTGGAACAGATGGATAAACATAATCAATGAACTTGACTAAATAATAAAGAATACACACAAAACATCACATTTTCCCCCTCCGCCATGAAACTTCGGATACTGAGAGGTAACGCTACCGGGCTGCCGGTCGTACTACACGCTTGGCACGACAGACACACAAATGAGTACGGTAGATAGTCCGGGTCAAGGCCGTAGATACCGTCCGGGTTGATCCACGTCTCGCCGAGTTCCGCATTGCGACACTCACATGAACAATACACTGAGCGGTGCCTGGTTCTAGGTTAACACGAACAGGTAACAAGTCACAGGTCACAGGTCGAGGCGCGTGACCGGCTTACGCGGACGCGAGGACTGCCGCAGTGGAGCGCGAGAGGCAGCTTCGATCTCAGGGCCGCGCCGCGGCGATACATGTGGCGCCTCGGTCTCGGTTCCCATGCTCTGCGGGTCAGGTGTCACGTCGTCGGCACGACGGGGCGTTCCGAGCCCTGCACTCGGTTCTGCAGCAGGCAGGTGCCTCGGAGTGCTGGAGCCACGCGGGCTAGCCGACTCACAGGGCGGAGTCAGTTCTTCCGTCGGCTGCTGCCCGGATGGGCAAGGAGCGAGGTCTCGAGTGGACACGGTGTCTACCTTTCCGGTTGGGTGCCGTACGTACGCGAAATGCGGGTTCGCTTCTATGAGGACAACTTGATCGACAAGGGGGTCGGTTTTGTTGCGCACATGTCGCTTCAGCAGTACCGCTTCCCCTGGACTTGTGAGCCAGGCCGGCAGGGATGTCCCGGTCGCCGAGCGTCGAGGGTAAGAGAACAATCTTCCGTGCGGCGTCTCGTTGGTTCCGGTACACAGGAGAGACCGGATCGAATGCAGGGCATCTGGCAACACTACCTCCCAGAGTCCTTTGCTCAGTCCCTCGCTCTCCAGCGCTAGGGTGACGGTGCGCCAGATTATGCCGTTGTACCGTTCGCACTGCGAGTTTCCCTGTGGATGGTAGGGTGTCGTGCGACTGGTAGAGATGCCAAGGTTTGTTAGGAACGTCTTGAGCTCTGGAGACATAAATGCAGCTCCTCTGTCCGAGTGCACGTACGCTGGCATGCCGAAGATTGAGAAGAGGTGAGTGAAGCACTTGATGATTGTTCCCGTACTGATGTCTCGACAAGGATAGGCGAAAGGGAACCGGGAAAACTCGTCGATGATCGTTAGGATGTACTGGTTGCCGTTTGTGCTTGTCGGTAATGGTCCTTTGAAGTCCACGTTCAACCTCTCGAATGGCGATGTCGCTTTGATGAGTTTTGCATCCGGAGGTTTGTAGAACTGGGGCTTGCATCTCGCACAGACACTGCACTTGGCTGTGATGCGGCGAACGTCGTCCACAGAATAGGGCAGGTTCTTGCTTCTCACGAAGTACAGCATTCTTGTGACGCCGGGGTGGACCAGGGCTTCGTGGAGTTGTTCCAGATGCTCCGTCGAGTGGGGAGCTGCGGCACACTGCGCGCGGGAGAGGGTGTCTGCCGGAATGTTTTCTCGCCCGGGGCGGAACTTGATTGTGTACGACAGGGGCGAGAGTTCGATCCTCCAACGAAGTATCGTTTCATTCTTGATCTTGCTGGCTGCTCTGTTATCGAACATGAAGGCGACGCTCCTCTGGTCAGTGAGAAGCATGAAGTGACTTGTCAGGAAGTGGCGCCATTTTCTGATGGACTCTACGATGGCGTACGCTTCTTTCTCGACGATATGGTGTCTCTTCTCTGCTTCGTTCAGCGAGCGAGAGAAGAACGCCACGGGCCGGCCGTCCTGCGTCAGGGTTGCAGCGATGGTGTCCTCCGAGGCGTCCGTCTCGACGGCGAAGGGCACGTCATCTCTAATGACGTCGACGACAGCAGACGAGATGTCTTCCTTCAACTGGCTGATGGCGGCGCGACACTCTTCTGACAAGGGAACGACTTTGCCGCGATGAGAGGACGAATCTTCTCAGAGTATGCAGGGATCCACTTGGCGTAGTAGGCGAAGAGGCCGACGAGCCGTTGCAGAGACTTCGCGTCGCGAGGCACCGGGAGGTCCTGGAGAGGACGTAGACGTTCTGGATCTGGTCGCAGAGTCCCATGGGATATCGAATGCCCCAGTACGTTCACCGATGTCTGATGGAGTTTACACTTCTCCTTGTTGATCGTCAGTCCGACCTCCGCGGCGACCTCCCAGAACCGCTTCAGGTTCTCGTCGTGCTCTTGTTTGCTTTGGCCGCAGATAGTGACGTCGTCGAGGTACGCGTATGTCTCCTTCAGATTGTACTTCGAGACCACATCATTCATGACGCGTTGGAAGGCGGCAGCCCCGTTGGTGACCCCCATCGGGATCCTCTTGAAGTGGTAAAGCTGTCCAGCCGCTTCGAAGGCAGTGTAGATCCTCTCTCCAGGGTCTATTTCTACCTGATAGTAGGCGCTGGAGAGGTCAACGACGCTGAAGTAGCTGTTCTTTCCGATCTTGTTGACGAGGTCGCCGATGTTCGGGAGCGGATAGGCATCCAGTTGGGTGAAGCGGTTGATTGTCTGGGAGAAGTCTACCACCATGCGCTTTTTCTTCGCTCCGTTGTGCGTGACAACTACCTGAGCGCGCCACGGAGAGTGGCTAGGTTCAATGATGTCCTCTGTCAGTAGTCTCTGAACTTCACTTTCGATGAACTTCGAGTCGATCGGGTTGAAGCGCCGTGACTTGGTCGCGATGGGATGACAGTCCAGGGTCAGATGACTGAACAGTTTAGGTTGGGTGACACTGATGCGAGTGAGACCGCAGATGTTCAGGCCAGGCTGATCACCTCCGAGGGACAGTGTAACGTCTTCGTGACGCTTGAGAAACGGCATCCCAAGAATGACGTCGGCGCAGAGGTCGGGGAGGATGGAGAACTCGACGGTATCGTATTCTCGTTGTTCGATGTTGACACTGGTCACACAGTATCCCTTGACTTGAGCTGCCATCGACGACGACGCCATCGACACGGTGGCCGATCGGGGGTGCACTTCAGCATGCAGAGTTAAGATGAGCGTTTCGCTGATGAAGTTGTCCGAACTTCCCGTGTCGATCAGAGCCCTGACTGGATGTCCGCCGACTGTGGCCGGGACAGTGGCAGGTGCATGAGTCGCTGCTGAAGAAAGCGTGGCGGCCAGGGAAGACTGGATTGTGGCTGAGGACGACTGCATGGACCGAGAAGTCGAGGGTGTAGCCCTTGGTCGGTTCTGTCTAGAACGGCATACTTTTCGCCAGTGACCTTGCTTGCCACATTTTTCGCACGTCGAGTCCCTGGCAGGGCATGCTGATCTGGGGTGCCGTTTTAACCCACAGAAGAAACATGGTGGGGCTGGGGCGCCTCCTTTGGGGAAGTACGCTGCAGCCGCCGCAGTCTCCGGCAGTTCCGCGCCGTCCAGATCCAGTTCGGGCGGATGGACACAGGTGGCGGCGGCAACCGGAGTCGGAGCCGGATACGACTCCGCGTTCTGTTGCGCTTTTTCCAGGGTCCTGGCTTGTTCGACGGCCTTGTCCAGAGTGAGGGTCGCGTTCTCGAGGAGTCTGGCCCTGATGATTGGTGAGCGAAGCCCTCTGATGAAAGAGTCCCGGATGAAGGACGAGTGGTTCTCTGCAGCTGAGACAGCTTTGAAGTTACAGTCACTCGCCAGCGTGTTCAGGGTGAGGAGAAATTCATCCAAGCTCTCATCAGGTTTCTGTACTCTTGTGGACAGGAGATGTCTCGCGTATATCTCATTTGGCGGTTTGAGGTAGGCGGCATCCAGCTTCTCCATGGCGTCTTCGTATGTTGTGCAGTCCTGGATCACATCGACGACGTTCGCGCCGATGTGCAGGAACAACACCTCCAGCTTGTCAGGGATGTGCTCTTCGATCTGGGTGAGGAAGTACTTGAAGTTCCTTGGCCACAGCTTCCAGTGCTTGCTGCTGGATGGTGCATTGGGCGCGATGTCAAACTTGGTTGGACGGGCAATCTTGTCCATGTTTGCGCTGAATTAAGCTGAATAAATTGTGGTGCCAAATCTAGACAGATGCAAGATGAGCTGACATGAGGGCTTTATTCAGCTTAATTATCACGTGTATGCCTGGAACAGATGGATAAACATAATCAATGAACTTGACTAAATAATAAAGAATACACACAAAACATCACAGTACTTATTCTTTATTCGCCTACGGAAGAATCACCAAAATTTTCCTCAGAGAGAATGTCAGTTTCTTCATACACCATCCCACCCCACATTCTTTGCAAATGGCCAGATATTGTATGTAGTGTAGACTAGAGGTGTCAATCTTAGAGGACTTTCGGGACCGGTGAAGACCGACCAACTATCCTTGACGGAGCCCGGTCTAGATTCAACTTTTTGGCGGACATCAGTGGAGAAATAAAGAAATAAGGGCAAATTTCCCACAATCCGCCCGGTTTGGGCCCCGCTGGGCCCAAACTGAGCCTTTGGCTTGGCATGCCGGGTCCTGGTTTTGACACCACTAGCGTAGACTGCAGACCACTTGGCTCAGGGGAATGAAAACATTCCTTTCCAAATCCTATGTATGCGTATATCCTATGTATGTATGCGTGGGGTAGAAGTGTGAAAACGACAGCGCGGCAGGCCCAGCCAAAAGCCCGGTTCGGTCTCGGCCGGCCTTAGACCGGATCGGTTGTGGGAAATTTAAGCATAACGCTTCATTTTTTATTGACTCCGCCCAAAATGTTCGGTCTGGGCCGGGCCTTGATGATTGGTTTCCCGTCCGCACCGGCCGCAGAAATTCTCCAAGACTGAGGGAGGCTCCGACAATTCAGTGGGCTCCCACCGACCAAGCAGACGTGTGACCGGATCTCGATGGAATGCAGGTTATCCCCATGTTTTATACATCCCCTCGCTGACCTGGGCGTGTCATTGCATCATCTCGGGAAGGTCTGCGGAGCAAAACGGTGCCCAGGTGATGCAACACTTACCCTGGTCAGCCTAGAATCCGACGCAAAACGAGGATAACCTGCATCGCATCGGGATCCCGGCACATGTCTGCGATCGAGCACTGAGCGAAGACCAGGCAGCCTGCATGGCAGCACTTTAAACCTATAAATAAGGGCTCAATTCGGCGACGCTGGACATTCTCCGAGCTGGCATTGACCTCTTTAGTGACCTCTGTAGTGCCCAACTAGGAGGCCGTTCGGACGAGGATGGCCTTGGACCAGATCGCAAAAGAACCTACTGCTCGACCGGAAGCGTGCAGCACCTCATGCGGATTGCTTGCAAGATTTCGGCTTCTGGTGCTCGTTAAACCTGACCCTGTTGGTGTTCCGACTGGTGACACCGATGGTTGCGGCTATCCAGCCGAACAGCAGACAGCGGCGGCCAGCCTTACCAGGTCAGGGTTCTGCGGCAAGCAGTGAACGGTGATCGCCAACGCTTCGAGAAATTTTGGTTTGAAACACCGATTAAGGCTGAAAAACTGCGAATCAACGAACTCCAGCTGACGAGGAGAAAGCACTCTCCACAGCGACTTGATGAAGACGCCAAACCTCACCACACGACAACGCCAAGAACAAATACCGACGCATATGTCTGAACACCATGGACGTTAGGGCGAGCCGTTAATCATAGATCCCGGCGAGCGTATGATATTTTCACGTGGGTACGTCAGATGGCATTTTCTGGACCAGAGTAAGCAGAGAATCCTAATGGTTGCATTTTGGAGACAATCTGACCTCAGATGAACCACGAACTAGCATTTATAGTCATATGCAGTCGTTGCAAAACTAGCCCAGCCGTTTGCAGCGTTATCGGCAATAAGACATGATCATCGCAGCGCGTTTTATTTACACCGCGAGGAGCCCACACACCATTCAACGACCAAGTCGCAATTTGACGTCTGCCGAGGCATCAGGTGACAAAGCTTCAACCAGGCACCAGGCACGGATGAAGCCATGCTTGTCACATTCTCAAACAGCGCTGGCTGCCTCTGTGATCACGTTGACTGCTCGTTCTGCACATTGAGTGTGGACGGGGAATCAACAGACTGAGCGTAGAAGGGGAGCTGACTCCCTTGCAGAGGACACTGCGGTATATTTAAGCCCTCCCTTGCTTCCAGGTCTCTTGTCAGTGGCGGCTCACCGGTAGTTTTGCTGGCCCAGTCGATGGCTTGTTCGTAATCTTGAGCTGTGAAGTTAACTGCTGGC
The DNA here is from genome assembly GCA_030062745.1 of Capitulum mitella. Taxonomy (NCBI): domain Eukaryota; kingdom Metazoa; phylum Arthropoda; class Thecostraca; order Pollicipedomorpha; family Pollicipedidae; genus Capitulum; species Capitulum mitella. The sequence continues at coordinate 2,694,759 of CP099839.1, read as the reverse complement.
AGCTTGTTTCTCCTCACTCCCTCATGTTCGTCTCTGCCTTACCTGAATCCCAGGGTCCCTTGCATGGCTCTCTGCCTGACGCCTGGGTCTGGATCGGCAGCCATCGTCATAAGCAAAGCTTCAGGATGGCACCAGTAGGCGTGAATTACTGGTCGCACTATATCCTGGAGATGAGGAGGGAGACTTCGGAGGCACTGCAGACTGCGGATGGTGTTCTGAGGGTCACTGGCGCAGTAGCGCTTTTGTCTGATCGTGAACCACACCGGCACGTCGTGAAGAAGGGTGAGCAGCACCAGGATGCGGAGGTAGCCACTGGGTGAACTTGTGAATATGTAAATGCACAGTAGCCGAGCAGCCGCCTGGGAAAATACGACACGAAAAGGTGCCTTAATTCTCTGACACCAGCTCGGCTTTTGGTAATTACGTACTTACTTGATCATAGGAGCATAACATTGCCCGGCGGCAATGCGAATGTGTGGCAAACGAGGGCTCCTGTCAGCCTGATAACATGTTTCTAAATAACCGGTCCTCAAATTAAAAAAAAATGAAAAAAGGCAAACGATTATGTGAGTTCGTAATCTTTGTTGATTAAACAAGTCGATACACTCTCTATTAGGCCACTTTAACCAGTATCTGATTACTTGCCCGGATTAAAGGGTATCATAGTTATGCGAATACTTTTAACATGTTTCTAGTATTGCACAAAAGCTGCGACTTTGGCAGCAACAAAAAAGTAGGCAGACAATAGACCAACAACAATGGGTGTTCCATAGTGTGGCTGGGATGCATTTGTTCTCGCCTTGCGTGGTTCATTGGCCCGATCTTTCGTCTCGCGACCTGCTCTGTGATGGCTCCTCTTTGAACAGTGATGGCCAGGTCGTATACCGCTCTCTGTTCGTTACTCAGATCATTTAGCACAGCCTTGTCCATTTTCTGTACCTCCCATTCTACCGCTTCAAATGCAGCTATTTGTAGGTCTTCGGCGGATCTTGTGGCGGTCTTTTCCAGCGGGCTGGTGAAGGGCCGCAGGCCACTTGTCCCGTCACAGCTCCTGAAAACCTCGCGGAGGTTAAGCTCGTTGGCATGAAGCTGGCCACATGACCAGTGCACCGGCCGCGGCTGTGTCACTTCAGACAAACGGTAAGTGTCCCCATTCAATCCATTGTTCACCAACGTACCGTCGCAGCCCATGACTTTGACCTCTCCACCGTATTCACTGGAAATTGCGAGCAGCTCGTTAAACTAGTCTATGGCCTTCCCTGACTGCGGCGTGAAGTAAGGCACGTACTCCCTCCGGGCTCCGAGGGTGTCGCAACACGCTCCACCTGCGTAGATGGCCAAAATATGTCACCAAATGTAGCATCTTTCCTCGCATCAAAAAAGAGCGCCAAAGATCCTGTGTTGCGCATGTTATCAGTCCTCGTGCTTGCTTCTTTCTCACGAGCACGGTCTCTAACTAGCGAAACTTTCTCTGTATCCAGCGTGTGACACGGTTTATCTGTGACACGGACATCTGTGTATTCAGTGACACGGTTTATATTCACCTAAAACCCACTGCATATGGCAGCAACCGCCCGATCTCAGACTCCCAGCCGGTCCGCAGCCAAGGCGGTATTTGCTGAGTCATCTGTGTTCAAATCCGGGGAAACTTTCATCCATGTCAATCACGGGCGACGATGACGTAAGAGTCAGACCATGTTGCATGCCTGAGTGCCCAAGTCGTGCATCTACTAGTGGTTCAGAGCCCTGGCTTATCGCTGGCGAGGACTGGTTTTCCCAGCTCTCTCCGCTGCAGCTCGTCTTCTCGGTTCTAACGCCTCCCGCCGTGCCGTTTCACACCTGTCAGCTTCTCTCAGAACTATTCGTGGAGTCTGAGAACCCCCGCTGGTCCTGGTGAAACGAAATGTCCTTCAAATGTACTTTGTTTCCTCGCGTGCAATTGCAGATTGTTGTTCCCTTACATTTGCAGCAAGCGATATCGAACAACCGCATGAAAAATGTTTTGGAGAACAGCGGAAGATGGTCCTTATCTACTTCTTCATTTTGTCCACAGATTGGTATTTATCAAAACACTATCGTACTTTTTTCGATCCGTTGTGGAGGTCCCTTCACTCGCCCACATCTCGGCCACCTCAGCTCCCACTGGTTTAAAAACGGACTGCCACGGGTTCTTACCCTTCCATCTCGCAGAGATCCGTGGTTTGTTCGCAGCTTGCAAAAAACCGCACACAGTTTGTCACGTCTTTGTTCGAAGGCAACTGAGTTTTTAGCAAGGCACTAGGCTGCCCTAAGACAAAATGCTTTGTTTTCATCCTGGTGGTCATCCTCACTCAAGAGCAATCTCTCAGACGCACGCACCCTGTCAAAATCTCACCACAGCATTGCGCCTCGGTAAACTAACGGGAGTCACTGGGCCTGCAGTCCCCCCCCTCCATCCTTCTTCCCGGCCCGTCCATGAGTCACGGATACTGCGCTGCTTTGTTTACAGTTGGTGCTATCTGCACGATGGGGGGTGGGTCGAAAGACTGGTTGGTGCTTCAGGGGAGCAAGAACAGGTGGGCCCCAGCCAGTGGCCAATGCCGGGAAAGTAAGCAGCCAGGAGGATTGTCGTTGTCCGATTATTCTCGAATTGCAAGCCCGCAACAGCTCTTAAATGTGTTATTGCGACATTCATGCCGAACTTTGCCATGCAATTAACCCATTTAATAGGCATGTCTGATGTTCATACCGAAGAGAAAACATGACGAAAAACAACCTAAGTTTTCATTCCAAAGAGATGACTATGCCGTATCACTGCACTGCAGCGGGAGCAGTGAGATAATGGCGTTCTGCGCAAATATGCTTGGCTACGTAATTTTCTCTGATATGTATGTAAAACCGATATATTTCGACTCCGGTGTAAATTCTGATTAGACGTATGCCTTTGCTTTGCAAAGCAATGCCCGAACTCAACATCTGTAGCCGGCTTACCGAAGGTCGTCACTTAGTTCACCAATTCGCTTCTAGGGGTGTTGTAGCTAGTGGTAGAACTTCAATCGCGCGGCGCAGGTTCCAAGTCTTTCGTCCATGAAATTCCTTTACATTTGCTTTTTTTGGGTACACCCTAAAAATTGCACGTGAAAATACCATGCGCCCGCCCGGAATCTGTTGAAAGTGGTCTTGACGACACACACACGTCTATATATATATATATATATATATATATATATATATATATATATATATATATATATATATATATATACATATAAATATACAAGACATATATGTCTCGTATATTGCACGTAAACCCCAGTGCCTCCCAAGATAAAAACTTGTCTGTTTTCATATTCGTGCCCAAAGTCTGGGAGCCTGTAAAGACCATTTTCGGTTTTAGTAAATCTACTCCCAGCAGAGCGTACATAGCTGGGAGTGTCCCTGTTCGCTGGAAAACTGTCTCCGTGCTGTATGTCTTGCAACAACAGGAACAGATCCGGTTTCGACACAGTTGGGAGGGCTGTGTTAGTATCAGCCTCCCGTGCTGACTGGCGATCTGCGAAAGGACAAATCCGCGGCGTGGGATACGTCCTCGTTACTCCTTCATCGCCCGTCCCTGCACAGATTGCACGCCGAGTCTCGGCACCTTCCCTCTCCTCTCCCCCGCTGCAGACGCCTATCCGTCTTGTCCGTCCGTCAATCTCCTCCGCCTGATCTCCCATTGTCTGAGCTCCAGAGGGTGACAAACAGCAACCACTCAAGAAGCGACAGTCACGTGTGGTTGGCTGGGGACCTGCGTGCACGTGCGGGGTTCGTTCTGTCAGTTCCATGTGTCGCGGCTGCGGCGGTGGGGAGGGCGGCTGGCCGAGTGGCCGGCTCTGGCCGACCGGGCCGAACTCACTCAGCGTCCCCCGACCTCTGGCTGACCTTGCCGGCGGCCGCGTGACTGGCTTTTTCCAACCTATCTCGCCTCAGTCGGGATTTCTTTTTTTAAGAAATGGGGTTGCAGGCCCCCGTCCAGCCAATACAGAGCCCCGTCCTTCCTGTCCAGCCGGTCTGTGACCGCGCTCGGGCCGGCCGCGGCGCACGACGTAGCGGCGCGTGGGGCAGGTCAGGGACTGCAGCGCCGCCTGGTGACAATTCCGACGCAGTAACGTTATCGCACCGTGTCGCCGTGCTGCGCTTGCCAGTCGCTCCAGTCAGCCAGCAGGCTTGAGGAGCGAGGTCTGCACAGTGGTGGGCGCATAAGATGGGGCTCTCACGATTCCATTTTCTGTTTTCATCAGTCAAGTCAGACAGGCGATAAACTGGGATACTGGTCACCTCAACTCAGCTCCCATTTAATCACTGTATTTTTTTTTTGTTTTTAATGAATGGAGTTCTAGGTTTCCTCTTGCTCCTCATATGATGTTCTGCCAGCTTATCGTCATTGGTGTGCGTATGGCTGGGTGGGGTGGGTGTGGATTGACACTCTGGTACACTGTCTTAGTGATCATAGCGACGCCCATGCCTGCGTGACATCAGCGGACTTTAATTTAATCAGGAGGTAGTGAGGCAGCATACAGTGACGTGTAAACACTGTTATGACATGTAGACCTTAAGACGCATAAAAGACGGATGGTGTCGAGTGCTTAAAACAGTCAGCTAAATGATTATTTCAAATCAGCATCGATGGTCGCGATTTCACCGGTTGCATAATCAGAAGTGGTCGTTCCCGAAAATCCGTTTTGGGAAATATTCGAAGAAGGACATGAAATTCTACCCAGATGTAATGCCAGTTTGCAGAGTGGCAGGCTTTCCGTAGTCGGAACAAATTCGCTGCACTTAGTAATACTAGAAGTAGAGGCATTTGTAGGAGTATTTTTAAATTTAGTGGTAGCAGAGGTATATTTTGGGAAATTTACTCCCAGCAGGGTGTATTATAGCTGAGACTGCTCCTGTTTGGTGGAAAACTGCCCCAAACGGCTCCCTTGTGGTGCGTCTTCCCATAGCCGAAACATACTCAGATCCGACAAAGTTGGGTGTTATCATTCTCCCTTGATGACTGGTGATCCACGCAACGACAAATCAGCGAGTTGGGATGAGCTCTCGCTACTCGCTCATCCCCCGCCCCTGCATAGATTGCACGTCGAGTCTCGCGAAAGGGGCTGAGCCGGCCGAACTCTGGACGGTGCGTGGCGCAGCAGGCCGAGGGGGGTCAGCGGAGGCAGGAGCAGGCGATTCCTGGGCGTTCGGCAAGGGCTGCCGGTGTCGTCCGTGCATAACAAGGGCAGATTTACGGCCTAAAGAGGGCTTCAGAAACTGTCCACTTTGGTCCATGTTTGCATAAAGCTATCGATGCCCTAGTGCTGTAAGTAATAAAGAGGGGGAAAAAAAAAAGACTGGTGTTGAATAATGGCATGTAGGATGGAAACATGTGACTGGGCAACATATGATTTACGGCTACCGGCTCTGGTACCGTCTTGGTGCTCTAAGTAATTAAGAGAGCAAAACGAAATACTTATTCGTGACCTGACCTCAGGTCAATGGCTGGAAGTCATTGATACTTTGCCCAATGACGGTAACTAGATGTTCGCTTCACTACACACTAAAAATGTTATAAAATATTCCGTCAATTTCCGAAAAAAAAACGACGACATGTCTTAAAAATGGGCTGGACCTTAGGTCAATGACCCGGAAAATTCCGAAAAACCTGAGATAGCAGATTTGTTTGAGAGAGCAAATTTGAGACAGCATCTATCACGATCACTAATCCCTGAAAACATTATTGAGATATCTTGTTTTGTGAAAAAGTTACAGGGCGCTAAACTTTTCTGAACATAGGTCCGTTTAACCTGACCTAGGCCAGGCGCCTGACCTGACCTGAGGTCAAAATGTTGACACGAGATGTAAAATTAATGAAGCAAAAGGTACACAAAGTTTCGTGTCTCTGCGTTTGTTCGTTCTCTCGCAATCTTAGAAAAACCTCAGGGGGCGGTCAACTGCCCCCCAGTCGGGGACGGGTTAAAGGTGCCCTGTAACTGACGGAATGTAATGTAAAAAAACATAACATAATGGTATGCATTGTACTTTGTGTATCTGCAACCCAGCCATGTTACGCTTTCCACGCAGTGCAAGCGATTGGTAACCCACCCAGCACTATGTACAGGGGTGGCCCTTTTATCACCGACAGCCTGAGAGGAATATCAAGGCTCGTGCCCCCGTTCTGTGACGATCCTACGTCCAGCACGTAGCCAGGATTTTCCTCGGTGGGGGGAGGGAATTCCAGATTTTGTCGTATTTCACTGTTATAAGACAAAATGTAAAGAAAAAGTAGCAATGTTATCTAACTGACGTCATACTTATGCACAGGAAAAAATATAATGCTTGCTATTATATCGTTTATATGACCACTATTCCGTATTCCTGCGGGAACGATTCATATGTATTGCAGACCGCTTGGCTCAGGGGAGATATCCCATGCCTCCTCTTTGGCTACGCCCCTTGCCTACGCACAGTTACCAACACTTTTTCCGAAGTTTCTAAACTGAATGGACGTCAAACGACAAACGAATGAGTACACCGAAAACACATTAGAACTTCTCCTCCCTGGAACATGATAACTGTCCGTCAAGCCGGGCAATTGCCATCTCATTAAAAAATATCCGGCATTTTGACGGGCTTTTAACAGCTTCTGACGTGTTATAAACAGCTTCTGACGTGGCGCGGCGTGGTACGCATATCAATCAGCGTTCGGTGTTTTCTTTGTGAGCCGGCGGCCCTAATTAGACAGGGTGGTCTAATCAACAGTCAAACGTTGCAGCAGAGGCTGGCTGAAGACGACATCCCGGGGAGCGGGGCCGGAGGCAGACCGGGATTTACGCTGAGAACACCGGCTGATGATCGTCCTCCAGCTGAGCTGTCTGAACGTCTAGAAGGTTACGGTGGAATCTCCCGCACGGAGGATCCCTGGGTGGGCTGCCGCACGTGGCAGCAAGGAGACACTACAGGCTGCTGGTTCTCCTCTCTTCAGTACGCTCTGTGTCCGCTTCTCTAAATGTAGAACACTTTCCAAAACTCCTGGATCCGCACCAGGTTAACAAAATACCAGCACAAACACCACTGACAAGGGACTGTCGGTAAATCACGTAGCACTTTTCAGTGATTTTTTACTCCCCACCCTCTTGTAACGTTTCGTAACGGCCAGTCAAATTTCCATGTATAAAATTTCCCTAGCGCCAAGCCCAGCCAAGCCTCTCGCATCATTTAGTCAAAATCAAAAGAGGTAGAAACGCGTTTTGCACGCTTTCAGCAAACCAAGATTTCATACATGGCGGTAGCTCGAAAAGTTTGGATCTTGGTGTTTGTCAGTATGTTGAAGTTTCGGAGCCTCTAGCGCCCGAACAATCCAGCCGATGGCGACACAAGTGGCACCATCGGGTGCGCCAACTCGGCGGACAGATTGTGGTGTAAATTTTGAAGTGATTCGTGGTGTGTGGCACGTACCGTGCGGCGCGAGCCGGACCTCTGCATAATCCAATTAATCATGGGTACAGGCCAGACGGTGGATGCTGTTGACTCAACACCTGGGGCCAGCATGGCCCCCCTTGCGGGTGCCTGCGTTTATGGTCGGCACCCACGTGTAATCCGCGTGGCGATCCTCAAGCACGTATTCCGATTTGGACTCGGGGACCTCTGAGTGCCGTGAACAGTGACATAGGCGGCTGAGCTGTGGTGGGTAGATAGACCAGTAATAGTGGTATTCAACAGTACCTCACATGTTGGGCAGGGCGCACCGGGTCACGTGCAGCGCGCGTGGACCTCTTTTACGTCCCTCCGTTTTTGATTGGCCAATGCCCAGGACGCAAGCGTCGCTGTCGCGATGATGGCTTGGAAAGGCGGACTGGCAACTTGACGATCAATTTTGATGGATTCAGGTTGAAACGAGGGTGCAGCTTGCACGTGAAGTCCGAGGTGCCTAATCGATGAACACCCGTGCTTTACTGCCGCAAAACTACAACAACTGGTATGTTAAAAATTGGCGCGCAGGAGCACGTGATACGCGCCACTCGATACATGTGGCTGTTTTGCATGCCCACAGCTTCAGTCTGGTGTGTGCAGGATGCTCGTGCTGAGGTGCAACCGTCTGCCATTGAAGCCTTTCGTTCGGGAACCGTTGATGCTGAAGGCGCCAAATTTTGTGGTGAGCTGCAGTCACAAACGCCATCTAGGGCAGGTAAGATTTAGGACATCAGTGGCAAGAAACCACCCCTCTGAACGCGCAGCTTGTACTTGTGATCCCCCGTTTGCGGAAGCGTGTACGATTCATTTCTACCCGCATGGCAAGGACGGCAGATATCGTTTCACATGGGCAATGCTGGCACTAAGCGAATGCACAAGTATATGCACAATACGAAACCTCGATTTCATGATCCCAAACCGAACATGTAACGCGTTGGCTTGTCTCTAGTTAATGGACGACTCCTATCTAGCACTCGGCTTCCACCTCGGCACCCGTCTTGTCCTAGAAGCCGCGCAACTAGCTTCTTCTCGCGCGAACGTCAGAATCGCACCTGGCGCGCCTCCGCCGCCGCCTCAGTCCCGGCTGACGAGACTGATCCGAGGGGTCGGCGCCGGCCGCAGTGGCCCGCCGGAGCGACGCGCGGCGACACGAGCAGGTGCCGTCCGTGCGCTTCGTCTCGGCCTGTGGCATGTCCGGTGGCCGTGCGGGCATTGGATGCTGGGTCCGCGCGTAGAGATTGAGGTGAAAATGGACCCGGAGTCTCAGTAGTGAAGGTAAGCTAAATATCACAGTGGATGATAAGCTGTAAGTCCGAAAGTTGTACGTTCACAAGGGCGGCATCTTGCCACTGATGCCCTGAATCTTGCTTGTCCTATACGGCGTTTGGGACTTTGCAACCCATCACAAAACTGGGCGCCCCCAGCATCAGCGGTTCCCAAACCAGAGAACTGAATGGCAAAAGGGTATACTCAACACGTGCGTTCCGCGCACACCGGGCTGAAACTATTCACGTGCAGAACACCCGCATATATCGACTGCCACGTACCACGTGCTCCTTCCCGCCAATTTTCGGCATCTTAGCGATAGCAGTTTGGTGGAAGTAAAGGAGGGTTCTTAATCGCTTGGGCACCTTGCGCTTTACGTGCATGCCGCACCCCGTTCCGGCCTGAATCCACTGAAATTAATCATCCTACTGCCCGCCCACCTTTCCAAACCGTCATCGCACAAAACTGTACAATTTGCCTCTCTGCCATTGGCCCAGGAGAAACACAGAGGTGTTAAAGAGGCGAGGTGTACAAGCAAGTTTTCCGAGTTTAGGGTTCGTTGGTGGCCATGAATTTGAGTTTGTCCCCACCTGAACTAAATCCTGGCAACGCCACTGGTCCAAGCTCTGAGTTCACTGTTCCGAGTCTTTCCGTTCCGTCCCAGCTCTGAGTTCCGTGTCTGTTCGCACCATCGCACCGTTCCATCGCACCGTTCCGTCACGGGTGATGTTGCCACATGCAATACGCAGGGGAGTTTGCTCTGCGTTTTCTGGTCATGCAGTTTTTAGATTCCTAGTCGTTGTTTTGGCGCTCAGTTCAACAGCTTGGCTGGCCGCTTGGGCGTCTCAGACATCGGCGAGTGCGCACACGTTACGCAACGCGAGACCAGCGCCTTTATACCGGCAGAAACGAGTGGAATGAAAAATTCAAACGGTTTCAACATAGCAGCAATCACGCAACACCGTGACAGCCCCAGATGCCAAAAAGACATATTGTCCTCTTGTATTGTACTGTATTGTATTGTACGGCACCGAGCATTCCGCTCTAGCAAAAGAAAACGTGTGGCTATTGCATTCCTAGGTCAAAAAGTTGAAAAAAGTCAGATGAGGTACTCGGTAATGCCGTCACACGCGCACATATACAATCAGTCGGTAAGATGAAACAGGATAGGAAACACAAATAGTATTTGCTAAGTACCGTCGATTTCCTGCAAGGTTTCCTGTTTGTCAGCTGTTCGTGAACAGTTCGTGCTCGTTTGTGTTCGTTCGCGACTTTGCCCACCGGCCGGCAAGATGTTCGCCCTGTTCGTGAACAGTTCGTTCGTGTTCCTTTATTAACTGAAATTGGCAAACACCCAACCTTGCATCACGTACATAGAGAGAGTGAGAGAGAGGGAGAGAGAGAGAGAGAGATTATTTGATGCTTTATTCTGTATTTTCTGCATATCTCTTATCTAATAATATCTTATAAATCTATTGCGACCGTTCTTCTCGTTGTTATTCAAAATCGGAAGTGGTAAAATAAGAGGTAAAGGAATTTTGATGCGGAGCGAGCAGACAGGCAGAGCAGTGAACTCCGAGTTAGGACAGTGCGAACAGGCACACTGATCTCAGACCGGGGACGAACCAGACCAAACACGGAACACTGATCTCGGACCTGGGACGGACCAGACCAGACACGGAACACTGATCTCGGACCTGGGACGGACCAGACCAAACACGGAACACTGATCTCAGACCGGGGACAGACTAGACCAGACACGGAACACTGATCTCAGACCGGGACGGACCAGACCAGACACAGGACACTGATCTCGGACCTGGGACGGACCAGACCAGACACAGGACACTGATCTCAAACCGGAGACGGACCAGACCAAATACGGAACACTGATCTCAGACCTGGGACGGAGCGAACAGACAGGCAGAACTGTGCAGAATTTAACCAAGTGATCCCTTTCGGCTTCACTCTGACCCTACAAGAATTAGACGAACCAATTCAGCACCACATAACTCATTTCTTGGTTTAACGGGGAACCGGTTCAATCGCTGTCCGCGTTTACAAACAGTTCGCGAACTGTTCGCAAACAAAGCGATTCGTTAACTCCGAATTCGACACAGCGATTCGTGAACTGTTCACGAACTGCCGGCGAAATCCTGACCTGGATGTTATCCATGACATATATGGATCTAGGTGATACGCAGAATTCAAATGATGTCATATGTATTGCGGACGTTTCGACAGCACGATGCCTTGACCACCAATATTTAGAGCAGTTGGAGAGGTGGAAGAAAATCAAGAGCGGATATATCGTTTTAAACACAGGTGAGCACTGGTCCGTTACTCCCTTACTCCGTTACTAACGAAGTTACTTTTTTGAGTAACGGAGTAACGGACCCGTTACTTTTATTTTACTGTAACGGATTGAGTAACGGAAGTTACTTTTGTGGTCCGTTACTCCGTTACTTTTTGGTCCGTTACTCCGTTACTCCGTTATTTTTTAAACTCCTTGCAGACACCGCGCGGCTTTATTTGCATCGGCACACGCCATTGGCTACTTGAATAGCCAACACCCAATAGCGTGCGGCGATACAAGCGCGGCTGGGCGCGCACTCAGCTGACAAACGCGGAGTAGACTTGTTGACAATATTCGTCAGCTGATAAACGTTGACGGCAAGCTGGCGGCAATGGTTCAGTATAAAGGCCAGCTGACTTTGGTCTTTTTTGGGACAAAAGTATTGAATTATGCGTAAGTTTGATATGACTTAAAATTATAAATTAACTGTCATCATTTTTCAGGCTAAAAGATATCAAAGTTATTGTCATTTATACTGGAACAGCCAGCTGACGGCAGTTTTCAATGTTGTCTCAATCTCACGGATTACTTACCACCGCCACACGGTTCCCCGCCAAGATCACTCAAGGCTGTTGAGCACGTGATTACTGCCGCCATGGCCTGGATCTGTGATGTCCATGGGGCGATGGCGTGGTGATTGATTCTTGACTGGCCTGAAATTTTAACTACCTGACACTAAAATGTCCCATCAAGGCGTCTTTACGCCGCCACTGGAGGTCGAAAACCTTGACTCCGAGTCCGACGGTGCCTCAGTTTCGGAGGCAGAGGACGAGCCCGGTCTGGGCCACCCATGGCCACATCTAGAAACGTACTTTGAGTTTAAGGAGGAGGGGAAAAACGTCATTTTTACGTATGTCCTGTGCCGACCGAAAGAGGTTATAATCAAGGGTCACAAGAGTAGCCTTTCAAACCTAAAGGCACATCAAGAGGAAGCATTTTTTACGGTATTTCCAGGTGAGAACAGAATATGTACAATAAGTTGTCAGTAGTAAAGCATAATTATGAAGCTTGTCGACTATTGCTTGGACTATTTGCCTTAACCATATTCTCTGCAGGCAGTGAGATTCACATTACCCTGGGGGGGGGGCAGATCTGCGGTAATCTACCTTTCGGCCGACGCTTACGCGTAATTTTTGTAGACGCGGAAGTGGCAACACAAGTTGTGTGAACAACTTAGCCCATTCAGGTATTTTTCTAAGCACTGGCCCCTACTGGATGTGTAAACTGACTTGGTTAAGTAACTCTTGAATTTTGATTCAGTTGACACATGTTTGCCTTCAGCCGATACCAGCTGACCAAACCAAAAAGCAGGGAAATTGAACCTAACAAAAAATTAGTTTTACATGCCCATCTAGGGCAATCCCTGCAACCATACAGTAGGTTTTAGGTTAGGTTAGGTTAAATCATTTTTAACTTGGAGGACAGGCTACATTGTCCATGCGATTCGAGTTACCACTCCTGCGTTCCCGAAAAAAATATCAACTGGCCGAAACACCTTTCGGCTGGCACATTATTTTTTGTAGACGCAGAAGTGAGGACCCAAACTCAAACATGATATGAGCCGTTGCCACTTTTGCACCTTCGAAAAATATGCATTGGCCGAAAGGTGAAGATTACCCGCCCTTCCAGAGATCTCGAGATGCATTCGTCCAATGTTGATGGGATGAATGCCATTTAATATGTTTTAACGATATCTCCAATTCCGGACCCCGAAAATTCAAAAATTGCGAAAATAGGGCGTGGGGGCAAACAAACCCCAAAATTTGGGGATTTTTGAAAGGTCACTGCGGCCGTGTTTACCAACCAATTTTCATGGGAATAACACGGTTCAGCTTGGAATGTCCAAGTCTTTTATATGCCGAAAGCTGAAATTTAAAATAGAAAACCATAGGCAGTTCCAGGGAGGGCAAGAAGGGTGATTTTTGAAATAAGAAATTTCCTTTGTTTTTGTTTGTTTTGGGTGATATAAACATCAGATGTACGACTAGCAAGCCAGTTTAAGTTTATATGTAGCGCAGAGGTAGATCCAGGTAAACAAAATTGGGAGGGCACCATAAGCACAATAGTGTGCTCCCCCATTTTTTCAGTACCTGGGTGTGCGTTCGCCTGAAAATGTGTGTGCATACGCATTGTTTAGGATGTGTATGACTATATAAATGAGTCAGTGATCGTTATTTCTACTCAGAATGTCACGATAATGAACCGCACAACTTTGCAGCTTCACGCACAGCACACTACCGCCGAAAACGGGGGCTTGGAACCGCCTCTGCGGGACCGATTTTTTTTTTAAATGTTGACAAAACACGTGTGTATCAATTCCATGAAATGCCAGAAAATCTTGTGGCGCTGCGGCAAACAGTGTGGGAGCGACCAGCAAAAAGACACGGGTAGCAGAATCGGCCCCCCACAGGGAATAGGGTTAAATGAAGTGTTTTTAACCCGTCTCCGGCCGGTGTCAGAATATCCTTTGCCCGGCCGCAGGGGGAGGGCGGTTTTCCGCACCTCCCAGGATCTCGGCTTCCATATATCGCACGGAAAAAAGGAAAACACCGGCGGAAAGGTTTTGTGAAACCGAGACGAAAACATTCAAGAGTTTTGACCTCAGGTCAATTCTGAGGCCACCAGACGCCATGAAAGGTCAAAACACGTCCTTGGAAGTAGGTAAACAGACACAATACCTTGTCCCTCAAAAGCTGAACTTAAGCGACATATACTGAACCGTAAGACAATAGCGAGTTCATTGATAGCAATTTTGGCCTTTCACAGGGGTCATGTCAGGTAACGTCATCGTTCCAAAATGTTCCACTTGTGAACGGCTAACATCCTCCGTTGCATCTTGCTTATGCCCATGTTTTTATAGCTAATTTGTCTTTTCAAGGGTGCTGAAGAGGTACTAAAGCACCTTTTTTTAGTCTTTTATTTCACAATAATAAAATCCATATCAGTCATGTTTTTTTTTAGTCCTTCGTCGTTTGGTATTAAAAAACCGTCAGGGGTATCAGGAATCTTACCTCCACGCACGCGCACATACACAAATTAATACACACATATAATTTCAAAACAAAACAAGAAGTTCGCGAGACCGAAACGAGCTCTGAACGGAGACCATTATGTTCAGGGCGGATACTTCGAGAGGCATTGTTGATCAAACCCAGTCGACAGATGTCCGCTGTTTGTCGCATTTTGCATGCGTCCACTCCAGCGCCGGTTGTTCCCGCTCCGTCGGCGCCGCGGGCAATGAACAGGAATTCGTTGGTTTGAACATTGTGGCTAACACAGTGGTAGAATACCCGCCGCGGCTGTTGTCCCGGCGCCGCCGACTCTACAACGGCTGGTGAGGGCAGTGGGCAGCTAGCGGAGTGTTTTGGGTAAGCGCTTTTTGTTTCTTCCCTTTGTATATGGAATGCGTTTTACAACCACAAAGCAGCATAAAAGACTTAAAACCCGCGTTCGCTTGGTTTTCACTGCATTTAAAAAAGTAACGGAATGACGGAGTAACGGTAACTTCCGTTACTTTTTAAGGCAGAGTAACGGAGTAACGAGTAACGGACTGGCTTTTTTGAGTAACGGAGTAACGAGTAACGAAGTTACATTTTTTAGTAACGATGCCCACCTATGGTTTTAAATTACTTGGCCTAACTTGAAAACAATCATGATCGCAATAACATACAGCACTCCTGTAGTCAGCTTCCCGCCGGTGACGCCCAGGTCACGAACCACATAGACGTGATGTCAAATACCAACGCACATCCAACGCGATAGTGCTACATATTGACAAGAGCCACCATTTCCCCATGTGGAGAATTCGCTCCATCATGTGGATCGGGACAAAAACTGTAGGAAAGGACACTCGCAAAAAGATCAAAAGATTTTGGACGCTGCGCATATAGCCACCATAGGCACGTTTAATTCTTGAAGTAATTTCGTGACTTGGGCGTCACCGGCATCGAAGCTAACATTCGGTGTGCCATAAAATAAAGCGCACATGATTTTACCCAGGTTAGATAAAATAATTAAAAACAGTCTCTGCCAAGGCCCTAGAAACCCAGGTAAAACTGTCCGGCCAAAGAAGCGTCTGGCATGACGTCACAGCCGACATGCCGCCTTTCACCCAACAAGCGGGCAGTGCTAAGTCGGAGTATTTTTAGGTTATTTAAACGTTAATCATGATAATACAAAAACCCGAAGACATGAAAAATTAGCCGACTCCAAAACTAGTAACTGCTTACAGTCTTCTCCCTAACCCATCCTACCAAGGGTTGATCGCCTGACAGGCTACCCCACTCCTGTAATTGTCCCGGCTCCCAAAGCCCCTGCTGATTTTGAATCCCACGCCATGTAAGACTGAAAGGATTCGCGAAAACATAAAAATGTATGTACTGGTATATTCAAATACAAAAAACAAACAGATAATGTCCCCCATCGTCAAAGGCCGTCATAAGCAAACTTGGCCGACGTAACCCATAGACATAGAAGGGTGGGCCCTTTTATTTCTACGGCGTAACCCACTAACCAGCCTACAGCCGACCCGCGCCGGCCTCTCATTGGTCGAGGAACATGACGTCACTGGCGACATCCTAATACTTTATTTTGACAGGGACTTCTATGCACTGGGTGCCTGCTTTTGATTTTTCTTTCCATCTCTTTAATTGTTCTGAAGGATGCAGCAGTTTGTTCCCAAACGTATCCGCTGCAGTATGCTGTGGAAACGTTTGCAATACGTCTGAGAATTCGAATTTTGCGTATAAACTTGATGTGAAAATTTACGGATTACCGGTGGTCAACAAAAAGTGGGCTAAATCCGTTCAGAAACCCACATTTCAGAGTAGGTTATATTCTCAGGCCGCCGGGTCGCCCCCTCGCAATCATTTACACAAAATAGCGTCCCAGTTTTCACCCATTAGTTTTTTTTTTCAATTGCATGTATTTAAAGCCATGTATCACAAGTTTACTTCAGCATTGGACGTTGATGTTGAAAAGATAACATTGTTTTATCTGGTCAGAATTGATTTTAGTTTTTGGTATCGCGGCTGCATTTGTGGAAAGTGAAATGCTCGTCCAAAAACGCAATTCTTCTGCCCTTTGTATTCAAAACTAGAAAACCAATCATTCTACATTACCTACAGCAAAGGAATTACAGTTATGAGGATATTTTTGGCTTCACTAGAAGTACATCTATACAGTCACAAACTGCGCAAACTACTCTTGACCGGCAGATTTTGAAAGACTTGCTGTTATCTTTCGTTTTATGCGTTCGTCCGGAATGCAGATGTAGTAAGTAGTTCGTAGCAAATATTACGCCTTCCGCGTTATGAAAAAAACTGCCGAAACAGAAGCATTAGCAATATTTGCTTGAGGGGGAGGCCGAAGATGTCTAAGAAACGCAAAATATACCATTCACAGTTCAGTTAGCATCGGTACTACGACGCGTCGTGGGGCGTGCTGCACGACGTTGCACGCCCCACGACTAGGTTGACTCCTAGTCCAAATGCACTAGGTTGCTCAACCTAGTGCATTTGTCCTCGAATTTGGAAAGCGCTTTGAAATATTTTGGCATGTTTATTTGCCCTGGATGCATTTCACCACGAAGACGGATATTTGTCGAGTTATTTCGGTGTTATACACCTTGGGAATCGTAAATATCAACGTCGCGATCGCCCATGTTAATGTTGGCTGTCACTGATGGGTAAAACAAACAAAAGGCACTTGTGAAAAGGTCCTAAGAAAAAAAAAACACATTAGTCCGGAAAAAGTTTTGCGATGAAACGTGCTTGCAAGCTCATGCACCACGACCGCAGATGCGAAAAATGCAAATACTTGAGGAGATTTGTGGCGAAAGTTTCGTGATTTCAGCTCACTAATTGCAGATCTATTAGTTTGCAAAGAACGTTATGGCTGGCCGGGTTGGGCCGTCCATTTTTTATCTACGGCCTCGCTTGTACCAAACAAGGAAGTAGACCTCGAAAACAGGCTGTTACCTTTTCCATGAGAAAAACATTCATTAAGGCGACATTTGCAATGATCAAAGTGTATTGTTACTGTCGATGACACATACCAGTAACTTCAACCTCATGCAAGTCTGTTATATACATACACACGAATTTAGGACATTATATATATATATATATATATATATATATATATATATATATACATATATATATATATATATATATATATAATATATTACAAATTTATGCATACCAAACAATATAATGCATTACATAAAAATCTGTTAAGTCATACCACTGTACGTCAAATGTTTAATTTAATTTTACAGCACCGTCTTGCCACGAAAACGGAATAAACCGACAGGCGTTTGTACAATATATCGTTATACTCCCTGATTCTAAATCAGTCTGTTGCCCAAAGGTAAGGTTAAGCTAAAGTTCGTCAGGTGTAAAGTATGTTAAGCAACACTTGAATTAAGTAGATAAAGTAAACAAATTTAAGTAACCAAATGAAGGAAAGCAAAGGAAGTTGTTTGTATTCCGGATTAGAATGGCGTTCGTTTAATCGTGCTTTTGTTTCTTTGCGATGCTGGGAATGAAATTCAGCAGTCGAGGGAATTAGCTGCTCGTCGCCACTTACACTAAAAAACGCGGTTCACGTTGCTGTCAGACATGCGAACTAGAAACATCTTGATATCAAAGAGAGCGGAACAGTATGGACATCCTGACTTGCCTGGAAATTTGTCGCCTGTCTGCAAAAATGCATGACATTTGTCTTGAAATGTATGCAAGTTTGAGTACTGGTCGTGAGCAAGTTTAGTCTGCAGAATGCCTCAAATGATGCATCTACACTTTGTCACCTCTGTGTTCCGGCTTTGAGGCAAATCGAGTTCCACCATGAATTACACTGACCTTTGGATGGCTGTTCTCTCCGGATGACCTTCCATTATTTCCAGCACTTCGGATTCAGCATTTCCGCACGCAAGGTTATGGGGTCGGGATAATTTTAAATATGCTGTCCTTTCCCGTTTGTAACCACATTCATTTCACGTCTGACAGCTTTGAGCGATGTTGATGCAAAAAGGCAAGTCATATAGCAAACGCTAGAAACGCATATTTCCCGTACAACGTGAGATGCGAGCCCACGCGACACCACCCACGACGCATCCACCATGAATCCACTTTACCCTCAACGAACAGTAGACAAAAGAGCTTGCAGTCCAGGGAAAGTTGTTTAAGAATTTCCGATATATCGTCCAAAGTGCGCCTCAGCTTAACCCCAGTACCATACTCGAATGGTTTTGCGATTGCTCTTGCCGTATGATCACGTCGTTAATCGACCAGGACGTAGTCTGGAGAAAATGTGCAAACGTACACTTTCCAGCATCACGCAAAGACTGTTACTGATTCCCGCCACGTTTTGAGCCATTTGTACGTCACCGACACACGCAGTTGATTCCTTCGTGCCTGCTTTACCGCACCCTGCCTCAGTAACTGAAAATCTTATAAGCAGATGGTTAGATCTAGACATAGTTTACAGTACGTCTGAACAAATATCGTACCAGAATGGCCACATTTCTTGTGTTTGACTGACTGACTGCACTGACATGAGGCTTCGACGTCTCTCGGTTTTCTCCGCCGCTCCAGCCATGGATGAAGAGAAGCTGCTGAGGTCGGCCGGCAGCAAGCGGCGCTCCTTCGGCCGACGAAAGTATCGCTCGGTCGACGCTTCCGAGGTAAGGAATCGCGCGACCGCGCTGCCGCCGTCACCTGACGGACGCACATCCGAGGCAAGTCCCTGAGAATCACACAGTAGCACTGCCGCCGTCACCTGACGGACGCACATCCGAGGCAAGTCCCTGAGAATCACACAGTAGCACTGCCGCTGTCACCTGACGGACGCACATGCGGAGGTAGGCCCCTGAGAACCACACAAACGGTCATATCGATGCACAAAACTGATCATTAAAATGTAGACTAGTCGGGTGCGCAGGGCAATGTGTATTGCAGATGACGACGAAACCAATGTGCACCTTGCTCGATCATTTCACCAACAATGGCATCCCTGACTTGCGCATGTGCGGAACATTTTGCACTACTTCATACTTTCAGTTGTTCAGTCGTATCCTCACAACTATCTGCCGTGCTCGCCGCGTGAATCGGTATGGTTTCTGCCAACATCTGGATACGCAAACCTGCGTGGTGGTTCGCAGTTACGACCTGAAACTGCCAAAGTGATTAGACGATCAGTGTGAAGTTGCTCGTTTAATGTTAGGTGGCGATCAGTATTACCTAACGCTGTTCGTCTTCACACATTGCGTTACCTATGACTGGAGTTGGTGCAGTCCTGGTCACACGTGAGAGAACGATTGTTAGAAAAGGAATGACAGCACTTCTACAGTCACCGGAGATCTGCGGACACATGGACGCGCGTTTTGAGTTAGCCAGCAGACAGCAGCAGCCAGGCGCCGGTCGTCGTTGGGAGGGTCTCGGAGACCTCTCTTGGGCTGGCGACCTTACGCCCGTTATAGCTGTTTGCACGCTTGTTTATCGGGAAACGCCTACTGCCGAATCGCTGCAGAAACCCTCACCTGGCCGCCGGGAGCCGCCCAGCAGAGGCTGATCTGCTCCAGGGTCCGCCCCACCCACCTGGCCAGGGAGGGGATAGGAGCGGGAGGGGAGGGGTGCCGCAGGGTGCCTCCCAGCAGCTCGTCTTCCCCTTCCTCCTGGCCGGGGAAGAGAAGAGAGGAGTGGCGGGAGAGGGTATCGCCGCGGACATGGACATGGACAACAAAGTTGAGGTCAAATGTTTTGCCGTTTGAGAGATCGAATCGAGTAATCGAGTTCGGCGCTTACTCTGAGCGCCGGATAGCATTCAGTCCTCTTGAAGACCTGGTCCGTCCGGGACTCGAGAGCCTCACCCACCGAAAACCGGACCAAAGACGTGAAGGCCAGCTGGTTTTTGAGCGGGGAATCGGCTCTGTCAGTTGCTTAACGTGGTAGGCAAATGATTCGGTTCGCTAGAAGCGCGATGCAGGTGAAATGACCTGTTGATTACATTGGTTATCAAGGTTGGTTGTTACCAGCCCCGCATCGAAAAAGCGCATGAAAAATATTTTGGTGAACACCGAAAGATGGTCCATGACTCTTTCTTTCTTTATGTTCACGGATTGGTCTTTATCACAGCACTCTTGTACTTCTTTCGATTCTCTGCAGAATTATCGTAGAGATTCCTTCGTTCGCCGACGTTTCGGCCGCCTCAGCTCAGGGGCGGCGGATTAGGGCGGCAGGGGGTCAGTTTTCCCCATCTCCGGTCGAAATTTAACATTAAGCCTATAGCGTTGCACGGAAAGAATCGAGTTAAAAAACTGGCTTGCTCCCTCAGCTCCGGAGAGGCTCTGCCGCCACTGCCTCAGCTGCCACTGATTTAACCCGCGCACGACCGTCGGTCGGCGACGATCACACCCGACCGGGGGGAGGGGCAGGCGGTTCACCGTCCCCTCTAACTCACGAACAGTTGTTTGCACGATAAAAATAAGCACACCGTTGGAAAACTTGCAACGAGTACAGGTCGAAACTGGTCTCATTTTTAGTTTTAGATAAAATGTAGGCAATTTACGTCCTATACATGTTTTCTCATAGCCGACCGCATGAGACCGAGAAACGGCCTGAATCTCAAGGGCTGTGACTCATAACGCATAGGTGAAGGCACCAACGCACAAGTAAAGGCCCGCAGATGCCGATCCACGTCTAATTTCTCAGATTTGTTAAATGTAAACGCCGAAACGTTGAGTTAAAGACATGGCAGTTTTCACACGGGTTGTGGGCGGACACTGCAGCCGTACGCAGTATGAAATTAACGGGAACTAATTGTAGCGTTCCTTTATTTTCGCGACATAAACCTCTCTATGTCAATTTTTATTGATCTTAGTGGTTCTTGTGATGGTTTTGCATGCTTAAATTTTGGAAACAATCATTAGTTGCCAATCTACACAACTGGCGGAGTTTTCTTCGCAAAAGCCAGTTTGTTTCCAAAATACGCAATTTTTTAAACTTTTTAGGGTTCTTGGTATTACTTACGTCTGTGCAAGCCAGTTCTGCCTTTTTCTACCCTCCTGAGTAATTCATCTGAGTTGATTTTGACGGTGGTACATTTTGGCTCACAACAGTTATTCGTGACCTGGCCTCAGGTCAATGGCTGGAAGTCATTGATATTTTGCCTGTTGATGGTAACTAGATGTCTACTTCACTCCGCACTAAAAATGTTATGAAAAATTCGGCCAATTTCCGAAAAAAACGACAATATGTCTTAAAAATAGGCTTGACCTCAGGTCAATGACCCAGAAAATTCCGAAAAAATCTGAGATTGCAGTTTTCTTGCATCTATTAAGATCACCAATCCCTGAAAGTATTATTGCGATAGCTTGTTTCCCGAAAACATTGCAGGGCGCTAAACTTTTTTGGACATAGATCCGTTTGACCTAACCTAGGTCAGACACCTGACTTCACCTAAGGTGAAAACTTTGCTACAAGGTGTAAAAGTGATCAAGCAAAAGGCACACGAAATTTCGTGGCTCTGTGTTTGTTTGTTCTCTCGCAGTCTTAGAAAAGCCCCAGGGGGGACAGTGAATCGCCCCTCAGTCGGGGACGGGTTAATAACTAACTGCCATAGGTTCATACCCTTCCATTTCGCAGAGATCCGCGGTTTGTTTGCAGCTTGCAAAAGGCACACTTTTCTTTCGTCAGCTCGTCACGTCTTTGTTTGTATGCATTGCAACTGAGTTTTTTTGGCAAGGCACTCTGCTGTCCCAAGAAAAAAATGCGCTTTTTTCCTGGTGGTCATTCTCACTCAAGAGTCCTCTCTCAGACACACCCGCCCTTTCAAGATCTCACCACTGCACTGCACTTCGGTAAACTACCGGGAGTCACTGGGCCTCCAGTTTCCTTTCTCATTGCTCTCCCCGCCTGGTCCGTCCATCAGTCACGGGTACGGCGCTGCTTCGTTTACAGTCGGCGTCATCTGCTTCGGTGGAGTTCGAATGACTGGTTGCAGGGGAGAGAGCACAGGCGGGCGGCAGCGAGTGGCAAATGCCGGGAAAAGATCAGTCAGGACTGTTTGCGGTTGTATGATTATTCTCGAACTGCAAGCGCGCAGCAACTCTTGAATATAGTATGGTAACATTCATGCTAAACTTTGCCAAGTAACTGACCCATTTCCCGCGGCCAACTTTAACAGCATTCCTGATGCTCACATGGAAAAAATAGGACGAAAACAACCTAACTTTTCATTCCAAAGCGATGACTAATGACTGTCGTATCAACGTACGCACATGCACACGCTTGGCTGCATAGTTCTCTGATATGTATGTAAAACTGGCACATTTCGGTTCTGCTGTGCATTCTGACTGGACGTATGCCCTTGCTTCGTAAAGTAATGCCAGAACTCGACATCTGCAGCCGGTTTACCGAACGTCGTCACGTAGTTCACCATTGCGCTGCCAGGCGTGCTGTAGCCATCAGTGATAGAACTTCATTCGCCCCGCACAAGCTCCAAATTTCTTTGTTTTCCAAAATTCCTTCACAGTTGCTGTTTTTGGTGCACACACGTGAAAATAGCATACGCTTGTCCGGAATCTTTTCAAAGCTGGTCTTGCCGATACACCCCAAGATGCATTTCGTGCCACAGAGCCATCCTCCCTGCCACCCAGGCTCACTGCTACGTTCGCACTCAGGTTGCATGACAGGTTCCCTGTCGACGGCGGCGGCGCACCAGCCAGACGAGGCACGGCAGACGTAGGTTCTGACGCCGTTCACGGCAAGTCCGGGTCAGGCCGCGCCGCTCAACCGCTGCGGCAGAATCCGTCACATCTACGCAGCCGAAAGAGTCGCCCCACCGGTCGGGCCGTCATACGTCGGACACGCCTTCTGGCCATGCATAGCGGGCCGGTGCGCTGTAATAAGGCGCAAGCCGCGTTAAGCACCCGGCGGCCGATGGAGAACGCCTTCTCAGAGGACTCGCTAACGGCAAGCGTCCGTCGTCAATCGCACGGCACTTCTCGTTGAAGGGTTGCGTCAAAACAATGCGGGACGGGACGAAGTCAGGGGTAGCCCTTCCCGCTGCAGCTCGGAGTGTGAGAAGGGCGGAGGTGGACGCAAGTGTCCGTCAGCTCACGTGAGTCCTCTGCACTTCTGGTGCCGCCTGCCCGGCTACTGCGCTGTTGTTTCAGCGGCCGTCCGGCGACCTGAATGAGAACGAAGGGACGGTATCGTATCACCTGATTCGCACCATAGCTCTATAGGTGGCGACGCTGGTGGTCCTGGGTCCTCTCCTTTTCATTGACGGGCTTGTGCAAATGAATGGACTCTGCGCTAAAAGCGTATCATGCAGTTAATTATTCCATAGCATGCGGCTGGATTTTCTAGAATTATTTTACCAATTTGGCCAGTAAGGCCCTCTGAATAGCATGTCCCCTGAAACAGGAGTGTCGTTTGGCATAAGTGATTATGGGGGGTCAGCCGAGGGCCCGAAAACCTACCCCCTTATGTGCATTTCTCAACGGATGTTAGGGCCCAGTGGAACATTGGCAGCACGCATCACCGGGCCTATAAAAAACGACGCCCTTGCCCTACAGGCATGTCCGGCGTGCACCTATCAGGGGGCAACATCATTATCACATCATCAGTGTCGCCCTGAATAATCTTCGGGTAACTCGGCCACCTGACATTTGATAAGCATGCTGCTTCCCAGGGACGCAGCCAGGATTTTCTGAAATGAGAGGGGGTCGGAGCTCAGTGTTAATTGAAATCATACGAAAACTGCCCGCTGGGAAGACGATGAGCAATGGTTTTCGCAAAACATGTGGGCCAAGGGGGGGGGGCGGATCCCGGTCCCCCCTTGGCTGCACCTATGCTGCTGCCTTTCTTCATGGCTGTTCAAAGACCGCCATAGAACAAATGGATAACAGTGTAGCCGACAAAACTCTAACAATGTCACCTCAGAACAACACAGGAGAAATCCTTGAAAATGCTTGGCCTCTTGGGGGTCCGATTCACGTCACATAACAGCCATATCTTTGACTTATCAAACGTTGATATCAAAGGGAAGCTGCCCAATGTGCGCCACCTTTTCGAAAAAAGGGGCACTATGACTATGGTACTGGAGAAATTGTCTTATTTCTTTCTCATTGCCTTCTCGGGTCTTTGGACCACCATAATATCCGGTGTTTTAAAACTTTAGTCTACGCCTTCTTTTTGTTATTTGGTTTCCAGCAAGACACTGAAAAAGGCGCAATTAGGGCAACCCTGCCATATTTGCGACATAATGTGTCTTATTGCGTCACCATAGAAATGACACGTAGTTCCGGGTAGTTTGCGGTGGCAAAAGGTATAATGGACACTACCTGATATATTATGAACAGTTTCACTTTTATTCTTTTCGCCAATACTTGCCAGCAGGTTGAGAGAAGTGCTCAGATCCCGACAAGATGCTGGACAGCCCCATTGAGGTGACTATATAGGCGCATCCAGTGGGTTTGGGGTCCATAACCCTCTTGTGATCCGGAAATGTTGTTTAAACCGGAAAATACAATGGTCCTGCATTTCTTAAATGTCGAAATAAGGTCACCAGAACCAAAGGATTTGTGATATGAAAAAGGTGCATTCTCCCCTTTCAGGATCCATTTTAGCATCTAAATTACGGAGCAAAACTCCTG
This sequence comes from Capitulum mitella, assembly GCA_030062745.1. Taxonomy (NCBI): domain Eukaryota; kingdom Metazoa; phylum Arthropoda; class Thecostraca; order Pollicipedomorpha; family Pollicipedidae; genus Capitulum; species Capitulum mitella. The sequence goes on along the minus strand of CP099839.1, from coordinate 2,669,998 downwards.
CAGTGGTAGATAAATTCCCCGATGGAGAAAGGCGCAGCGAGGTCATCTGACTTCGATGGGCACAGTGTTTGCGGTCAGCGGCTAGCCACTCTCTCCAAATGAGTTGGCTAAAATCTGAAACACATTTACCCGCAAGATTGAACGGAGACCCTCGTTCCTAGCTTGTCGCCAGGATTCTCGGCATGGGGGGTAGCTGCGAGACTTGGGGCGTTGATTACATGGTCAATGAGAAAAAAGTAATGTTTTACATACGTTTTCCCTGCCAGTCGACGGTGGGGGAGGGCTGCGTGAGGTGGGGGGAGGAGAGCTAAGGGCTGTAGCCCTTCCAAGAAGACTCTGGTGTCATTTCTGCCTCACTCTTAATGCGTCCCCCCGCAGCCGAAATCTCCCTCTTCGTGATTATCGCTTTAAGTGGGTCCCAGAAACGTGCAAGACACTGTAACAATCATCAGCACACTGTTAGCTAGTCCTGCCCGTTTGCGTTACTGGGGCAATAAGGCCTGGCAAATGGTGGCGCGAAAACGGCAATGGCTGTACCATAACAAAACTTTTCGGTGACAAAAAAACGCGCGAACGTATCATCACTATTCTGGTCAAATTAGAAGAGCCATTCCACAACGTAGGTACTGTACAGGGACAATTTTGCTTCACGGTATTGATAGCACTATTTTACACGAGTAACAAAGGACAGAAAATTATTTCAAACTTGCACTGAAACTTCACGGACCCACCACACGTCTGTATCGCTAACAGAGAGGAAGAGGAACGGGTTAAATCTGCAGTCACGCTGTTACTCTTAGAAAACATCCTTAATCTGTCAATCATCTGTCCCAGTTAGGAGATAATGGGGCGGCGCAATTAGGCAAGGTTGCGCCCACTGAGCAGCTTTCCCTATGCATCCGGCTTGCGTTATGCCTAATTGCTGATGTCAGAGAAAAACTGAAAATTATCTTATCGTGGAGCAGTCAAAAAACAACATGTTTATGTGAATGGCTGGATTTATTAGGGAACACAAAGTAGTTAACAGTTATCACCACGGCTTTCTCGCCGCTCTTCGCTCGTTCTTCACCGATCCGCGGTGTCGGAGGTCGCTCGGGGGACAAACTGTCGCCTGCAGAAGGCATCAGGACCGCATGTCGGGCAATCTCACCACTGGCGCGGCAGCGGGCGGACAGGCTTGGGACCTGCTCTCTCAGACATGTCCTGCTTCAGCTCCGCGGCTCAGCTCCAGCTCCGCGGCCCAGTGCAGGCCCGAGTGTCTGGACTCGGGAGACAGCAGGCTGACCTCATACTGTGCGGTCTCTTCTCACGCTGCCCGAGACGATGGACGTGACGCGACGGAGCCGCAGGAGGCGCGAGAGGTGACCCTGGCGACAGGTTGGCGAACACCTACGTATAAACAATATGCAAATAGCGCTATCTGTACACGCGCGCGCCAGTACCGCTCGCTGTCCTGCCCTAATCGTATTGCTTCACTGCAGTGTTTGCTCGGCGGACGCCGGGTGTGACACCTGAGCAGCGGCCGAACAGCGTCCTGCCCCTACCGTGCGCTGACGCACCGGTGACAGTCGCCGAACTGAACCAGAACGTGAAACCACGCGCTGATGAGCGTGCATCAGTCAGATGCCCAGCAACTTCTGGGACATCTGATTTACCTCGTTTCAACCTCGTGCTTCTCTGCTTATTTGGCAGACTTTGTTGGCAACTGGCTGTAGGTCTATGACTTTCAGCTTCTTTCATCGGATTATGTGAGGCATCTATTTGATCTAAAATCGTGCTTAGCACGATGACATCGTAGGTGTTGCCGTAATTTCGACGGAATGCAAATCATTTTCTTGGACTGATGTGTATCCAGTAACTAGACCACAAACCAGGTATTGGGAAAAGGGAACAGGCGGTGAAATCCAGATGTTTTAGCCTCCTTTGTTTTCAGGCAACTCCCAAAGGCGTTAAACATTCTGAAAAAGTCCGGAGACGAGGTACCTTTAACATCACTGTGGTGGAGTCCTTGGCTGATGCATGTCTTAACTCTTGAACATGTGACATATGTCATATGCATATGTCATATATACATATGCATATATATGTGTATATGTCTTTTGCTCTAGACGTCTCCTTTCTCTTTCAGCCATATAACCGCTATGCCGCCGACAGCGGCGCACTGGAGGAACTGAACAGCATGTTCGGCGTCACAGTGCGGGACAGTCTCAGAAGCCTGGTGGCCGACGAGCCGCAGTTTAACCTGCCCAATCGCTTTTCCGAGAACGACTTCCAAGGTGGGTGGGTCGTTCTGGCCCTGCGCCAGGCGTGGCTTTGCACGGCGCAGCGAGATAGCCCACGTCATCCAGGTCCTCCCACGTTATCGCAGTGGTCGGCGCGGACCCGGTACCGTGCACGGCGGACCGCGGCCACAGACCATGACCCGATCCTGCCGGCCGCCGTGTGTGGGCCGCCCTTCACGCTGCTGGCGCGGTGGCCAGTTTTTCTCCAGCGTCCCCAGGCCACACGATAAGTCGGGAAACCAGGCCCGGGTGGCCGCCGGCTCGGCCCAGCAGCCGGTGGCCGCCGACCTCGGGTCACAGAATACGTATGGGCCGCGTGCCGGCCGCTGCATGCGCGTGAGGCCCGGCCCTGGCAGCCGCGGAAGCGTCAGGGGCCGGGGCCGGGGCCGGCGGCCAGGAGGGGTGACTCCCCGCTGGTCGCAGACGGCTGATTGCCGAGCGCGGCGTGCCCCGCAGGAACGGATGGCGACCCAACACACGGCTGTCCTTACGCCGGAGCGAGCCATCGGGACGCCCGGGGAGCATGCCCTTCCCAAATCATACCGCCCTTGGTCCAGTTTGGATGGGTTACCCCCCCCCCCCCACTGGAACGTCTGAGGAAGGGTCACTACCAGTCGGACGTGAGAAACCTGCGTTACGAAGGCCATCGCTCAACAAGAGCTGAATCGCTGGCTGCACTGTAAGCATTGTTAAAAGGATTGCCTGTGTATTGAGGGAGTGGTCTCGGTGGTTCGGTCAATTCCCCGCGGGGGATTTAATCATCGCGCATCCCCTACACTGTCGCCGCCGATTGCAGCTGGTCATGCATAGCCTCAGCGAGGATACAAAATATTCTGGTAGTATTTTTTCACCTTTCAGGACAAGGATTAGTGTGACTTTGAATTCAAAATCTCGTCACCGCCGTCGGACTCTACGCGAATTAGGTACTGCTGTGATTAACCCTCGTCTAACCGGGGAGTGGAAATTCTCCCTCCCCCAACCTGAAGTGTCCTGAGCATAACGAAAAACGGCGGCTCGAAGTACCGCGAAATTTTTAGTACCTTTCTTCTTATCCATTTTGTACCCTGTGTCAAAATTTTAACCCTATTCCCGGCAGGGGGGGCGGAATCCGCCCCCCCTCGGGTTTTTTGCTTGCCAATTCCAGGCTTTTTGACGCAGCTTCACGAAACTTGGTGAATTTTCCTAGCTATTCCTTCTACGCGCCGTGACAAAATTTCGAAATTCTATTTTGCTCAGGGGCGGAGCCAGGCAACGTTTTTGGGAGGCACCTCAGGTCATTTTTGGCCATGTTGAGGGTAAAAGGAAAATGTCTGCCAAAAACGGAGTTTTTAAGATAGAACTTAAAACTTTACATGAATATATAGCTAAATTGTTGGGCAATGTGCATATGTAATTTTGTTTATCTGAGGTCACTTTACAAGGTCAGGTCAAGGTCAAAAGTCAAAATTTGTCTTTTCGCAATAATTTCGGCTCCGTTTTTTCAAATGCCAAACCCGGAATATATATGACGTAGAAAGATGCCCTCTACTTGTGTACCAAGTTTCAGCTTGATATCAGGTCAGGTCACGGAGCTATGACCTAAAATGTCAGTGCACGTACCCTATATCGCAAAAGCCAAAAAATGAATTTTTTGGAATAGAGTGAATTTAATCGATTAAAAACGTTTACAGATAATATTGAATGCACACGACATCATTCCAGGTGACCCCAAGGTCACTGGAGGTCATTTAAGGTCAAAGGTCACAAGTTGATCTGAGAAACGTGTGAACATGACAGTTCCCCCTTTTTTATGTCCCTGACACCGCCTATGCTAACATTATACAAACATTGTAATGCGATTTGTACTTCTTTAGCATAACATGACTAGCAGAAGCTAAAAAAGTGTTTTGGCCTCTTTTCTTCATTCCGTTATTGGAAAACTAATCCCCCTATTTTTAAAACCCTGTGAACGCCCATGAATTTTCTCAAAATTTCAAATTTGCATACCCATGGTAAAAGCCCTATCCATAATCTCTCGATTGATGCCAGTTTCATCGAAATCGGTCGATAAACAACGGAGTTATAAGAAGTCAAAAAGAACCCCCCATTTTGACATTTTTGCCCCCCTGTATCCACAAATTTCAAAATTTGGAAAATTTCTTTTTATCAAAATGTAGTTCACGTCACGGCAAATCGATTGCCGTTTGTTGCGATGAAATCGGATAAGTAGTTCTCGAGATCTCAGGGGGGGCCGAATCCGCCCCCCCTGCCGGGAATCGGCCATACCGTCTGGCCCTCCGGGAATAGGGTTAAGCTGCAGACTGGACAGAACACTGACATAGTTTAGATCAAAGAGGTCAACCTCCACAAAAATTGTAATCTTGATAACTTATTTAGGATTGGATGGATTTATGTAAACCTTGCAGGAGTAACGGAAGGTAATAAACGTCACAACTTGCACATGTCAAATTTTTCGGAAAATTGAATTTCAATGACCGCAGGTGAGATCACTTTCGGGCGCTTTTTGAGATTTGGCCTAAATTTCGGCGAATTTTTGCGGGATTTTCATGCCCAGATGTTGTTAGAAACATGGCCAATAGCATATGTTACCACTATATTACCAGAACACGCATGGCCTTGGCCCAGGTCATGACCCTCCGTGTGGGCATCTGTTGTCCAGAGCATAATTTTCCATAAAACCAAACCGTCTGCCTAAAAACAATAATTCGCTTTTTCTAGGGTAGAAATGAGCGACGAAATCAAATTTATCGCAAAAGTAAGCCTGTCTAAGGCCATCGGAGGTCATCAAAGGTCAGTGAACCCGCTTGATCCAGGTTGACCCTCAGGGCAGTGGCAAATGCTTATCAAGTGTTTTGCTATGCTACGGGCATCATTTCCATTCCAATTTGCTACCAAAACATCGGGTAAGTCGAAGCGCGATACATAGTAACAGCGCCACAAACATACATGGCAATAGGTCGTGGCTTGACCTAACCTAATGGTATGAATGTGTTCGACACATTTATAATCATCTTAATTTTCCACTAAAATGAAAATCACAACGCCAGTTTACTTTGTCATTTCACTTCCACTCCGATGCAGCCTTACCTGTCATGGGCTCTGATAACCTCGATACTGACCCAAGTGTAATGAGTTATGCTGATTGGACTCGCCTTAAAGAGTTTTCTTTGCTAGTATTTCATTTTTTTTTTTTTTTGCTCAGCGGCGCACAGGATCTAAGGTCCTGCCCGTGGGCCCGCGCGCGGTCTGTATCGTTTGATCTGGGTTCGAGGCGCCGTCAGCAGTGGCAGACATATGCTGCCCGCGGTGGAGCTGGTCGAGAGCGACGGACGGTGCGGAGGAGCGGCAAAGTCGAAATCTTGTTTTGTCCGGACGTCTCATTGCTGACGCTCCGAAGTGAGGCGTGATAGACATAGACTGACGGATATCTCGTAAGTGGACATGGATATCAGAAGGTGGAGGGAGATCGCTTAGCCTGAGCAGACACCATCGAATGCGATCATCCACCACGTTTCACATCCCGACTGAAGCTCCAGAAATCCCTTGTCTGGTGTTTCGGGAGAGAAGAGGTTAGGTATGCTAGGCTGACGGCTTGTTATCAGTTAAAGAAAGGCCCGTTTCTCGATTGTTGTTCCAGGTCACTTCAAGGAAAATCTGTTCGCCCGACCCCATGGACCCCTCAGACATGGGAAGAAGAAAAGGAAGAGAGGCGACGGGAACCATGCATCTCGCCCGTCTTCAAAACACGTGAGCTGCGCTTAGAGGGTTCATTTGCTGCTGCATGCTGACCGGGTTTATGTATTTGCGCTATGTGGTGCCGGTAAATGATAGAATAACGTATAACGTCTTTGTCGATGGGGAAGTCTCTGTTGGTATTTTATATTCGATAAAATGGTATTTTGGTTTGCAATGCCTTAACTGCAGCTGGACACTGCGCAATTTTTTTGCGGAGTGATAAACTTGAGCGTGACAGATATGATACCCCAACTCAGCCATGGGTTTGCTGTTATCATAAATTGCAACACATCATTTGCGAAGGAAGTGTTTCGTTTTTCCCCGGAATGATGTGCGCGGAACATCCCCGGAAGCAGCATTTCCGCTTCGTCACAATACCGTGTCATACCTGGCCTGACCTGGCCCGGCCTGACCCAGCCTGACCTGACCCGGCCTGGCGTGGCGCTCCGGCAGGGCGCTGCTGAGAGTCAGGGGTCACAGAAGGGCGACCGGATCAGGAGGCAGCAGAGCATTCCTGAGGAGCAGGAGCAGGAGCACCGGGCCGAGCCGGCGGCGGCGGACTCGGAGGCGGAGACGAAGGTGGAGACCACGGAGACGGACCCGCTCTCTCAGACGGCAGCCGAGGTCGAATCGTGAGTGATGACCGCACACCGCCCAGGTCGGCCTGTTAACCCTGACCCTTGTCTTGTCTTGTCTTGTCTAACCCTTGTCGAAACATATCTGCATAAGGCTACGTGAGTTCAAATGCAAAATCAGCACATAGTTGTCACAACATGAAAGCCTTCTGGACGACTGGAACACATTTTTATTCATTTTGCTCACGTGCCCCATATGCTCACGAAAATCTCAGCATCACAGGTGAGTCATCACCATTATCGCCACTGCTCATGAAATCTTTTGACCGCCTACTATCCGCGTTTCATTATTTTCATATAAAGACAATCATGCATCCTGATACGGATGAAACGAAACAGATACCAGCGCACAGATGTCTTCTGCCAGCCGTTTACGACGTAAACTGGCCGATGATGACGTGCGTGGGCGGCTCGTGAACTGTTGCAGCGCAGCGGGGTCCGTGCCGGGTCTGGTATTCTTCGAGAGGGAGCCCATCCGAGACCAGCGGGCCGCTCCGGAGTCGGACGACGCAGGCCGACGCGACGAAAGAGTCGAACTCGAAGTCGGTGAGCTATCTGCCGGTCGTGGTGTCGATCATGTCTGCGATGTGCCCTTTCAGCAAGGTTGTTTTCATTTCTCGGGCTAGGTTATTTAGTTCGCTTTTCCAAAAGACCATTTCCTTTAAGCTCGCGGACGACACCGACCCTCTGCAGGATGGCTGGACAGCTGTCCATGGAGGGTATCACTAGCCAGTGGTGTCGCGTCAACAGCGGCCGGGGGAGGGAGTCCTGGACAGTTGCGCATGGGGACTTCACCAGACAACACCACTGACACCATCCGTGGTGTCCGTCACCAATGGCCGGGGAGGGAACGTTGTCTGCTTCCCGACTGACCCGGTCTAGTGGCATCTTGGCGTTGATGGTTCTACAGTAACCTGCTGCCAGTGAGTTGACCTGCTGCACGGTGTGGAGAAACAGTCACATGTTGGCCCGAAGCTATGAAGGACCACAACTTTCTGCGGTTTCTACGGAGTTCGGTGGAGCGGACGGCTGACCTTGCAGATTCGGCTGATAACAGGGAGGTGGCTGGGTAATGGGTAAGTGAGGTGTCCAAGTGAGCATTGCTGCCGGGAAGAATGTTTTAACCTTCTCCGCGCGATCCCAGGCCGCTGCAATGACGAGCCGGTCCCACGGCGATACAGAATGAAGCAGAAAGAGGACCACAACATCTCGAACGTGGGCGGCGCGGGCACAGGACAGACCATGCTGCTTGGCAAAAGAACGCTCGGCCGCACGCCACACGACGTGAGTCTGTGACCGCAGGCTGAAAAAAGCAGCGTGTTTAAACATGTCCCGCTATTTCGACGTCATACGAGAGCTGGAAATGGGCGTTTTTGTTGCTGGAAATACGCCAGAAATTGACATTTTGGACTTGTTGGAGGAACGAGGGGCTTTCGCAGTCTTTTTTTGTCGATGGTGTCGTTGGCTTCAAAAATGAAAGCCAGTTGTTTATTGAAACCTCCATTTGAACTACAACCGGAGAACGTTTGACATACTTATCGTGAAAATAATCTCTAGCAATTTGTCCTTCCCCCCAAAACAACAGAGCTGCGCATAGTCTAAAACAAGCTCGTGCTTATAGATCGTGTTCATCAAATACTGAACTCTCTTATATATATATATATATATATATATATATATATATATATATATATATATATATATATTTGTATATATATCGAACTCTCATCACCAGTTCCGCTGCAAACTTGTATTGCCATCATCTGCTACCTGTTTTGCATTTTTTGGGGATGGGGTGGGGTGTTCCATTCATGGGAAAACGAACTGGCTTTCCACGGATGTAGAGATATAGATTCGTTACAGCGAAGCCTCGACTTCTACATTACATCTCAGTTATCAGTCCAGGTCGTTTCGTGTAGTTTTCTTCTTTTATCTTACTGCCGTGTTCTTTGCTACTGTTTTGTCAAGTTCTGTCGGCTACTGAAGTACGACTGTTGTCCGCTGCGGCAGATGTTTATCGAGATGGACGAGCTGATAGCCACGGAGAACGATCTGAAGTGGCAGGAGACAGCTCGCTGGATCAAGTATGAAGAGGACGCGGAGCAGGGCGGCAACCGATGGGGAAAGCCCCACCTGGCCGCCCTCTCCTTCCTGAGCCTGATGAACCTCAGGCGCTGCCTGGCTCAGTGTACGCAGTCTAATTCTTTGATTCCTGTTGTAGTGGTATGGTATGACGAAGTACTTTTAACTTAACGTTTTGACTGACAACGAATGCGACGCACAGAGCTAGACGAGTTTTTCTCGTGGTAAACCTAACGGATTCAAAACAATGGAAAAGTTACGTGCTATGCTTATGTCGCAAGGGCGCGAACCGTTGAAATTCCTTCCCGTACCCGCACCACAGCAGCGCAGCATAGATGTGATCATTCTCAGTCGTCTTTAAACTATGCTTCACATAAACCATTTGACTTGTACGGACATTGTATGCGTCGCACTTCCCCTTGTTTGCTCCATCTCCTTGCCCGCACACGTATCGTTGCCGCATCTTCCCTTTTCTCTCCTCAGGCACACTCCACCTCCATCGTCCTATGCCTCTCCTCGCAGGCCGCGGCTGTCTGCCAACAATCCTTCACCTCCCCTCTCTCAAGCGAACCCCTTCTGAACGACGCCACGCGTCTTCGCGTCGCCAGGCGTGCTGCTTCTGGACGTGGATGAGCATGACTCAGTGGTCATCAGTCACCGCATCGTCACCCAGCTGGTGACCGAGGACCAGATCCAGCAGCAGGACTTCAGCGCCGTGCTGCGCACTCTGTTGCTGCGCCGCCAGCACGTGGCGGATCACGGCACCCGGGGGCTGAGGAGCTATGTCAACAGGCGGAAATTGTCCCGGATCGCGCTGCAGGTGCTAGGGCAGGACAGGGGAGGCGGTCTGGGACGCCAGGTCAAGGTGCTAGGGCGGGACAGGAGAGGCGGTTTGGGACTCCAGGTCATGCTGCAGGTGTCAGGGCAGGACAGGAGAGGCGGTTTGGGACTCCAGGTCACGCTGCAGGTGTCAGGGCAGGACAGGAGAGGCGGTCTGGGACTCCAGGTCATGCTGCAGGTGTCAGGGCGGGACAGGGGAGGCGGTCTAGGACGCCAGGTCACGCTGCAGGTGTCAGGGCGGGACAGGAGAGGCGGTTTGGGACGTCAGGGAGTTATGAACGCTGCAAAGAACAGGGCGAAGAGTGTTTTTACTTTTTATTTTTGGGTGATTCTGTCCGTGAAAAACCACGAGGCGAATGTAGGAGATTGAAACGTTCCTACAACAATGATGCCTCTCGTTCGCCGTTGTCAAACATTATATTGGTGCAGTGACATTTCTCCTAATTCTCGTTTTGTGTATATTCATGTCAAAATGATTGTTGTACTCTGTCTGAGTCGACGATGGCACAAAACTTGTGCAGACTATTTGAATGCGGTTATGCAACGGCTACCACCTCACAGCAATGCTACTAGCAGTCACGATATACGGATCAGACGCACGCCGCTTCTCGTCAGTTTGAAGCATTGCTGTCGGTCGGCTGGTATGATCCCCCAGCCCGGGCACCAACTAACGCTGCGTCCGGCCTCAGAGTCTGGCCGACATGAGAAACAGCTCGGACCGCTCCCTGTCCGACAGGGACAAGAAGGACTCGACGGCGGGCTTGACCGGGCGGATCCCGCATCAGGACTCGGTCAGTTGGAGCCGCCGACATCTGGTCGTGCCCGTGTGATGCCTAAGATCGGCTGCAGAATGCTGGAGGCGGCACATTTGTTTCTTGGCTTTTTGGTTGAAATTTCACGGTCAGACATCAAATCAGACATCACAGCGGCATTAGAGAGGCATAAAATGTGCGTCACGTCATGCCCGTCAAATCGTTTTAGCATCCAGCTACGTCGTGAAAAGTCCCGAGCACTGGCGGGGAACGTCCAGATTTAGAGCCGGTAACGGTTGTTCAGTGGAGCACGGGAGCACACCGTTCAACGTTCAGCGTGTGGGTGCGCGCATACCATTTTGGAATACTTATTTGTAGTGAATGCCAGAGGATTAATGCTAAATTGTAGTGTTCAGCGGGAGGGAGGAAGGTTTCCCAATGCTTCCGCCGCCCCTGGTCGCAAGGCTTTCAGAAGCGCAGGATACGCGAGAGTGTTGCGGGCTTGTGCCGAACCTCTAGTTCTTGTGTCGGCCGCCAGGTGGGCGGCGACAGCCTGACGAGCGTGGACGAGCCGCGGCGGTTCTCCGTTCAACAGGCGATCCTGCGGCACCTGGCGCCCGGCACCGAGGTGTTCAGCGTCAACGTTGGCCGCGTGGATTTCGTCTCCCGGCCGATCGCTGCGTTCGTGCGGCTGGCCGAGGGCACCTTACTGCCGGGCATCACTGAGGTCAGCTGTGAGGAGCCGTCGTCACGCGCGGCCGTCGGGACTGATGGAATTGAAATCGGCGGTGACAGATAAAGGGCTACATCGAATGCAGGGTTACCAAGCTTTTGTGTGATCCTAGATGCTCTTACTGGATTACAAATGTCAATATCGATGACAGATCAGAGTTTGATTACGAGGGTCGTTGAGGGGAAACGATATGAACTATGCCCAGTGACGTAAGCGAGGGCGACGTCACGAGAGCAGTGTGGATTATCGGCATTCACCGCTGCGTTCCAGAGTGAGGTCTAGCTAGGAGCAGGCCTTGCAATTTCCGTTTTAGAGGAATCACGTTTGATTTATTGAGTACCGTCGTACACGGATTGTAACGTCTGCTTTGTAACGATCTTTGTCGGACGGGGCACAGCCTGCGTTGTTGGGAACCTCGGTAGCCTGGGACTGTTAGGTTTGCGTGTCGCAACCAGATGCCTCTGCCGGTTCGGTTCATCTTCTTCCGCGTGGGGCCGATGGACTCTGAAGAAAACTACCACGAGACCGGCAGGGCATTCGCCACGCTTATGTCAAGTCCGGTGAGCGGGAGTTGTTGCTGTTTCCGTTACCGCTGCTGTTGCTGTGTCGGAAACACCACCTGTCAGTCCTAGTGGTACGAGGGTATAGCACCTGTGGCCACAGCTACTGAGTTATTGCACATGACTGTCTCCGTGACTCCAGTCTGATACCCATCCCTTGGCCATTGCTGATCGTTTATTTTCATATTACGTGGTTCACGTCCTGGCTTTTCAGTTTCCCGCTTGCCCCTCCAACTTTCCATGGTTCTGACCTCCTTCTCAACATTTCATTTCAATTTCAGGCATTTCGCAAAGCGGCCTACAAGGCCGAGAACCGCGGCGATCTGTTGAGGGCCTTCAAGGAGTTCCTGGACGACACACTGGTGCTGCCACCTATCGACAAGACGGCCAACCCGGACGTGCTGGACGTGCGCCAGCTGCAGATGCGCTCGCGCAACATCCAGGAACGCAGGCGGGACCGCCTGGAGCGCGCCGCGCTCGACGGCGGTGCGGCGGCGGCGGGGCTGCGCTCTAGCGTGAACCCCAACCTGCCGGGGGAGCCGCTGCTGCCACCGGACAATCCGCTCGTTCGCAAGGGACGACCGTTCGCTGGCTTCGTCCGCGACTTCAAGCGCAGGTGGATCAAAGCCGCGGTGGCCGGAGCCGGCCTGCTGGCGTGGCGGACACCGCCACAGCACTTCCTTGTCCGGAGCTGGTGCAGGGGGTGTCGCCTGGTGCGACGGCTGCCCGGGGACCTTGGATAACACAGAGGTCTCGTTGGCTGATACAAAGGAGGGTATCAGAGTCTCCGCTGGCACAAATGTTGTTCTAGTTAGTTAATGCGTGGTGCAGAAACATGGCTGTGGGCTTCTTACATGGGTTTATACTTATCTGAAGAAAAAACGAAATACTTGGTTTCCTGAGCAGTACCGTCGAGGTCAAAATCGAACGAATCCTTTGTGCAGAATTCATTGGAGGCGATTTTAACATTATGGACTCGTTACTTTGCTTAATTTTCAGACTAACATTATCATTTCAGGTATCCGCACTACATCTCCGACTTCAAGGACGGCATCAATGGTGCAGTCCTCTCCTCTGCATTCTTCATCTTTTTTGCCGTCTTGGCAGGAGCAATCACTTTCGGAGGACTCGTGAGTACGTATCCATGCTTCAGAACAGAAATTTCCCCGTGTTTAGGCTCCCTGGTGCAAATAGCTCACCCTGCGGGCACTATATTTGCAGAGGGAGGAATCAGGCCGACTGATAACGCTTATAGCCGTCATATTAAGAAATTGTTCTGAAAACATGGTATTTCTCAATGTGAGACGTGGCGTTCAGCGGCTGTGATATTTATTGAATTTAACGTTTTTGTTTCCCTGGCGATAGTAAGCGCACCCTCGCCATCTCGACACGTACACACGCAGATGCACACGCACACGCAAAAGCACCCGCACACGTACGCGCGCACGCACGCACGCACGCACGCACGCACGCACACACACACACACACACACACACACACACACACACACAAATATATATATATGTTGAAACATATGCAAAGATCCTTAGACACCGCAGCGTTTTCAGATTGTATCTTTTTTCGTAGACGTTTCCAAGTTTTCTTACAACTTTTCACTTTTCAACCGAGACATTATAAAGCAAACTGCTAAAAGCATTAACCACGAAGTCAAGAAAAATCGCGAAAGAAGACATAAGAAAGAAAAAAGTTAAAGTAATAATAGGTAGGGTAAAAAGTCATATGTTACACGATGTCTGTTTTTATGTGTATCAACGTTTCAACCTTCAAAGGTCATCTCCAGGAATCAAATTATAGGAGATTCATACGGTTAGAGAGGGAAGAGGTGAGAGACAGAGGGAGGGAAAGAGAGAGAAGGAGAGAGAGAAATATTAAGACATTTCGCACAATGATTGATCAGGCACATTATATCAAACACCATACATGCAAATACAAAGTAACGCAGCTAATGTTCTGTCGTACAGAGCCAGATGATGCGTTTTGTTCTGTGCTTTGATAACTGGTGTGTGATCTCTGATGTATGTTGTCTCAGCAACCGCCAGCCGACGTTTGTCATAATACTGCAGGATGATAGCAGTGTTGTTTGTCAGCATAGTCCTGGTCAGGCACTGTCCGTGGTGTTCTCAGAGGTGGTTTTTAGGGCCACCCTTCTGCCGGTGCATTGTGAGGCAGCGGCTGGGAATGGTAGTGGTGTGGTAACAGTGTATGTGACGGCTTGTAGTCCCGGTAATATACCTGAAACGGTACACTACATCGGTCTGTTGAAGTCTAGTCTCATGTGCCACGTGAAGCGTAGGGTTCTGGGGCAAAGTGATCTTTCACCGCATTTGTACAACCGTTACATCGATGCGTGCACTGAAGAAGTACCATTCAGGAGCACGGAGGGCGAGCGGTACCAACAAATTAACGGAGTCGCAATGGGCTCTCCTCTCGGTGTGATGTTCGCGCAGACTTTCATGAGCCACGTGGAGAGTGGGGTTCTAGGGTAAGGTGATATTTCACTGCGCTTCTACTACCGCTACATCGATGACATTTTTGTCAATGTAGATCGTGTAGATGATATCAGCCAGCTCAAAGCGGACCTTGAAGTGACGTCAGGCCTTAACTTCACCACGGAGCTCCATGTTAACAGCAAGCTACCTTGCCTTGATCTGTTTGTCAGCAAAAATGACGATTCATTCTCTATGGGTGTTCATGTCAAGCCCACCAACCAAGGACGGCGCATGAACGGCGCCGGCGATTGTACAGATCGCTATGAGCGCCGGGTAATGAGACCCGGCGTGCGGCGGATGTTAAACCATTGTTCCACGTGCACATGTCTAGACGCGGAGCTGTGGAGGATGCTCAAATGTTGGTGAGCAGCGGCGAGGCAGCGGCGGCGGCGATTTTCTTGAGTCAATGGTTGGCACAGCTAAACGAAAAGTTAGCTTCGATAACTATTGATCCACTAACTCAAAAGTTAACTTTGATAATGATGAACCGTCAAAACCACTAAAACTTCAGTGGGAACTAACGATAACCGTTAACCGTTAATTTTTGCATGAGTTTAGCTTCGGTTTGGTTCTATCGGCGCGCCACCTAGCGCAGTCGGACGCGAGGCTTTGTACAACGTTCTTTTGTTCAAAAACTAGGGTTTTCTGGGACCTAAAGGTGCCATATTTGGAAAGTGCATGAAATAAGCTTTCCGGTGATGCAAGCTTTCCCCTTGTATATCTGGAAATGGCGGCAATGAGCAATGAATGTGACCGATTTGAACGCACTTGTCCGTTGGCTCGGGGACTGGTGGTCCAGTGACGTTATGGATTCCAACCAGCGGTGCAGCCAGGATTTTCGTAAGAGGAGGGGCCGAAGCTCATTGTATGAAATCATACGAAAACCACCTGCTGGGAAGACGACATGCAATGGTTTTCACAAAAAATGCGGGCCTAATGGGGGGGGGGGGGCGCTCCCGTCCCTCTTTTGGCTGCGTCTGTGCATGCACAACACTAGTAGCGGCCAAATACCTAAACAATAATGCACGAGGTAAAATGTACTAAAGTAGATAAACAAAATCTCAAACATCCTCTCATTAAACAATATCTTATAAAAAGTACGTCTTTTTGCAACGGCCACATCGGGGTCTGGCCGGATGAGCTGGCGTGCTGATTCGCTTGTCTAGCCCTTGCTTCGCGGCCGCGGCCGCCATGCGCCCCGCCTGTTATGAGCACTGTGCGCCGCTCGGCCGTCCATTTGTATCGTTTATTCATCGTACCTGGTTTAGTTTTATTTTTTTTTTGCATGCAGCACATCCAGGTGTACGGAAGGAAGCAGCAATATTACGAAGTTTGGGCATGGGAGCTAACGAAAACAGTATCTAGGGAAACGTCACACCGAAAAGGAAAATTTTCGTCGAAAACTTGAGACATGTGGCCGGACCCGCGTGGTCACTCTGGTCTGCATTCGGCAGCAGCATTAGCTCGCCCTCCGGGTGACCGGAGCACGTGCTCTGGTCCGCCGCTGACCGGACCGCGTGCTCTGGTCTGCCGCTGACCGGACCGCGGGCTCTGGTCTGCCGGTGACCGTTGACTGAGTGCTCTGGTCCGCCGCTGGCCGCCGACTGCGTGTTCTGGCCCACTGCTGACCACTGACGGCTGACCGGACCGCGTGCTCCCGTCCGCCGCAGTGGAGAAGACGGAGCTCCAGGTCGGTATCTCGGAGACGATCGTCTCGACGTCGGCGAGCGGCGTGGTGTTCGCCCTATTCTCCTGCCAGCCGCTCATCATCGTCGGCACCACCGGACCCGTGCTGCTCTTCGACCAGGCTCTCTTCCAGGTGATAGCTTCAGACTGCCTCTCAACAAAGGCCCTGTCGTCATGTTCCAGAGGAATTTTTTTAGAACTGTTCGGTACGCGAGATAAGCGATGAAGTGTACTGTAACAGAGGGATTTTTTTGCCTGGTGAAATATGATGCCTGTTGGTGACCTCGCTTGTGCCAGAGAAAACGTCCTTCAGTCTGTCTTCAGTCGCACAAAGACCTGCCGCTTTGCTAGTCGACACCGTATTGCCACTTGCAACACTCACACAATCACACCAAGAGACAGCTTCACAGACCAATACAGAAAGAGAGCTTCCGCACGTCAAGCAGCCGCACCGAGACAACGAGACAACGCACGGTTCACGTTTTGTACGGCCTACGGACGGAAGTGGTTACGAAGCATGGAGCAACAATAGCGTTCTGACGAAGCAGAGAGCTTCGTACCTCCTTGCGATTCCGAGAACTTTCCGATGTGAGGATGATGAAGTTGAGACAGCCTTGAGAGTTACAACTATAGAATTCCAGCATGAGGAAACATGGAACAGAGGAATTCTAGAGTGGCAGATAAAACTGTTGCGTCTGCAATAAAAGCGTGGCAGGCCGATGGTTGTTACGCCCTTTACCGTCGTTATTTCTGGTAGTCCTTGCTAGCCACGCATAGCAATAGCTGGACACTTCTCCTTGCCATCCCACAGTTTTCCAAGGCGAACGGGCTGGAGTTTCTGCCGATGCGCGTCTGGATCGCTCTCTGGATGCTGCTGCTCAGCCTCATAGTCGTTGGCCTGGAGGGGTCCGTGCTAGTATGCAAGTTCACCCGCTTCACCACCGAGATCTTCGCCTCACTCGTGTCATTCCTCTACATCTTTGAGTCGGTCTCCAAGCTGGCCACGGTGGGTGTGCGTGTTGCAAAGTACGAAAAGTTTTCCGCTCAGTGGACCCACCACAGTAGATTCATAAAACGAATGAAGTTCTGCTATCTTGTGACCGTATCATGCAATATGAAAGTCGAACTCTCTGCAACGTTTGTGTGCGAAAAAAAGACAGTCTGCGATCATCCAGCATGTGTCGGCCCATCTCCACCAACCAAAGAGCGCCGACTTGACGGGCTCTCCGGGTCATTGTGAACCCGACCGCTGCTGTCGGCAGGTGTTCGTCAAACATCCGCTAGTGACCAACTACTGCGACGAGCCGCTGTTCCTGAACTCGCTGCCGCTGCTGTCGGCCTTCATGGGCCTGGACGGCACCGGCGGCAACACCACCTCGCTGGAACCGGCCGAGAGGAACCTCTCGGAGTCGCTCGCCGACGGGTGAGCAGACCGCGCGAGGCGGCGGAGCCAGGGACCGCATGGCCCGTGCTTGTTACCGGGCATCAGCCGCCGGTGGGGCTGAAGGCCGCCACCGGGGACCAGCCATAGCCAGTTTAACCCTATCCCCGGAGGGCTAACGGTATGGCCGATTCCCGGCGGGGGGGACGGATTGCCTCCCCCCCAGATCTCGAGAACTACTCGTCCGATTTCATTGCGACAAATGGATATAAGGGGGCAAAAAAGTCAAAATTGGGGATATTTTTGGACTTCTTACAACTCCGTTGTTCATAGACCAATTTTGATGAAACTGGCATGAATCGAGAGATTATGGATGGAATTTTTACCATTGGTCCATTAATTTTAAAATTTTGAGAAAATTCATTGGCGTTCACACGATTTTAAAAATAGGAGGATTAGTTTTTCAACATCTGGATGAACAAAAAAAGGCAAAAACATTTTTTTTTGTCTTCTGCTTGTCATGGTATGCTAAAGCTAAAGAAGTACAAATTGAATTACAATGTTTGTATAATGTTGGCATAGGTGGTGCCAGGGACATGAAAAAGGGGGAACTGTCATGGTCACACGTTCTTCTTCTTTCAACAATTTCTTCAGATCAGCTTTGACCTTAAATGACCTCCAGTGACCTTTAAATCACTTGGAATGATCTCGTGTGCATTTAACATTATCTGTAAACGCTTTTAATCATTTCAATTCACTCTATTTCAAAAATCCCATTTTACGGCTTTTGTGATATAGGATACGCGCACTGACATTTTAGGTCATAGCTCCGTGACCCGACCTGATACCAAGCTGAAACGTGATATGCAAGTAGAGGGCACCATTCTACGTTATATATATTCCGGGTTTTGCATTTCAAAAAAATTGCGCCAAAATTTCTACTATGAAACCAAATTTTGAGTTTTGATCTTGACCTGACCTGATAAAGTGACCTCAGATAAATGAAACTGTATCCGCACGTTGCCCAACTATTTAGCTACACATCCGTATAAAGTTTTAAGTTCTGTCTTAAAAACACTAGTTTTGGCAGTCATTTTCCTTTCCCCTTAATAGGTCCAAAAATGGCCTGAAGTGCTTCCCAAAAACGTTGCCTGGCTCCGCCCCTGAGCAAAACAGAATTCCAGAATTTTGTCACAGGACCTAAAAAAAATAGCTAGGAAAAGTCACCAAGTTTGGTGAAGCTGTGTCAAAAACCCTGGGATTGGCAAGCAAAAAACCCGAGGGTGGGCTGATTCAGCCACCCCCCTGCCGGGAACAGGGTTAATGTTCGGAACATCACAGCTCATGCTTCCGTGGATCATGTCTAAACGCGGTAAGTCTTCAGGCATCTGAAGAACCTTATTTCTCCGAGCGTATGCGCCACCTGTTCAGTTTCCCGTATGAAATGTCTGTGAGGGTTTTTACCGTTACTTTGTGCGATTACAGTGATAACAGCACCTTGCCGAAGTACGCTCCTCTCTCCCACCCTCTGCACCAGCCCAACACGGCTCTTATCTCCTCGCTGCTCATGTTCGGCACGTTCGCCATCGCCACGTACCTGCGCCACTTCCGCAACAGCAAGTTCCTGGGTCGCCGCGTGCGCCGTATGTTGGGCGACTTCGGCGTCCCCATAGCCATCCTGCTGATGGTCGGAGTTGATCAGCTAGTCCCGCAGGTAGGAAGGAATGTGCGGAAGCTGATTCCCAGATGGTGTGGCTTTGTCATTAAATGGAGTTATTATCGCGCTTTTTGGATGAAATTTGAGAGCATCAGGGCAAGCGAACCTGACTGCCACCAATCCGTTACGTCAAAAACAGGTGGTACTCTCACGTGATGACATCGAGGAGTGAGCATGACCCTATACGTTGTGAAATTAACCTTGGCCGACGAGAGCCGAACTGTGATGTGACATTGCAGCTGATACCAGCTGGCGAACTGTGGTCTGAGCATTCGCTGACCGGCGCCGGGTGCTCGTGCTCGGCAGGTGCACAAAGAGCACCTAAGAGTGCCGCCCGGTCTGACGCCGTCCGACCCGGAGCTGCGTGGCTGGCTCATCTCTCCGCTCGGCCTGCAGCAGAGGATCTCGTGGGTGGCCATCGTCGGCGCGCTGCCGGCCGCTGCGCTCATCTCCATCATCATCTACATGGAAACGATGGTCTGCCAGCTGATCATGGCCAAGCCGGAGCGCAACCTGCAGAAGGGCACCGGCTTCCACTCGGACATCGTGATTATATCGGCGCTGAACCTGGGGTCTGCGGTGATCGGCGCGCCCTGGATGTGCGCCGCCGCGACCCGCAGCGTCAGCCACGCCGCCGCCCTCGCGATCGTCTCCACCACGTACGCGCCCGGCGAGAAGCCGAGGGTAGTGGGCGTGCACGAACAGCGGCTGTCGGCGCTGCTGGTCTCCATCCTGCTGGGCCTGTCGGTGGCGCTGTCCAGGGTGCTGTCCACCATCCCGGTGGCGGTCGTGTTCGGCGTGTTCATGTACATGGGCGTGTCCGCAATGACCGGCGTGCAGATGCTGGGGCGGTGCGTGCTCTTCCTCAAGCCGGTCAAACACCACGAGAAGGCCGGATACGTGAAGCGGGTGAGGAGTCCTCGGGGCGAGTCGTGTCCAGTATCGGGGCCAGTACCGGGAGTTGTAGGAGTGATGCTGATTTGTGTCGAAGCGGTCGGAAAAACAGTACGGAACTTCTGCCCCATGTGTCAAGCTGGTTTTCTAGTAGTGCCCTTCACATGTCTCACAAAAATCACGTGAAAAATGTAGCGCAAATGGTGACATTTTTTGCTAGTTTCTCGGCCATTTATTGCAGGCTGATGTTGCTTCTTTGAACTCTGAGCCGAGAACGTGACGAAATTCGCCCCTGGCCTATGCTACACACGTCTACCCGACACGGTCTCCGAACGGGTCGTTTGTAACAGTGGTCCGGTCCTCTGCCAGGTTCGCACGTGGCGGATGCACCTGTACACGGTAATCCAGCTGGTCTGCCTCGGCTTCCTGCTGGGCATCAAGTTCACGCCGGCCGCCATCGGGTTCCCCTTCTTTCTGGCGATGCTGATCCCGCTGCGACTGGTCGTGCTGCCCAAAATTTTCACAGAGGCGGAGATCTCTGTGGTGAGTGGCCTCTGCTCTGTCTCGTATCCGGCTGGGCGCGACTTGGCCCGTGTAGGGAGTGGGCAACCGGTAGTCTGGTGAGAGCCGAAACAGGCTCAACTGGGCCCACAGCGACGACCCGAAGGCATTGTTGGCATCGCTGAAAATACGAGGAGGGGGGGGGGGGGGTCATGGGGCTATGGGATGACTAGAACAAAACGGTTAAAAATTCTGTTCAGATTACCTTTATATTTTTCGGAAATCCCCAGCTCCGGTTTGCAGGTGGCATTCCAGAAGAGTGGCATGGGAGAATATTATTTTGGTTCACCAGAGATTAACTTCATTACCTACGGTTTCGGGCCCTGTGTATCAAGCATCAAAAAATGCATCCTGTCGTCTGTGATCTCTCTGACCTCTGTGGCCTCGCTGACAGCTGGACGGAGACGGCGGGGACGACGGGGGAGAGGACGACGCCGACTTCTACGCGGAGGCGCACACCATGCCGCCCCACGCGTCCACCATGAAGCTGGCCAACGATAGCCTTCAACTGCTGCGTATCCACTCGGCGCTCGCCAAGAAAATATGACGTCAGCGGCTGCGGCTATCCGCGCAGCACGGGTTGCGCGCCGCCAGGCGCACGTGATGCCAGCGACGATTTCGAACGACCTTGTCTTGTGGATGGAAGTGTGGGGTTTATCTCAGATGACCTACGCTCAGAAGACATATGCCATAAAACCTACGCTCAGAAGACCTGTGCTCAGAAAACCTACGCTCGTGAGACCTATACTTAGAAGACTTACTCTCAGAAGACCTACCACTGGAATGTCAGGTTCCAGAAACACCAAGTACCAGATTGCTGAATATCAGCAGACAGTGCGGTATCAGGAGTGGTGCGTTGGCGGAAATCCCATTTATCATGTCTGTTGTGAATGGACTCAGGTAGCCAGCTCCTGTATGCGAAAAAGAACGGCCGCCCAAAGAATTAAATGGGCAGTAGAGCCAACGCGCGGCCGGCCAGCCGGGCCACTGCACAAACATGCCGGCCGCGCCTGACCGTACAGAAACACCGTGAATAAAAGGTGGGCCAGAACGGAGGTTGTTACGTTGCGAGAAAAATGCGTTAATCCCTTAATTATCATTGGTTCAAATACCATGATTACAAGCCAGCTTCTAAGCATAGTGAGTCTCGCTTCAACAAGCAGAAAAATCAAAGTGAGCGGTAGGCTCGACCCGACCGTTGTCCTGTCCGAAAACGACTAGCTTCGGAAGGACATGGCAGGAAATAATAGACTTTTCAGGAAAAAAATATGCCAGTACGTGAAATTTGTAGTATTTCTATGCGCGAAACGATGTTGAGCAGCTTCTTTAATCTTCACATTTGTTCAGTAAGTGATGTTTCCGCTTTTAAACTGGTAATACCGCCGTCAAAACGAAAATTACGAACTCCACCATTCACCATCGACGTGCGCAATAGAATTAGAACATCTAAATCTAAAAAATCTATCTGATGCTATTCGATTGCGGCGCTTTTGTCATATAAGTGACGTAATGCAACTGGTATGAACGTTTTAAAATGAGCATAAACATGAACACGCAAGTAAGCGAGCAAGCACTTATAACTAGGGCTGTATCGTTTGTGCGTCATTCACTCTCTACTTGGGTTTACTCCGTCTGAATAAGTTTCTGCGTGGACACATTTCAAAACTAAGGTATAATGCGTTTACGCGACAGATTGAACTGCGGCTGAAACTACGACGACGGTGAACGACAGGCCTGTTTTCTCGTGTAGTGATGCCCCGATTTTTTTTTGTCTTGCAGCACTTGTGCAATCGCTGCGTTTACAAAAAAAAAACACGAAATTACTAAGCAAATGTAACGGCTAGGAGTCGGTTTATTGGCAGAGTTATTTGACTGGAACCATACACTTCGATTAACAACGCTCGTTACAGAACGTGGCACTAGCTGAGGTAGGTACGAATGGCACGAAACAAACGTTGTGAACATGTTGATGGTTCCACAGTATGAGATGGATGTCTCAGCCCAAGTTAGCGGACGTTTTACTTAGTACGCATCAGTATAATAAAATAAAAATGGACCAACCTTTTATCTAAAGTTTACCTTCGTTTGTTTCAGTGGGACCTTCTTCGTCTCTCACCCAATCCACGAAATAGACGGTCTTTGCATGCAAAATTGACTGGCAGTTAACACCATCTCACCACCTCACACAACACCACCTCAACATGAAGCTGAGGTTAGCAAAATTACACGACGTCAACAGAGCATCTTCCTCGTAACTTTTTTAATATGTTGCTTGATGTGTAATGTAATCTTGGCTTGATGCAAAGGTCTAATTTTCCTGACATTGGGCGGTACTTATGATCACTGTTCCGTGCCATAGTTTGGTGCTTCCAGATAATCCAATTTGGGCATGTTCTTGCCTACACTAATATTAACGTGCTAGGCTACTGGTTTGACCTGTGGGACAGACTGAGTCTCTCGACATCGTCCACTCGGCGAACAAAGACGAGTTTGTCGTTTTCGACCGACGACTACGAACGAAGACGAGGTCGCCGTTTTCAATCGACGGCCACCTCTCGGCATCGAAGCACTCGTGGGACAAAGACGAGGTCGCCGTTTCGACCGGCGGCCAGCGGACGAAGACGAGATCGCCGCTTTTCGACTGGCGGCCGCCCAGAGACCTCGACTGCGCAGTACACGGCAGATGCCGCGTGTGCGATCTCATCGGGCCGGCGACACATGATGCATTCTTTCATGATGAGCATTCCGTCCCGCCGATCGGACCGAGGCCGCGCGACACGCATTTCAGACAACCTCAGCCGCGCGGAACGCGGCTGATGCGTCGTGTGATCTCCTCGGGCCGACGACACATCGTACACCGCCACGTGTGACGTGCCACTCCGTCGGCCGGACCGAGGCCGCTGCTTTCCTCGACTCATTGTGCAACTCCCCCCCCCCTCTGATGAGTGGCGGGACTTCACCGCGGCCGTGGTACAAAATAGCCAGACACCAACAGTCCGGGCTGAGAGTCAGAGACAGAGAGAGAGATGGAGGGAGGACTGAGTGGAGAGTTTCCTTCTCTCACGTGATTCTCGCAGCGACGTCGCCCTGAGCCTTCTTTGAGACTTCACTGCCTTCCAACCGGACACGTAAGGAACGGCATTCCAACCTGGACTAGCCAGGATGGAATGAGGCTGTCACCTGACCGCATATGAATTGTGCATAGCCATGTGCGAGATACAGGTTGGTCTCTTATCTATGCGCGTGTTCTGAGTACAGCTTTGCTGACACGTTTTCTGTTGTGAGAATAGCGACGGTACCATAAAATACACGATATTTTGTGCATAAAATGCTTTACTATGTCAACCATTTCAGTTGACAGTTTACCGACTGGGCTAGGAATCCCTAGTACGTTAACGGACGGTCGAGGATAAGTTATGGCGGCATTGAAGTTTCAGGATATTTGGTCGAATATCAAAGTTGCGCACCACACACATGCACTTCAAGAAACATATGCGAATTGCCAGTAAGCAGTCAGTGAAACAAGCATATAAACAGACATTGAAATACGAGTCTGCTTTTTATCAACTAAAAGGTTACATTTGTTTGCTGCGCTCGCTAGGTCCGTTTGAACCCAAGCCCTAAAATAGTTCTGAACGAATTTCTCCGAAAGCCAAGCAAAAAATATCACGCCCTTTGACGTGTTATTAAGGATTCGGTGAGATTTGATTTCTCCCTGAGAACAATGCAGTCGAAGAGCGCAAGTAGACACGAGGAACCCGTAAATGTGATCAGACATGCGTTCCTCCAACGATGAACGATGATTCCCCGCATAATACGATGTTTTTTAGTTCTTTTTCATCTCATTATCCTACTGATCTCTGCGGACACGAGCAAATTCCCCTCCATCAGTGACGAGAATTTGGGACAAGCTGGCGAATACTCGTATACATGTAGCTTCATATTTTGGTCGAAACATGCAGCTTGATGTCAAGAAATGTTACCTCACGGCTGCATGTCAGTAAAAAGGTACGAACGACACACGTGAAGTTGTTAACCAGTTACTAGTGTAGAGAAATGTTAGCTTGTGCAAACTCAAAATTGCAAAATTAAAATGACCGTTATGGCGACTGCCTAAACATATTGAAATTCCGATGTACGGTACCTCCGACAAGAATCTCAGTGCCAGTATCTTAATTCTGGAGATTTCTATATTTTTCCTCATTTTCCACGTTATGTACTATTTGATATGGTTACTCTTAGTCCCACGAGCGCCATTTCACGCGCC